>JANVCC010000022.1:32109136-32392761 GCA_025345505.1 Todiramphus chloris collaris
TACGTATAAGAGAGTTTAGTGAGAAATAATTACTCATAGAGTTGCAAATCAATGTGTTAGGGGGCAAAAAATGTTGACTCTTGCATTCAGTTGTTTGTGCAACAAACTTACATTTCAAATAACTGCGATGATATCTCTCTTCATGTTGCAGGTATTGAGCTGATCTGTGAAAAAGACATTGATCTTGCAACACAGGTTCAAGAACTGCTGGAATTCCTTCACGAGAAACAACATGAGCTGGAGCTTAATGCTGACCAAACTCACAAGAGATTAGAGCAGTGCCTACAACTCCGGCACCTACAGGCTGAAGTCAAGCAGGTGAGGATTTTTAACCACACATAAGGGTCTTAGGTGGGTTTTCAGTCACTACATATGTGCAGACTGCTAAACCAGCTTCTTTAGGTGGACAACCACGTATCTTTATCCACATATCTTTAGGTGGACAACCTGAATCCCCCTTTCCTTAACAATAGTTGATTTGCTGACAAATTGCAGCATGACCATTTAAAAATAATGAAGGGCTCTTGTTCCCTCTAGTGTGAGCATATTTGGCTCCATGAATAGTTACAGAGAGTCTGTGCAGAACTGACCCCATAACTTCTCAACTGGAGAAGCTGCTCAGACTCCATGTGTTCTGGGAATATAATGATTTGACTTGGGATCCAGACTTAAATTGCTGTGGAGAATTGGCCCAAAGCAAAGGGTAATTGAGCTGTGAATTCCAAGTATGACATTACAGTACTTTCACCTTTTAATTTATTGCTGTACATCTGTTGACTTGCAGGAATCTTTAACATCTTCTGGGTGAAATAAAAGATTCTGTCTGTGGTCTCTAGATCCTAGGATTTGTTTAGCCATCTTGATATTGTTACACTGCCTTTCTTCCAGATGTCACCCTAGCGTAGGCAGTCGTGTTCTGCCTTCCCCTGATATTTAATTTGAATGCCTCACATTTCTTTGTTTCCCTTTGCTACACAATATAACACTACACTTCCTGCTCCCTAATCCCTAGGAGGCTTCACACTTCAGTGTATGTCTGGATTTCAATGCATGGTCTTGGTTTCATTAGGAAAACCAGGAACAGCCCTGTAGCTGCTCCTGGAGCCATACAGTGGCAGTGCAGCACTCTCTGCAGGTACCTGATGTTGCTTGCCTCATTATCAAGTATCTGCTGGGACTTAACAATTTTAGTCTTAAAAACAATTTTACAAACCAAAATCTAACCAAAGGAAATGGTTTTAGGCCTAAACTATCTATTACTTACTGTGAGAAGAGAACAGCTGCCTTGAATTAGTGTTTCCTTAACAGAGCTTGGGACCATCAGAGCCTTCATTACTATGTGATCTTTCAGCAAACCAATAGTGAAGAATCATTTTATTTGTTCAGCTGAATACTGAGAACTCCTTTGGTCATTAACCTATAAATTGCCACAGCTTAGAAAGAGACAAATTATAGTTTATCTGTGCCCTACCTAGTTGGTTTCCTATAGATGAGTCATACCCCCAACCATTTAGTGAAATTGGGAAATATATTGATTTTGGCTTGAACTTCATCTCCAGTCTGGTCCAGATGCATCTGAGACAATGGATGATCTCATTACCAAATTGCTCTCACTCCTGTGAATCAGTTGAGGTTGCCTCTAGACACCTACTGTAGCTGTGGTTAAGTTATGCTGACATAGTAAAATTGGTCAAGGCTGCTACGTGTACATGTGTTTGCATTTTGATATAATGGCTCATGGAAATACAAAGTCTTTTAACTGTCTCTATCTATTTAAGTCTCATTTAGCAGGGATTTCTGCTTTATATCATATGCACCAAGGGTTTGAATGCCAAGACAATGAATCAAAGTTTGGGGCCATTAAAGCAGAACAATTCCAAATGAGATGTTCTGTGAACTGCTTTAGAGTGGAAATGGTATAGATCAACGATTCATAAAGTCTTTGGTATTAAGAAAGATCCTGCCTAAGACTGATTTCCCCTCATTTGGATCCCACTCATTTCTGACAGAAACTACAGAGCTCAAATTGTTCACATAAAAGTCCTAGCAAAATACTGTTGTGGAGATGAGCTTAAAAAACAAACTCTCTAATGCTGTGCTTGCAGCTGTTTGCCTTCCTTATCCCCTTATTTTATCTTTCTATGTTTCATTTCTTTTTTTTGTTAAGTGTTGAACTTGATGTAATTTACTCCCAGCTATCCTCACAGTGTTCTGCTATACTTAACTTTCCAGGTTGTTTTGAAGTGTATTTATTCCTTTTCATGTATCTGTTATCCATCCACTTTTCCTGTTTGGCATTGGATTTACTTCCAAATGAATATGCCTGAAGGACACTGAATATGTTTGGGTTTTTCCCAATCTGACGTCACAGAGCTCCTGGAAACCTGATGCAGTTTTGAACAGGGCTAAAATTACCAGATGGTGTCTTTGCTGGCGCCTGTGTCTGTGGTAATAAGAACCTCTCAAAGAAGCTCAAAGGATCCAGAGATGTAAAACATTCATTTATGGTTTTTTTAATTTTAAAATTAAAAAACATTTATGATATAACTTGACGGGTATCAAGAGCAAGGCCTTAAGTCTCTTTTAGAAAAATCAAGGAAGGCTCTCTGACTAAAATAAACCAGCAGACAGAAACACTACGTGACCCAGACCTCTGGTTTATTAAGGAAGGCTGCACAAGAGGCGCCTCACTTTTTATTTTCCCTGTAGCTTCTCATTCTGTCCTCGGTGAAATGGCAGAGTTTCAAGGTACAAATTTTAGAAGAATTTGGTACTATTGTTTAATTACAGAGGAGACATATACAGAAGTGTACCCTGTTTTAAGCAAATTGAAGTCAACGATGGGAACTGTTTCAGAACTGTGGTAGTAGACATGTTAGACAACCCATGCCTCGAAGTGAAATTGTTCTCCAATGGCAATAGGCTTGTCTGTGTGTTTCTGCTATTTTCTGTTTCCATTATAAAAAAAAAAATAAAAACCAGGCTTTTCAAGAGAGCCTTTGGAGATCTATTTAACTCTAGAATTATTTAATCACTGCTTCTACAAAGCTGATAAAATCTGTAATTTGTGGGAAATGACTGTTTAAAGCCATCTTTTGCAGTTTGCGTGTCTGCACATTGCCAGATAATGGTGAATCTATTAATACATGAAGTGATCAGAGATGTGTCTTGGTGCTGTATTAGCAGCTTCTATATATATTTTAATTAAAAGGTATTAAGCACCATATAAGTAGAAGCCACTTTGTGAGCAGGTCTTGCAAACCAGATACAAATATGTAAATGCACTCTTCCAACCATTTCACAGTCTACTTCCAAACCATGACAGAACAAAAGGCTCTGCAGGTGAATCATTTTTGCACTTGGACTTAAGCCTTGGGTAGGGGAAGGGAATTTCTTCTTACTATATTCAAATGACGCACACACAAAAGAAGAAGAGGAAAAAATAGTAAGCGAAAAACATTACTATGGAAAAAATTGTTTCAGTCCCATATGAGGCCCTGTCATTTAAGCGTTAGACTTTTGGAATTGGATTGGGTTCATTATTCAAGTTCTTCCAAACAAAGTTTGCTCATCCTTGGGTGCTCCCTGGGCTTGCACTGGGGAGTTTAGGAGCCCCACAGTGAGCATCTGAACCCACACTCTGGGGGAAAGCGGGAGGGGCACAACTCAGAGGCAGCAGCAGCCTTGGTCAAGAAGGGTGCTGTAAGCACTGCTGATGTAGTCCAACAGAGCCTGACCTGAACTGCTTTACCCTGAATATTTTTGAGTCAACACGACTGTACTCAAGTACAGAGCAATGCACACGTGTCAGTCACACTGGAGGAAACCTGGCTGATTTTAGTTGTGTGGTCCCTCTTCCTCCTTACTTAACCTTGTTGCCTACTAGCTTTTCACCAATCAAGTTGCTTTAAGACTTAAGGTTTACACTGATTTTACTGTTTAGAGAGTCAGATACTTGTATGAAACCTGTGTCAAAACCTCTATGGCAGGTTTTGAAAATTTCAGCTCAAATGAAAGCTGTTCCCAAGAGGACCCTCTCACACCCTGGTTGGATTATTTAAATAATAAAAAAAAAGCCACTGCATTTTTAGCATACATACTCAGTATTTTCTACACTCTGAATGGCCCAAGCCAGGATATATCATGGTTTGTAAAAAGTGAAAGCATGTCTGGATTTATGATGTTCTCATTTCAAGTCTTTCCCAGGTACAGTGATCCTTTGGCTAACTTCAGGTTTTGGTAGCATGTAGTTGGTAATAATGTAGCTTTCTTGTCTGATGTGTTATAGAATATGCCAGCTAAAAAGATTGCCTTATGATAACCTGCCTTCTTTTCCTTTAAATCTGTGTTGCAGTTCTCACAGGGACAATAACACCTGCTGCTGAAAGAGATAAAACTGACAAATGAAATCTTCCACACTGTTGTACTGAGCAGAATGTAATTTTCTGCAAATTAGGGTCAGCTACGTGTGTAGATGGCTCCCCTTTCTTTCTCCTAGGGAAAACTCATTTTCCTACCCTACAGGGAACTGAATGGCTGTAAGTAGGGTGATACATGATATAAGGACAAAAACCAAAACAACAGAAAATCCCTGTTTCTTTCGGGCAATTTAATGGATCGCTTGGTGAAAATTATGGCACAAAAGGGAAATTACTATGTGAATATTGCAGCAAAGTAAATTTTGGAGCTTTGTAAATCACAAGCTAAATTTAGGTCAGTGATTGGGCAGTCAGGATTTCCTGTGCATCTGTGAATTGAATTCAGCAACTTTCTGGCTTTACTGGAATAATTTCACACCCACACAGGTAGAAAATAGGCTTTGAGACAACAAAGTAAAGAACTTGCCACGTGTGTTCTGGGTGATAGTTTTCCAAGCACGTGTCTTAAAATAGCAGAAAATGTTGCTGCTTAAATGAATAAATACAAACTTGACAGTTTAATTATGTATATTTAGGATTTGATTCTGCAATCATTACAGCACGTGTTGCATGTCTACAAATAATCTGAATATCCCTCCAGCAAAGCCTCTTGAGTAAATATAAAATGCAAGTCCTGGCATTTCTTCCAGCTCTGCATGCAGGTGAAAACTCCTACAGCATCTTAACTCCATGACACCAACTGTGTCTTCTTCCGCCTCACTCCTAAACGCTGACTTTTGTGTGAAAGAAACACAGACAACTGAAGCAGAAAGGAGTTGCAAGGTCCATGATTCCAGATGAAAATTGGAAAAAGACAGCAATCTTTATGTTTAATTTTAAATCTTCCTCATTGTGGTTTTGCCCTGATGTATTTGCATAGGGGAACATTTTTGCCATCCAACCTTGGAAATGAAAGCTCTTTACTATCCTAATATCCATATAAATACTTGGGGAGTTTAATTCTTCAGCAGTAACTCCTTCAGTAAGATCTCTGGCCTTTAAAAATTCATGTCATTAAGGCCTTATTCTAGTATTTCTTTCTGCTCACTGATTCAGCCTGAGACCACACTGGGCAAAGTACCTTTTTGTAAGCCAGGCTGAAGCATTTTCTGATTGGTGACTATATAAACCTTTGTAGTGAAGCAACCTTTCCATAAGCACATTCTTTCTTTCCAGGTGCTTGGCTGGATCAGGAATGGTGAATCAATGCTGAATGCAAGCCTTGTCAATGCAAGCTCCCTCTCTGAAGCTGAGCAGCTCCAGCGAGAGCATGAGCAGTTTCAACTGGCCATAGAGGTAACACAAATAAGTGAACTTTTTTTCTCATTTCCAGGTGAACATTGTATAAAAGGTTATCTCTTGGGCATCAATCATTGCTTGCTTGTTGGAAGGGAAGGAATAAAAGCTTTAGAAAAATCAACTTATTATAAAACTCATAATGCAGCCAGAGGTTAATAGTGAAATAAATTATTTATTATCTGCAGCTAATTCTTCTGCTGTCACATATCAGCCCTTCCACTCATGAAAATGACACTCATGCATCTCCCCCTAATTTCTTTGGTTAAAAAATTAAGAAGATTAAAATTCACAAAGGGATCTGAAAATGGGAAAATTTTGTGAAGTCAGTTTCTTCTTACATCTGAGATCTGCAGATCATTTCACAGCATTTATTTAGGAGTGTGTTTATTACTGGATAATGCCCTCACCTGAAATATTTTTTTCATACACCTCTCCAACAGAAGAAGAGACACTAATTCAAGCCCACATTCTCAAATAACTTTAAAGACAGAAGAGAAGCAATTTTTAAGAATTGCCTGCTAAACTGAGCTTTTGCCCCCGTTTGCCCTGGAGTAACACATCTTTGACTTGCCCCTTGAATACTAATTGTGAGCCAACTCATTTGCTTGATTCATGGGGCCAGGACGTGGCAGGAGAAATAGCACCTCCTCTGAGCTGCTTTCCTTTGAATGAGAAGGTAGTGGAGGGCATGGACTCCCCTGAGTGAGTAGGGCACTGTGGGACTCACAGGCTCGATACTTTATATATTTTTGTTCTTATGAACAAATCCTACACTCACGAGGGTGTGCTTGCTCTGTTTGCTAGAAAGGGGTTCCACTGCTTTCTCCTGTTCCTGCTTGACAAGGTGTATATGCTCCCCAGATTAAGTTAATTGGTAGCTTTTTACAGAGCAAAGCAGTTGGAAAATCTCTTTCTGTGCTTTGTATGTACTTGGAAATGACCGAAACTAAATCAGACTTTAAACTCTGAACACAGTAGTTCCATAATGGAGATTTGAAGAGATAACTAATTTGGGGGGGGGGGGGGGGGGGGGTTTCTTTATGTCTTCTGGTAAACTTTAAGTCAGTCAATATACATTATCATGTTGCTAGTAAGTATAGTTTAAATCTCAGCTAATGACCTACTTTGATCCAGCTCCACTCACACTAAGGAAGGAGCAGTGGGTGCAGCTCCTAAGGGAAAAAGAAGTTTTCTGTCAGTTCTGTATGAGCTGGCTGGTACCCAGGTGTGCTGAGCACATCTTGGCAGCCTCCACCAGACAGCAGGGAACAAGACACCCACTGTCTGTGTCATCGCAGCTTACTGCCATTGGGGAAGTACTCGTATGTGGTGGCAAATGCAAATCACAGAGGGAGAAGAGGGTTACACCACAGTAAGGGCAAAATAAGTTTTCAGAGGGAGAAAACACTGGATGAATATTCAAAGTGTTTAAAGCTCAGTGTGGGGAAGAGATCAACAAAGCACACAGGGCAGACTGTTCTCTAAAGGCATTCTAGATATGGAATCGATTTTCAATTGAATTCCTTTAAAGTCTATTTAAAACAAGTATTACAATTCTAACATCAGTAAAGAAGCTGGATATTAAATTTAACCAGCTGATCTTGCACATCTTCCTAAATGTTTTTGCCAAGTATTAAACCTTTTGTTTTTTGCTAATAGCTTTCTCTACATTGCATTATTCATCAGCATTATACCAGATGATTTCAAACTTCTTTCCAGGTTCAAGGTTAGATCACATGAGAATTTGTCAGCAGCAGTTACAAATGGGATGCAGAACAGAGGACTCTTTGGGAGATTTTAGGGCTCCTGTTCAGAAAATTAAAATCAAATATTGGACTAAACCATGCCTCAACAGTTACTCAGGAGGCTGTGAAGGGCCAGGCACCATTTTCCTCTCATCACCCCACAGGGGAAGGTGTAACTACCACTTGATTACTCTGAGAGGACCTGTTGTAGGCTGGGGAATGGGGCAGATAATTCAGTCCTGCTTGTAAAGTGAATACTGAGTACATTAGGGAATGGCGGAGAAAATGGCTTGAGTCGTCCCACCTCTGCTGTTAAAAGTAGCACAGTGTAGGTCCACTATGAGTGAACTGGCTTTCAGAAACGTGTCTGTTAGGGACTGGTATTTGTGATTTGGTTCATGTCATGTATTAAGGCATCTTCATGTCTTCTGGGGTTGATGTTTTGTATCCTGCAGACAGGAAAATTACATACATGAGTAAAGCTGCTGATGCCAGCAAACTGCCTAGCAAGAGACAAATTAGGGTGATTAGGTCCAGAGTTTGCCAACTCTTTGGTGTTTGCTTTTGTATGTGCAGATGATGTGGGATGCAGTCCCAGCACTGTGTCCAGGCTGGGTGGGAGCTCGGCACTACAGCTGCCTGCACTGGGAGTCCACTAGGAATTCCCCCCGGGGTTGTGGCACAGGGGGCAGTAGCTGGTCAGTGGAGCTAACCCACCCTAGCCAGTGCTTGCTTGACCCTGGCTTTAATAACATGTTGCAAATGTGTGTGAATAATTGAAACTAAAATGCTTTGTAGAAAGTAACAGTTAACTGAAGATAACTCTCTGATTCACTCTCTCGCATCTCCATGCTCACATCTTGCTTCACCTTTCTACCATACATCTGGCACATCTATACAACCTCTCTTTCCTCCCCTCATGCACAGTCCCTCTTTCATGCCACTTCCTTACAGAAGACACACCAGAGTGCCCTGCAGGTCCAGCAGAAGGCCGAAGTGTTGCTGCAGGCTGGGCATTATGACGCTGATGCTATCCGAGAGTGTGCCGAAAAGGTGGCCCTACACTGGCAGCAGCTGATGCTGAAGATGGAGGACAGGCTCAAGCTTGTCAATGCCTCAGTGGCCTTCTATAAAACTTCTGAGCAGGTGAGTTGAAGGGTATCATGTCTGTGCCATAGCATATTGCTACAGACTGGGACTTAGCTTCCAGTGTATCGTGTGAATGCCTTGCCTCTCACCAAGATTGCTCCGGATATAGAACTGTTCCAAATGCCTGCTCTGCTAATACCACTAAGGAGCAGTTCTCAGTATTCTCCCTTTGCCTCGAGTAATCCCAAAAGTAGGAAGAGTGTGGCTTCAGTCAGTCCTGCTTGCCCTTAAAAGCTGCCCTTTGTCTTTTTACATATGTTTACATGTCTTCATCCACACATTAGATGCATATAGACCTTTCTGTCACCTGAAAAGGGCCAGTGTTGAGGCCTGGGTGATGGTAAATACCAATGTGAGTACTCTCCATGATGTGGCAGTGCTAGTAGGTGTGGGTTTTCTACTCTGACACTGAGTACAGAGGGCCTTCTGCCAGCAAGAGATCTCAGAGCATCAGCAAAATTAACTAAAGGGACATTTGCTCCATTGGCATAGCAATGCTAAGCCACACATGGAAACCAGAGTTTGAACTAGTCAAAATTGCTTCTTTGACAAGTATTGTAACAAAAAAGCCAAACAACCAAACACACAAAAAACCCCAAACAAACAAACCAAACAAACAAACCAAACCCAAATGAAAATACAACCACCAGAAAACAGCGCAGCTCATTGTAATAACTTTCATCTTAAAGTTTTCAGTGAAGCAATGCAATTCTTGAAGTTTGTGTTTTGTTTTTGTTTTTTGGGTTTTTTTTAATTGTCCCTTTTCCAACAGGAAGAATTTCTGAAAACACACCATATCTCATTACATTAGAGCTAATTTTGAGGAGTATAAACCTGCTTTTCCTTGAGAACTGCTTGCAATTAATTACTTGTTATCTTGTGAGCAGTACTAGCCAGTGTTTTCACTAGCACTTAAACACCACCATGCCAAAAAAGATGCCAAGACCTGAAGGGATTTCTCTTAAATCTGTCTGCAACACAGATAATTACAGCAGTGACCATTAGATGTTGACACAAATTTACTTCATTCCAGGAGTCCATGAATAGCAAAAAACATCCCCGTTGACTGTTGGTATGGTGGAATTCTTCATCCCTTGCACAAACAGATGCCATTTATACTGTAGTTGGGGAAATTAGTATCATCGTGTGAATACTCGAATACTCTTGCCTGCTGTAATTTATTGCAGCCAAGCAGCTTGTGTTAGCATGGACGTTGCAGGAACCTGTGTTTTTATACAAAAGGCAGTAGTGATTTCCATTAAATTTTCTATTGTTATTATCTCACAGTTAGTTCCTCAATTAGAGAACCAGACATGGGAAGTTTTTTATCACAAATAAATATATCATTAGGGAAAGAGAGGTTTTTTTTTTCCTTAACATCAAGGCTGTAGATGATCCTTGAGCCACTTTTTAATGTCATTTGTTTAATGCATTTTTTAAGATTGTTTAAGATTGATTCCTTATATTTAATGTCTTTCTCTGTGAAGAGTTGCAAACAGATCTACAGTCCCTGATGCATTCAAGATTGAAATGAATTACTGCTGGTTGAGGACTGGGAGAAATGAAAACCATTAAGGGATTCATTAGTGCTTTAGACAGTCAAATGTGCTGGCCAAAATATGCAGAACCAGTAATTTATCAATTCAGTCTCTCTTCCTCTTTCCAAGTCACAGACAAGCATACTGCAGTGCCCACCAGTTCATTCATTAGTTGTGTCTATTCCGAAAATGTTCAGGGCAAAAATCATTCAGTCTTTGAATGCTCATAAAACTCATTGCTGCAAGTAGTCTGTCATCTTCTCTTGGGCTGCATGACTGATCCACAGTCCCTAACGGTCTGCTTCCTGACTGGATGACAGTGGACTGAGTAATTTACTGGATCCTGAAGTCTCTGAGTATTTAGAAAAAGCTGCTAAAAGGGTGGAGAGACTGTCACAACCAGATAAAGGTTTTCATGTCTGTCTTCCCCAAGCATACTATGTTCTTGGTATAACTGGTGGAGCCATGGCTTTCAGATAGTCCAGTTTCTCTCTGACACTTTAGCAGCCCATTTTATATTAATTTGTCTCATCATCTTAACAAAGAAATGATATTTACATGTGCAAGGACCATCCTTTCTGGAAAGATGTGGATCCCAGGCAGTCCATCTACTTTCTTTTTTTAAGCCCGATAGAGTGCCAAACTTTTAAAGAAGTAAAATGGAAATGGTTTTCTGTGCCTAAATAACACATGGGGCATTTGTTCTTTGATGAGTGTTTGAGGGTGAATGCTGGTTTCCATCCGGGCAAGATGATGATTTCATAATGCATAAGGTCCTTGAACAGCCTGGCAGCAGGATAAATTGATTATTTCACCTTAGATCACCAGTTTTAAGACAGTTTGATGTATTCATGAATGGAGTTACATGAAAATGGCCTGCAGTAGTGAGGAGGATTGGTGGGTGATGCTGGAATCTCTTCCAGACTATGTTCTTAATCATGTGGGATCCTCTAAATTATAACTGTGTTCATATAAAAGTTGCAGGAGTGAGAGAGAAAAGGGTGAACATGTTTAAGTGGACCCCTAGCAATAACTGTCTGTGTCATGAGTAATCTCAGCAGCAGAGTGTGTAGGAAGAGCCCTCTGAGAGAGGATAGGAAAGTTCCAAATGTTCTGGAAAACTTTTGCAGTTTTTTTCAGTGTCTGCACAGGCCACTGAGAGTATTTGCAGGATCTGCTATGCAAAATACTCAGCCTTGTCTGAGGCCACTGCACACACAGCTTTCAGACTGTGCTGGTTTCTTTGCCTTGATCCCATTATTCTACCAAGATAGAAGATACATGTGTAAGCCTGTACAGTGGAACACCTGCATCCATCTAGGATGTGACACTGATTTAATGTCTATTGGTTTCCATCAGTCTTTAGGAAAGCTGTGTAGGGAGCAACTAATGTGCAGCTGAAGAGAATTAGTTCCAGCTCCAGACTTTGTTTCGGGGAAAGTATTTAAGCATGTGTTTTTCTTTAAGCATGTGCTAAGTCCCTTGACTTCAGTAGGATTTAAACACATCTGAAGCACCCTTCCGGAATAGGGATTGTTTCCTGAACGATCCACTGGGGCCAAACTAACCCCTGCCTTGATTCAACCTTTTGAGCTTCCCCCCCCATTATCCATTGGAAGAGAAGAAGGATTTATAACCCTTAAACCAGATGAATTGCATCCCAACCTGTAGAGATCCCTATGGGTAATAACTGCTAGATCATTCTGTCCAGGGCCTGTTTCACACTCAGTTCCTCCATGCCATGGCCCACAGTCCAAAACACTTAGATTTGAAATGTCATTTGTCACAGACTTTTACTGAGTATGTTCCTCTTGATCATGATTGTAGATATCTGAATTGTGCTATGGGCATGTTTCAGGTGTGCAGTGTATTAGAGAGCTTGGAACAAGAATACAGACGGGATGAAGACTGGTGTGGAGGTCGAGACAAACTTGGACCAGCAGCTGAGATAGACCATGTCATCCCTCTGATCAGCAAACATCTGGAACAGAAGGAGGCTTTTCTCAAGGTCTCATTTTAGATCTCTAATAGAAAAAACTCCCCATTAAGTACTTAATTTAGAGCAGTGTTGGTGAGTTTGAGAGAAGTCTCTGAGGTGTAAATCCAGTTCAGCTACTGGCTGGCCAGTATAAACCTTAGACCAGTTTCACGCTCTTACAGGAGGGCTTATAAGCATTATCATCAATGTGTATCTCAGGGAGATGTCATCAGAACTAATTAGGTGGTATGTGCATTGTACTTGGAGAGTGTTAGTTGTGTGCAGAGTTGAAATTCTCAAAATTGCATATAAATATGAATTATAAATGACAGGTATTATACAGCGTTTTGCTGTAGGCTTATACAAACCATCCAGCATTTAAAATTCTGTCCTCCAAGCCAGTAACTGAAGAACTACTAAAAACTGAACTCTGAATTGTATCTCTGCAGGGCAGCACCAGGATGGAGGCAGAGATTTCCTCCTGCCTCCCAGGTGCTGCTTTGTAAGAATAGTGGAGCTGACAGGCTGACAAGTCAACTGACAGCCAGACTCCCACCTTCCACTGAAACTGATACACACCATGAAACTATGCTTGCAGGCAAGGCTTAAGAAATTACACCTGTAGATTGTACATTTTTTGAAACAATGAGCTTTCTTGAGAGATGGGTTAGCTTTGGTTAGACCGAAAATGTCTGATGTACTAGGTCTTTACAACGAGTTGTTCTACTGTTGTCATTAATTTGCCTTAATATATGAAATCAGACACTATATTCAAAATTACTCATGTTTTAATACATTTATGAGGCTGTTAGTTTATTAGTTGAGTTTACTGACTCTTAGCTGAAGCTCTTATGTTCCTGGATGACAGAGAACTTCTTCCTGCAAAATAAGCAGAGAACTCCCCTTTGTTTTCTTCGCTCACCTTTACTGATTCTCTTTGGTGGGGGCTGTTTTTCCTAGGCCTGTACACTGGCACGGAGGAATGCTGAGGTATTCCTCAAGTACATCCACAGGAACAATGTCAGCATGCCTGGAGTAGCAAGCCATACAAGGGGGCCTGAGCAGCAAGTGAAAGGTTGGTACATTGACAGCACTGAAGGTTTGTTTCCTTCCCCTTCTGCTGTGTGGTCATCCTAAAGTTTATGAACATGCTGAAAAAGCACCTGAAATTTTACCATCTGCTGTCATTAAAATGATATATATGCCTGACACCTTTAGCAGTGGTACTGAGGGAGGCCTCTCAGGGAGTGATCAATCCCTTCTCTGCTAGGCATGACTTCTTATACAGAACTCTGCTGTTGCAAGTGGTGGTGCGGAGAAGAAAAGGAAAGGGATTCAAAGGGATTTTTATTATTTGCCCCTGTAGTCAGCACTTGTGAGAATGCATCTTGAGTGCTGTGTCCAGTTTTAGGCACCACAGTGTAAGAAGGACATTATGATGCTCAAGAGGGTCCAGAGAAGGGCAGTGAGGCTGGTGGGAGGTCTGGAAAATATGTCTTACGAAGAGCGGCTGGGGGAACTGAGGTAGTCTAGTCTAGAGAAGAGGAGACTGAGAGGAGACCTTATTGCTCTCTACAACTACCTAAAAGGAGGTTGTGGTGAGGCTGGTGGTGGTCTCAATTACTAATGATAGGGCAAGAGGAAATGGCCTCAAGTTTCATCAAGGGAGGTTTGGATTGGATATTAGAAATAAATTCTTTACTGAGAGAGTGGTTGGGCAATGGAACAGGCTGCCCAGGGAGCTGGTGGAGTCACCATCCCTGGAGGTGTTTAAAAAAGATGTAGCACTTGAGGCTATGATCTAGTGGTTAGGGAGATGTTGGGATGAAGCTTGAACTTGATGATCCTAGAGGTCCTTTCCAACCATAGTAATCCTATGATTCTATAAAACATGGGCTGTCTCTGGCTTTGTTTGTCAGGAGAGTCCATGGGAGTGACACTGTTCCATCCTTCGTCATGTAGGTTGTCAGCTGAGGTGATCAGATACTGTTTTGCCTTAATAGCTAAAAAAGCATAAACAAATAAGCACATATCCAATGCAAGGTCTAGATGCATCCTGTTGCTGCTGAGCACTGGAAAACAATGAACCCATAACTTGTTTGTCCGTAGGATGAATCTGCAGTTTTTTTGTCCTTGGAATCCTCTTTGGTGTCCTACCGCATCAGTCACCAGAAAAAGTATCTGCCTGTAGTTACTTTTCTTTTGTCAAAAGAGCATTGTTTACAATCAGATGATACATCTGAGATGTTCAAAGTGTTTCCACTCCTCTGTCTAATTAACAGTTATTAATCTGTGCTTAGCAATGCTGCAAGGTACTGATAAGAATGAGCAAAATGAATCTGCAGAAATAAACCATTTCTGTTATTAATGTTGGCTTTCTTACAAGCTGCAGAAAGCTACAGGTTAAAAGCAGTGCAGTCATTATATATGTGGGAGGGATGGGAACTCTGGTAATACACAGGAGATGAAAGATTCAGCAATTTTCTTTCAATACAAGTTCTTCAATGTTAACATGACTTTGGTCAACTTTTCCCTGCTACTACGTCAAGTGCTTGTTATTTTTATGGACTTTTGTTCCCTACAGTTGAAAATCATAGGAGAATCAATTAAACCCTGACTCAGTAAGCCCTTAAGTATGCACTTGATATAAGCTTGTGAGTGTTCCTAAATGAGCTTGTTTGAAATGAATCACTTATACAAAAAAAAACCAGCTTGGATATTAGTCTTTTTCTAAGCCAAATGTCTAACTCTTATGTTTGGTGACTAGCCACAGAAAATCCTTGAAGTGGACACTTCAGTTCTGAATAAAAGCACCATTTAGTAGGATGCTTATTGTGCTTGCAAAGTCAAGTCATTAATACAGGAGAAAATTATTTTTATTTGGCATAAACTGTTTATACAACGGCCTGATCTAGAGCACCCATGACAAGCTTCAAGTTCTTTTTGTCATTCAAAGTTCCCGTTGGCCTCAGCAGGGACGTTTCTAGGTTTTGCAAATAACTGAAGTATTACAATTTTTTTTCACCCATAATCATTATCACGCTTGTAAGTGGAGAGGGATAAATCCAAATCTGTTTGGGGCCACCGGTGTTTGATACAGAAGTGATGAATGCCAGTACATTCAGAGAGGCTGTAGGGTTAGAGGTTGTTAACTGGTGTTGTAAATAATCTTAAGTCACTGGAAGTGGTTGAGAAGCCAGATACAGTGTTTTCTAGAAAAGCTGGTGGCTGCTTCCCGGGCTGCAAACGCCTGAGTCCCCTCTAGTGTGTGCTCTGCTTTGAGCCTGGGGCAGGAGGGCAACCACAGCTCCGTGCCCAGGTAGGGCTGGGATAAGCCACCCTGCTGCCAGCTGCACATGACTAAGCTCAGTTTAAATAGAAAAAGCTCACACTTTCTCTGCATGTAATCTTCCCAGTTAAACCCGTGATACTTTCTACAGAGTTAAATCACACCCTTTCGTCAAGTTCATACAGTCTGCCTGAGCACTCGGGTGTTGAAGGAGAACTCCCGTGTCCTAGAGTCAAGGAGTAGGAGGTCTTCTGACAGTGTCTTCCTGAATCTGGGTGTCTGTCACATCCCTGTCACACAGAAAACAGTTTATAGGATGAATACCAAAATTGTAGCCCAGCAGTAACTGCCCAGGGAGCACACAGAGGGTTGACAGGCAGCACAGCTGTACAAGGAACCTTCCCAGGTATGGCAGACTGGCAGCTTAGATCTGAATTAAATTCAGTCACGACCAGAGCTCTGCATGGGACAACAGGCTTTGGTGCCAAGTGCCGGGTAGCCTGTGGCTAGAGCAACAGACAAGGCAGTAAAAGGGCAACTTCTTCTCTGTTAACCAGTACCAGACTCCCGAATTAAGCAACAGAAGAGAACAAAAGGACTAGAAATCATGTACCACAGTGTATTTACTCGGGTAAATCCCAAACTCTGTTCTATCATCCTCTCCTTAAACAGATAATCCTACATATGCATTTTTTGGGGGGTTGGGGCATTTTGGGGGTTTGTTTTGTTTTGGTTTTTTAAAGCAGTCCCATTGAATCAATGCTTATTTTTAAGAAGTACAATCTCAGGAGCTCTGCTCTTGGGAATATGGTCCAAGAAGAGTGAGTAAATTCAGCTTTTTGTGGCTTATCTCTGTATGCACTCACAGAATCACTAACCTGGATGTTTTCCTTTGCCCTACAGCCATTCTGAGCGAGCTGCTGCAGAGGGAGAACCGGGTCCTTCACTTCTGGACTCTGAAGAAGCGGAGATTAGATCAGTGCCAACAATACGTTGTCTTTGAGCGCAGTGCCAAGCAGGTAGTGTAAAAAACCCACTTTGTCTTTCTGTCCTGATGGTGTGTAAACATTTCCTCTATCCATGTAATGCCTCTGTGTGAGATTCCTGTTGCAATCTCAAGTTGTGTTTAAAAACTGTAACTTTTGAAAACATGGAAAATTTTCTTTTTTTTTTAAAACAATTTAAGAAAATTCCAAAACCCAACAACAAAACTCAGTATTTTGCCAGACCAGATTAATTTCTGGATTTGTTCATTTGTTTGAAAAAGAATATAAGAGCAAACTTTTGAGCTATTACTGAATGAGAAAAGTACTTTCCCTGCATGCAGATTTATCTGTATATAGGTAGAATTCCCTAAACTCCTTTTTCCACTAGGATACGTACAGAACCTTTTGTACCCACCTGTTTTGATTGCCTTACTCTTTTGTGTTCCTAGAAAGTGTTTTCATATACACAATATTCAGTCCCAATGGATTTGATATCCTTTACTTATTAGATTTATTAATTTTTTATATTTTTTTTGTCAGAAGATTAGTTCCTGAAATACAAAGACTGTTTGTTTTGTTTTCCCTTTGGTTGTTTTTGACATTCACAGGCCTTAGACTGGATCCAAGAAACAGGAGAATATTACCTCTCTACTCACAACTCCACAGGGGAATCTGCAGAAGAAACTCAGGAACTCCTGAAGGAATATGGGGAATTCAGAGTACCTGCCAAGGTAAACAATGACTTTAATCTAATTATGGCATCTGCCTTAGTCTATGTTTATGACTCTGTTTCAATGCCTTAAATCTCTGTAATGATATTCTCTTGATTTTGTATTTTTCTCTGGATATTCCTAGCCCAGAAGATAAATGTCTTTTGAAAACTGTGATCTCCTTTTTTTAGCAAGAGATAGGCACAGAAATGTTTTCTTCCTCCTTACCAGTACTGGTTATGGAGAATTTTTGTTCTATTTGCATATCGAGTTCACAGCAACCTAATGAGACATTCCTTAACTCCATTCAGAAACAATCATAGAAGAATGGTATACAGTAACTAATTGATCTAAACATATCCAAGGTCATCTTGGATTCCTCATCTCTCCCGTCATTACAACCACAATTTCTTTCATTAATTCCATCTGTGTTGATCACAGATGATCATTAATCTCATTAGAAATAATCTTCTAATCCCCCCAAAATTCTTTAAATAAATGGGATTGTAAATCCTGGGGTGAATATTTTTTAATGCAAAGCTGCATTACCAAGAATCTGTTAATTTATATGGAGCAATTCTGAGAAATCTGGGGAAGTTTACAGAGGAATGGTGATTGGATCTGCTTCAGACAAATTAATTCAAACCATAGGTAATTCACAGACAGTGAATCCACAGGGGTATTAACAGTAGCTGATAAGGATCTAAATTGCAAAGTTGGACTGCAGCAAGACCCTGGCTTTGGTATTATGTAGCTTCATTTCATTGTGTCCTGAAACTGATCTTCTGTAAGCTTTAAATTCCTCATTAGGCTCTCCATGCTTGCATGGGTTTGATTCACAGGCTTTGTGGTGTTCTTGTCCCCTTCCTTTTTGCTTAGCTTGCATGTTTGTGAGAAGATAACTAGAAATGGATGGAAGTTAATTTAATCAGAAGAATCCATACAACATTCCTTTAACAGTACTTCTGCCTCTAACCACCCATAATGAGTCCACCTGAAATCATGTTCCAGTTTATAATTTAATTTTGATCAGAATAATCCCGATGAATCCTGAAGTTTCCAAACCATTTCTACTCTTGACTTAATTTAGGATTGAATTTTATACCTTATTCCTTATTGACCATTACTGCCTGTTGCTTACACTGATGAATCTAGTTTTACTCCCCAGGGCTCTAGTAAATCACTTTCCTACTGCTGACCTAGAATATTTTCACTGCCGCATACAATCTGGTAAATACATGTGACTCCCAGACTGATGTTATCCTCAAATTAAGCTGTAGCTGAAAGCCTTCCTGATCCCAATAATTTTCTGTCCAAACCAATTGTTTGGAAAGCAAAAACATGAGTGGCTTTTGGGAATGAAGCACTCTTTAAATATAACAGAAAGTCAGATTTTCACTTCTCCATACCTAACCTTACTTAAGTGTTCTGTTAATTTATTCAGTTAATTTAAGATGACCTCTGGTATTAATTTACTAACTTATCAGCTATTAATTTATTTTGCTGGTGAAATTTCTTGAATTTAGTTTTGTGTTTGAAATCTGCTAGATGTTTTCTGGTCTGACCTGCATTTGTCCATTTGTGGCCAGATTGTTGATAAAGTCAAGTACCTGACATCATGTCTTGTTTCAGGCAGAGTGGAAAGTTCTCCCTATCTCTGAAAAGCAGCTTGCCAGTACTTCTGGGGATACAACTGATTCTCCTCTTGCTTTTGAGGATTAACATGTGTGCTGCAGCTGGAGTGCAGTCTGCACAGTTGACATCTCAGTTTTTATAAGCATTTTGTACTGGAGTTGGCTCAAACTTAGGGTCCAGGCACCTTCAGTTCCTGCGATAGATTTGGCATCTAAGCTAAAATTTATAACTAGCTCCTTTGTGCCAGATTTGCACGGTGTTCCTCAACATGGAAAACCATAGTGACTAAGTGGCAGTTAGAGCCCAAGTGAAATAGAAAAGACCTCTGGAAGGTTTGGGGGATCAGTGTATGTTTTGGAGTTCAGACAGCTTTCAGTTTATAATGCTCTAACTGGAACTAAAATACTGACAGAGGATTTTATAGTAGACCAGGAATTTGGATTTAAATTCTGTTTGTTTCTGAAACTGAGCAGCAGTGACTCAAAGTCACTGCCTGGACTGATATGTGGTGTATTAATGGCCTGCCTACATGGGTCTGCAGAACCACCTAGGTAGAGATTCAGAGTAACTTCATGTATTTTATGAGGTGTGATTTTTAAATCTTCTACTCCAAGTCTCACCAAAAAAAAGTTTTTTATTATGGAAAGGATGCATGTCTAACTTCCAACATGTTTTCCTTATGTGTTTGTGTGTGTGTGGTTGCAAACCTTTTATATCTCCTGCAGCTTCCTAAGTGTCCTTATAAAAATGTCATTCCTTTCCTGTTTTACTGGGAAATGTTTAAAGCATCTGATTCTGTATAAGATGAAGTACAGGCACTCTTTAATAATGTATAAAAAATTGTCAGCCACTTCTGACTGTTGTGTGAATTAAAAGCAAAGGAAATAATAATGCAACATAACCAAGGACTGTATTTTGGGCAGCAAACAAAGGAGAAAGTGAAGCTCCTCATCCAGCTGGCTGACAGCTTTGTAGAAAAAGGACATATACATGCCACTGAAATTAGGAAGTGGGTCACCACCGTTGACAAATGCTACCGTGACTTCTCTCTGAGGATGGGGAAATACCGCTACTCCCTGGAGAAAGCCCTCGGAATCAATACAGAGGTACTGTAAGTCCATGTCCTGCTGGGGTTTTATACCAGACCTGAAGTAGGGAAGTACAGGCTATGGTATGAATGCTGCAGTTTATTGTGTGTCCATTAGAAACACTTAAAACTCAGCCAACCTAATTAGCCAAGCTCAGGACTGCTTCTGAAGAGGAAAAGGTTTATTGTGATGTATCAGTGGTATGAGGAGAAGATAGATGAAGATCAGAAAGACTTTCTAAAAAATGTTTGCACCGTTCTCCAGGAGACCAAACAACTACTGAGAAGGAGGGGAGACACCTCCTTGGAATAAGCCTGTGTCAATTTTAGCATAAGTCATAAATTCTGCTCCCACACTGTTATTTTGAATCAAACTCAGGTTTTGACTGTAAGTTTCCATTCTCTCATCCTTTAACTAAGCAAAAATTGATCCCCAACCTCATCTCTGAGAGCTCTTTTAGGTGAAATAGAGCAACACAAGAGAAACAAAAATTATAATCTCCTGTTATTCCCTGGCCACAGTATCAAGGGGGAGTGCCAGAGGCAGAAACGCTTAAAAGCATCCTTCAAAATTAAGTATCAAAGAATGAGGAATAAATTCCCTCACTTATACCCTCAGGATACCTTAACTGTACTGTTCTTTGTATGGTCTCTGATTTACACAAAGTTACTAACCACAGCCTGGAAGAAAGCCAGTGGAAGTTGGGACTGTCTCTGCATAGTGCCCTGTTTTATCAGACTATTTATGAAGTTCCATACTAGGCAGCTAATCTAGATGTGAAGGAGTAAGGTGAAATTTAGACATTTATCATCAATACCTATTCCTACATAGGAGCAACAGTGAAGACTAAATAAATCTCACAGTTGGAGGGGTTTTTAAGATTTCTCTCTCACCTTCTCCCTTCTCAATGTAGTTCTTCTAAATCTCTGAATTTCCTTCTCTCTGACATTGGTATCTTTATTTTACTTTTGTCCCTTCTTATCCATATGATCTCATGAACATGCTGCATTTTGCACAGCAGTAGGACTACAATGACTTTAAATTACATATTGTCACTTTTTCCAGGATAACAAGGACCTAGAACTAGATATTATTCCAGCAAGTCTTTCAGACCGGGAGGTAAAGCTGCGAGATGCAAATCATGAAGTCAATGAAGAAAAAAGAAAATCAGCCAGAAAGAAAGAGTATGTCCCCCAAATCCTTACAGTCTGCCATGACCCATTGTCTAAAAGTGATTCTGTGTTACTTGCATGACCAGAACTGGTTGACAGTTCTGTAACTCCTTCCAGCTGCAGAGCTATTGAAAGAAGTCTACAGGTGTAGGGCAGAACTTGTGACTTGTAGGCTGGAGAATTTCAGAACATACAGGCTGGGTTTGTTTTGGTTTTAAACTGAAGTTACTTTTGGAAAGGGAAAGGACTAAGTCAAGCGCTCCAATTAGACCCTGATGTCATGGAGATACTCATTGTTATGATTTCTTTCTGACTGTATGTGAAAAGTAAAATGAACAGAAGAAAATGAAAAGCATCTTTATATGTTTAGCTACTAGCTAACCTCCAGTGACATCCAGAGGACTTAAGTGAGTTTCAGTCACACAAGAGTTCACTTAAAGTTTAGATTCAAATTTCAGTGGGAGTAGGACGGAGAGAACTGGAAATATTTCATACTAGAGGAAATATTTTGAGAGTCTTTGTTGCACTTAAATCTAAACCAGTCTAATTTCACAGTATTTTGTCTTAATTTTTGTGTGAGAATATTCTGGAAAGAATGTATATATGCAATCCTTCTCAACCCTCTGAATTTGTCACTACAGTGCATAACCTTGATAAGAAATAGTTTTTACTTTAGGGAACAGTGGTTACACTTGGTCTGCCTGTGTCACCTTTTCCAAACACTGAGCATTTCAACTTTGAGATGCCCAGCCTCAAATATTACAGATGTGATTGTTGGACTTTCTAGGAGTCTGGATCTTCTCCAGTCAGATACCAAGCTGTTGAAGCCTCTTCAAAGTAGTGGGATCTCCCAAATCCATCTGTATTACCACTGAAGTTCAAGTTTCAGGGTGACTTACTGATGACCATTAGTGAAGATGCAAATGTTGTTGGTGAATCTTAAGCCCTCGCTCCTGGAGAAAAAAAAATTCTGAGAATCAGTCAGCTGTTAAGTATAGGCATATACATAGTAAATCACAACTCAGGGTTACAGAAATACAACTTAATAGAATTTTGTGCAGAGAAGGTATTTAGAAAATTATTCAACAAGGGACTAGAGTATGAAGTGGTGTTTCATTCATAGAGCTGAAAGGTGCAAAGTAAGGCAGCTGAACTGAAGGTTTAGAGTGGAAGGACACCGATTCATTAACACAACAGAAGGATGTTTTGTTTTCTGTTCATTGTACAAATGCCTATGATGTCTAAACCACCTGAAATACTTACCTTTTTTCCCAGGTTTATTATGGCTGAGCTGCTTCAGACAGAAAAAGCTTATGTCAGGGACTTACATGAATGTTTAGAGGTAAGCTACAACTGGGAAGTCTCCAGTATTTTTAGGCAGGACATGGTATCCTCCATGGTGGTGATGTTCACTGTACTGCAAAGGCTGAGACTGACAAGAGTCTGTGTGGAGTACCATCATTAGTGGCTATCCACAGAGCTATGTCTGCTGATGATGGGAGCTTGGTGGGCAGCAGAGGGACCTTGTTTCCCACAGGCAGAACTGTGACCTGTGCTCCCCACACTTGACTGTAAACGTCTACACCTCCAAGGACATCTGAGTGTGTCTTTATGTACTCTCCCATGAGCTGCACTCACCCATTCAGAGTGAGAACAATGTCCTGACTCAGTAAAAAGCAATATATTTGTACATTGACCTGAAAATTCCTGTTTTCTATTTTGTTTATTTGGGGTGTTTATGTTAGGGTTTTTTTTTTTTTAAATTATGGAGCATTTTCTTAAGAATTCAAATCTATTCCTTTGGGTCATCTCACGCTAGAGAAAGAGATGGATTTGCACACTCAAACACGTTGCCTGTCTCTACAACAGGGTGTTCCTGAATGGGACTGTGATATTCAAGGCAAAAAGCAGAGTGTATTTCAGTGAAATATGTCATCTTTCACATTCCTGCAGTCTGAAAGAGATTTTGATGTATCTAATGCTACTGAAGTGGCAAATCCAGCTTATCTTTCAACTGTTTCTGCCTGCAGCTTTTAGACACCATCAGTTGGACAGCAAGGACAGGTGGTGTTGGCATGTTTCTGCTTTTTCCTCAGACAACTTCTGAGTGTCAGCACTTTGAATTTCTCTGGAGAGCTTTCCCTGACACTGGAACTTTTTTTTTTTTTTTTAAGTTTGTTTATTTAATCTTAAAGTATGTATTTCCCTTGTCAGTCTGTGTCTTTGGCAGTAAACTAGGGATACCTATTCTTTTTCACTGCATTGTTCACAAAGCTAAGAATTGCTGGTGTCTTCCAGACTTACCTTTGGGAAATGACGAGTGGAGTGGAAGAAATACCTGCTGGGATCCTTAATAAAGAACACGTCATCTTTGGCAATATTCAGGAGATATATGACTTTCATAACAAGTAGGTTTTCCTAACAGTTTTCTTCATGTTTACTGATTAAGGAAAGCAAAGGTACGTGTATACCTATACATCTGTGGGGTGTCTGCTGTCAATGCCTACGGTACAATGCACACAGGAGAGTAAAGTAATTGATCCAGATTTGCAAAAGGGTATTTGATTTCTTGTTTTGTGTCTTTTATATAAATGAATTGCATCTTAGTTTAAACTCTGCCTTCCACTGATTAACAATGTTAAATTCCCATTATGCCAATGCTTTGTAGTTCTATGCATGCTTTCCGTTCCACAGCACTAGAGCTATTCTAGAAGCTTGCCTGTCCAATATATGAACTCTTGGAAAACACAAGGGGAAAAAAAGGAATAGTTGACATGAACTGGGTTAATCAGTAGCTTTCCTGCCATGTCTTAGAGACTCTCACGATTTAATCTGAAACTAACAGTACTCTTATCAGGATAAGACTCCATATCAGATCAGCTTAGAGGACATTGTTCCCCTGCTATAACGTGAATGCAATAGCAGTTACAAATTTAATATTTAGGGGTGCTGAATCCCACAAATTCAGTGTGAATTTCAAAGTCTATCTTCAAGTTACACATCAAAACCAAAGCAGTTTGAAAAATAAATCAGAAAACCTTTCCCTGTTAAAGATCTGGGAGACTTTCAGTGCTTCAGGCAGATAAACTGAGCCATCACATACACATAAATACAGTCATAACATACACATAAATATGGTCCAGCAGAGGATGCCGTATGCATGCTTCTGTGCAAGCTTCAAAGATTATCAGACTAGTAGATTCAAACTACACATTGCAATAAAAAGGCCTTTGAGTAATAGATGAATCAACTTTCAGCACACAAGAATTGTCCATCATGTGGATAAAATACTCTTCTGTCATGTAAAACTATGCTAGGATCACTCACTTGCCTTCCCACTTCCCCTCTCTTTGTGTTGCTATATTTTCTTTTTAGTGACCCTGACTGATGCCATCTGATTACTCTCCTTTTTGATTTTCCTTTGCTCCCAGCTACCACCTCTTAACCCTCAGTCATGCCCCACAGTTCCTTGCCGCTATCATTTCTCCTTTCTCTGACCCATCCTGCTCCAACTTGGTGCTTCTCCATAATCCGTTTCCTTCTAAAACTTCTAACAACACTAAAATACATTTCTTCCCATCACCTCCACCAGCATCCGTCAGTCTTCTCCTTTGGCTGATGTTAAGGCATTCCCCAGCCTGATTGAGCCTGATTGAGGCTGGGGAAAGGGCACATTCAGTTGCTTCTTCTGCAACTTGTATCACAGTCCTTTTCCCAGACAGGCATTATACAGGGCTCTATCTGGAAACAGAAGTGTCACTCATGGTACAAGGTGTTGGGAGAGAGTTGATTACAAAATCTGTGTTTTGGGAGATAACTGCTTGCCTGCGAAGTGTCAGCCTTGTTCAAATTGTTGTCCTTTGTCCAGTGTGCTGAGTTTGGTGATGGAAAGCTGGCAGCTTTGAGCTTCTCTTTTTGACCTCCATCTGAACCCCTGCACAACTTATTTTTGAAGATTCACTATCTGGTTCTTGAATATCACCTTGCAGTTCTGAATACTACTAGGATTGCTACCTTTTCAATTCCAGTGGAGTCGAGCATGACTGTGCTCAAAAAACAAAGCATACCTTGGCAAGGACACACTTTTTCCACTGGCAGGAAAGTTGATTAGCCTTGTAATAAAGATACAAGTATTGATCATTAGCACTGATTAACTCATTGGTCATTCTGCTTGTCCTGGTTATTTGACTGTAACTAATTACATTGGCATCTTCTTTTTTCAGCATTTTTCTAAAAGAACTCGAGAAATATGAACAACTGCCTGAAGATGTGGGCCACTGCTTCGTCACCTGGGTAATGAGGCTTTTTCTTTTCATTATTTATTAAATAATTCTTCTAGCATAGACAGAAACAAGCTGGGAATTAGTGCAAGGGTTACGTCCTTAGTGGTTAGTGAGATCAGGAGCTAATCTGAAACTAAAGCTGCTTTGTCCTTCACCTTTTCCAGGTTGAAGAGTTCCTATTTAACATTTTTCATGACCAGTGGTGTGAAGGCTTTCCAGAGCCCCTTTCCTTGTCCTGAACTGACCAGCACAGCTTTCACCTCTGCTGGTTCCTCTTTAACAGGACTTTGTCAAATCAAACCTGTGTTTAGGAGTGACATTCATGTCTTTGTGAAGGGTCCTGGGAGGGCAGACATTTAGAAATCTTAATATACCTTTTTAAGAATATTAGTCATGCCATGAGACCTCTACAAAGGCATGAACGACATATTTTATCAACATTTTCCTTCAGAAATCAGTGTTAAACTGCTGAGCTGCTGTGCTCTCTTATTCCATTACCCAATGCCAGGATAATTTCCAGCAGAACTTTGAAATCTTGATGCTAAGAGTCTTCATGGGCATAGGAAGCTCCAGCAATTGGCTACAATATTTTATCTGTATGAAAGCTGTTCTCTTTTCAAAATATTTACTAGGCAAGTCAGCCTTCTTCATGTTTTCTCTGATAGTTTTATTCGTATTTCAAAGCTGGGAATTAGTATTTTAGAAGTCATTATGGAAAATTTTCACTTATCAAAAAAAATGTGCATGTTTTGATGATTTCAAATGTCTTTTTAATTAAAAAACACAACACTATTGATGAAATGGGTTCAGAAATATTGTTACAAGGAAGAAGTTACATATTTGTGAAAGACGAACACACTTCCATACCATTCTGTGCAAAGTCTTCATGGTACTTTTAAGATAGATCATCTCAGCAATAGTACACGTTTAGAGCTGTGTGTATGGTTACAGGCAGACATATATGCAAAGCTGCCTGCCCAATTGCACGGTTCTGTCGTTTAGTTATACCTGCTATAAAATATGCAATAGTAATAAAAGGAGGCCATCCTCCTCTTCTGTTTGCCTGCCTCTCCCTGAGACATGGAGTTCAGTAATACAAAACTGCTCTAAGGCAGGGGAGTGCACAGATGCTTTTAATTTCTTCTTAAAAACAAATACATTAGGAGATGAAATGCAAAAGACTCCTAGCACAACATAAAGTTTGAGCCCTTAAAGTCCGAGCTAAGGTAGGAAAGGCAACTTTGGGCCAAGTGCCACAAATCTGAGGCAGTCTCAAGTCAAAAATGTCTCAAGCCAGTTGAAGCTAGGTGAGTCTCTTTCCCAGAGTTTCCACGCTGACTTTATCTGATAGAGCCAATGCTTTGTGACTGGGTTTTGAGATCTGCAGACTTTTGGATACAATCTGTGTAACATCGTTAAAGCTCTTAGAAATTACTTTGTATCTAGCTTAAAGTTTTAGGCCTTCCCTCTGTGACACTTGTTAAAGAAAGCCTCCCATAGCTGTTACACAGTGCACCTCTATCCCCTCGAAACTGCTCAGGTAAGGGATGAACTGTCTATAAGTCTTCTGTTCTTAATTTGCAGTTCTCATGTTGCTTAGAGAAGTGGGGCTTTTTCACCTGCATTTATCCTGATGAGCCTTAGTGAAGGACTCTGTGAGCAGAGAAATAGCTTATTTTTCTTTTCCCTTGATGTTTGTTTTCACAGGCGGATAAATTTCAGATGTACGTCACCTACTGCAAAAACAAGCCTGACTCCAGCCAGCTCATCCTGGAACATGCAGGGACTTTCTTTGATGTAAGCAGCCATTCCCTCTTCCCTTCAGCACGCACAGTGCAGCTAAAACACCTCCTCTCTACATCTGAGCAACGGGTGCCTTTTTGTGCTTCGGCGCATTTGGGTTTTTCATTCCACTGCAGGTATCATACGCTGTGAGAACTGATAGGCTGTGGTATGATGGGTGATCTTCATCAGTGTGGCAAGTTGGTTTTAATGGAGACTCACATTCTTATGGAAACTTTTGTGCATTTTTCAGATCCAATCCTTTCTAAAGACCTGGTTTAGATGTCCTCTCTACTTCTGGGTTTAGCAGTAAAATGAAAAGCAGATCCCATTATATTTTAGGACCTGAAATCCTGAAGTCCAAAACAAGATCCCGTCCTCCTGTTCTGCAGATTTTACCCAGCCTATTAAACATTTGCTTCATCATGCTAGTAGAGGGCTCCACTGACTGCAATTAGACTATTTCCCTTACAAGTGCTACACCTGGTGATAAAAATTTGCAGGCTGCAGTCCCAGTTTTGTAGGCTGAGAAAAATCTTTAAAGTTTTTGAGTACTTTTGAACTAAGCTTTCCTCTGGTTTTTGGAATCTCATCCATTTTGCCATCTTTGTCTGCTAGCTTATAGCTTTAATTAGTTTCCTCTATACAAAAAATGGTAAGGCCTCTTTTCCAAAGCACTGAAAATACTTTACAAATGTGACCACTCAGCAGGATGGAACCTGTGGTGTGGTTGGCAGCTGACATCAGTCAGCTCCTCTGGGTTTTGTACGTGCCAATGGTTGCAGCAGTTCGGTTCAACTCAATATGGAAAGATGTCACATGAGCCAGAAGAAAAGTGATGAACACCTTTTTCTGTTGCCTTGTGCTTTTGCCTCGTTACCAAATGGTCTAAAAGTAGAATCGAACTGAAAGGGAATTTCCAGAAGGTGGCGCTTGAGGCTGTTGAATGGTTTGTACTGGTTGGTGACTCGTGGAGGGTTTAAGCTGCCTTTAGGCAGTGATCAGTGTCGTTCGCACAGGTTGAAAGTGTTTCCTCTGCTAAGCTTTTACTCTTTGGCTCAGTATATGGGCTGGAAACCTGCCTGATGTTTTCTAATGCACGTGTCAGCATCTGCTGTTTTGCAAGGGGAGATGTTTGCCTTCAGTTGGTGTGAATTGTGCTGGGTTATGCAGTGATGCCTGTGCAAGAAGAGAAAGCTGGCTATCTCCCCCCAGAAATCCCCTAGGAGCCATTCAATCCAATACATTATCCACAATTAGATGACTTATCTTAGTTTGTAAATTTATAGACATTTGACACAAAATCTGGGCACTTTATCGCTGCTTCATGGTAAGTCCAGCAATTCTTATGGTATAAAATTGTATTTAAGTATTTCTGTCTCCATGTTGTCCATCCAAGGGCCTCTGAGTGTCCTGTGCTGCCCTGCACAGAGGATATTTTTGGTGTTCATCTGGGATTCTGTCACTGCATGTAAGACTACATGTTGATCCTGTTCTGCAACTCATGTGGTTTGCAACACACAACTGCCAGCCCATGGTGGCCAGACACTTTCATTTCTTCCAGGCCCTTGGGACACTTTTCCACTCAAGGAATAACTAGAGTTGTGTCTAATGGTGGGCCATGGTGTCCTATAATGTGAGCCAAGCTTCCTTTAAACAGGAAGCAGGGCAAAGTAGAGAGCATGGAGCCCTGTGGCTAGCTTGCTTCTGAAACCTGCCTTTCTGGTTTGAGTGAGAACAGAACTAATTCTGTTCAGTGATTTTACTTTTCAGCTCAGTTCTTCTAACTAACTGCTTCAAAGCTAGCTCAAATATCTCTGCGCTTCATGTTACTTAGAGGTGTGTGAGAAATGTCTGTGCTACTGTGCTGTAGCCTGCACACATCTGCCCACGGTAAATCTAGACCTCTCCAGTTGTAACAAATCCAACCCAAGACGCAGTTCAGCAGGCTGCCATCTTACTCCAGCATTTCAGAGACCAGAGGGAGAAGCTGCAGTGTGAATGTCCCTTTCCCAGCAGTGTATTTGTCTGATTGCCATGTAGCAGTACTGTTGCTTCCATGTTGTGGTCTTCTTGTGCAGCAGGGACAGCTGTCACTCCACCACCCCTCTCTGTCTCCACACCTCTGACCTGGCAGAACAAGGAATGCCCAAAGGGGAGGCATCTTGCTGTGCTATTCGGAGAGCTGGGAGGAAGGAAAAGCACTAAATTCATTATTTGTGTCCTTCAAAAACAAGTGTACTTAGCCAGCTCCAGGAATTTCACAGACGTGGCCGAGGTCTTGCTGGCTCCTGCAGTTACTGAGTCCCAGCCATATGCTCTGCAGACACTGTCCCTCTTTGGAGCCAGCCATGACTCAGCTTCATGCAAACTCCATTAACCTCCACACAGAGCCCCTTTGCTTTTCCTTCTTCCTCATGGCACCAGAGATATTTTTTCTAAAACAAACTTGCCTAGTACAAAAAAAAATAATAATCTGTTGGCATATTGTGTGAAAAATGGCTATTTTTGCTTCCCAGCATAAACACTGGAGCTAAAAATCCCAGTAACCTCCCTAGTACTCAGCAGAACACCAGACTGTATACAGAAAGAAAATCTCCATTCTTGGCAGCTCTTCCCCCTGCATCTTCTGTAACTTCTTTCCTTTACAGCCTCAGATTTACTCTCCAGTAGCTGGAGATAAGTGCCACTCCCTCTCCCCATCTGCTCCTGTAGGAACTGAGGTTTTCCTGATGGTCCAGGAGGATGAGTTTGAAGTCTTTTAGATGGCTGAATATGTGCATTTAGGGTCCTGTAGGATTATCAGGAGCTCCTAACTCCCACTGGAACCACTTGGAGGGAAGCAGCTGGGCCCTTTGCAGACCTCACCAGGGGCCTATCTGCAATTTCACCAGAAGTTCATGAGCACATCACGCTGATGAGCACAGACATTTTGGCTGAGATTCAGGTGACAAAACACAAATACTCAGTGCTGTAAAAGGTATCATAAGGGTATCTCTCCTGGCCCCCAGGTGCCACCTCAGAATAGCTTAGGTCTGTCAGCACTGTGTCAGACCTGTTACTCCCATGTGGATATTTTAGCTACCCCAGGGCTTTCAAATGGTACTGGATGCTTATATTTAGACAGCTAAATTACACCCTACGCATGCAATTTAATTTAACGTCACTCCATTTTAATTGAATGTTAAGACTGTGCTTTCAGCCTTCATAGCTAGGAGAAACCAGATGACATGACAGATAAGTCATATTTGAATCAAAGCATGTGTATTTTATTCAGCATAGGCTTAGCTTGACTTACTTGCAAAGGACCCCTACTATTTCAGTGGCCTGGGGGGAACTCTGCAGTTTATTGTCAGCCTCTCTGAAAACACAATTATTTGCATGTGAGCTTGAAGAGAGTTAAAAAACTAAGCAAAGAGATGCAGAGTTTCAGGGCTAAAATTAGTTGTGGGTGGTTCCGTGTGGCAGGTGGTTAACATTTTCTGTGACTGACTGCTGGTTTTATCTCTTCTAGGAAATTCAGCAAAGACACGGTCTGGCCAACTCTATCTCTTCTTATTTAATCAAGCCTGTCCAGAGGATCACAAAATACCAACTCCTGCTGAAGGTACCTTAGTGGGCTGCCCAAATCACCTCATGCAGGCATAAGGAGTTAACTTATTCATAGGGGAGCTGCTTCACCCCCTGCTCATGACCTGCAAGCAGCTGCTGCTGATCTGCTACTCCTGCTTCCCAGGCCTGAGCATGGCAACAAAGCCTGAAATCAGTTTGAGTGTTTTAACAAAAAGACTTAACAGTACAAAACAAAAAAAACAAAAACCCACAACCATCAACCAACCAACCCAAAAAAAAAAAAACCAGTAAAAAACTGATCACCTGTTTCCACTGTGGGTTTTTTGCATCCAGGTGGATTTAACCCTAAAAGCTGAGAACTGGGAAAGGGAAATTGAAGGGATGACAGAACTGTTTGCTTTCCTTCATGCTAAGTTTGTGACAGAATGCTTGGATTAAAAGCATGAATAACAGCAGTAATGAACTTTGGACAGTTTCACTGACTCTTATCTCAGACTCCCTCACTGGCATTGGATTCCGTTTGGGAGCTAACATGTTTGTGTTGAAAAGAAGGAAAAAGCTTCATACACAAACCAAGGACTTCCAAGTGAAACATTAACATTTCCCACAAAAAAAAAAAAAAAAAACAAAAAAAAAATCCCACCTTTGTTGGTTTGTTGTAAATTGTTTATGGGTTTTTTCAGCTGTGACGGATGGCTGCAGCGTAGGTGTGACCCCCTAGAAATCCTCTGAGTGCACAGTCTCACTTGAGAGCATCTTGTTTTATCTTCTTTTATAGTCATTCCCATTTTTTCCCCAATCCACGGTGGGTTTTGATGCAGTTCAGCGGTTGGTGTCCCTGTTAGTAAAGCACTTGCATGTACCAAGTAACAAAATCGAATATAAAGCCAGCACCTTGGGCAGAGTTTGTTTACAGGTGTTCTGCATTGCTTCTTAGGAACTGCTGACCTGCTGCGAGGAGGGCAAAGGGGAACTCAAAGATGGTCTGGAAGTGATGCTCAGTGTGCCAAAGAAGGCCAATGATGCAATGCATGTCAGCATGCTGGAAGGTAGCAGATGGGCAAGTGGCTGGGGCAGGGGAGGGACCTGACAATAAATGAAGCTTTCTTGTAACTTATATAGAAAGTTAGAACAGGTTGACTGTAGCAGTGCTGATGATTGATCATAATTTTCAAGTACTTCCTAGCTCCTTTCTGATTATTTCTCCAAAAGTCTTGAAAGAACAAAGCCAGCTAGGAAGTTTGGGGGTTTTATTTATTTATATCTTATGTCTGTGTGTGTATGTTTTCATATGTTTATATTTATGTACATACATGTGTGTGTATTTATAGGTATACATATACAATAGATACATTTGGTTAAAAAATTACTTAATGAAACACAAAAACCCCTTCCTGAAACAGTATCAGTTAAGCTGCTGGCAGCCATAATGAGCATTGGATGAAAACTTTTCTAAATACTGTCTCAACATTTCAAAAGAAAGCGTTCTGGTTTTCTGAGTCAAAACAGCTTATGTTTCAGAATGTTAGTATAATTATCCCAAAGGTTAAAAAAAAAGTATTTCAAAATGACAGGGAAAAAAAATATTATGATTGCCCCAAAATTAAGCCTTTTATTGGATTTTTGATGTGTCAAGTATTTCTAAAATTTAAAAATTTTATTCTGGACAGAGATGTTTTATTGTCTCTCAAATATTTTATTTGCCTTGGGAAATCATTTGCAGTCTGGCTTGAGTCAGAGCCAGGAAACAATAAGAGTACTAACCCAGGCAAGAAAAGGAAATGGTGCCAGTAGCAAAGCAGCACATTAAGACAGGCTTGATGAGGCTCTGGGCAACCTGATCTAGTTGAGGATGTCCCTGCTTACTGCAGGGGGGTTGGACTAGATGACTTTTGGAGGTGCCTTCCAGCCTGGGGTATTCTATAGTTCTATGATTAAAATTGCAGGGAGGCAAACTGACCCAGCATAGGTAGAAACACTATAAAGGTAGGTTAATTGTGTGTCTGGTGAAAAGCAAGCTTTCCCAAAATTAACCTGGATAATCTGTCCCCATGAGATGACCAGCAACAGGCAATAATAAAGAAGCAGGGATGACTTTGTTAGGGTAGACAATCACTTGAAGAGTTGTCTTCTGAATAAAACATTGCTTCTGGATATTTGGAGCTGGGACCAGGACTGCTTGCTGCTTTCCCAGGGCTATCTGACATGAGCAACAGCAGACTATGCTGGTGGAGGAGCAGTGCCCAGCTATGGAGAGAAGCGTGACCCACAAGCTGCTGAGACAGCAGCTTGGAGGGCACCTTGCACTAGGGATGCCCTTTTCCCTCAGTCCTCCTGGTTATGGGGATTGCTGTGATCCTCGGCGATATGAAAGGTTTTGACATGCAGCTTGGAAAATAGGAACCTTCTTCTGGAAATCCTGTTTCGGACACCATACAAATTTTTTCTCATAGATGTAGCTCCCCCATGTCACTGCTGTAGACTCATAGGCCCTTGAAGGTTGGGTTAGCATGCTTGAAGGCATCATGTTCTGCTGGGGCACTTCCAGCCACTGCACACTGTGATTCTCGGAATTTGAATTAACATGCATAAGATTCTTTGCATTGCAGCTCTGTGTACAGTAACCCCCACTGAAAACTTTATGGTATTTATCTTTAATTAATTACTACTATGCTTAGCAGCAGTCTCACTTAGCATATAAGATGTATTTGTCTCTGGTGAAATAATTATATCATTGCAGGAGGGAAAAAAAAAAATTTCACTGGGGCAATGGATGCCCATCAATGTCCTTTCCAAATATGCAGAAAAAAAAAAAAGAAGAGAAAGGCCCTTTTATTTAAATTCCTTACTCCTCTCGTGTTTCTGGGCATTACTTGTCCCAAGAACAAGTACAAGTCAATGTATTTTGTGGTTTTAGGGTTTGATGAGAACCTGGACGTCCAAGGAGAGCTGATTCTTCAGGATTCCTTCCAAGTGTGGGATCCCAAGTCTCTCATTCGGAAAGGCCGTGAGAGGCATTTGTTTCTCTTTGAAATCTCTTTGGTGTTTAGCAAAGAGATCAAAGATTCTTCAGGACACACAAAATATGTTTACAAGAACAAGTTACTGGTAGGTGTGGCTGCAAAGAAAATATTGAGGATGTGGTGTTTCGTGTAGGTAGAGGTGGCGTTTGGGGGATGACTCACATGTCCCCGTGCTGGGCTGGGGATCCTCATGCCACCTTGAAGGGCTGGTTCTGGGCCCTGTGGGCCTTACATGGACTCCAAGCTCACAAGTGAGTTTGGAGGGGTTTAAGATGGTGAGATGTGAAGGGTGGGTGGGAAATGCAAGGAAGATCACTCAAGCCTTGATTCATTTCCCTCCCATCCCGTGCTGGTTTTCTGTTTCTTTAGTCTGTGTATAGCAATGCAGAGACAAGACCTTACTCCCTTATCCATCCCTGCCTCCCCATTTCTCCCTGCAAAAGTAAAGTTATCTGGACTCATAAAGCTTTGTATGTATGAAATATCATCTCTCCTTCACACTAGACCTCAGAACTGGGCGTGACTGAACATGTTGAAGGAGATCCCTGTAAATTTGCTTTGTGGTCTGGACGAACACCTTCCTCAGACAATAAAACAGTGCTGAAAGTAAGTCTTTCTGCTTGTTTTCTTTGCCTTTATTGCTGCTAGTTTGTGACTTGGGAGCACTAATTGAAAGTTCAGTTTCTTGCCTCCTCATATACACATGACTTCCATGTCTGTCAGTGGGGTCATGCCTCCATCAGGAGCAATTCAGCTCTAAAGCCTCAGTAGGAGTCAGGACAATGCAGTGTGCAGCCTTGCTGAAATTGCACCTCCTCTTGCAGCCTGGGTTGAGCAGCTGCACACTTACACAGGGCTCATGTCTCAGGGTGTTTGGCTGGAAGGTGTAATTCTCGTAGTCCTTTGCCACAGGCCTTATTGACAATGAACCTGTTCCTCAAACCAACAGAGCTGACAGCCATTTCTGTCAAGTGAGTTTCTAATGAAGAATTCATGTTATAACTGTTTTGTCTGAGGAAAACACAGTTGTGCACTGATAACCTATTTCCCCTCTACAGAGTATGCCATATTACAAGTGTTAAATATATATATCCAGACCTTAACTGCTTTGTTGTTGCTTGTGAAGTGTGTCTGGTAAAAATACCCTCAGTTCTCCTGGGGTTACCAGGTACTCCAGCAGCTAAAACAATACAGCAGAGGAGAAACAGTTAATCATGCATTTTCATCAGCCAGCCACAGTTCTTCTACACAGGAGGTGACATGCTGGGAATATGATAAACTGTCTGTCTTTCTGCCTTGTGGAACTTTAGGCATCCAGTATTGAAACAAAACAGGAATGGATCAAAAATATCCGGGAAGTCATTCAAGAAAGGATTATCCATCTGAAAGGAGCTCTGAAAGAGCCAATTCATCTCCCCAAGACACCAGCAAAGCAACGAAACAACAGTAGAAGGTAACCCCAGTCATTCCGTACAATGTGAAATCACTAGCACTTTCTTGACCAACAGCAATGTAGTGTCTGTGGGCTTTTTATGGGATTCATTTACTTTTTCATACTATAGTCAAAAGCAGTTTTCATCAGCTTTGCTTTTTTATATGTTGTCTTGGAAAAAGTAGCTAAAAAGCTTTTCTGTGATATACATACAAAGGTCTTTTTAGTACTCCAAAGCATTAGAGAGAAATGAACAGCAAGTATTCTTCAGACTCCAAGGTTGTGTTTCTTTTCCAAATTAGAATTTATTTCTTCACATTTGAGTATTAATAGATTTACTTTTTTTCCCCAATTGACATTTGGAATTGTTTGACAATGAAAATCTCAGCTGCTGTTGACAATATAGTGGAGAACGACAGGTGGATAATACATGTTTCATCATCAAACACAAACTCATTTCAGTGTGTGAAGTAATACTCATTTTTTTTTCCCTCAACTTCTTTAAATCCTGGATTAAATAGAAATGATATAAAATGAATTGTCCATTTGCTCTCATGTTGGCATTCCAAAAGCCATCTGTAATTTGAGCATCTCCATTTCATCATCCAGTTTTACCACTCTCTTGCTTCAGGCTGTATTATAGAGGCGTAAGTAATGAAGCTCACCCAGGAGACCTGTAGCAAGGCAGAGATTCAGGCACCACTTTCTCCTGGGGACATGTACCAATACAAGAGTTTTCTACTACAGAATGGAGAAATTTTTTTTTTTCTCCTTAAATATATATGTTGTATTATTTAAATGTTTATTTGGAAAGACCAGTAAACATTTAGGACAACTGTATCTATGCATCAAAAGGGAGTAAAATACCCTCTGTTAGGAGACTCATACAGGTAGACCTGTAGAACTCTATACTCTTTATTTATGTTTGTTTGGATATAACTTTTATGGCATAGTATTAAATTCCTGAAGATGTGGTTTGCGTGAGACAAGAGAAATACCCCTTCCCTCCGTATCATATGTAGCCTGGGCTGAATGGTTTTGGTTAAGGAAGAATTCAAGGAAAATTTCTCCCTGATACCCTCATTACAGAGCTATTTCTGAACACCACAGTCTTCTAGGCTGTAAATGTGCAGGTGATGGCCATCCTGTTTCCAGCAACTAAAGCTGTGATTATGTGCTAATCGCAGCCCCATGTCTGAGGATGACATCATTTTAAATTGCAAGCTACATAGTAACATGGGCTATATCAGTGAGGTAATTTTAGCACAGAGCCAACTCTGGCACGCTGACTCAGCACTTCTCAAATCAAAAAGTTGTGCATATTCCAAGGTGGTGTGTTAAGTAAGAATTTTTGTTTCCCTATTATGTGTTTTACAGAGATGGAGTAGATGATGCAGACAGCCAAGGAGATGGCAGCAGTCAACCTGACACCATTTCCATTGCATCCAGGACATCACAAAACACAGTGGACAGTGATAAGGTAGGACTGAGATGTGAAAATATACTGCAGCCAATTACCCCCAGAAAAACGTGAGGAGCAGAACAGAAGGCAAAATAAAGCAGCCTGCCTTCTATTGAGTGAGTTGAAACTTGTATTCCTCTATGCTAAGCTGTTAAAAGCCAGTCTGTTTCTAGGTGCAAATCAGTACTATTGTTTTACATGTTAACATCTCTGTTGCTGCAGCTTCTTTGTGGTTAATACACAGAAGTTGAATTGGCTCTGAAGAAACACAGCCCAGAGCAACTTTTTCTTCCCTAGTAGAACTTGCCCTGTGGGAGCCAGCTTCTGATTCAGCAAACAGTTGGTTGTGTTCAGTATTTGCCCTCTGAGCTAAAATCAGTAGTTTGTTGGAGGGAATACAGGTGCCTACACACCAATTAATATAGCAAAATTGGGATCCTGGCTGGTATCTTGAGAGCCTGGGAGACCTACCCTTTCCAGAGACTGTAATTCTGGACCTCTCTCCTCATGGACATATGGTGGAGCATATGGATGTCCCCAAGACACGCTAGATTCTATTGGAATGCTGCACTGTCTGCACGTACGTACTTGTTGTTTTATTTATCAGATGATCTGAGTCCAGATTTGTAGGTCCATTAGGATGCCTGACTTGAATTTGTCACCCTGATACCTCCAACTGTGGTCTTCAGCTGATTTAGTAGTTGGTGGTAGGAGTAAATGGGCTATTAGTAATAATTTACCTTAGCTATACTGATGGGATTTGTCGTATCCACTGAGAGAACGTTCGTATTCTCCTCATGGGATGTGTTGAAATCATGTGTAACTTGCAGAAGGATAAACTCTGCAGCACCATCATGGATTTATCTGTTTGTCAGGGCTTTAATAATGCTGCCGCTTACAGAAGGTAGAAGGGTGTCCTTACAAAATCAAAGTTCAAGTTTATGGTTGTAAAGTTCACAAGTAAGGTTCACTGAAAATGTTATTTTGAAAGCTTGACTCAGAAATAGGAGTTAATTGCAAACAAATTACTTCTGTAAGACTGCTTGTGTTTATCTTACAGACGTGCTCCCACGCGTTTCCTTTTTTCATCAATAATGTGCATTAGAAAGGTATTAATCCTCACAATCCAAAGGCCACTGTAATGTATGCAAATACTTCGTCCGATGTCGAAGAACTGTTTTCTTATGTCTTCAGTCCACGTGGACTTGCCCTGCTTTTCCATGCTTTTCACATTTATCATTCCTGAGAAGGCCCTGTTGTAGTAGCATACTTCAACTCATGCTTAATTTTAAGCATTTGCATAAGCTTTGCTCGTTTGCTCCAAGCCTATTGACTCAGTTGCATGAGTTATGGTCAACAGTCGAGGTCTAGGTAAGATGCTCCACATTGCATGCTGTAGCTGCATACAAGGTCTGTAGTGACAACAGCATTGGCAAACTGTCAGGCTGTACCCTGTGAAAGAGACCCCATCATGGCAACATTGGTTTAAGGATGCAAGACTGGAAAGTTTTTTTGGAATTTCTATCCAAAAACTTGTTTGAACTGAATGGTTAATGTGTTTGAGATCAAATAAGCACCTGACCACACAGGGAAAAAATTGTTACTGGGGGAAAGCTAAATCTGTTCTACGGTTATGTCATGTTTTTTTACTTTTCTAACATAGGGAGGTTCACCTCTTGACTTAAGTCTCTCTGTGTACTCATGTGTCCTTATATACATTTAATGAATAGAAGTAAATTCCAGTGTACAGCTAAAGCTTAAATATACTTGTATGTGCTTTGTTGAATCTGAACAATGAGTGTATCACTCTTAGATAGAGGGCAGTTCCTGCTGAACAGTTTCCTTATTGTCACTGATGCTAATTTCAGAATACTGTGGAGAATTTAGCCAACAGAGTGCTGCATTACTGTGCCTTTGCTCCAAAGGAAATGAACTCCCTGCATGGCCTTATAGTCGTCTCTCAGTTTTTCTGCACAATATTACCCAAATTAATGACAGATGGAGCCGAATTACCTTCCTTCCCATTGAAGTGGCATGGAGAGACACTGGCGTTCAGTCTCAGTTCAAGCATCAGTTGTTACGCTGCTTGCACAGAGACCTTAGCACGTGTTAGCACCTGCTGTGAGGAGACTGTCAGCAGATCCCAAAGCTGTGCAGTGCCACAAGACTCCAAGTGGTGACAATTTACCACATGGGAACAATTTGCTGTCATTCCAAGTTATTTTACTCTCTGGCTTTAAAATGATATTTTTTTCCTCTAATGTGTAGTTGAGCTTGTCTTCTAGGATGGTCTGAGTGAATCTCGTTGAATTTGGAAGATTTATCTTCTCACATAGATTGGTACTGAGTTAGCAGTACTGGAAGACTGTACCTTATCAGTTGGTAGTGCTTGGTAAGCACTGTAACATACATGCTATAATTAACTCATGTGTTACTGGTAACAGCACCAATAGGTAATGTGTTCAGCAGATAGTTGTTTCCCTTCCTGTTTAACTCCAGCATGGTCGTCAGAGTTATTCCCAGGAGTTCAGATTCGTGCTCTGAGTTTTTTCCACAGCTGTATCCTCTGTGGGTGACCTCTCTGTGTGCTCCAGTGAAATCAACATGCAGAAGAGCCAGGAGAAAGAGCTCCTGCCTTTAAAAGCTGTGCCTGTTCACAGCAGCCTCATTTACAACACATGCAAAGAGCTTTGCAGTGCCAGGGCAGCAGATTAATCCTGCACTGGGACCATCTATGTATTAGCTCAGTGCCAGAAACAATTCTCAAGTAACATTTAAGAGTTGATACTAGTATCTGAAGGCAAAGGAATTTGCAGATTTAGCTGACACGCTTTGTCCTTTCCCTAAATCTTGCTATTATGCGTGAGGATTACCTAACACATTAGTCAAATGTTCAGACAAGAATGTCAAACAACATATTAAACAAAGAAAACCACAAGCTCTCCAAGATTTCCAATTTCAAGTAGCACTTCATCTTAATAACACTCCTTGTTCCTCAAGTCTTATGTATTCCTTTCAATCTGTGAGCCAGCTCCTTCTGGGTTGCGAGTAGCGATTTCTGTCTCCTCTCTCATCATAGCACAGCTCTTGAGCAAAACTTTACCCATTTCCAACTCCTAAAAAGGCAGAAGGTTTTTTGTTGCTAAGTGGGAAACAGTATTAATGTAAATTCAGCAAGGATTTTGCTTTCTCTCGAGACAGCTGAACCTAGACATAACACTTATCAGGGGGATCATTTGGTGCAGAGGATAGAGCACTTGACTGGGACCCAGAAGAGCTAAGTCCTAGTTTTGCTCTGTCACTCACATGTTGGATGCCATCACAAATTACATCTGATGACATTTTGCACTTGTCTCTTTTTTTTTTTCTTTACCTTTTTTGCATTAGAAACTGGGAGGGGAGACAGGAATTCTTGCCAGTATTACATTTGTACATTAATTATAGCATTGTCCTGTGTTGGGACAGCACAGCATACATATCAAAATTCAGAGCCATTTTTGTACATCAAAGGAACTTCACAGAAATCTTTGTGCTATCAGACTTTGCTTTGATAATATTCTTAATTATATGCCAGACTCAGAAGTGTCACTAAGTCTTTAAATATTCAGGCTTTTCTGACTGCAGACAATGTTCGGGTGATTATATGAGGCTTTTCAGATTAAAAGAAAAATAAATGTCCATGTCTGTTAAAAAAAACCCCAAACAACAAATACCCCAGATTAGTCCTGTCTTTTAAATTAAATACCTGTTTAAGTAGCTTCTTAAATATGGATCTTAGTCCTTAGTATCTGTAATTTTCTTGGATTTTTCTCTCGAAAATACATAAAGCAATTATCCCTGGGCTGAAACATTTAATTTTCATTAAAGACTATACAGTAGAAACACAGACTTCAAGCAAGATCTGCAGGCCTGCACCTTTGTAAAAGGAAAGAAAGAGAGAACATAAAATACTTACTTTCCATTTGCAATCTATGACTTTTCCTCTATGCAATCTACAATCGAAAGTATTTCATACACAGAAAAGGGTTGTCATTTAGTGTTATGTAAGTATTATATAGAGAGGAAAAAGTGGGTTCATGAACTGGACTCAGTGCTAAAGAATCAATAGATTATGAATATTGTTACAGTATGTGTCATTCCCATTGGCAGCCAAGTCAGGTCCAAGGTAACCTACTAGGCAAAATTTCTTCGTCCTTCTCCAACAGGCAAACTAGATGCCTTTTGTTCTATACAGAAATCTCTCTTCAGCATGTTATCTGAAAACCTATCCTTAGGGAGAAATCCTTGCCCTATTCAGTTCACAGCAGACAGGATTTCAGTCTTTATATTTGAATTCAAAGCAGTGAGGAATTGCATAAAGAAAATGCTATCATGCAGGGCTTTCTCATTTGTTAAGCCTATTGATCTATTGGCTTATAGACCAGCTGTTTCTGGAGATACTGGTCCATCTTCTAATGGCTTTTTATTGTTGGCTTTTACAGAATGCTGAGGAGAGCAGTTCTCATTTCCTCTTGTTGTTTTTGGATGTGGAAAAAAGCTCTGAAATGTGACCTGAAAAGTTTTTACTCTCTAAAAATAAATATACACAATATACTTTTATCTTTTCCATTAGATACTGAACTCATCTCATCTTTCAGCAGTCATAAGACTGAGATCTTGACCTCATCCACATTGGTGGTATTATATAAAATCTGGGAATAATAATTTTTCTAATTGAAGGTAATTGGTATAAGAAGGGAGATTTTAGAAGTAAGGCTTGTTGGAACAAGTCACCTATGGGCAGATTCTCTTTTCTTGAAAGGCTTCAATCAAGGTAAAATAGCTTTCTCTTTTTTTCTTACTGACGCAGAAAGTTAGGATGTGATGCAGGAAGTGGTGCTTCCGATTCTTTGTTAGGAACATGCTAGCATTGGGACCATGATCCTTGCTACTACCAGCATTGCACATCAGCTCTGCCTGGATCATAAAGCTAATTCCACCAGAGATTTATTTGGTTTCCAAATTGATAACTTTCTTCTCTTCTGTGCTCTGAGGCTAGCCTGAAATTGGCAGCAAGCCTAAGGCTCCTCTCAAAGACAGAATGACTTGGAAAAGCTCAATTAAAGAAATGAAAGCATTTGCTACAAATTAATGAAATAAAAATATTTTGATCAAAGTCCCCTTAAAATCTTGAAACAAGAACATCAACATAAGGAAAAATCTTTATAAAAAATGGATGTCAATATGAATCATGACTTTGTCAAATACAGAAAAAGCAGACCTGGGATAAAAATGAGAGATATCTCCATTTTCAGAGAGGGAATGAAAGGCACAGAGAACTTAAAAAATTATACTATAAGGCAAATACATACATTAATTCTGCTAACAGCACTCTCACTATGACTGAGATGCCAATTTAATTTCTACCTAGTTTCTCAGCAAGGGATGTGATACACCACGCAGAACTAAAACTGTATGGTAGATCTCTGTCTCTCTTTAATGCTATAAAAGTATTCTTTAGCTCTCAGTTATATACTTTACTTTTCTGAAGCATTTTTTTCCCTTTGAATTCCTGGTACTAGGATTTTTTTAATAATCTCTAGGCTCTCACAAAATACTTACACAGCTACTGATCCAAGACCTGTATCCCCCTGGCATTGTTCTGGCACAATGTGTGCATACCATGATCTGAGTTTTGGCCTTTCCCATCTCTGCCAGTGAGCTCTGTATTGAGTCATGTGCAACAAACACATTTCTACTGCAGGATGAGAGGAATTTCAAGGGAAAATTGCTGTTGCAGTGCTTGTGTATGGCCAAAACATGTATCACTATAGCCAGGAGCCTGTGCAATACTTGAGCAGTGGGACTGAACAGAATAGAAAACACGCGTCAGTGAGAAGTTACTCTGCCAGTGGGTAGTGGATGCTGTAGACTCTAGCTGATGAGAAGGAAGTTGGGACTGTGGCAGAGCTAAGGGAAGCTGATTATGGGAGTATGGAGGGGGTGGTAAAGCAAGTAATCACTTAAATACAGAATCTGGAGTATTTCTTTAGAACTCTTACTGTTTTCTGGAGCCCTGTGAGAGGTGATGCATGTAGAGATGTCTGCCAGATGAGGCTGGTTGTTGACTTGAAGAGATTTCTTCCTACAACCTATATATTTTACTCTCCCTAGATTAGATTGGGTTTAACAACTATGAGTTTCTAAAGGGCAAAGGACGGGATTGATTTGGTCTCATGTACATAAGTGTTGTGATTAATCTGCACTGATCCTGTCCAAGCACGTGATGTGACAGAACTCAGTAGTGTACTGTCTGGAGTGCTGCTCTCTTATAGCAATGGATGAATTGTGAATTTTTGTAATAATGATTGCTGACTGTTAAGTGAATTTTTCCAGTGAAGACATGATAAAGAAAAAAAGAGTGAATTATGACCCCAGAGGATATATTTCTATTGCTTGGATGCTGCCTAGCACAGTGCTCACACTGGGTTCATACTGCCCTCACCTGTGGAAAAGGGAGACCGTGATAGCTAGCAAAGGAAAACCTGACATAAAACATTTTGGCACTTTAATTAGCCTTCTTGAGTGCTCACTAGCAATAGGTTGTTAAGTCTTGTCAAGATACTGTCACGAGGTAGCAAAATGTTTACCTTATCAAGGAAACAAATTCTTCAGCCAGGAGTTGAAGTCTCTCTCTAATAGTAGTTTCTTAACATTTCCTTAGGCTTTGGGAGACTGCCTCTCAATTCTTGCTCTGAATCTTGGCTAAGACCCCTATAGATTCAACTTTTCCCTGGGAGATAATTACAAATATATGTATGTTTTTTTTTTTTTTTACTGTGAACGGTTCCCTGAAACTGAGGCCATTGAAGTGACACTTGGAGCTGATAAAATAAAACTGTTATATCTCTGCTGGCAATGCCTTCTTTGATGTGAGCTTGCCTTTCTAATCATTCATGCTTAGTAATATTACTGTGACACTATTTTTTTTTCTCTTTTTCCTAAGAAAGGACTTTCCCTTTGCTTCCTGCATTTCTTATGAGAAATCTTATGAAGAATGCACTACCAGCATCATGAAATGTTCCAGCTTCTGAATTGCAAGGCTGTACTTACCTGTCTCCGTAAAAGATTTTTCAGTCTTTTGGGAAAAAAAAACCCAAAACAAAATAAACCTGAGTCTCTTGCAGTGAAAGGTAACACACTTGGACAAAGATTAAATTACATCTTTAGATTTCCAAGTGAGGGCATCCCAGGACTGAAGTGCTGCATGAACCTTAATTGACTCAACATGCAAAGTTGCACGGGCACTCACAGAAAATTTCAAATGCCTTATGTGATACAAATAGTTAAAACTGTCTCTTGCTCAGAGAGCCAATGATAGGCTTAGGTATAGCTTAATATATGTTTTAGGAACTTGGATGATGGGTCTCACATTGCCTTTTTGTGTCTATACACTGGTCACTATGACTTGTAGCATTACAGGAATTTGCTCACCTACAAGCAGAGTCAGTTGACAGCTCTTTTTTTTTGATTTATAATGCATGTAGTACAGGATCTCCAGCTTCTCAGCACAGGTATTAATACCAGCAGTGCCTACAACACAAATCTCACAGAACAATTCTGGGGCCTTTGGCCTTTTTTTCCTCTGAGATCTCTGAAAAAAATGGACTTTAATCTTCTCTGGATTGAAACCAAATTTCAAAACAAGGGAAAAAGTAGTTCTTGCCAGCCTTAGTTTTCAGCCAAGTTTAATCCTGTCTTGAATTATGTGTTACCTTGTCTTTTCCGGCACCCATTCTAAATGTTAACAGGCAGATGATCAAGAGGTTTCCCCCTGAGAAGTGATCTGTCAAGGGTGCAAGTGCTACTGAGAGCAGGGACATTGGCTCTCGTTGCCAGCACGTATTGCAGTTGTGGCTGGAGGTAGCACTAGAGACAGACTGCCTTGTTTCAAAGAACTTTCTCAGAAAAGGTATATGTGTTCATTTGTAAAACAAAGTAAAACATGAGCAGCTGCTTTTAAAACATGACAGCTGCTGGAAGGACTTATAAACTTCATAGTAAATGCTCATTGAACTTTCTCTAAAATCCTAACCATGTAGTGGAGCCTTATCCATTTCTTGTACTGACTGGACAATTCCCACTGCAGCTACCTAAGAGATGATAACGGTGGATGAATTTCACCAAAGGCTCCCTTTTTTATCTAGTAATTGAATTACAGCAAGAAATTTCCCAGAGATTTGAGTGTTTCACACAACCCGGGCTTCATCAGTGTGAAAATAGAGCAAAACCAAAACAAAGGAAAGAAGGCAGCACAAGCTTTGCAAGGGGTTCTTTCTTTATCACTTTCAAGGACATTTAAAGTAATGTGAGTAGTGTTACATTTTTAATTATATGATAACAACGAAAAAAAAAAGTTTTAATCCCAATGTAGTAATTTCTAATGTCCCTAATGCACTCTGAAAGAAAAGAAAAACAAAACAAAACTGCCTATGGAGAGTTTGCTGGCTGTGGAGCAGCCTGTGGTTTCATTTCATGGACAAAATTGAAGGAATATCTGGAAACATGGAACATCTGTAGTGTCCATGGAAGTAGAAATCATACTGTTCAGTGGGTAATATTTCCAGAAAATAGCTCCATATAAAGCACACATGAAATTTGCCGTGCATCTTAAATATCTCAGCTAGGATTTCTGAAAGTGCTATTGAACTTAAATGGGACCTCTGCACTCAAACCACTTGGACTCAATTCTGTCCCCAAAGGAAAGCCATTCATTCCACTGGTGGTCCGTGAAGGGTAACTGGTCAGCACTCACAGGCTTGTTTCCAGACCAGTGCAGAAGCAGCAGATATTTTCTTAACACCTCTCCCAGGTTTTTATTTGAAGCTATAAATAACTGCAGATATGAATCCAGATTCAGTCGGATGATCAGATGCTGAGAAGAGATCCAACTGGAAGTCCCTGAAAGTGCAGTCATAAGGAAAGAGATTCTTCAAAGATTTCTTTTCAGCATTTTCCTCTATGCATAACGGGCAGCCTCAGACAGGGCATATAAAGTATGTTCCCTTTCATTTATAAAGTGTGTTCTTTTGTAAATTTTAATTTCTGCTGTTATCCATTTCATAAAGAACATTTGTTACTGATTTTTCATAGATTTTTTTTTTTCATTTAGGAAATAAGGATCAGCATTCAGTATGATTTCAGCCTTATTCTTAGATTATTTCAAGCTAATACATCTTTTGGTGGAAAGTAAGTAAATCAGTAACACTGGAAAATGTAAGTCAAGGCCCTCTATGATTAAACAAGTGTATGGAACTCCTTCAGGCTGAAGCTCTCCTGAGAAAATTGTAGCTATGAATATCAAGGGTTAGCACATTCACGTGGAGGGTATTTAAATGTAATTTCTGTGGCAGCCCACTTGTTATCTCCTTTCTATTCCTGCAGGCAGTATGAAAATCAGATTCTACACTCATGTGCTGATGAACACATTCCCCTTACAGGTGCAAGGCATCCAGCTAAAGGTTGTCTTAGATGTCATAACAAGTATCCTAAATTTAATGTAAATATGGTATGTCTCAATCAAAAGATATTTCCGAAGAACATGTGATCCTGCTTAGAAGGGGTGGCTGTAATTTTACTGTGAAGGAATAAGGTGCAGAATGCTGCCCTTGTAAAGACAGTTGAAACTCAGCTGTGGACTACACTATGACATTAAATGACTGGAAATAATCATGCTACGTATCAATAAATATTTTAACAAACAAACAAATAAAAAGAAAACAGAGATGTTTTGATGACTGCGGAGAAGAAAGAGGATGTTTAAACTATGAAGATGTTTAAGTGAATCAGTTTGATGCAATCAAACCAGGGTAAGAGGAAAGTGCAGTAAAATCCCTATCTTTCTTTCAAAGACATCACCAACCTGAGTGATTTTAAAACAGAAGAATTAAATTATTGATTTGCACAGAAGATTTAAAGGATATTGTGTTTTTCAGCTCTAAAGAGAGACCATCTGTTGTTGGACTTCTATAAGTGTTCTGTGATTTTTCAAAGAATCAGATGTTAAAGATTTGTTGCCATTTATGTTACATTAGAAACTGAGTTTGACTTCAAATGGCAGAGGAGCTTCTAGATCTGATTTGATCTTTGACTGAATTAAAAATGGGTAAAATTTGTTCATATTAGTTAAAAATAGTATTTTTCTCCATCAAGATTCCATCTGTAATGGATAGACAAAAATGCATATTAAGAGATCAAGTGGCTAAGTTTCTTTTTCCTCTAAATATATGAGAGCACAAGCTGAACTGTAAATCATTAAAGGCCATTTTCTCATTATTCCTTTCAAAATTAGCATTCAGTGTCCTGTAAATTAGCTGTAATTTCTTCCCCTTCTCCTCATGAACAATTCCTTTTCACTTTTGTTCTTGAACTTCTTGCACAGCATAGAATGAAAATGCTGGGCTATGACACTGATGAGGTGATGCCTTGGGTTTCCCTCAGACTCTTACTTGCTTTGTCACATCTGATGAGAGTACACCAACACTTGCCAAGACCTACGGTCTGAAAGGTGTGAGCACCACTTTGTAAACAAGCCTGCTCAATAGACACTCCTGGCTCAACATCATGCTGTTTTTGCAAATTTGTCTGTTGATAGAAGGGACAAAAGGGTTAATCAAAAGTAGATAGATTGCATGGTCCTCCCAAAATGACAACATAAGTAGAATGGGAAGTGTCCATCAGAATTCTGGGATTGTATCTGTAGCCATTCTTGGGACAGGCACTAGATCATCTAAAGTGCTATGCTTAGAAAGAAAGGAGCAAGCAGGATTCAAAACCTCTTTTAAAGAAGAGTTTTGTTTTGTTTTGGTTTTTTTTTATTTCGAGTTCTACCTTCCATGTTGTTCCTTCCAAGAAGCTGTTCCTCATCTAAACCTGATCATTCTCCTCCTGTTCTTCAAAGAACTTGAGTTCATATTTATTTATCCTGTGCTGTTGTTTTGAGTTGTTTCTGAGGATTCATTCTGATGATTACAGCATGTTTGTTTGATTTGGCTGTACCAATGTTAAGTATATCCCTCTGGAGGAACAATATGTTTTCTTGTTGGCATAGATTTTTTTTTTTTTTTCCTTTTCGAATTTATCATTTTTGTGTAGTTAATTCTTATTAGATGTTAAGTGAGAGGTTTGTTCAAGAAACTTAGAAAGCCTTGGAATGGCATGGTTCCAGCTATAGAGGGCATACCGGGATAACTCAGAATAGCTGTCTGGAAAGGAAGAAAAGTTAAAGCAAGATCAGAAATTAGCATTAAGAACAAGTCTTTTACCAACACTGTTAAGTTCATTGATCGAGGACATTAGAGGACATTGGAGATCATCCAAGTTCAAAGGTAATATTGGCAAGAGGTTTGATATTTGAAATAAAACTGTGAGGAGGGGGACAAAGGGAACAGTTGCAATTCCCTTTTTTTCCATATAGGGGGTCAAGATAGGAAAACACAGATCAGAAACAATGTTTATAAGAACATCATTAATTCAGGAGTTGGGGGTTGTACTGGTGTGCAGTAGTTCTTGGGCAGGTGTTCAGAATTTCTGTTGAAGGGTCCTTTCATCAAGTGTATATGTATGTTTGCATGCAGCAGCCACTGCCTTCTTGGATATAGAAACATAGAATCATAGAACTGTCAGGGTTGGAAGGGACCTTAAAGATCATCTAGTTCCAACCCCCTAATGTGTGCTGGTGATCTTGTCCAGATTTGGCTGACTATGGAACTGCTGAATTTATCAGTTTCTATGGAATCAGCAAGACTGCTTGTCTCCAGAGCTGATTAGTTCTTGGGAAAATTTCACAGCCGACTGTATCAGCTCATGCGGTTCTTCTCATCAGCTTGCTGTCTGCTGGTGACCATTTCTCCATCCAAACCTGGATATAAAAGCTATATAAAATGCATTCACACATTCTCATGTGGAAGAGGCCTTTATGGCATAGCCTTATAAAAGGTGCAGTGCCTGGTTATAGGCAAAGAGGAACAGACAGACAGTGAGATAATTCATTTTAACTCTTTGAGCAAGGCCATGTCTACCTCAGTCTTTGTGTGTTGACTGGCCAAGTACAGCTGTGAGCATGGAGTACCACAAAGCATCACAAGGACATAAATACTGGACTGGGATGCAATAGAAGGAGGCAGAGGAACACAAAGGGGAAGTCACAGAGAAGCAGAGAACTGGGTAGGCAGCTGAGGGATGTGAGAGCTTTCATGAGAAATGGAAATATTGGATGTGAAGGGACCAAAGGAAGAGATCACACCACACAATGTATCATTTTCTTTTCTCTTTCCCCTTTGATACCAGTAAGCATTTACTTTTTCTTACCCCTAGATCAAGTAGGGAAGAATAGGCTTTGAGTTGGGGGAGGATTATTTTGCTTGCTTCTGCTAATCCACAAACTCATGATCTTTCCAGTGATCTGAGGCAGTATTTATTCTGGAGCCAAGTATTTTTCTGCAGGGTGCCCCAGGAGACACTTCCTTGCCTTGGAGTCAGCATTCTCCCCAGTTGTAAACTGCATGCATGCGTTGCTACTGGCGCCCTACAGCTGAGAGACACATCCAAGCCTCAGTTGTCAGAATCACAGTGCTGCTGCTGTCCAGACCAACCCTATTTTTCTGTTTGGATCTTGCGTAAATTTAAAACCCACCAACAGTCAAAATCAAACTTAACCCTCCTATATGTGTGTGGGCGAGAAACAGAGGGGTGTGAAAAGTATGGCACAACTCCACAACCCATTTTCTCCCTGGGTTCATTTCTCCTGACACTACAGCCTCACTTTCTGGCCCTGCTTGCAAATAAATAATTACTGAAAGAACATGGCTGGACCACACATGCGTATTTTCCACTCTCGTGGAGAAAAGCTGTGTGTTGGCTGGTGGTTAGTTATTTTCACAAGAGGCAGTTGGGTTTGTTGTTGTGTCTTTAGGACACCGTCTCTCGAGGTGCTGAGCCTTCTCAGCTTGCAGAGGCTGCAGGAAGAATTGAGGGTGGGAACCAGATGTTCCCCACAGGTCTCGGGCCTCAGTTGGCGCTGTTACTTCTAAAAGTTTTCCAGTGTTGATATTTACTGTGTGATCCTGAGGAGTCAATAGAAAAGGACAGCAGGGGATCTACCCAAGGGAAAGAACACTTTCCTTAAGAAAACCATGTGATGGTTAAACCATCATTTGGAAGTGTGACGTTTGTAGAGGGAGAAGAATGCCACTAGAAGCACACACAGAGAAACTTCAGCTTTCTGTCTTGCTACATATAATGCACTGAGAGCTGATTTTCATGTGAATTTATCTACCTTAGAAAGGTAAAGGGCCATGTTCTCTGTCTGTTGCTACATTAAAAAAACATGGAAAAGAGTCATTCAGCTGGCTGCTCTTTGCCTTCAGAGCTAGGCACTGCATGTCACAGAGGACCCTCCACTGTACAGGCTTCCAGCGTGTGCTGGGGCACTTGAGAGGCTGATAGAAACCTCTTTCCTGCCCACATACCTCCTAGCAGCAGCCTGATTCAAAGGTCAGTTTCCAACCCCCTTGCTTTCTATCACTCCTCAGCAAAGTGGGAGGCTAGGTGCGGCTGGGCAAGGATTCCGAGATAAACTCACTAACAACACAGTGTTATTAAGCAGATATTCTTTATTGCAGCTCTGGAGGCACAGGGGATCACTCCTCCAAATGTGCATACCGATGCAAGATAGGTACCTAGTTTATATGCAGGCTAAACAGACATATTCATTGTATTTCCTAGAAAGGGCAGTCTTATGCTAATGGGTTCCTGGAACTCATTTATGTAGTCTGAGTATGCGGAATACAATTAAGGTTAGGGTCTTCCCTCCCTCCAGTGGTCTTTCGTGACCTCTGGTGGTCATGTACTTCATCTTCTCTTCTTCATCACTGTGTTCTTTTTGTGACTAAAGCCTAAAATTCTTGCTCTTGCCACAAAACCAGTTCTTGTCTGTTCAGCATGCTCAGGTGCCTCGAGATGTCCTGTTTTCCTGTTCCTGGAGATAACCACTATCTACAAGGCTATAAAATTCACAGTATGCCCATACCCATTCACTGCTGTTGCTTGTTTAAAGATTAGCAAAACTCCACCAGACACCCTGTCTCCTGCCTTCAAGACCCAGCCTGGGGACACCTTCCCCAGATTGTTGTTGGCTTAAACAGCTGCTGACTGCAGGGCAGGGACTGAGGGCTGTGGTTCATGAATCACCTTCTGACTTTTGTTGCAATGGCTGAGCAGACTATGGCTGCATCCCCTATCCCTCTGAAGCTGAAATATAACAGAGCTGTGAACCAGGCCTTCAAGGGTTGTTTTAGTGGATTGTCTTTTGAAATCTCAGACGTTTCATATTCTTTCAGAGGTCCTGATCTCAGTGCTACATGCAGTTATTCAGCAGAAACTCTCTTCCAACTCTGAAGTTCTGCTGCCCGCCCCAGCAACTGAACCTTTGGTACCTTTTGCCTTTATGAAACCTCTTTTTAGGAGAGAAATCTGAGGACTGAGAAAGGACCTCAAAAAAATCAACCCTTTCTCAAGCTCATCGAGCTGCTCCTCTATGACCTTCTCATTGTGTGATGCCTATGTGTTATTTATGAGCACTTAGCTGCTTGTTTCCACAAAAAAAAAGATAACATTGTTGAGGCTGAAATGCAATTAGTTATGTGATGCTGCGAAGAGGGAGGAAGGGGATCAGGGCTGTTGCACTGGGTTAGGCAGCTGCTAAGGTCAGAGATGCAAGGCATAAAAGATAAGCCATTTGTAGAAATGCAAAGAAAACAGGATGAATATCTGGCTCAGAGAATCTCGTAGTTCTACACCACATCCAGCCCTTCAGGAATGCGTTGGCTACTCAGGGTTTTGTTTCAGTAGTAGCAGGATTTGCCTCCAGCCTTTGAACAAAACACTTTCCCTGTGAGGGGGTAGATGAATGAATAAAAATAGTTCAGAAAGAGCTGGGATAAAGTGGATGTCTTCTAAACAAATATACAACTTATTTTCCATCAGCTGGTTCCCAGTCCTTGGTTGCTGTGAAAGAAAAAGAGAAGCAATGCTGCATTTCACGAGAACTAGGATGTGCCTCCCAGGGTGCAGATCTGAAAGGTGGCCACTCACATCCATGAACCTGGCATTAATTTGATAGGAGTAATATAGTAACTGCTAAAATTGTTCCTAATGAATGAGGACTTTCCTTTGTATTTCTTAATGTTATACCTGATAAATTCTGCAAAGAATTCTGGGCATCCTATTCCTCTGTAAAGCCTAAGGCTAAATGGCTTCATAGGATAAGTGCTTTATAAAGCAGCTCTGTAATATTTTAGTTGTCTTCTTTCATTTCAGTAACAAGCACAAGGGAAGCCAACGTCCCAGTACAACAGAGATTTGCAATCACCATTAACGGAGATAATTCCCCTTATAGGAAACAATACAAAATACCATCACAAGAGCTAGAACTCTTTTCTAGCTTTTCTTTTTAATTACAACAGATTGGGTCTCTCTTGCTAATTTTCCTTGTGCTGTAGAGGAGAAAATAAATCTAGCAGAGAGAAGTGATTTTAAATCCTTAAGATAAATGCTTGATGGAGGACAATAAAGGAGTTATTCTGTGTGTCCCAAGGCTGGCCACATCTATACAATTGAGGAAAATGAAATAAAATCAGGACAGCTATTAGCAGTTTAGTCAGTCTTAAATGAGTCCTGAATGATGGCAGAATTAGGAAGAGTTTTTACCTTTTTCACATTATCATCACTAACAGGAGGGGTCTCACTTGCTGTTCCGTTTTTTAACAATATGCAGACAAGCTGCAAAAGAGCATTTGACTTGAATTGCATGGCATGTCTATCTTGTATTCTGTATTCATATCTCAGTCTGCTGCAAAGCAGTTGGAGTCCTAGAGCAGTGATGTGATTTGCCAGAGCTCACGCTGCTTCCCCAGCATGAAGAGTTCTGTTTCAGTTCCACTTTGTGCTGAATCCTCTGGGCAACCTTTTCTTGTGGGAGCTCAATGGACAGCGCTTATTCAGAGACTGTCCCAACATCTTTATGGTGGTACAGTTCAAAATGTCATTTGTGTGCATCTTTTCTTCCTCGCCTTTAGTTTGGTGTGACTTAGTGGTCCAAATTTACCTGTTTTCGTAATTGAAATTGTAGTTAGGTCAAACCTACACAGACAGAGTTTGTATTTCTGTTTTGAGAGAGAAATATGTCCAGTTTCAGGAAGGATTAGGTAGCTGCCCCATCTGGAAACAAATTATCTGCTCAAGGAATGTTAATGTCCATGTATTTGGGATCCATTAAAAGCTAAATGTGTGGCATGAAATGATTTCTGGATCCAAATGCTTATTTTCCCAAGATCGTAGTAATTTCAGACTGTAAGTTCAACTCGGCAATTTTGTTCAGCATCTTATTTCAGTGGCAAATAAGATTAATTTAGTTTAAAGCCCAACTTTATTAAGGAATGATTCAGTTTTCTGTAACTGGGCCTGATCACCTGTGGAAGCAACTAGTGGCAAGGTTAACAAGTCAAGAAGAAGAGTGTTCCTACTGAATCTTGAGCAATGGATGGGAGGCTTGACATCCCATGCTAGTCACACAACATGGACCCATACAGCAAAACGTAGAAATAGATTTTCTGTTTTGCTTTGTTGGAGGAAGGGCAAGGAAGATTGAATCAGACTGTGTTTAACATAGTCAATGATAGATACTGAACTGTGAGGAGGGTTTTAAAATCCATGTTGAAATTTTACATCAAGGTAGAATTTTGTATGAAATTTCTTGCCTTAATGCTTGAGACAGAGCTGAAGTCATGCTCTTACCTGCATTTACCTGTGTGAAGAGCAAATCCTGTTAGCCGGCACCGTTGCTCCACCACGAGGGCTGAGAGAGAATCACTTGCCAAGTCCCACTTTTTTATCCAGGTAGTTTATGTTCTTAAGGAAACACTGGGCAAGGCTTGGTTTGACACTTTTAACCAGAAGTCTGTGAGTGTAGCAAGAACCTTGTTTTGTTCCTGGAAGCATTTTTGAGTTGGGGAAAAAAAAATCCTCTCGGGGGCTGAATGCCAATTACAAATGAAATATGCTGTAAGAATGAGAACGCGCAAAGGAAGGAGAAGCCTTTAAAAAGCTGATTTAATGTTATTTCGTCTTTCTTTTCAAAACGCAGAAGCAGCTAGTGGTTCTCAGAAGCTCTTAGAATCTGTTTTTCATGTCTTTAAAATATAGAGCAGTGGAGATTAATACATTGGTTTGTTTTTTTAATGAAGTGAATCTTGGAACTGGATTTGAACAAACTCTTTTATTTAAATGCTTTCTTATTTATGGCGCCATTCTCGGAATGTTATACATAGCATTATCTGACTATTAACTCTTACAACAAGAAGGATTTTAGGATTAAATAAATCGCAAGCGTTCCTTTTAAACTGCTGGAGCCAAAAGGGTTAGGAGTGTTAGATTACCCAGCTGCAGCCATTCCCCTGCGTAGCCCCGTGCCATGTTACAGGAGCTGTCGTGGTTGAGCAGGAGGGAAGAAGTGTCTGGAAGCAGCAATTGGATGTGAAGCTTGAATTGCTCGTCACATAGGGTAGGTGACCAAATTGATTCACAAACAGCAGAGAGAGGGGGAATAGTAGCCTTGATTCAGCACAATATAAGCTCCATGCTGGGAATGTATTTATTGTCCTTTGAAGTCAGTCAGATTTGAACCTCTCATGCTTTGTTTGTGGTCAGTATACCAAGTTACTTTTTTGCATTGTCAGGTTAGAGCCAGCATTATGAGCTGGTGAAATATGCTAGTGCCAGTGATTATTCCAGGAGCTGTTTGAGGGGCAGCAGGTTTCCATTGTGTGACTGGTCCCAGTTGTCTTTTTGGTGCAGAAAAAGTAGATGATTTCTCTTTACATTGACTGTGATATAGCAAGTAGAGAACTCACTCATATAGAAGTGTCGTGTAAAACTGCACATATGAGCTGTCTGGAGTCAGCTGCCAAACACACCTGCATGTTACCGCTTCCACTTTTGGAAACCAGCTATGAATCCAGAACAAACCCTGTCCCTTTTAAGTGTTAGGGGACTGACTTCAGTGGGACCTGAATTTGTTTCCCTTTTCAAGCAGGTTATTGCTTTGAAACTTTATGCTTGAAATTGCAGAGTTTTATGAGCCTGATACTAGCTTTGAGGCAACACTAATCTTTTGGTCAAGCAGGGAAGAGTCATGTTTTTAAATCCCAATATTAAACATTTCCTTCCTGCTGTCACACCTGTTTCCATTGAAGTGTCAACTGCATGAAGAGTTGCTACCATTTACAGTCAGCTGTTCCTTGGAACAAGGCATCTTTTATACACTCCTCTTCAGCTTCCTCTGAAGTGTGTTCTTGTGTAATTAAGTCTATGCAAACAAACTCTTGACTGCGTGACCATTTCCTTACCTGATCTCTCATATACATGTGCTATTCTCCTGTCTGCAGCATAGTAAGCAGTGGTTTACTCCATCTTCAGTTTTTTGAAGAAAAAGATGACATTTCCTATTTCTCCATATATCTGGGATGTTAGATTCAACCTCTTTGTTGCCAGGAATATTTTTTTATGGATGCTGCTTAGTCAGTGAAGCACTTTAGTCCCACCATCTAGTTTTAATTTCATCCAGTGATTTGGCTGGATGAAATGTCTGGCACAGTTACTCAGTCAGTATGACTTGATTGTACCTGCAGGCAGAGATTTTTCCATTGCAAAGTGTAATCAGGCAAAGATAGATGGCTTCTTTTGTTGACTTCAAATACAGTAGAAATCAATGTCAACTTAAATGTCATTGTTGAGTAAGGCTTTTGTGTTAATGGGAAAGGAAAAGGAAGAGGAAGAGGGAGGACAGTAAGTAATGAGTTGCTTAGTTCCACAGGACTGATGAGAGATGTTCACCTCTAGAACTCATGAGAACTAGCAGGGGGAGGAGAATGTATCAAGTTGAATGTGTTATGTCAGTTGAAAAATTTGGTGTGTTTCAGCAAAATGGACACTTTCTGGTCTGTCCTGTAGACTTGAAAAGTAATGTGACTGTTCTGTCTGAGATTACCTATAAAAAGGAAAGCATAAGGTACTTGTGACAGCCCTTTGGTCTGACCACCATGGTTGGTATTTTGCAAAATTCAGAAACAGTCAGGCAGTGTGATTGGGTAGCAAGAGGTGGGAATGAGGAATTGTGCCTAAAAAGCAAAAGTTGAGGAGCAGGAGAATGGGAACAGCAATAAAGCCTAGAGGCTGAGATGGAGTAAAGAGCAGGGATTGACAGCATGTGGAACAGCCTCAAGCAGTGGATGGGAGTCCCTCACATAGCAGAGGGATGGGCAAAGACCCACCAGGCCCACAGCCCTGTGGAAGACTGCCTGTGCCCAGGTGACCAAATGTGTCTTGCATACCTGAGAGGAACCTGCAGAGAGTAACCCATGGCAAGGGGCCCACTGTGTTTGATTGTCTGGCTGCAGCTGAATCTGTCTGGCTGAATGATGTCTGGCTGAATATGACACTCTACGAAGATATCAGGGAGCCTGTTGGCTGAGATTCCTACTCTAGAAATGAGATGGCATCACTTAAAGATGTGTTTTGTGCTGTTATGCTAATGTCTTTCACAGAAGAATAAAAGAAACATTTGGAATACTGTGTTTTGGAGTAGGCTCATTGCAAGCAAATGGCAGACCATGCGTAATGAATGCATTTGACAGCAGAGCTTTTGATTTTACAATACATTGTAACACCTTGGAGCACTTAGTACATTGTTAACCTGATTAGCATATGCTCAAACTGCCAGACCATGAACAGCTATTAATCATATGCCAAACTGTCCAAGATCATCCTTTGTTATCACCGCAGAGTCAGCTAAGAGTAGACTGGGAAAGAAGCATCTTTAAATGTCTAAATGCACAGAGAATTGGTTACCGTAAAGCCAAAGAACACTGAATCAGAAACTGATACCAGAAAATGAGCCGTCATACCATAGACTGTCTTGCCTCATACACAGTGGGAGAGCTATAGTAGAGTACAAGTGGAAATTGCTTATCCTGAAGCTATAAGAGCCCTAAATGATTTGTGTTGAGCAATGGCTGATAGCACTGTTCCATCTCATAGGCTGTGCTGGTTGTTTCTAGCATGTCACAGCAAAAGTAAGCATTAGCAAAACATGACTGCAGTGTGCAAGCAAACAGACGTGTACCTATGCTTGCACTTACGTACTTGTATTGAGCAACTTCAGATTATACCTATCATGAGTCATTTCAGTCTCCAGGGTTCACGGCTAACATTAACGTACACTTCAGCTGTCAGGGACAGGTGGTCCTTGACCTCTATTGCAAGACAGCCTTTAAAGGTGTCTGGGACCATTCGGTCCTGTCCAGATGGGATGGGACAGGGGATCTGTGTCACAAATAGGCTGCAGTATCATGTCCATCAGGGAGTTGCTTTCCAATTTCTGCTCAAATTCCCGTAGCAGAGTCTTTTATTCTGGAAGAATTGTCTAACCTACAGTAGTCAAAACTGATGTGGTTTCTAATGACATAGTAATGGGTATCTGTGTTCATGCGTGAGATATAAATAATACAAAAGATCTTCAAAAACCTTCAGAAATTGCATTTGACCCCAAAATCAAAACAGTTAGGAGGATTTGTAAGTATCAAATCACTCCACTTCACCGGTGATGTGATGAAGAGATTGCAGTTCTCAAGATCTGCTCTGTCTCATTTTTGGTTAATACAACTGTGAACCTGGTATATTGACTCCAGGAATAAAAATGAAACTAAAGATAAAGAGCAGGAGCTAAAAATTGATTAAATCTGGTTTATATTAGTAATGCCAGTTAGAACCTGTTAATAGAAAATAAAATTAAACTAGCTTGGTATTTTTTCTGAGGTTGTAATTCAGCTAATAAAGGAAATAGTGTCTCAGTGATAGACTTTTGTGGGTGTTTGATTTGGGTCACATGATATTTTTACTAACAAAGCAGACCAATAGAAACTTAACACGGCATATATTAGATAGATTGAAACCTGGCTAGTTGGCAGATGTAAATAGAATTATTACATAGCAGACAACTTTGAAAAGAAATCCTGCAGAGATTTGTCCTTATCTTTATGATAAGTGAAAGTTTATAGCTTAATTTTCTAAGGAAACAAGGTTTTCTTTCATGTTTTCCACATCTGTTTGTGCTCTGCCCTGTAATGACTTTGGTACCCAGTGGACAAATTTCAATAAAATTGACAGAAGCTTCTGATCTCAAAGATAATTTCTATGGAGATCAGCATAAGGATAAGGAGAGAGACTCAGAAGATGCTCTATTTAGGAGAAATGTAATAGTATGAACATATGTATTTATGGGAACCCATGTTACTAGAGAAGCCACATGTCTGAGAGATCTGATAGATGCTTGATTCTCAGAAAAAGCTTCTGCTATAGCTCAAGATTGACCCCACAGTGCAGATCCATAGGTAGCTGGCCTGCACTGGTTCTGCTCCATAGGGACTGCTAGTTGTCTGTGAGAAGCTGAAAAAATAAAAGTATGCCACTAATGCCTGCATCAGGGTAAGCAGTCAGCAGCAAAAAGAACAGCCTGCTGATCCAGAGAGCTCGGGAAGTTTGGCATAGGTGAACAGGACAAGCCCTAATACGTGCAGATGGGATTGTCACGGGGGGAAGAATCTCAGCCACTCTTGTAGGTCCAGGGATTAGCAGGGGTGTTGAGGAGATTGGTGATTTCGCCAAAGTTGTGGTGGCTTTTGCCTTGCTGGAAATGTGCACATCCAAACTGCATGTTTCTTGCAAAAAACAACCATTGATTTGAATGCAAGCTCGTACTCGGTCTCATAAAAAAGTGTCTGGCACTATCTCTGTTTCCAAGGTATAGAAGGAGTAAAGGAGAATGAAACAATCCAAGTTAAACACTGGACAAGAAGCAGAGTTGGAGTTAAAACCAAGATCACATATGGCCCAGGCAGCGGCCTTCTGCTAGGTTATTTTAGCTTCCTTATCTCTATGTTCCCATCTTTGAGAAGCAAACCAATCCATGTGAACATAAAAAAGCACCTTCCTTATTTGAAAGTTCAAAACAGCTTAGGGCACCCAGTACTCCTGAGACATAATTATGCTCTGCTCTGTTGCTAACTCTTTCAGATTTTAATTATTTTGAAAAGACATCTGTAGTGCCATACACAGGGTAACAATAAAGTTGTGTTGTATTCTTGGTATAAACTCTTCGGTTTGGAGTTTACGATTTATGTGTTCTGGAACTGGATTATTGCCTCATAAAACAATGCATCAGCCTTTTCTCATTTAGTAAGCCATCCATTTTTATTAGGGTGCTCTATAGAATGCCTGCAATAATATTATAAAGGTGCAGAAGGTTCATTATTTCACAACAAGCAGCTAGCCAAGACCATTATTATTTTTACAACAGCTGGGTTTGCTATTGAAATATAGTTTTGATTATAACCTTTCTTACTTCCTCCCTCTTTCTCTTTACCAAAAGCAGAGATGTGCAGTTGTTCCTTTTCAGATTGCTTTTCCACTACCCCACAAACACGTCATTTTCATTGAAATGGATGGATTGTAATGGGGACAGATCGGTGATAATGCATTACTGGAATACAGCCATCCCCAAGAGAGCTTATAATAATATCCAGTCTTCCTAAGCTTTAAAATCTGCAGTTTGGACAGCCCATAGCTCTAACATGAAACCCAGTTCCGAATTTTCCCCGCACTTACAATTCTTTGATACTCAGTTATTGTTTGGGTTCTCTGCTCCCCGTCGCATTGCCATGACAACGGCCTTGAATAAAATCCAGCACTCAGACAATACAGTCACTGCTTTAGAGAGGGACTCCAGGCTCATAAAAGTTGAAATTGTTGCTCAAAGAGATTACTGAAGATTAATGACTTTGCTCTGAGCACCACAGAGTAAGTTTCTGTAAATCATGGTAATTAAATAAAAAATATATGCGGGCGATGTGTTTTCTGAGTCAGGAGTGTTGATACCTGCTGGGAGTGGTGGAGTTGCTGTAAATCTGCAGTAAAAACCTCTGTGGGTATTATTCCTGCGTACAGGTTCTTTAGGCTAGATAGCTACATCGTTTGATTAGCTGTGGTGGTTATCCTTTGCCTGTTCTCCAGTTATAAATTGAACACATTGACCGGAGCTTGCCACCGGGGCCGGAGCAGCTCGGCTTCTCCTGGACTGGTGCTGTGTGCCTTGCTCGTTCAGCCTAATGGCCCAGTTGATAAGACTGCTGCTCCATTTCCTGACACAGGCCTGTTGTAATTTCACGGGCACGTTACCGGTTGCAAGGAAGACGAATACAGAGCTGCAAATTGCTTGTGCTGAATCATAAAGCAGGACTTGTTTCATGAGCCCATTAAGCACATGCCCCTAATGTTAAGCATATGCTGTGCTGCGCTCAATAGGAATAGAGTTAGCACTGGCTTAAGGTTAAGTGTATGTTTTGATGTCCTGCACTGGTTAGGAGTTGTGAACCTCACTGGGACAATGAATTAAATATGTTGATTATATTTGCAAAAGTGTTTGCTATTTTCATTTTCAGCAATGACATCTTTAATACTACATGCCACATTAGCTGTAACCAGCTGTCATGCAGCAGGATTTAAAATTATCTTAACAGGAGTCAAAGAAAGGCATTTTGTTTTCCCCAAAGACAATAGTAAACAGTTGTTTTAGAGTTTGCCTGCCTCTGAAGGTGAGCAGTACCCCTTGGGATAGGCTCCAAAATCACATCTGTTCAAGAGCAGTATATTACAACATTATGTTACTAAAATCAGAAGAAACACGTGTACTAGGAAAAGCCTAGCTTAGGAAAAAATCTTGTGTATTCTAAGGGGATAAAAATATTAACTCAAACCATATGCAAAAAGGCTAGGGCCATCTTTGTTCACCACAACAGATCTTTCAAAATCTGTTTCATATCGGGGCTGTCTGCCACGTAAAATCTCTGTGCCCATTGAGAAACCTGCAAGCATGAGGAATTCATGAAAATCTCAGAAAGTGTCCACACTGCCAAGCAAAGAAATACATACAATTTGAAAGGAAACAATAATTAATTTTGAGATCTAAACCTAGTTATAAAGTAGATGTTTGTATGTTGACTTCCTCAAATCAGAAGCTTAGCCATCTGTTTCAGCTAATTAGTTAGCCTTTGGCTGTAGTTTAGTCATTGTAGGAACAAGAGGTAGGGGAATCAGTAGTCTTAGAAGGTTGACAGGGACTTTACCTGTGATATGAATTCAGCATCTAGTCTCTGTGCTTAAGTAAATGGTGACTTTCCATTGCTGCACAGGGTAACATCCCTGCTGGGACCAGCATGGGAGTAAGGCTGGTGGGGATGTGCGGCTGTAGTGAAATGTATTTTATTGCTCCTTGAAGATTCTTTGGTTTTGTTTCCACATCCAGGACATGATCCTCTTTGAGAACAGCTAAGTTCTCCCTTAGTGCAGTGAGAATAGCAATATAATAACAAATAAATTTGAATCTGTGAATTTGCTAACCTGGTATTCATGGCCAAACTAGTCTGGCCTTCTGCTCCTGGTGGGCCGTAGGCCTGGGGTAAATGGTAGCAAAACACTAAGAAGCATTCAGGCAGCTGGGACAGCCTTTCCCGTTGGGGTTATTCCATGTCAATTGCTGCAAATTAGAGACATATAAAATTTATCCTGTGTGGGTGCCTGTGCACAGAAATTTAGCTTCCTCAGTATTTACAGCATATAAACCAGTCATCCTTGTTTAAGGCTAGGATGAACATTTCTGTCACATTAGGAGGGCAACCTTATTTCATTCTGCAACTGCTATTTAAACACTACAAGATCCCTTTTTAATCTTAGGCAAAGTTCAAAACGAGATGTTTCAAACATCTGCTAACTATTATGGGCCATGCCTGCTAGTAGAGGTAATAAATTATAGCCAAGAAGAGAATCAAATGTCTGAACAGTATTTTTGTTCATTGCTTCAAAGTTTGTCCTCTTTCAGTGTTATCTGTTCTTTTTTTTAGCATGGTAGTCAACATGCCAGAAAAGAAGATTGTGCTGTGGGTGAGGTGGGTGGGATCGCAGTGGAATGAGGGTGACACCCTCTATTTTAAGTTAGGGGAAAAACAACAAACAACTTGGCTTCTCTTTTCCAGAGAATCAAAATCAATCACAAAAATGCACCCTCTGTGCTATGTGCCAAAAACAAGATGGGTGGTTCTAGCAGAATATGGGAGAGAGGGCATTTCAGCTTCCTCCAAAGGGGAGATAACAGATCAGCTTTCTCGTTTGTCATGGAAACCTTTTGTCAACCCAGTAACAATGACGTCAAGGTGGCAGTGGCACCGAGAGAGGGTTAGTTAATATAGCACACACCTGCTGAACTGCCAGAGGGGAAGGTATGTTGTCTTTCACATTTTCCATCCCTGATTCTAAACAACTTCGGGTAAAGGTTTAGAAAGTGTTACTCAAGTCCCAAGGCAGCTTTCCTGAGCAGCAGCAGATTCATACTGTGAGCAGGTGGTGCTGGAGCTTTCACTTGTGAAAGAAATCCAGCTAAGAAGCATTTGCTCAGGCAATGCCGTTCTACAAACCCTCCTGCTTTGGGTATCCTTTCAGAGGGTGGTGAGAGCAGAACTGTACCTCAAAAGAACAGCACCAAATTCTCTCACTGTTTGCTTTGCTTGAGAATAAAGGTTTTGCTAGTGTTTACCGAAGGAGCTTTTTAGAAACAATTCTATAAAAAGGGAAAACTGAACCCATATTTATTATGCCACATCTATAGCTGTAGATGTATAGCAATAAGCTGCAGCCCATTTTCAATGACTGTTTTCCTGACAGTTTTTTACAGTAATGTTTTCATGTTTAGTGTTGTTGACTGGCTGCATTTTCTTTTTGTAAAGTCAGATTAGACCACTTTTCACTTCACTTAGAGTTGCTTTTTTGACTGCTTTCCCATTTTTAGAACTTAAAAAAAATGCTTTAACAATTCTTTTAAAAATAAGCTTACTTCTTTTCACAACAAAAATCTGTTAGCAGGGAAAGCAGTCCATTTTTACTGGCTTATTCATGTTTACTAGCAAAATCATAGATGATGTGTTTGCAGAAGACTTGGAATTTGTTAAAGAATTGCATTATGTCAATAGTTGGTGCAGTTTTTGTTATCATGGCTAAAACATGAATTTACAATGAGTTACCTTTCTTGCATATGGTAACACATGATAATTGTAATAAATTAAAGTGTGCCCTTATTATTACTAAACAATATGCATGAAACTGAGCAATTTCTATCATGTTGTTTGTGAGGGGAGAAGAAAAGCCTATGAGATGAATGATGACTCAAATTATAATGGGTTGCAAAGCAGAATTAAGGCTGAGCAAAAGAATGGCATAGAATCATATAGGGTCGTCAGAAAAGGAACACTGAGTCAGTCAGTGTAAATGACATTTACAGTGCATGTAGAAACCAAGTGTATGTACTAAAGCCAGTGAGTTGTAGAAATCTTTGTAGATTCTGTAGAAAGTTGGTAAGAGAGAACCATCTAGGATTGTAATTTTCCAAATAACCAAATAAAGAATTATTGTTCAGTTGATGACCCATGCCATCCTAATAGAGACAGATGATATCAAATGGCTGCCAAGTTTAAAGCAGTTAAACCCCCCACCAACTGGGTGATAAACACTGTTTTATGTAGAAGATGAAATTGTCCTTCATATGAAAGAAGTAAAGTTTAGCTACGTCAGTACTATTGCCATTGTGGTGAGTACGTGTAAACACTCTGGAAGTATCTACAAAGAACTGTAATTCTCTTTAGCTTCAGTTTGGAAAATATACACTTCTCTACATAATTTTATTCTAAGTCCCTACTGTTAATTTCAGTGTGACAAAAAGATGGTTTGTGTTATCTAAAGTCTCTGTAGTATCATTCACTTTTATTTTGGGACTTACACCTTCATCATCAATATCCACGAGACGTGACTGTGGTGTCTATAATGAAGTTCCCATGTGCTCCATGTAACAAAGAGAATAAATAGAGACTGGAGAATGGAACCAAGTCTTTTATTTCTCAGTGACCCACATCCCTCTCTCCAGACATAAAATAGCATCCCACCCCATACAGATACTGCAGGATCATGTGATCAGATGATCTCACCACATACTGAAGTACTTCTCCATTTTTATGGACTACTTCTTGTTTTTTCCTGATTGCAAATGCTCAGATCAGTCCTGACTCTCAAAAGAACATGGTTTACAATATAAGTCTTGTTTATTTTTACTGAGCTTGAGCCTACATGTGGTTGCTCTTCTGAATTAGACCTACTTCTTGTAGGTCTTCTTGTATCAAACTCTGTAAATTCAAGGGTGAGCATGAAAGAAACATTTGTTAGGGTTCTGAAATGTCCATTTTCCCCTCTGCTTTTCTTCGAAGCTTTCTGTGCTTTCAAACTGTCTGTTCAAATTGTACAATTTAGAGATTGATTTTTTTTTTAAGGGAGAAAAACTTTGTCAGAATTTTTTTTTTTTCTCAGTCATCTCCTATTCTTTAAAGCCCATCTAGCTGGAAAGTGGATGGGAACGGTGTACTGGCCCAGCTGACAGAGCACTCCTCACTTTTTAAGACCAGCAAACTGTAGGAGGTTCTGAAAATGTTCAGGATTTGGCCATTTTTATTGCTGTTTACCCTCTCCAACGTTAGGCTTTGCAAGCAGGTTACCTGCAACCCCAGGGAAGGGGCCTGTCTCAGAGGACTACCACATCTCCTACTCCCCGTCCCCAGCAGCCCCAGTTTTCAGGGCATGGGAACTGCAAGTTGTCCCCTGCTGCCCCTGCCCTCCCTGGGGAGCAGCCCGGCTTCCCCAGCAGGAGCAGGGCCATGGGGCAGGCTGTCCCTGGGAACCCAGGAGCTTCTCAGCTCTGGAGGGGAGGAGGTAACTTGCTACTGCAGCTGGGCACTGGTACAGCAGTGGCCAAAATCCTCTGTCTGTCTGCCAAGAACGAGCCTGCCTCTGAATACTGTTTCCCCTGAGTTCCTCTCTTTTCTGCAGGGACTTTTTAGACTCACTCACTTTTCAGACTCTCTTTTCTTTTTTCCCATGCCTCAATGGTGCATCTTACTGACAAAAACACCTTTGATGTAGAAGAGAAGCAAATTCATTTATCTGCATCTTGGATCAATCCAGACATTAGTTATAGTACAATACGTAGCAATGTGATAAAGAGTCCCTTTTTAACTGGAGGGACAGAAAGGGGAATCAGGAAAGAGAGAAGGAAACAGTGCAGTCTGTGATAAGTTATGTACATGTTCTTAATAGGGGTCACTACTTGCTGAAGGCCTTGTGCGTGAACCCCGAGAAGGAAAAAAGGAAGTTTTACATTGTGTTTTCGTCATTTTCTTTCAGAAATTTATCACTGAAAGACCCACCAGCTCATAATTATAGTTCAATGTGTGGTGATGCAATAGTAAAATCCTTTTGCATACAGTAAAGGCTAAGTTCATTCTCTGTCAGTTCAAGCACATCTTCCCTCCACTTAGGACTCATTCAGGCAACCCGAGCATTTCAGCAGGTTTTTTCTTTAGCTTGGATAGGGTTTAATGAGGTTTGGACAGACAGCTCTGCTACTGTACTGCCTGGGATAGAAGAAATTGCTGTCTTAATATTTATCATTACTGTTCTTCTCCAAAATATAGTCACATTTTATGAAAGGAAACAAATGCTCATGCCAAAAATCTTACGGCATAGATGAAGAAACAATGAATTAGCGAAGTGCAGTTTATTAAGGGAACACAATCCTGTGACTGGAAAAGGAGATACTTAGCCAAGGAAGTGTCTTGGCTATACAGGTTAAGTACTTGCAATCAATGTAATATTAATACCGTACAGAGACATGTATGGAGGGCACGCTGTGGATGTTTAGAGTAATAGTAGGCAGAGTTTAAGAAAGGTCTAGCAAAGGTTAATTGTTTCTTTCTTCATTCTAGGGTTCTCCAGTATGCAATTTGAGAAACTTAAAGTGAATCAAGGCTTTTCATGGGAATTGCTCGGTTTCATTTCAAGTGCTGATTGGCACCAAGGGCTGTTTATTGACCTGGGTAGTTACCGCTGCTGGTATTCACCAGCTTCCTCTGCCCCCTTACAGGCTTTCCTTTTCTCATCTGTTCTCTGTCTCTGCAGCCCCGTGCTTTTCTGATGCAGCCCCGTGCTTTTCCTACGTCTTCACTCTGCACGTGGGCTCCAGTTGTCCCTCTCATCTGTAGCTAGGATGCCCCAAAACCTTTTGCTATTCCAACTGAAACAAAGCAAGTCAAATCCACTGTCAAACTCTATGGATTCACTGTCTTTCTGCAATAGGATTTCCTAAACAGCTTATCTTTATTTCACAGTTACTAGCAAAAAACCAAATGTAGTTCCCCTGAGCACGTATCTTCATATCTGCTAATTAAAGATGAGTTAGAGATTTAGCCTAGGATTTTCAAAAGAAACCCAAAGGAAGTAAATGTTCAATTCACACTGCACTTCACAGACTTCAGGCTCTATCCCTCCTCTATGCCTCTGAAATCCCCAGCAGTAGCTCTCTAATTGAGCTGCCTTGAACAAGTCCTCCACATAGCTTTAGAGACTCACTGAAAGTGGTAATGTCAAAGTCTAGGTGTACTTGGATCTCATGATGAAAATCTTACACTTGGCTACCAAAATGTTTTGTTTATCCTGGACACAGTTGCATTTCATGTTGTTAAGGATGTTTTAAGCTCAGTTCATACCATCTTCCCCTGAGCATGTTATGTGAAAAAGAGAAATCTGGGTCTGGGGAGCAAACAAACACAGGCATGAGTGTTGTGGGTAAACACAGATACTTGTGTTTGAAATTTGAGGCCTCTGTATTGATTGAACTGAGTCTACCAAGAACAGATATGAAGATATTCGTCTAGGAACCATTTAAATGTAACAGTGATTGCACAGACTGGAGTATTTTATCTGACGTGTCTTCACTGAAAGAAATTAAGCAGGAGCTGGGGATGTGCTTATCAATAGACCTTATTATTCTGCTCATCCTTTGATAAATGAACATAGCAAGTTCTTTCAGGGTCCTCTCAATCTTCTGCTTGTTTCTGCTGGACTTCATTGATCCATATTTAGCCCTCCCTGGTAATGTGACATGACAGCAAATGTAAATGGCCAAGTCAATGAACATTTCCTTTTTTTTTTTCCAGTGGAAACAAAGCAAGTCAGATTGACTATCAAACTCTTTGGATTTATATTCTTGTTTTAAATAGAATTTATTACCTCATTAGAAACTAAAACAAAGCACACACAAAAAAAGTATGCAACCAATTTTTGTTATTGTAGTTAAAGAAGAAAATTTACGGGAGGAGGGTTCTCTGGGCATACCCCAGTCAACTCTGTCAAACAGAGAGGCCAAGAATGATAAAATTCAAAACCTGCAGCTGCTGGTTCCTTTGGAACTCACATTACAGTAGTACAAGCAACACTTTCATTTTAGAAAGGGAAGCATACAACTGCAGCCAAAGGCCTTTCAACCCTGTTTTAGGTAAGCTGATCTGCATAAAGGCCTTTGTAATCTCTTGTGCTGCTCAGGTTTTAGATGAGATTTTTGTTTCATAATGCTGTTTCTGTGGCCACTGAAAACATCTGCTTAGACGTGCCAGGCTCGATCATGCACCCTGTTACATCACTTGGCAAATGAGGTCACCTCAAGTAAATAGCAGTATTATGGAGAGGAGAATAAAAGCCTCAGGATTTAACTGTTAGGACTCAAGCTGCAAACCGTTGTGATGGGCAAAGATCGTGCAGCAATGCTGCAAAGGCTCGGTGGGTGCAGTGGACGAGGCAAACAGCAGGGAGGACTCAAACACAAGTAATATTCTCCCTCGAGATCCTTTTTCCACAGTGCCAAACACTGACTGAGGGTATGAGCATGCAGTAGGTTTGCAAACTCTCCTGCTCAACGCAGCGTCCACCCATGCAGCAGCCTATTTGCAGCAGCAGTGGCCTGGTTTTTTATGGTGATTAATAGGAACACTGAGCTGCAGTATACCATTAACATGAGACTTTAATGTAACAACCAGTAAACTACAAGCATTAGAGAAAAAGAGCTTGAGAGTGAGGAAGAAGGGTCTGTGGGACTGCCTTGCTGCCTCCAGCTGCTATCAGACTAAATGTACCCACCTCACCCAAAAAGCATCCAGAGCTTGCATTGCGGCCCCAGGCTCTAAAAGTGTGATTTGAATTTACCAGAAGCATCATTACTCTCAACTGATGAAAATTCGTGGCCTGCACTGAGTACAGTAGAAATAGGCACTAGACTGGCAGGCTGTGCTGAGCCCAGCCACGTACCCAGTGTGGTGCTGGGGCAGGGCAGTGCCCTCAGCCATCACACCTTCTTTCAGCCTGAAGCCTGCCTGGCACCCAGTGCTGTCAGTCAGTCATGTCAGTAACAAGCCCTGGTTTTTCTAGTATGTACTAAATCCCTCTGAAAATTCAATGTGACACCTGAAAGGGGAAAAGGGGAAGAAAAACGTGCCAGCAGGACAAGGTCTTCCTTCGGCAGCTTGGGGATGATCACTCACTGTTATCATTCCTCCCAATGCATTTTCTGTCATCTCAGATCTGCATTTCCCTTTATCTTCTATTAGACCAACCTACTACTGAAAATCATTAAAAGTAACTTATCCAAATCTGCCTTTGAGTTAATTTTGGGCCTAAGGCCCTGATTTATAGTAATGGGACCTAGAGACCAACAATAAAAAAGAAAAATAACTGCTATTAAATCTGTAAAAAGGAAACAACTTGGAAAAGGAGAGGGATGCCAAGCTAGCCTCTCCAGCAGTGGCAGAGGGGAGTCAGACTTACAGGGCCATGTGGCTTAGACGTAGTTTGAATAATCTCCTCCAATTAAAAATAAAGCCAGTTTTATATAAAACATCTGTTCTGTGAATTCAACAATTTGGGAAAAAAAAAAACTATTGGGGATACTTTAAATCCTTCATCATGTTTTTGGTTTCTCTGTTCAGATCCTTACCCATTTTGAGGAGCTATTATCCCTGAAGGAGGAGTGTCGTGGTTTCCTGTGATGCTACCAAGCATCAGTGCAGGCTTTTGCATTTCTGTATACTGGGCTCCCCATCCTTGCTGCCTTCAGATATTCAGCCTTCATTGCTAAGGCTTGTGTGCTTTTGGAGAGCCCAGAGCACCTGAGGGAGGTTGGTGAACATCAGCAGAGGGTCTGCAGTGAAGGGGCATCACTGGAGCTGGGCTGGCCTCAGATACAGGAAGGCAGATCTCGCCATCAGCTCTGCACACTGCTCATAGCAGCAGCTGCCCACTGAGAGGGGTATCTATCTAATGTAATCAGGCTTAAAACACAGTGAACACTTAGCCCTAAGTCTTGATCCCTGCATGGTAGCAGAGGTAAAGAAGGCAGGACAAGATTATCCCTCTTCTGTCTTCACACGCTCACTTCTTACCGCAGGACCATAGCAGGAAACCATAGCTTTGAAAGAATCTGCGATTGCTTGTCTTGGAAATGTCAGCTTTCTGTTTGATAAGGGTGGGGAGACTGTTGCATGTATTGTTTGAAATTATAGCATTTTTCATAACTCCATTAAAAGTGTAACTGTGCAGACAGCAACATACCTGTCTAAAAAAAATATCTAGATTATTAAGAAAATAGAATCTGGGGATATATGTATCAAGCAAATTTGATCCAGCACACAAACTGAGATTCGCTTTGTTCTAAAGCATCCCCAGGGAGATCTTATTGTGCTTTTCCTCTGAATATAATTTGTTTCCTTCTCAAGAGGACATCAGTCTGAGGTCTCTCCACTGGTTGTTGTGTGCCGTTGTTCCTAGTTCTCCAGGTAACTATTTTTATTTCAGTGTAATTGAAAAACAGAGTTGGCTATCAGAGACCTGTGGGTCCTGATCATTCCCAGATGTTGACATGGGGGAAGCTGTAGGTTCTTGCTGATAGGCAAATAGGGGGGGTCATGGGGAAGCTGTAGGTTCTGGCTGATAAGCAAATAGTGGGGTCATACTCAGCTAGGATCACTGTCTGACAGGGGGAACAAGGCTGCTGGAAGATTATTTGATTACTCCATTCTCAAAATTCTAGTCAGGGCAGAACACCCTGGTTAGATAAAGACAGGTGTACATGGTTCCCACCCTTTGCCCTTGCAAAGTGTGCTTGTCCCTTGTCTTCCTAAAGCTTCTGTTGGACTTGAATTCTCACTCTCCAATGGTACCAGGTATGTGATGCAGACAACTGGGTTTCTATTTTAAACTCATCAGCTGTGTAGACATATTACTGTGTACACCTTTTTGTACATAGAAATGCTTCACAAAGTTTCTGGCCAGAATGCATGATCAGATTTTGTGTACTTGCTAGCAGTGTCCTGGGAGCTGATGTCTGGTGTGTTGTTTGCTGATTGAAACCCTTGGCCTCCTAGGTCAAGACTGTCTGCTTTGCTTAGACTGTACTGGACGTATGAAAGAAAGCAACTAGTATGAAAGAAAGCAACTGATTTCAGTCTATCCTTTTGCTTTTATTAACCCTGGGTGAATTTAAAACATGTTGTGGCAGGTGGGAGATTACCTTGGAGGGTTTCAGTCATTTGCCATCTGTCTTTCTCACCTCTGCAACACTGGTAACAAAGGGTTTTGGAGACAGTTGTGCTGGCTTTGTGTTGCTGAGAAAACACAGATTATATCTGCTCCACTTTGAGTTTCTCCAGGGAAGGGAAAGGAATGGAATTTGGGTACCAGCTCTCTGAGCCAAATGTCATGAGAAAACCTTCAAACTTCTAGGATCAAACACAGACTGATGCTCTGTTGGTCGAAACAAAGTGAGTCTGGTCATCTGTCTCCAGAGGCATTTTTTATAGTTGGATGTGCTGTTTAATTTGGGTCAACTTTAGTCTTACTTTCTGGAAAAAAAGGCTCCAGAAATAATTCAGACAGTTCCATTCAAGCTGTTCTGCAGATGTCAGCATATGCTGGCGTCCAAAATCCAGCACAATCAGGATATGGTTGTCTAGTAGAGACACCAGCAAGAGATGTTGGACAGGAAAGGTATGTGCTATTTGAGACCATAACACCAGATTTCCTTTCCATTAGCATATTTATAAGTCCCACATGCCATGTCTGTCTCTTCTTCCTGCTGTGGAATAACTTACTGTGTCTTGATTTATAGAATGCTTCACTTCCAGATGCCTCTGTTGTTATCTCCTCACTGAGAGGAGCAAAGCTGGTACATTTTGCCTACAGGGCTGTCACCATGATCCCAACCATGTGTTTGACTAATTGCTTAAATATAAAGAGACCTCCTGGTGAAGCTCAGGCAGTGCTCCTCTTTGTTTGGTCAGACAAAACAGAAAGAGTAAGAAGAACCAGCTCCACCTTAATGGAGGGTGGGTAGAAGGGCCTGAGAACCAAGAAAGACTCGGAGATGAGCCCTGTATTCTTCCCTGAATTTCCAATTCTGAACTCAGTCTGGAGCAATGCTGCTGACTGGAATTGGTCCTGAAATACGGTCTGTCCCCATAGAAACACCTCCATGCCGATGCAATGAAGCATTCACCAGAATTGCCAAAGTTCTCAGCTCAGCATCCTTTAGAGCTGTAGAGGCTTTAGAGGGAGGAAAGTGGGTGACTCAGAGTTCACACTCCAAACAAGGCTGTTACAAAGTAAGAAAATGAATGCAGTTCTCTAGCACTGGAATTCCTCAATTGCTTCTTCTGAATTTGATCCCTTTCTCTAACCTCTGAATAAAATCTCTACAAAATTACAGGAATTTTCACAAAGAACTCTGCGGGAGATCAGATTTCTTGTGCCTGTCCCCCAGCTAGAGTGACAGCTCCTGGATCTGTTTCAGTGGATACAAAATCAACGTCTAAGCAGTCCTACTCACTTTTTTTAATCTCTTGATAAGAATGCAAATGCCATTCTTACTCCCACTGCCTCTCTCACCCTCTTGAAATAGGCTGTTTATGGTGACTAAATGCTTCAATCCAAAACTGGCTGTCATCCAAAACCACATGGGCAGAAAGCCTAAGAGCAACAGAAAACTAGCAATTTATGTTAGGACACAGTGCTGCACCACACAGAGTGCTTTGTTTAAACTAGCAGAGCTCTGTGGCCTGCTGAATGCGTGTAAATAACCAGCTAGCGTGGATTTCGGCAACGATGTTGGCATATTTCAAAAATATGTAAATACTCTGAGCAACTCTTCTGACCCCGATAGATTCATTCTCCATTGCTGAATCTTTGATGGAAAATCAGATGTTGGGTTGAGATTTGTACTGTAAACAACTCATCTACCTGAAATATGTTGCGTTTTAGCTACATCTGCAGATGATGTGCACTGCTGATTCTGCTTCTGAAAATTATTTTATGATTGAAAAATATACCAAAGGGATATTGAAGCATTTTAGGAGCAGAACAAGGAAAAGCAGATAAATATGAACAAATAATACAGCAATTTTAATAACACACTGTGCTGGATACTTTAGTAGAATGAGTTGTTCTGGGCATGGTTCTTTACATTATAATCTTTTTATAAATGGCTTAATATTGCATGAGAGGATACTTGTGTGTTAGGCACTGACAGAGCATCCTTGGTCGTTGTGAGCCCTTAGGGCAGATGAGTGACAGTCCACAGGCTTTGGCAAAGGTATGTCAGCTTGAGTTCACTGTGTTTCAGGCAGTGTGAAGCTCAAAAGAAGTTGATGTAAAGGTGAGAGATAGGTGGATAGCTGTAATGCACTGACATTTCTTCTCCTGTTCTATATTGCTACTTAGATGTGGGAAGGTTCTTACCAAACTACGGGCATATGTGGAAATGGGGACCCCTGGGGATAACTGATCTGTGTGCTTCGTTTGGCAGTGAGTGGCAATGACTGGCAAGGCGATTGCCTGAGCTGTAGTCATTCCTCAACATTCAGCCCAGGGAATCAAAACCAGCACTGAGCCAAGGCACCACTCAAGTATATGCAGCTTCTGCCCCAGAGCTAACTGGGAGGAAACAGCTTCCTCAAAACCCTGGCTGTGGTCCATCTCACAGAGTCTCCCATGAACGTCAGATGTAATTTCCTGAGAGAACAGGTAGCCAGGCCATCTCTGTTACATGCCCTCACATTTCACAGACCACAATGTGGTTCATGATCCTCTAACAAACTTAAGACCTTAATAACAAAAGGACTAAAACCTTTATTATGTCACCGTGTCACAGGAGGGTAGACCAGGCACACCACTATTTTGTATCCTTGTAGAAACAAAACAATTGCAATGCTGCTACATTTGCTGGGGCAGCTGGTATTTATTCACTTACGCTTATACGACCACCACAGTACCATTAATACCAGTTCTCTGCCTCTCAGAGCTTGGGTTCATTTTTTGTACCAGTCCAAGATGCACTGTGGTTTGCAGGATAAACCTTTTAGTCACCTATTTAAGAAGTGCCTGAGGAAGCCGTCTTGAGACACCTCTCTCCCAAATCTCTGTTCAGCCTGTAATAGAGCTGTTCATTCCCACTTTTCTTTCAGCTGGGATGGGTTTAGTACTAGTTAACATCTATTTTAGAGGGAAGGAAGGAGAGCCTGTGACCTGATAGGACTTTCCATCTGCAATATAATGATAATTGTGCCCCTGGTGTTCAGCCTTGCTTCCTCTGGCTGCTGCTTTGTGGTTGGAAACTAAAGAGATGCAGCAGTGGCCATGCACACATACTGGGATTTAATAAAGACCATCTCATGGTAATCCTCCATTGACCAGTACCTGCTGGTTCCTGGAGCTGAGTTGGCTCCTGTACTTGGAGCAGCCTGGATGGCCCTGCAAAGGGATGTGTCCATGCCTGGAATAATTTTGGTAGCTTGCACTCTACCTTCCCATACCTGACAGGCACGTGGTTGAGTGTTCCCAAAAGCAAAAAGGCTCCTGTAAGTCATGACAAAACTCTTTCACCAGAGTCAGTGTCTGATGTAAACTGCTCGCATTGATACTCAGAGGTTAGTGAGGCACGTTCTGTGGTAGAGGGAGAGTCTCCAGTGGCTGTGTGGCTGGGTCCCTGCTTGCACTGGTGACACAGGGCAAGGCTCTATTCTAGTTCAGATTTGACCTGTTCTGGAACATCCTGATGAAAACACATATGGAATGCACAGTGATGCTTTCTAGCCCAGGAACAAGTGAACGCAGAGGGTGGAAGATGGTTTGCTGGTGGCAGACACTGTGGAAGCAAGCTGGGGCTCCTGGTAGTTTCATTCAGGACATAGGGCACATTCACTCTGTGCAACTTGGGCCCCTTCTGCTTCCTCATTACATTTTGCCATTTGCTTCTACCATTTCTTTTTTTCCTGATTTTAAGGCTATTGCTTGCTGTGTAATTCATTAGATTTGTCCCTCTGTCAGATCTTTCAGTTATGCCTTGTGCTTTGCAAGGGCTTGTTGCATTGTCATTTTTATTTTAATGTTGCTCACCAATCTTGTTGTACCATACACAGATTAGACTGCTGTCTGTGTTTTGAATGTATTCAGTCGGTGGCTTTAATGGCATTTTTTATCACAGGAATAATAAAAGTGAACGTTACATGTTAAAATAAAGCCATTTACCTGTGAAGTTTGACCTTGAGGGCATTCTCTATTTTCTTTCTCTTTCCAAACCAAATGCAATACGTGTGAGAAACCAGCAGCCAATCTGTATTCCAATTTGCATGCTCCAAGGTAGAGAGAAGCATGATGTACTTCTCTGAGGTTGGAAAATTACTCTCTAAAAACAAATTAATTAACTAATAGCTTGAGGGATCACTTCATAGGTGAAAGGATTTCTGTCATCAGGAATCAGATGTATTTGCATTACTCCTCAGTGGCTTACAAATTGTATATGTATTAGTGTAATATCAGCTTTCTGGACAGATTACTTTGCTATGGGTTAATTTGGTAAGTAAGTGTTCTTTGTGGTGTGGTCTTATGTAAGACACAGAACAGGCAAATACTTTGAAGTCATTGGGTAAAAGGAAGAAGCTCCTTTCCCATTCTTTGTGGCTGGTACCTAAGAATGATTTGTAGTTCCTGACCTGAGTTAACTTCTTGCACCTACCACCTGCACCTATAAAAGGGAACCTGCTTGATTCCTCCTGCAAAAGAGGGGGTCCTTCCCTGAAAATTTATTATTTTAGCACTGTCTCCAACCAGAGCTGGAGCATGGGGAAGCCCTGGTCCACGTTTCCCTCCAGAGGATGTTGGAGGAGCAGGTGATACGAATTCATACAGCTTCAGCGGAGCTGAGGGTGGTTATCTCCCTCCCTCACACATCAAAGGTAGGCTTCTAAAGCCCAGGGAGTTAACATCTCCTGTGCTGTGGAAGAGCTTCATTACCCTGGGTGCAGAGCAGCTCCTAGAGGGGATGATTACTGCTAGTTCTTCTTATATTAAAATGAGTATTTTTAATGAAGCAGAGAAAACAAGAGCTCAGAGCTAGATGGTACCTGAGGGCTAGGGAGCACACCCGCCCCCTCTGGGATGATGTTTCCATGTGTTGCCCTGGTTGAAGCATCTGTTGTATCACAGATGTTTAGTTATTTGAGAGGGACTGACAAAGGTCTGTGACAGTCTGATTTTAGGTTAGCTGCCCCTCAGCCCCCAGGGAGCAGGAGCTGCTTAGGGCAACGTTTCCCAGGCTGATGCTCCCTGGGAAGTGCCTTGTTAGTCCCAAACTTTCCCAAGTACTGTCACCAGGCCTTTTTCCCTGGAATATTTCAGGGCTGTTTCACCTTGCTTGATTAGGCAATAAAAATTACTTCCTTTTCAAAAATCAACCCAAACCACCTAAAGAATTTAATTTTTTTTTTTTTTTAATATTCTGGAACAGCCTCTGTCCATATCATTGGAAGCGATAGGTCTCAGGATGCCGTCTGAACCAGCTCCCTCAAGCCCAGACAGTGCACATCACACTTAGAGAAGCACTTGGAAGACAAGCGAAAGTTAATTCTCGGTAGTAGATCAGCTTGCTGTGTGACGGCAAACACGGACACCTAGTGGTACTAGAGAGCAGGGCATGTAAAGGCTTTATCTCTGGAAAGAGTAGATACATCAGAGTGTTTGTTGACATGTTTTCCTCTAAAAGAAGGAGAGATTTGATTATTTTCAGAGAAAGTACCATAGATAGCATAATGTAGGGGAAAGAAAATTTCCTTGGCAAGGAGTAGTATAAGAACTCTCGGAAAATCATCACATTTGGTAAGATTTGTCAGTGTATGTTCCAACAAGCAATCAGGTTTTTCTCTTGTGTGTGAAGTATCTACATTAGCAGACCAGATGCCATATTACATCAGAAAATTTTTCTACTCCTAAATTAGTCCATAGCAAAGAAATCTCAGTAAATATTACAACAATATCTTACCATACCTGTGAATATTTGTACTCCAATTATGGGGAGGTTCTGTCATCGTGATGAATGGTGGGTTTGCTGATAAACTGCATAGATAGGTGCTAAACTGATCTCTTGTGCACTTTCATCAACCCACCTGGCTCTTTCTGCCAGGATTAATGTGATCACTCTGTCTGAATGGCCTCCAACAGCTGCCATGGTTTGCTTTGTTTGGTTTTTTCTATTTATTTACAAATAATCTTTCAGAGAAATATTTCCTTCTTCTTCCCCCAATCTAGCATTTCGTCTACGGCAGAGACACAGGACAGGTGAGAACCAGTCCTTGTCCAGTGACCCCCTTCTGTAACTGTAAATATCGCCTCTGTGAATGGGATTACTTTCACACCTGCATTAGCCAGACAAACCCCGATGCCACTGAGTGGGGAGGCAGGCTGCTCCCATGGGACTGTGCATCCAGGGATTCTTGGGCTATGATAACAGGTTTTGACATCGTACCAGCTGAAGAGTGAAGTCTGCAGAGATGAGAATGCTCTCCCCAGTGACTCCCCCATTCAAGCTGATAGGCAGATCTCAGTTCTCATTGATTTCACAGAGATACTGAACATCTTACAAGATTCCTCTCAACTCAGTAGGATTTAGAAGTTGTTCTTCAGAAGCTTTTTATGATAAGCTTGGGTCTACCTTTATATCCTAACAAATAGGGAGGTTTATGGTATTACACCGTTTTGAATGAGCTTGTTTACTATTCTTGTCTTAATAACTTTTGAATCAGTGAACTAATTTCTGTCAAATTTGACACTGGACCTCAAAGATTTCTACATGCTTCAGAGAAGCAAGCAGCACATAGAGAGGAAAGACCCAAAAGAGGGCCCCTAATGACAGGCAGGCAGCAAGAAATCCACGCTGCAGAGGAGCATTAAGAGAGAGTCCTCAAACCAGAAAAACTTAGATTTGTGCTCACACCTTTTTAGACACCAAGAAGCAACCTCTGAGATCCAAATCCGTAAGAAAATGAGCTTCATTCGCTCTGCTGCTTGTGCAATCACTTCTTCTGTTTTGTTCTGCTGTATACACGAGCGCTTATATATCCGGCCTCAGGTTATATAGAGACCATGATTAGACAGAGACCGGTGAGACACAGGGGGAGAGGCTGAAGGAAAGCAGCAGGTTGCCAGTGCTCAGTACGGAAGTAAGATGATACATTTATTCTTAGATACAAATCCTGGAAGTCAGCATATAATCAATCACTCTACGTTTATATATTTACACCTCTGTTTTCCATCAGAGAGCATGGGTGGAGCTTTTCTGATCTGCCCGGTCAGGATTCACCAGTCTCTCTCCCACGAGGTCCCTAGAGCAATTTTGGGAAGATGAGGCCATGTTTCTTGCCTTGCAAAAAACCTGTAGCTGTTTCCTCACTGCACTGGTGGCACATGGCAATGTGTCTGGCTCATGCTGTGGAGATGTGAGCTGGGATTTGTCCTGCCATGAGGGTACAAGGCCAAGGCAGCCAGGGCTATTGCCAGTCTAGAATGTCACCCCAGAAACTAGAGCAAGAAAAAAAAGCAAGGTTTCTGCTGGACACCCACAGCTAGAAAATTCACAGCTAGGAAATTCACCCGCAGCTAGCATTCAAAAGGTTACTGGGTGGGTAGCTTTGATTGCTCACTCAGCCCAGCAGAATCAATAAGAAGCAAAGGAAACCAGGGCCACAATGCGTTGAACTTTGACAAAAGAAATTATTAACTTGGCTTCTAAGGAATACATATCCTGTCTTTGCCAGTGTAAATATGATGCAAAGATAATTGCCTTCATCCTGCCCTCTAACTTCTATTCCTGTTCTTTTTTTTTTTTTTTTTTCCTGTTGAACCTGGGCAGTTGTCTGGAGGGTGTGAACTAACCGTGGTGCTCCAGGACTTCACAGCGGGCCACAGCAGCGAGCTGAGCATTCAGGTGGGGCAGACAGTGGAGCTGCTGGAGAGGCCGAGTGAAAGGCCAGGCTGGTGTTTGGTCCGGACCACCGAGCGCAGCCCACCTCAAGAGGGTCTGGTCCCCAGCAGCGCTCTCTGCATTTCCCATTCCCGCAGCAGCGTGGAGATGGATTGCTTCTTCCCTTCAGGAAAAGGTAGGCAACAATCCAGCAGGTTTAAAACTGTTTTGGGTTTTCCCTTTTGTATCATGTAAGTGCAAAGCTGCTTGGGCTGCTCTTGCAGTCAGTGTGGGTACAAACTGTTTGGTCGTTAGTGAGTTTTGTTACCAGATCTCTGTGGATTGACATGGCAGTAGCCTAACTCCATTTCCATGAGTAAATGTTTGTACCTGTGTGTCTTTTGCTGTGTGGCAATCGTTATTGTCTTGAGATTCTGGGTAAAAATAAGATGTTTAAATAACAAAGGGATGGGTTTTAGTGCCTAAAAGCCTAGAGCGGGGGAAAATCATGTTGTACGTACACTCAAGATGCCCTAAATTGTGGATATGTTATTTTATGAGTGCCACGGTGAGCATTACTGAATGGTCTTTTAGTACATCCCTGCTGCCTGTCTATTACTGCAAATAAGCCACCAGTGAGTACTGGTACATTCTATTGACTCGTGAACTGGAGACATTGTGTGTAATGGCACAGCGCAATGGGGAAAGAATCCCCAACAATTAGCGTGCAACAAAATACATCCCTGGTATTACCCTGAGAGCTTGGGCTTCACCCACAACGAATGGTGAAATATTGTTTGTCTTTATGGTGTCTGTGGCCTATTGATGTTCTGTTCTGAGCAATGTGTGTCCTGCATATAGCATGCATGCATCCAGGCACAGGAGACGCTCTGGACTGGTAGACCAGAACCGATTGAGTTCAGCATGGCCAGGGCAGGTCTCCTTTTGGCTGTGCCCCTGCTTTTGGCCACACACGATGCAAGTAAGATCCAGGGAGGAAAGGCTGCTGTTGTCCCACTTCTGATTTCAAGCCCGAAACCTGAACTGGCTTCTTAAAAAAAAAAAAATTCCCTCTGCATTAAGGGAAATAGAATTTGATCCTTTCTTGTTTGAGCAAGTTAAGCTTGGTGGTTTTGTTTGTTTTGAGAAAAAGCATTGGAAGCGGGCTGTGGTCCCTCCTCACTCCCTGCCTGTGCTCCCCCTGCGAGCCCGGGAGCGGGGCACACACCCAGGACACAGCAGTGCGGTAGGGCCAGGGTCTGCAATCCGAGTTGCCCTTAAAGAGCCGCCAGATCCAAACCTGGGGGAGGAGAGCTCAGCTTTTCCTCTCCGATTTGATCCCCTCAGCAGGTCTCCTTCGGTTAGGCACTCTCTCTCGCCCTGCCTTGCAAGAGGGAGGAGGTGAAGTCAGTGCTGGCTGTCGGTTCTGTCTGCGGTGCAAACTCCAAACGCATCACGCGCTTCTTACACCCACTGCCAACTCTCCTCCCTGCCTCGTGCCCAGGGCTCTGCCCTGCTTCTGCTGCCACAGGGGCCTGTTCTGGTCCTTAGCTGTCCTCTGAGAAGCACTGCAGTTGCTTACGTGCAAATTAAATCTGTGAATAAACAGAAAGGTGAAGCTAAAAATCAGCCTGATCTGCATAAGAGCAGTCCCTGCCTGGCATGACTCGTAGGGAGCCAGAGATGTACTGCTGGGTGCACTGTCCAGCATTTGGGCTTGGGTCCTCCGCTGAAGGACACTGTGAGGCACCACTCAAAACTCACTTGAATGCCTGAGGTTGAAGAGTTTGTCCTCAAATGAAACAAAAATAAACAAAGAATTTGCAGGAGCAGGCTGTGGAAAGGGTGGCAGGTACCCCCAAGGAGGCTGGAGACAGGGTGTTGCAGGGGCTGAGGGCTGGCAGGGGACATGGGGACTCTGTTTCCAGCACGATTGTGTGAGCTTCAGGGCACAACTGCACAGCAGGTATGGCGAGATGGGAACAGTGCCAAGCTGTGCCTCTTGGACCAGAGCTAACAGAGCTAACCAGAGCCTGTGGGACAGGTTATCTCATGTAACACACTGCGACCACTTCCAGGTTGGAGCTGACTCTTGTTCCATCATCTCCAAACAGGTGCAGAGTGTGTCTGGGGCTGGCTGGCTCCAGCCATGTATTCATGGCCTTTATTTTCTTTTATCTCTTCACCCCAGTCCAGCCTCAGTTTTCTTCCTGCACATACCAAAGCTGTATCAGGGAGCCTCAGTATTAATGGGATCTCCAGGAGTGCTGCTAGAAATAATAATAATAACCACACAATCCACAATTTTGGCCAGAGTACAGCAAATAGGTTCTGTGTCTAATCAGCTCTCCCTCTATTAGGAAAACAGGAAATTGTTTAAACTGAATGAACAGATGCTGGGAATAAAGACAGAGGGGTAACTTCAAACTTTAAAGGGGACAATGCAGTAGCCACTGGAAGAGCCTGCTGGTCTCATGAGATGCTGGAAGGATTATCATGACAAATGTCTTCTGACTATTCAGATTCATATTCTTCTACTACCAGTAACTGTAGCTGTGGGTTGGACTCGGAGTTCCTTGGTCCAGACTTCTAAAATTTCTGGCCTTTTTCTACAACCCAGAACAACGGCTGGCACACATTTTATATCAACATCAAATGGTGTCCCCTGTCTTTTTCAAGTATGTAAACAAACAGAGCTGCAGAAGAGCAAGTTAATAGATGAATTTTGTTTGCAATTACCAAGACACATACTCCTTTGCTTCTAAAAGCACTGTAATTTCAAGAACAGAAAGTATCTATACTCAAAATGTAACATTTACAATAGTAGAATTTGCCATCTGTGATAGAAATATGTGGAGTTTTGATGAGTATTAAAACATAGCTGCATCTACTTAGTGCAAGACAGCAAATTACTGTGTCCTATTATAAGTTATGGTGGACTATAAATGTAAATCAGGTGGCTCACAGAAGCTACCTACCAGCCTTAAAATGAAAGAGTAAAGAAAGTAATGTCAGACAACACTTGAACAGATGAAGGCTTGCAAGATTTGCTGGGATCCCAGAACATTTTGTAGACCATCAATGCAAGTCCTCATCAAACAAAAAATAAGCCTTTTTAAACAGCCTCACTGAAAGCCACTGGAAATGCAAAACCAAACTTCACAACTGAACATGTGCTCTGGCTCTTCCTCACTTTTTCACACTGTTCCCTTGAAAACAGCTAATGAATTAACATAAAATATTGCAAAAGGAAAAATGTGGTGCAAATAGAAGAGAACAAACCCAAAAGAGAACACTTCCTACCTTCTGTAGTGAAATATCTTTACAGATTTCTCTTGTTGTTGATTATAAAAAGTGCAGAGACTTCAGAACTGGTCTCCCAGCCTTCTGACTGCTGGCTCTGTTCCTTTGGAGGATACACATTTGATTTTTTCATGACTTGACTACAACTCAGATTCCAAGTATAGTGCTGCCTGTCCTTCCTCTCCGATGATCTGACAGTGTTTGCAAATACCCTCTGTAAAAAGGCAAACAGGTTTCTGGGATTCACCTTTTGCATGTGATTTCCAGATGATTGAGTAAAAGGAACTTGTCTGCAGTCTCTGTTACTTGTACTCTAGATTTTGTGGGATGGATTTTTTTTGGACTATCATTCCTAGGAAGGAAAAAGAAAGACTTGTGACACTAGGAATGAAGCTCTGTTTCAACAATCCCACATGGCTAATTACAGGAAGTCTGTGACTTTTACTCCTGTCTCTTTTACCCTATAATTGAGCTCTAAGGTACTAAGCTATAAATTTCAAATTAAGAAAGAAATCCACATGAATAGAAACCAACTTAATGACCTAGCTAATATTCATTAAGCACACTGTGACAAGCATATTCCTGGTGTCAGGCTGTTAGCTTTGACTGAGTGATTCCCAATTTGAATTTGGCCCATGAAACATTTAGATGAAATCTTGGTCTTATGAGCCTTCACCCAGTATTTTTCTTGTAACATCAAAGTCACAGTATAATTCATAGAGTGACAAAGGCTTGTTCTTGCAGTAATTTTAAGCAACCTCCATCACCAAAGGAAAAAGAAAGTGTTAAAAAAAACTATAGAGTTTTATGTCACCTGTTTTGGACTGATGGTATGTGAAAGGATCCTGTTCAGGGCCCCAGACCAGATCCTGCCCACAGGATGCTTGTGTCTGGTACATATATATCTGGAGGAGATGAGGAATATTTTTTTTTAGGTTGCTATGCAAACATCTTGCTGAGCAGGCAGATGGCCACTTAACAGCAGGGCTTTGGTGGCACTGGTGGGTCCTTTTAACAGAGCAAACTGAGAAATAGTTGGGTCTCTTCCAGCTGAAGAAGGAACATAAGTCTCTGAAGGTGTGTGTTAGCAGGGTGAGCATCTTGCCTGCACCTCTCAGCTGGGTCACATTGGCCTTTGTTCATCAGCTGGGAGAGCAGCAGACTTTGGGCAGGAGGGACAGGCGTTTCAGTGAGGCTCAGGTGGCTGCTGATACATTTAGGGGGTTGTCTACCTGATCTTAACAGCCAGTGGCTGGTAGGTGTGATGACAGGCTGGGTGGTGAAAGAAGGAAGCTGAATAAGGATTTAATGAGGCTGGTGAGAAGAAGATTATCAATGGTATCAATGAAAAAGAGGCCACACTGAGACCTGCATTTTTGTAAGCCCTCCTTGTGGGAAAGAGCAGATTATTTAATGGATTAGTGTGCAAAGTTACTGAAGCTAATCCGTCCCTTTTTGGAACTGGAAGGGTCTTTCCTCCAGTTCCTGATCTCAGCAGAGTGATCTATGTAGGAAAAAGAGTAGCTGTTTCTTCCCATATCTCTGTTTTTAAGAACACCTTGTATTTTAGTGGGGGAAAAGACTCTAGGCTGCTATTATTGTGTCCCTGTTCCTGTTGAGTATTAAATTGCAATCTGCATTGGCTCAGGCACTTTTTCTGTTGTGTTTCAAACAATCTCTTGCAAAACATATTCAATCATAATGATACCTGATGTGCTGGGGGAGATGTGTGAAGAAGATTCAGAAGTTTTAGTGCAGTAAACCTTCAGCTGTCCTTGTAGAGGTTGAGAAATTGTTTTTGCTTTCGAAAGTCTTAATTAAGAGCAGTCGATTAAAATGTTTGTAAGGCTCTGAACTAAAGGAAACATTTCATTAGATAACACAGTTGATTTAACTGGCACATAAACAGGTCATGGGGTTTCTATTAAGCAAACAATGTTCAGGCTCCCATTGTCAATATAAATATGCAGTATTTAAATAAAGAAACAAACGCTCACCTCTGTTCCTAATACCATTCCCACAAGGGTGTTCAGAGTCAAAATTGCGTCGTATAGACTGTGTTTCAAAGAGAGGTCATGCGGACCCCTCCTGCCAGCATTTAGTGCCTCATGGCATCCTTGGTACAAGTTCAGAACATGTCTTACGTAGAAAAATCACACCAGGAAAGTTTTTGCTGCATTTTCACTCCTTCTCAATTATGACAGAGCAGCTGGAAACAAATAGGCTACCCAGTGTTGTAGAACACGTCAGGTCTCTGTGGGCTGGCACCAAGGGCTGCTGGGGCCCAGCTTGGGACTGCTTCTCTACCTCAGTACAGAGGTGCAGCTCCATTCAGTTGCGAAAGGAATGGGAATAGAAAAATGAAAGCACTCAAAACCACTGTGCTATTTCAATCAGGTCACCTTTTCCCTTGTTTTTTCTCCACTGTGTCTCCCTCCTGTCATCAAAAAATGGCTGTCTTTACTTTCATGGCCCTTCATAACTTTTCCCCACCATATCACTCCTTTCTACATCAGTGGGCAATGTCTGCCCCAGTGCTGGAGAGCTGGTGACACCTTGTACCCCTGCCTGCTAGTATCTTTTGATCCCAGACCACTGTGCTTTCTCCTACTTCATAGTTACCCTGTGGAAGAACTCAGATACCCGTAAGTGTCTGACCCTGGTGTTGTCCATGCTTACACCGTCTCTTGGACTCCATTATCTCCAAAAGAGCAAAAAAATTAACAAATACTTAGCAACAGTTGGCCATATGGGTGATGAGATCTGATTTTTGTTGTTTTCAAGAGGTAGGCCAAGTCAAGCCTGAGAGGATGAGCCATACCTGTGTAGGTGTATTCATATCACTACAACTGTAACTCTCCAGGGGTTTTACTTGTTGGGCACATCAGTACATCAAAACATGAAGCTGTACTGGCAAATCCTAGCATAGTGAAGCCCTAGTGGCAGCACCAGTCCAAGCATCACCTGAGCAACTAGATAAGCTGGGCACAGCCTGACCAAGCATGGCAAATACTTGTCCTCTGTGGTAAGTCACAGCAGCTACAAGTCGTGGACACAAGCCGTTGGAGCCATGTTCTGATGGCTGATGACCACCCATATTTCTCTGACATGGTATTTCTGCTTCATTATCTTTTTTTATTTTCAGTATGGCATCACTAGATATTTAAATCTAGATTCAGCCATGTGGATTTGTTTAGGATGTATCAGGTACCAGGAAAGTCAATTATACTTATTATTTCAGCTGCTTTGTTACCTAATCAAAGAAAAAGGGCTCCAGTGCTCTACCTGGAACTTTATTTTTATGGAGAAGTACAATTTTGATTAATGCCTTGATAAAACAGGAAGGGCTATTTTGGGGGAAGTTGCTTTGCTTTTGTACAGTGGATTTTTATTATTTTAAACACAGGAGTCTTTGTTTAAAAGAGAGAAGGCCTGCAAATTTTCTTGTTTACTTTGCCTTTGCTTCCCCTTCTGACAGGGGGTAAAACTTTATCCACCTATTCCCCTGTCAGCTTAACCCCAGACTTCACTGTACATTGTCCATGCTAGTTTTTTTTCAGTGAAAAAAAGAGAACAGAAAGGTAAGGGAAGGAATTTGAAAATGCTGTGGCCAACTGAGCTCATCAAGAATGCCAAAGGACTCAGCACCTTGTCTGGTAGGGAAACCAGGGGGAAAATCAGCAGTGTTACACTTAGTGCTGTGGTCATAAATTGTCTGATCAGGTTTAGACCATTGATGTTGTAATGTATGGACACATCACCCGTGTTCGGACCTGATTCCCCAATGTGGGACCTACCTACCTACTTTTCCTGCTGCTTCTTCCATCCTTTTCAGATATCACATTTGCTGCATGTGTACCGCTGGCAACCTGGGCAGTACAACAAGTAGGGAGAGCACAGGATAAAACTGGGCAGAATTCAGTAGCTGATTTTGCATAAAGGTCAGGGCACCTGAGATAAAGGTCCCTTCTGGCATTACAGTCTCTGACAGCTTTATTACTGTGCAACTCATGCTCAGTTTTCTAATGCGTAGCTTACAGCACTTTTGGGACCTTTGCTGAATTTAGCTGTGAGGCTTTCAGAGAATAGGGTTTCCTGGCAGCAAATATCATATTGATCACCTGTATCTTGTCATTAACATACTGGCACCATCATCACAGGCTGTGACTGAGTATGGGATAGAATTGTTGCCTATCAAGGTAATAAATCATTCTGATTTTAGCATCATATTAGTCAAGGCCAGCTGATGAAAAAAGAAAAACAGAGGAAAACTGGCAGAGAAACCCTGATAGTGGTCAAATGGGAAAGCATCAGTGAAAATGTAGTGCAGGATGTTTCCAAACTCTGCATGGATCTGTGAGAGGACAGAAACACTCATATTTGAGAAGGGTTGAACACTAGCCTCTGCGGAAGGAAGCGATGATGATGGTGTGTTGCTGCTATGCAGGCTCCTGTCAACACTGCCCGGAGTGGTGCCCATAAGATGTCTATTTCCAATAGAAAAATCTTCTCTTCCAAGATAAAGGGTCATCTGTTTCCTCTAGATATGTTTGCGGGTTTGTTGGAGAGGCAGTTTTTGGAAGAGGGTACAGTTACTTGTTGCAGTGCTTCTGTTTTGTGGAGAGATGGTGGCTTGGCAGGTCTAGGGTTGGGTGGTGGAGCTCAGCATACATCTGGCCAGGCAGACTGGGTCTCCCTGTCAAGGACTGGAGCTGTAGGGAGTGAGTGGAAGGGCACAGGGATGGCTACTGTAAAGATGCTTTCTCTTATGGCACCTCTGGACCTGTTTCTTCTCTGCATTTGCCCTATTTCTGTTCGTCTGAGATGTTCAGAGCACCACTCAGGCAGATATGGCTAAGAATTTTAAGATGAAGCAGAGCAGAATTGAGTTGCAGAGACAGAGCCGTGAATTCTCCCAGTTCTTTGATGTTTCTCTAAGACTCTCATATCCTGCTGAAGTTTGCTTGTAAAGTCATTGCTAGATGGCATTTTAATGCTTCATCATAGGAAAAAAAAGACCCCGAACAAGTGTAATGCAGAGTCCATCTCTGCATTAGTCTCAGACCGTATTTCCTCTCACAGCTTCTGTGAAAGACCAGGGTCATAAGTTCTCCATGCCCTCCTGGCTCTCCTGCCTACCTTTCCAGCCTTTTTACCTAGGTTCAGCACATGCTTTCCAGGGCCAGGACAAACAGGTTTGCACTGATATTTCCCAACTTGTCTTCAAAGACATGCTGGACAACATGTCTTTAAATTTTATTGCTCACTTATTGATGATCTAACAGTTGTGGACACCACAAAAGCCAAAGACAGTTCTAATGAGTAAATACAATACTTTTAATTCATTAAATGAGATAGTTTCCTTGAGTAATGTGGACTGCACAGAATCCCATATGGCCTTGGGAAGACCAGGGGCATCTTCCATACAAAGGACGCTAAGCCAGGGAAGGCCCATCCTTCCCAGTTAACAGCAATTCCAGTGATCCCAGCACATCCTTTCACAAAGTGGTTGAGCTCAGCCTTCCCTTGTCTTAGCAGGGTCAGAGCAGAGAGAGAGGCCTTTGAAGGGACTCCATAAAAAGTGACTCTGAACACTGGTGGTTGTACTGACAAAGGTCTCGGGTTCCTGCTGCGGTACTGAAGTTCAACAGACCAGGTGAGGTATTATCCAAGGCTCCCTGCACAGTTATCCAGGGGAGGCACCTACTGAAGATTATCTGAATATGATGCCTGTTTCTTTTGATTAACTGCATAGGAACCTTACAGCTGCCTTCTGTTCCTTCTCCTCCTTGGAGCTGTGGTACCTCAGTGCACTGCAGAAACCAGAGCAAGGGGGTAGAGTAGAGAGTACCAGACAGAGAGTACCAGTAGAGAGACCGTTTGTAGCATGAGGTTTTATACTAGCTCTGACCTGAAACGAGCAGCCATAACATCTCCATGCCTCTGCCCCACTAGTGAAGAACAAGCAGCCCAGAGGAATGGTATAAAAATAGCTCCTTGAGTAAAATCTATTTCCTCTGTATTTAATCGTGTGTCTCAAAATACATGTAGCGTGGTGGGAAGGGGGGGAGTTGTTCTGTAGTGCTTGGCCCATGGAAGGGCCAACAGGAAGGTCATCCTGAAAGAGCAACAGGAGCATGTGGATGGCTTGCGTCCTGTGTTTCCTCTGAGGCCAGACTAAATTTAGCAGATTCACAGATGGACATCGGACCATAGTCCATCTGGGACTGCGGGGGGAAGAGGGGGATCTGGGTTGTTTGCCTAGGTTTTTTGCTGTGTAACCAGCTTCGACGAGCCACCATTCATTATTATGTTCCTTCTGGTTTTCTGCCTTGCTCAGTATGCTGTAACTTACTGCCTGATCCTTTTCCCTGAAATGTTTCAATTTTAAGCATGAAGGAAAAATGAAGTGCTGCTTCTGGGTTCATGCCTGACATCCCTACTAACAATGTCAAACTGTGGATGTACTTTTTAACAGCATCATCACAAAGGTTGAACCTATAACTGGTACTTGTAGGAACTGCAGTTTGATGATTTTTACTTCCCCAAAGTTTGCCTCCTCACTTTTTTATCTTGCAAACAGTTAAACTAATCCTAAATGCAGTAACTGCACCCTGCAAGGCCTGCACACTGCTGGGCTGGCCCTTCCATTGCTGATCTTAAACAAATATAAAACTTTATGAGTATGTTTTGAAGTGAACTAGCTCTGCTAAAAATCCCATTTCCCTAATCAGCCTAAGCCGGAGATAGGCAAACTGCAATGCAAAGCACATGTGTATTAAATAATGTATTTCAAGTAATTGAAATTATGTTTTTGCTTCAGCACATTGCACAGATTTGATATATTGCTCCTGACACAAGAAGCCTGATTTCTTGTCGTTTACACAAGCATTTTGTCAGAGCAGTTATTCCCAGGTTGCACATTTTGCAAAAGACCCTGATCCAATATCAATTTTGCTTAGTTCAGGTTAATCCCAAATTCTGGAAAGTAGAGTTAATGTTATTGTCGCTATGATGGTCTAAATGTCTAGGGCAGGAGGCTATTTACATAGATGTCAGTGTATTTTTTTCCATTCATATTAACTGGTGTCACAAAAGATACTGTATCTTCTTACAAATCTCACCATTAACTCCAGAACTGTATTTTTCTTTTCTTGAAGGCAGAGTCCATATTTGACTATGTTTTCTTTATATCTGTTTAAATAAGGCTCTCTCAGTTCAGAACAGCTAAAGAACAGTTCCCTTTTTTAAGAAGTTAAACCATTCTTGTCTTTGGATGTCCTGAGCATTTATTAAAAGCTGCTATTTTACATATGTATCCTGTATTCTTCATAAATGCACTGAGTACTTATGGATTCTGCAGAACAGTAATGCAGTAAAATAAGTAACTTTTTTCTTTCTACAACTTAAATTTTACACAGAGTAAAAATAAAGAGAGATAATTGCTTATGTATTGCAGTAAAAGTTGGGATGGCCTCCAGTGTCCCGAAAGGTGTGCCTTCCAACAGCAACACTGGTAATACACTCTCCAACACTTCACATAATAAAGCAGCCCTGACTTCTCTTTAGCGAGAGAATTTGCAGCTGATGTGTTGGTGACTCCTGTTTTCATGAAGTGAATCTAAGGTTCCTCATTTCTCACCAATAACATTATACTGCCTAATGTCAAACTACAATTTTTTTTCTATTTCCCTTTGCTTTTGCAAGCCAAGGAGATTACAAATTAAATAGCAGCACCCAGTGTTCATATTCAAGGGCATTTTTCTACTTTCTACACTAGGAAGAAACGCTGAAGTCTTTCAACTCAAGATACTGTTTAAAAAAGTATTTTGAGGTCTTCATACATTTCAGTTTTACTCCTCCCAGACTCTACCCAGGTCTTTATTTCCTCTGCAGATTTGGGGGATCTTCAGAATTTTAAGTTAATAGCTGCATTATTGCAAGGAATATATATCCAGTTTCCTTGGAAATCTATGGGAATTGCATTTTAGGTATCAGAGAACAGATTCTGGCCTTAAGATCCAAATGGCATTCTTCAGAAAAGCAATGAAGAATTTATTAACCCTGCAGGACTCTTACTCAGTGGAATAAGTAATTTTTTCCTTCCACTGACTGCAAAAGTCTAATTAAGTTTCATGCAGTGTGAAGGAATCGGGGTGCTCTTGCTGCAAAGGAAGGCCCTGCTAACCCGTGAAAAAGCTTAGTGAAAAAAAGTGGTGTGGCCTGGATGGCAGGGGAAGGTAGTTCAGGCTTTACACCCCAGTAGTTTTCATGGCCTTTGCACATCTGTTTGGACAGATCTGCTGCAGCTGTGCTGTGCATACACAGTGCTGCTGCACAGGCCCACTGCTTTCTATGCAGCCTTCACCTTCTACATGTTCTGCAATGTTCAATCTGCTACAGCCTTTCCTTATTTCAAAGATGTGTCTTTCTTCATGCAAAATTGCAAATAATGCACAGCCCACCCCCCAAAAGCTTGCTGATTGTCATTGTAAAACTTGCTACTGGACATGTGGGCACCACAAAGATGGACCTGATCTCAGCAGTGCTTCTTTCTGCTGAGCAAAAGATAGTTGGCCAGATGGAAGTACCCGTTTGTCTTCCACGGGGAGGCTGAATCTCTCTGAGCACAAGATATGTGTCCTGTGCCACCTGAGCAGCCAGGATCTACCATAGCAAGTGGAATCACTGAGACCAGGAGATAGTGATGCATCAGTCATATGGCTTGAGGCTGTTGCAGTAAAATCTGAACAATAATGACAGGAGAACCAAGGCAGATTGAGGAACCAGTCTGTGCTAAAATGAACTTTTTTTTTCTGCCCGATGTTAATTTTAACATGGATCCGTTTGCAGATCAGATTCACTGTGAGGCTGCACAAACATTTCTCTTGGCACATGGCAAGTGGCAGGAAGGATCAGGCACCTGAGACAGAGAGAAAAGGCAACCAGGGCTTTTGGCAGGGATGTTGGCTCTTGACAAAGTGCTCATGGAATTATCGTGTAATGTGGAGCTGTTACATACCGAGATCGGCTGAACATAAGAAATAAAAAATACTCCATGACATCATGTACCTGTTCCTCTCACAGAAAGACAACAGGTTTTTCAGCTTGCAGTGACTGGAACTGCCAATGTGTAGAAGTCCAGCTTTTGGCAATGTCTGTTGGTACTTAGCAGAAGGAGGATTTCTGGAGTATTTGCTGCTAGACTAGCAATTGCTCACTGACGTTCCCAGGAACAACATTTCTATACAGGACATCAGCAGCAATCCTGCCTGCCAGAGAGTTAGCATCCAAAAAATGCCATTATTGGTACTATGTGGACACTAAAGAATGAAAGCAGGCAAAGGTGCTCCACACTGATAGAAGCAGAAGGGTTGCTTTCTAGCCAGTCATTCCACCAGCTGATAAAAATAGCCTAAAAGTTACTTTTTTTTTTTTTTAATTCTCCACACAGCAGGCTGCCTGTTACATGTGCCCTTGTTATTTATACCTGGCATAAGTTTCAGTAACAGCTTTACAGATTCTTTTATGTTTGTCTTAGATCTGGTATCGTAAATTAGAAAGCTTTGCCATCCTAAACATTGCCCGGTAAGAATTCCTCTGTATTCTTTTTACCTTATTAAAAAATAGGGAAGTGGAAAATACAGTTATTGCAATTCAGCCCAAATAAATACAAGCTTTTACAATATTGACATTGAATTTTATTTTAATCCCAGTCTGATTCCTACAGGCTGGCCAAAAAGAAAATTTTCTCTTGAACTAGAAAGTGGTGTGTGCCAGTTTTTTAATTTTTCTTTTAGCTTGCCTTGAAGCATAATGGTGCTGGATACTGAGTGAGGGATAGGTGGTGAAAAGCACTTGCAATTTTCTGCGAAAAATCTCAGGAAAATAGTCTGAATATTGTTCTATTTAAAAACAAACAACACCACAAAAAAAACCAAAACAAAACAAAACAAAAAAAAAAAAACAAAAAAACCACCCCAAAACAACAAGAAAACAACAACAAAACAAAACAGACAAAAAAAGAAACCAACCAAAAAACACACAAAAAAACCCCCCAAACAATATCAACAAAAACCAACCAACCAACCAACAACAACAACAAAAAAGCACAAAAAACCCTCACCAAACCAAAACGGGTAACAGCTTACTCTAAGGAAGGGGAAAAGCCATTTGAAGAGAAAATGAGCTGTGGTTTCTATCATCCAAGTGGAACGACCTCAGGAGGTTGAGACAGGCAAGTCAGGAATACTTTTATACTTTTGTTCCGCTGTTAGTCTGTAGTTGCTGAAACAACAACTCACCTTTGTCATCACAAGTGGGAGAGGCTCCTGTTCGTCTTGGAAAGCAGACTGTGATGGGCTGAGATAGGCTCATGATTTCCCCACCGAGACCCAACATAGTAATGCAGGAGCCAAAACACGTCCAAAAGGCAGCACTTTGATGCTTTGTGTCTTCCATCGTGGGGTATTGCAGTAACTCCCGAAGATAGGTCTCTGCTCTAATGGAGATAAGTGCTTCAGGTAATTAACACAAAACCTGCTTTAAATTTTTATTTCACTCTTTTCTGCAGAAGGGTTTGGGTATTTTTTCTGAGCAGGAGCTTGTTCAGGATGTGTCCACCATCCAGGATAGCTCTCCAGCAACCAATCAATACCATATAACATAATGTAGTATGTGGCTCCACTTACTGGACCTCTTACATTAAACTGGTCTATGAGGTGAGACTCTTTGCCACAGCCTCATCTGAGTGTACCTCATCTGATGGTACTGCTGGCAGGTCAGTGAAGTACTCTCTGCTCACACAATACCTTGCTGAAGCAGTAGAGCCAGCCTAGGGGCAGGTGAACCTGCACTGAGGTCTTGGAGGAAGGCAGTGGGGCAGGACTGTACATCAGCTTCTAACTGTTTTCTTAAGCAGATCACTATCAGCAAATGGTTACTGCTTAGGAAGAAGCTGTGTATACAGTGGAATTGGTCTTGTGCCCAGGAAACCAGAGGGACTGGACAATGTAGGAATCTGTTCTGGGAAATCTGAGAGGCAAAGTTAGGCTGAAGATAGAAGGAGCACATGTTTTCTGAAGATCTGTTCTGCATCCAAGAGTGGGTGAAACTCCTAGATTATACCTCCGTGAATATATTGAGGGCAACTCTAAGTTCCCTTGAAACAGACTGAATCACATGAAAGCAAGTGTATGTAACTCACTCTGTGGTCTGCTCTACAGCCATCCATCTCGTGCTGTTTATTTGATGATCTTTTTAAGATACGTAAGGGCATAAGTCTCCAAGCAATCTCTCTTTTTTTTTTTTTCATAGGCTCTTCCTTCTTTATAGGATGCAGAGAAAGAAAAAAGATTAGTTACAAATTAGGAAAGAAAGTTAGGCTGGTGTCAGTAGGGGACTTCTGATGTTTGGGAGAGGTCAGTTGTGCAGTACATAAAGGTGAGGTCCATCTCAGCAAAACAGTCTGGCTGTGGCCTTTTAGACTTTACAGTAGAGTCGGTGGGCCAGGATGCTGCTTGATCATGGCAACTCTTCCATAAACCCATCCCATGATGAAGTCTGCAGCAGAGGGATCAGGAATGGTATATTCTAACATTTGCTGAACATATGCCTACACTGCAGTTCAGTGTGGAGTTTGTGCTACACTGTCTATATTTCTTCTTAATTTGTTTGTTTTAGCTAGTTGAGAATGTTTTTTTTTTTTACCTACCACTGTGCTGAACTGAGGAGCCAAAAACCTTTCCTTGGAGTTATGCTCCCTTACGCCAGGAGAGACTATGACTTTATTTATTTATTTTTAATGTATTTGATCTGTTTTAATACCCAATAAAGTTGGTTTTTTTCCAACTGAAAGGACAAAGCTCTGGCTATTTTTAAAGAATGTAGTTCATTTGATTTAATCTAATGAATGTTTAGTGCTGTTGAAAATAGCTGGAGACAGAGCCAAGAATAATGTTCTGAAATGTGCTGGTTGAGCAAGGACTGCTTTGCTCTGCCAACCTGCTTCCCTTCCAGTTGTTTGGATTTACCTGGTTTTGCAAGTAGCATTTTCAGGCAAGATATATCAATTGAGGTCCTTTTTAATAGTAAATCTAAAGCTGACAATGCCAGAGCCGTATTTTGCCATACTCATTTCAAGATACATCAAACAATAACAGTTCTTCTTCTTGTTCAGTGTAGGATGTCTAATCTGTGTTTCAGACCACTTTAAAGGGAACATGAAATGCTAATATCCTTTATTGTGCATAGGAAAATTGAAGCATGAAATATTCATTTTGTCCCTTAAAGTCAGACAGAAAGCAAGTTGAAGAATCAGTAGTGAAACTAGTCAGCTAGCATCTACTGGGCTCCTTAAGCTGCTGTGCAAGTCTTGATTTCTCCATGAACTGAAACAAGACCATAGGCAGGAAACAAGTTCTTCTAAGTCCTTGCTCCTGGTGTTTCTCACTTCGTATTTACTGTCCTGAACCATCTGAATTGCTCTGCAGAGGTAACTACTCTCCCTATTAACAAAGCTTAAATTTCACACTTGTCCTTGCACTACCTGAATATGTGTCTGCAAGTTGTATCACATATTTAAATGATGTATTTAAAACTGTACAAATCCATCTTCCTTTTGCCATCCACGAGTTATTTCTGTTAGATAGTTAGTTTCCTACTCCTTCCTCAGAAATAAGGAGCTAATTCTTGAGCTTCATTGGATTAAAAAAATAAATCAGCCATAATATGTCTTACTCCATGATAGTGGTGCCCATAGGGATGGATTTTCTGAAGAAATCACTTTACACCCTAAAGTAATGAACAGATGCTCCTGACGGCTATTACATTATTCATCTCTCTGTGCATGTGATGGGGGACAGGAAATAGCACCTGTTTCTATGGGAGAAATGTTGTCGCTGCTGTTCTGCATTACAGACCTCCAAGGCAATCTGGGCCAGGCATATTTCACTGAATTTCTCTTGATCCAAATGAAGCCATGCCAGTTTACATCCACTAGTTATTTTGTCCTGTGTTTCCCTCACATTGGTCGCACAGATTATAACCTAAGAAAATGAAATAGCTGCTGCAGGTACAAGTGGAGACAGTGTAAAAATGTTTCTGTTCATTCTTTCACCCAAAATTTTACACAAGAGGACTTGGTAAAAGTGTTAGAAGTTATTTCCCCTCGGCAGCAAAAGTAATTTCTACAGACTTTCTCAGATTTCATATGAAAGCAACACATATGCCTGGAGCCTTTCTAAAGGTGTACTAAAGAGCAGGCAGAACTGAATTCCTCGTCATCATGACATTACTATGAGATTACTTCCCTTCCATCGTCTGTGTTGTACAGGGCAGCACACTTGGCCCGTGGTGCAGGCACACTGCTTATAGCCTTACCTTCAGGTGCAGCAGGTCAGGACCCTAAAATTTTCTCTGCCACTCCACTGCAGATAACACAGTTGTGTTTGGAGCGTGATGCCAGATGTTTTCTCAAATAATTCCCACAGCTCACGCATAAATTAGAGCAAGAGCAGGAATGTTTTGTTCGCCAGGGGACATACAGTTTGTTCAGGGACCACAGAGTCACACATTAATACACCCTGCCCAATAATAAGATGAAAACTATAATGTGAACATAGGCAGTGAGGCTGAGGATACTTTCTAGTCTCCAGCAAGCGCTTTCTCACCCTTCACCTATGGCAAGTGGTCTGTGCAGATTTTCCCCCATCGTGTGCGTGTGATCTCTGCAACACTGCCACTTCCCAAAGGCCAAACTGACCACTTGAAGCTAAAGGCTCCATGCAATTGGCAGCGTAGTTCCCAGGGATGCTGATGACAGCAGTCGTCTTCAGCCAGGGCTGAAGCTGAGCTAGGCTGTGTCCACAGCATCTCTCCTCTTCTGCTTTATAGGGGCTAATAGATGTGATGTGTTTATTAAGAATATGTCTTTCAGTCTCCTTATTTCATGAAATATTTATTGCATGTATAGTTCATCAGTGAACATGCACGGATGTATGTATTTTTAAAGAGTGCCTTTTTAGATATAACCACAATGTTGGTTAACTTTTTAGATATATCCAAACTGTACAGCCTGCTTCCCCCTACAGTAATGACTTCAGTGCTGTTTTAATTAAGCAATCCGTTTTTCTCCCCCGGGCTCCCCACCCGCCGCCATGCCGGGGCTGGCCACCAGGTGTCCCCGCCGAGGCCACCACTGCCACTGGCATCGCCACTGCCACTGGTGTTGGCACTGCCGGAGCCCACCTGCCCTGCAGCCCGGGCTGCTCCCGCTGGGACGGGTCCTGACAGTCATGGGAATTTAGGGGTGAAATGCTCCTTTGAGGACTTTTCCTAGTTTCTTGGATGAGGAGTCGTAAAGGTTTTCTTATGATGACTTTTAATACCCACCAAAAGCAGGGCTCTGGCATCCGAGGCACTACAGAGGGACTGCTCCTGCCACAGAGCCCCTGTCACCCAGCCAGGCAGATGCCGCATGAACAACGACGTGCCAGTGAAGAGCATGTTCATCTTACCCCTTTCTTCCGTTTGCACAAAGCGAGACGAGTTTAGGTGGGAATCAGCCAGCCCATGGGGCAGAAGATGGATGTGGTGAATGGATTAGAAAAGAGAGAGATGTGGTATGAAGGAGGAAGCAGAAAGTGAAAAGCTGCCATCTCAAAAAAGCCCTGCTACAAGTTTCCTGAGTCACTCAGAGGCCCTAAGCTGGTGCCTTCTTACTGCCTGGCAGTCACCTTCCTGGCAGCTGAAACAGCCACCCGAAGAACTGCTGCCTGGTTATCATGGCAGGTACAAGAGTTCTATAGGGAAAGGGAGAGGTACAGAAGGGTGGGGGTGTCATGGCTGGTTCCCAGTCCACCTCTTCCTTCTCTGGCTGCAGCTGTGGTTTCTGCTGCCAGTGAGACATACTATCTCCCTGCTACAGGCACAAGAGTCCAGAGTGCACCCCCAAGACGTTCCCTTGTATCTCCCAGATAGGCAAAGACACAAGTCAAAGACAGACACAACATGGAACAAAGCAGAATCAGCATTCAGCTTTCTTTCATTCTTATGTTCTGAAAAGCACTTTGGTGCTCAAGAGCATCGGTGGGAAAATTCTGTGAGCTCCAGGCTTGTTTGGAGGTTGCCAGTGTTCCAGTAAGGCTGTAGTCAGAGCAGCTCCTGCAGCACAGCCAGAAGTGAAGCAGGAAGGTTTCATATTTGCTGTTGTGGTGGAGGGAGTCTCTCAGGGAGAGTCTCTGGCACTCTCCTGGCACCAGGTACTGGGGTCCTTCTGCCAGGATGGCTCTGGGGCCCGCGGGATCCCACCTGACAGCTACATGAAATCACCCAGCACAGACCTCCCCCTGGCCAACAGCATCCATCCACTGTGTAGGTGCAACCTCACGTGGGTTTGCGAATGCTGTGCAGAAGCAGCAGCCTTCACCTCCTGTCCTCTGGAAATGGCCCTCGGCCCCACAGGAGTGTTGCTTTCCCAGAATCCTTATGCAGCAAACCAAAGCCTAAGTCCAGATCACCAGTTTGTGGCGTGGGTACAGCCGTGCCTGCTGAGGCTGAAGTCATGGCGCACAGAGGCACAAAGCACGGCACATCTCCCTTCTGCTGCTGCCTCTCAGTATGTATTGATTCCTGGGAGAAGCAGCTTACGGGGTTTGTTCAGCTGTTGATGTGAGAGTGCAAAACTATGATGCTGCTGCTCTGGAATCCTGCCCGACCTCTCCTACCAGCTGCCTCCAGCAAGGTTCAGGACGTTTTTGGCACCTTCAGTTTTCCATGCTTTAGGTGGGGAATCCTAACACAACAGGCTGGCACCTTCCGAAGCAAGCTGTGCTTTTGGCTCTCGGGCACCCTGGTCCGTGTGTCAGCAGGGTAAGCGTTTAGCCTGGAGTGCTGCAGGCAGGTCTCTTGCTGCAGAAAGAAGGCAGGCAGCGCAGCTGGGATCACAACAGGGTGGCTGGCGTTTGCAACTACTTACAGAAAGTTGTAACTGTCAGATGCTTAAGGAATGGCACGGGGCCGGAAGGGGGGGGGGGAAGTCGTGAACTTGAAAAAAACCCCACAGGAGTACAAGCTTTACCCGTTCAAGACTTCGGAGGAAACCCCCTCCACGACATCTCAGAGCTCTGGCAAACTTCCTCCCAGGCAGGTTTTTATTTCTCGTTCCCGACTCCGGCCGCCGCCCGCCCGAGCGCAGCTACAGCATTTTTCCCCGGGAACACTCGTTTGCCTCCCAGACGGCGGCGGGACCCCGTCTGGCCGCAGCCCCCGCTCTCCTCGGTGCGCGGGCGCGCAGGGCGCTCCGCCCGCCGCCGCCCCGTTGCATAAGGCGGCGCGGTGGCCACGGGCCGCCCCGCTCCGCCCCCGGAGGTGCGCGCCCGGCACGGCGGGGACAGCGGCTGGTGGGCGCCGCGGCCGCTGCTCACGGCTATTTTTAAACAGTTTGTTCAAGCTGTAGGACTTTTTACTTTTTTTTTTTTTTTAATCGCGATTTGCTGTTTTTCCCAAGAGGGCCGGTGGCTCCTTGCCATGAGCAGCCCGAAGGCAGCATGAAAGCGGGCAGGAGCGGCTATTCCGCCCGCTCCCGTGTAGGATGGCTCTTGGCGAAGTGCTGCTGCTGCCGCTCCTGCAAAGGTCGGTGGGGGCCGGGCTGTGGGGAGCGGGCTCCCGAGGGGCTGGGGTGGACGCCGGGGGGGGCCGGGATCGCAGCGCTGCCCTTGGCGGGGCAGCATCGCCCCTCCGCCTGCCCGCTCTGCCCCCGGGAATGGGCAGGTGACGGCGGAGGGCAGCCGGCCTCTGCGCCCCGCAGCCCGCTCGGCAGTGCGGGGACGGCCGAGACCCTCTGGCGCGGCCCGAGTCCCCTGGGCGGGGAACTTCGGGGCCACTGCCCGGGGGACGGGTGCAGCGGCCACGGGCATCGGGAGGGAGGGAGGGAGGGAGGGAGGGGGCTAAACTTGACCGGATACATTTTATCGTTGCTGGTAGGAAACACCCTGGGATTGTAAGGTCAATAGGGTGGGGAGAAATATTTGCTTAAATGAGATTTTTTTTTTTTAATTTTTTTTTTCCCCTGTCTAGTCTTTCTTGGGCTGGGATGGGAGTAAAAAGCTTTGAGAACATCTGTTTCTCACAGTTCACAAATCTCTGAATGGTGGTGTGGGAAGGTCTGGGGAAGCTGGCTGAGCTGAAACACTGGGAGATGTGGGAAACCCACGGCAGCTAGGGCCCCTTGTAAAAATAAAATAAAAATCTGGCTTTTACAAGGAACAGTGCAGCTCAGAGGCATTGGCTGAAGACTTCCCACCCTGCAGGCTTTAGGCTGTGATATGACTCTTGAACTTGTTTTGGATAATGTGATTTTTTTTTTTTTTGAAGATGTGTGTGTGGTATTTCAGTGTTTCCTTCTCTTTGAATGGCCAAGCAAAAATGTCCCAAACAAAATTTGCCTTTTCTTTTGGGTCCTTTTAAAAAAACTCGAGCTTTTAAGTGCAGTTTTTTGGTAGTTGTGGAACCCATTCGTACATCCCCAGACAAAGATGACTTTGGGAAGGGGTGGGTTTACTAATTTCTTGAGGCATGTGTTTGCAATGAAGGAGCCCTGTTTCCCCAGTTATTGAACTGGAGCCATGCTCAACAAGCTCTTTGGTGATGGAGTTTGCCATGGTTTCATAAGACATTGATCTTTTTCAGCCTGGGGAAAACATACTACTTCATTCCAAATAAGTGATCCTCGAGATCAGTGCCCGGACCCCGGCTGCCTTGCAGCCTTTAAGAAGGAACATAGAATCTGGTCGTAGGGGTAAGGCTGCTAATAGAAATGTTGTGGTGCTAAATACTGTGAAAGCCACGTCTCCTGGACAGCCTGTGCTTTAACGTGTTGGCCCATGCAGTAGGTTTGAGCAGTATTCAGGCTCTCTGACATGGCTCTGCTCTTTAAAATGTTGATTCCAGCAGATTAAAATCTCCCTGCTGCCTGTCCTGCCTGCGAGCGTCTCTAGAAGGGGGAAGGGGAAACAGCTGGCTCTTGTCTCTCCTTTTGAAATGTTAACTGTGTTTGCAGTTCTAGTTTACCGGGTTAGTAACAAAAGGTGTTTTGTGATACCGATTACTTCTGTCTTGCCCTTGGCGGTAAACTCTGGGGATAATGTTGTCAAAGACTATCAGTTATGCGGTATTTCTTAAAGAAAACCAGAGACAGTCGGGTAGTGAAAATACTCGCTGAATGTAAGCAGGTACAAAACCTGACATTTGATAAGGGATCGGAGTGCCCCAGACTACAGCATTGCTGTCGACAATCAACTTCTGCCGTTAAACTTGGAGATGCTTTAGTGTGGCAACCAGACCTTTGAAGCTCTTGCTTCATGCATTCTGTATTGTCAGGGGTCATCTTTGCTTTTGGGGGGACGCTGTTTGTCCCAGGGCTTCTCACTGGTCTCTGACTTGCAATGCAAACCGGTGACTGTAGTTCGCACTTAAGACAAATGTGAAGCAACTTAGAGCTGTTCTCACTGCTGCCCCATAAGTGACCTTCCCCTTGCCTTTGGAAATGCAGCTCTGCTTTTTCCCGGTGACAGATGCTTGATGTATCTTGATCTTTTGCAACGACTGAGTAAGTTTTGTTGTGCCAATAAGAACCATCCAGTGCGAGAATTTGAGACGATGAGTGTGCAGCCTATGATCAGAGGTTGTTTCGGTACAAGCTGTGTCAGTGCTTTCCATGCTGCGGAGCTTGGAAGTGAGGTAGATGCTTGATCTCCTGAATAGCAACAGTAATGCAGAGCTGAGTAACGTCAAACCCTAGGTCCCCAGTGTATCATGAAATACATAAATTTTGTGTAACTCTGCATTCATCTGAAGAATTTTAATGAATAACTCAAACTGCTCTTTTGCATCAGTCTTATCCTGTCTATTGCAGCAGCAGAGACCTTGATACTGCTTTTTCACTTGTTTCTCTGGGTGAGTTTCTGATCTTGTCAGCTTTGCCCACGTGTAAAACTATTGGGATCCATCCAGAGAAAGCAACCAACACTTAATACCATTTGCAGCTTTGCTCTGACCCCAGTAGTCCCCTGCATGAACTAAATAAGGACTACTTGTCTGTTCTGAAGTATGGAGAGATATGAATCCTAATATAGGAGTGCCTCAGAGCAAGAGTCTGTCGCTTGCTCTCGGCCATAAAAAGGGGTAGTTAAGAGCAATAGACTTGCACAGCCTTTAGGCCAATGGCCTTAATCAGCCAAGGGTGGCCAAGTAAGGCTTTTTGCAGTTTGCAGTATCTCCTGAACGCACAAATGCAAAGCGACCTAGTGTAATGGGATGCTTAGTGCTGCAAAACTGGCCTTGGAAGCAGACTGACAAGAGGGTTCACATTCTGATGCTTTTCTGATAACCAGAAAGTCATTGAACTCTCCTTAGAAATCAGTCCAGGATTTGCAATTGAATATACCTTATTTGCTTTCAATGTGTCCAATGTGCCATTACTCTGCACTGCCTTCAGCACAGAACTCTGAAGCTCAGCAGTGGGTGCACGGAGCTTGGGTCAGGTGGAGACTGAACTCCAGGCTCTGATGCATGGGGAGGGCTGTAAAGACTAGCCAGTGACTCAGATTAAACCTAGAAGTTCAGTTCTGTGTGTGGTATTATACCCAAGGCCTTATTTAGAGGACTTTTCTCTGCAGTAGTTCAGCTTATTCAGTTCTTACCCAGTTTGGAATACACTGGGGTCCCATAACCCTAAGGGCCACCAGGAGGGTGGACATCACTGACATGGTGTATTACTGTTACTCTAGGTAATATTATGTGGCTTCAGATGAGAACATAAAGCAATTTCTACTTGAGGGTAGCCAGAAACAAGGAAGACAGATTTAAATGGATGTGTTCTATTGGCTTCAATAGAGAAGAGGTCCTTCTGCCTCTTGTTCAGAGTTGCTTTTCTGAGCAGGCTACTGGTCATATCCAAACTTGCCATTTCAAAACAGAGAAACTTAATCTGAATGTCAAACCTTTAATCTCAGTGTTTTAAAAATGAAAGATTGAGTGGGTTTGTGTCTTTGCTAAGCTCCTGCTAAAGCTCTTCTTTAAATTTCCTGCCCTTCTGGCTTCTCCTCTGTCCTATCTCCTACAGTTTTGCTTTTTCTTACGCATTTTGATTTTTTCTTGTCCTCTTTTTCTTTCTTTCTTTTCTTCCTTTTCCTCTTCTTGCTATCCTTTCCTTTCCTGACTCTTTGATTTTTGTTTTTTTTACTGTCTCAGTCTGGTGAACCTCTTTGCTGTAAGGTTAACAAAGTTAAGCATCTTTTGGCAGGGTGGTGGTAACTAATGTTCAGTGAAGGGAGTTCAGCCAGCTACCTTGTACATCTTTGCTAGCTGGTCAGAAACAGAACCTTAACTGGAAGCGGGGCAAACCAGCATCATTACAAGGGCTGTCAACAGCACGTTAATAAAAGTTATTTCTTCATTAGGTAAAAAGTGAAATGTGATGGTGCTTTTTATAGAAGGTGCTGACACTGTTGCAGTGAGCTGCAGAGCTTTGCTAAGGAAACTGGTACCTTTGTGCTGAGTGGTAGCAAGAGAGTGATCTGCAGTAATATATTCAAGGCCATAACATTTCCTAATTTGAACATATTTTATTTAGTGTTTCAGGCTGAGCCATGGTTACACTGTGTAAAGCATAATGGAATGCATGGCCAGAGCAGTTCCGTCAAAATTGAGGCAGAGGAGAAAACAATAGTAAAAATAAGGGTGTCAACCAAAGAGTTTCCTGGTCTTTCCTGAATGAGAAGTATGAGGAAACTGTTACCTTCCCCAAATACACTTCTATACATTTCTTGGGTGAAGTCCATCTCTTGCTCATTAGTAGCATCTCAGTAAAGTTAACAGGATCAAGTGTCCTGTTCTTCTGTGGGCAGTTCTCTCTCTCATGCTAGAGTTGTGCTTGTCTCTTTCTCCTGGCAGGTTCACAAGAAAATGGCTGTGCTGAGGTTTGGGAGAGTTGTTATTTTCTTACAGTTCTATTAAGAGAAAACTGGTGAGACCATGACAGGAACACCTCTTCCAAGTCCTGTGTTTTCCCACCTCTGCAGGCTGAGTCAGAAGTCAGAGTAGGTCATGGCAGATAGTTAGTGAAAGGGACAAAGGAGCCCATGAAAACGCTTCTCAGTTCAGCAAGCAGGAGTAACATGACAAGGTGAATAGTGTTAGCAAAAAAAAAACATGCTCTTGGCAGTGCAGAAATGTGCTTTCCCACACCTCCTTTACACCCTCCTGACAGGTAGTCTTGAGTTAAGCATGTCCCAAAAGTGTGCCCAGAAGTCCCCATGGCAGTCTTTTGGGCTAAATAAAGACTTGCTGGTCTGAACCTGTTAGTATTTGTCTGCATAGGCATGTCATCCCTTGAACACGGCAGTGAGACGCAGGGTGATTCCAGTGGGAGAAGTCCTGAGGCTGATAAGCAGCCTCTGAATGTGCACAGCTGAAGAAGCATGGGCACTGCTCTTTTGGCAGGCTAGGGTAAAGGTGAACTCTTTTTTTTAGGATTATTTGGTTTTAAGTGTTGTTAAATCTTACTTGCTCACAGGAGGGCTTTTTGAGGGTAGAAACCTTATTCATGGATATTTCCAGTGGGTGTGTGTTGCTGCAAAACAAAGTGTCCAAGAGAAGAGGAGGTTAGAGTTTTTTCAGAGTGCTGGTTGCTGCATGTGACTCTGCTCACCGCTCTCATTTTCCACCAGCCACTTCCTGTAAATCTGATGTTTATCGTATCAATGCCAGTGTTCAGGATGCTTTAGCAACTTTCTCTCCGTTCCCAAGATCCAAGTAATACTAGCTTTAATTTTTAATTTCTTGAAAGTTACACGCACTGCCAGACAACTCTCTCTTGACACAAGCTAGCCCCTCAGCCTCCAGCTTTGTTGTCTCCCTTTTGTGACTGATCTTGCAGCCTTATTTTTTGAAATGTGGCTACACACAGGATGTAACTATAGTTTTAAATTAAAAAAAAACCTCAAACCTTTCAGATCTTTGTATATGTAAAATAGATAGCAAGTGCTTCTATAAAGATCATCTTTCAGTTGCTAGTCTGGGGGTGAATGCGTGGTGGGGATTCTTATTTTTTGGATTGCTGCATTTTCAACTTTCATAAAATCATCCGGCATTAAAGGAACATGGAGTTTGCTTTTATGCAGACAAAACTCTGAAACTTCACATTCATTCCAAGAAGCATACAAGAATTCACCAGGCTTTATTCATCTTGTCAAAAACCTGAAGAGGGGAGACGTTATTCTAAGGGAAAGAGAACAGATAACTGTGAAAAATACCACTTGGATAACTTCCTGTTCACTGCAAAGAGCATGGAGTAGCTAAATATGCTGCTTTCCTGTAAAATAAGCAGCAGATAGATGTATTGTTTAGGAATTCAGTGCACAGATGCTGAAATAAAATCTATCCGTTTTGAAGTGAAACAAAAAGGGCAGTTATTTCCCATGGCTCCAGGAGGATTTTGGGTTTTGTTTCCCAGGCCATTATGTTTCAGCGTACACCTTGTTAAAACTTGTGTATGTATTAGGAAAACTGATCTATCATTTTAAAGTAAAAAAAACCTCAAACCCAAACCAACCAAGCAAAAACCACAGAACAATACCCCAACAAACAAAAACAACAACAAAAAAACCAAACAAAAAACTACACACGCGCACACACCCCCTGAAATAGCATCAAGATACTTTTCAAACACATCAGAAGACTGTTACATTACAAGTGTAATTCTTGTCTGCTAACAAGCTTTATGAAAACATTTTCATTCTTGGCAAATTGTAATTTCTTTTCAAAAGAGAAGGATTGGTTGGGCAGTTAGTGATTGCAGCAGGGGTTACAGATGTGGGTTTCAATTCAGTTGAAATTGCTAATACTACGTCTTGCAATTCAGTGTCATGTAAAGATACTTTTTAAAAACAACTACAGAAACACAACTGGCTGTGTTCTTAATAAAGATCTGTAGATCATAAGTAGGACTTAACATGTGTAATGAATTACTGGAAAATACCTAACGAGATGCTGAAAATCATCTCCTTTGGTTAATGTTCTTTGCCATTAGAAAACCACAAACCAAAAATTAACCCGTTTGCTTTTAGTTCATAATGTGTGATGTGGCTGATTATGCTGAAGCACAAACTTTTCCTTGGATTAAAGGTAGTTAGTGCATCCCACCTGATCTCCTGTAGAGTTTGATGTGCCTCTCAATCTGTCAGCCTCTGTCCTAGAACAGCTCCACAGTCTTCACCCCAGCAGGCTGAGAACATGGAGATCACACACATCACTTGGGCTTCTTTCAGATAACAAAGGCAAAATAGGAAAATTTAATGAGATGAGGAATAGAACCTACAAACTGAATTACCTCCACGACCATTCTATTATTAACTGTTGTTTCCTCTCTTTGATGAGGAATGAGCCATTATATATGCAGCAGTTTACATACTTGGCATTGGCTTGTCTCTAACATAGTATGTGTAACATCATATTGCAGAAAGCCCACTATAGCTCTGGCTGGTTTCTTATTCCCTTACCTTCTAGCACATCCCAATGCTTATGGGTGCTCTTCTACTATACAATAGATATAACAGTACTTTTGGAAAAAAAAACAAACCCTGTTTTGTGTGTTGTCCCATGAGGAGTTGGTGATTGCTATTATGTTGCCCTTATTGGACTCCAGTGCACTTGAATGTTCCATGTGTCGCAGCCGTTTCTAGTCTTGGTACAGCTCAACAATTTTGAAATCTTGGATCCCTGCAAAATTATCTTCCAGGCTGTGCAAAGCTGTGAAGTTGCACGAATGGGTGAAGCCTGGGAGTCAGACTTGCTGGGAACCCATTAGCAAATGTGATCCTGAGGAACCAGTAGGTGGTTTCTGGTGGAGATTGTTATCTTTTGTATTGGAAGGCTGTAAATTACAGCAACGCTAAATTTCCATGTTCATACAGAAAAGCACAAGTACAGTCTATATGTCGGTTTTCAGCAAAGATCCCTTATTCACTAGCATGAGACAGAATTGAATTAAACATGTAGGAAAGAGATGGACTCTTACCTGTGATGAGAAGGATTTAGTGACCCTGGGGTGATGTTTTCCAGACATTTTTCCACATTCATATTTCACATGGAGCAAGCAGCTCTGAGCATACAAGGAGATCGGAGTGGCACATACCCAGCTACAGCTAAATCCACTGAGGACACTGTTTCATGCAGTTTAGGTTTGCTGACAATTCCAGCTACAAAATATAGCAGCTGAGGATGTGCTCTGTTATGCTGTGTTGTTTGTTTTCTTGTTTGTTTTTTTTTTTTAACTCCCCAATTCATAATGTACATGCAGCTTTATTGAACAGAGGTTTCTTACATCCTCAAGACATGCAGCACAATATTAAACTATCTGAAAACACTTCACAGTTCGGTGAGTGCTCTGAAACTTTCTTGACAAAATGAGCATCAAACAAACAGCAGTTAGAGCTTCCAGTTTTATCTCCACCAGTTGATTTCTGCCATTGTATAGGCCTGCACGTCCTAAGAAGCACATCACACATGTATCCAAGATCATCTTGTTCAGTGGAACCAGTTGACTGTGGCCAAAACACCCCCCACCATGCAGTGGGGAGCAGCAGGATTGCATTAGGGGTGAAGGCAGTGTCTAGGTGGCTGCGAGGCAGAGCACACAAACCAGCATGTGTGTTCCTGCCCATCAGCTGGAGCTCGCTGTGGTCCCCAATCAAATGTACCCATGTTGAGCACCCCTGATGAACAAGGCCCCAGCTGTCTCCTGCTGCAGCAGTGTGTGCCAAGGCAGTCTGTGAGGAGTGTTGCACAACCCAGTATAATTTAACCACATGCTGAATAAATACGCTTTAGAGAACTCTTTTGAAGAGATGTTGCCTAATTAATCCTGCAGGGGGTATAATATGTATATTTTTGAAATCCAGTTTTAACATCATGCAATTAGTTTTTATGGCCTAAGGATTCTGATTTAAAACATTCTTTAGTTACTAATGGTAATCTGTTTTAATTAGAAATGCAAATTTATTTTAGATCTGAGGGGTACAATATAAAAAGATGATTCACAGCTAATACCATTGAAGGGCCTCAAGTCGGGTATTCTTTGTACCTACTGTAGTTAGAATCCTGAGGATCAACATGTTATTCAAACATTGCTCTCAGCTGACACGTGGAAGTTGAATAGTCTCCTTTAGGAAATGGAATAAGTGTTAATCAACAGGGATCCTTTCTAGGGCAGCAGAAGGAAAATCATAGCTTTAGGCAAGAAGCAAACACTTTGAATGTTACAGTATTAACTTCAGCTCTGCAGTAGCAGAGCATGGTTCTTGCCAGGGTGCAGGTGCTGAGCAGACAGCAGCATCTCAGTTGACTGTGTCTTAGTATCGGAGAAGTTACTCAGGCTTGAACATCCTGGGCTGCTCAGGGAGGGCTGTAGCTGCTCAGAGCTGGGCTGCTGTAAAATTTGACCTGGCAGCGTGTCTTAAGAAAAGCCTCAAGCAAGGTGTAGTGTTTTTCTGGACGAATATCTAAAAGCTAATGCTTGATGAATATTCACTGTAGTCACTTGTCCTGGAGATATTAAAACTATCAAGTCAGTATGGTATCTGATCACTGACATTCACACTGTAGTAAGAGATCACCTGCATTCGACAAAGTCTTTAAAGAATCAAAGAACCTCTGCAGCTAGACCAGTCTAGCCCTTGCTGTTGTGTTCAAATAAGCGTTTCTTTTTCTTGAGTACTTTGAAAGATGAGGCTGAAAGAGAGCAACTGCTCAGCAGTAGTGACAATGGCTTTTGTAATAATTGCTTATTAGACATGTTGCTCAGTAGAGCATTTTTACAGGTATTTGCCATTAGATGCGGTGATGCAGCTGGGAATGAAGCAGTACGGTTTATGCAGTGCACCTCTCCACATCTCTGCTAAGCCAGACAGGATTTTTTTCTGTGAAGAGGTTGCTGGTAAGGAGCAATAGTATGGGCACCATAAAAGCTGCGAGGAGACTCTGTGTGGCCCTCCAGAAGTCAAAAAATCAATGAGTTTCTGAGGACTAGCATTATTGGGAAAGCTGGAGGCTGGGTCAAGGCACTTGCTTCATGGGGCTGAGACCTCGGCAGGGTGCTGCAGACAGCTCTTATGTTCCCATGAGGCAGATGCTCTCTGAGACTTCAAGTTCTTGTCCCATCTTTGTTGCTGACGCAGATAGAGTGTAGTAGTGATTTCATCACCTGAAATTTGATAAACTTGTTGACTGGCACAGCGTGGAAGGTTCCTCACAGAACTGTTCCCTGCCTTGGAGAGCTGTCAAACGAAAAACCAAGTTGTAGATCGCGTGAGCCTGTTATATGGGGCAGCAAGTGATGTTCTGATTTTCCTACTTTTAAGCTGAGCGAATTAAAGCTTCCCACAAGTCTAACTGATGGTCCTGAGTGTGCAATTGCAAGTCTCCAAGCTGCTTAGCCATTTCCCTGTGCTGTGTTCAAAGAGCAAAACATCACAAGCACCAGCAGTTCTTATCTGTGTGTTTTATTTCCAAAATGCTGTTTGTATTTGCTTCATTCATTACTTTTTAATTCATCCCAGCCAGTACCTTTGCTGTGAGCTTGTATTTTCCGCTAGTATTTCTGGAGGACGAGGGCATGGAGGAAGCTGCTTTGGGCACCAGCCCTGGAGGCTCCGGCTGCAGTGTGTCTGTTGTCAAACACCCCAACCTTGTTGTTCTTGGTGATTACGTGGTGTTCGCTCTTGCCCTGCACCACTTGCAACTTATTCTTATTCCATTCTTTTCTTTTCAGGGGCTGTCAGAGCCTGAATAATTTAAGAGTGAACAAATGAGAGACGTTCATGGAGGACTCTGTTCTTACCTAGGCACAATTTGACAAGCATGTAGATTGCCTTGGGTTTCCACTGCACCTACCACAACTTTACTAAGAGAAAAGCCCCCTTTCCTAGACATCTGTGTCACTCTTGCTTAGTAAAATTATTCAAGATCAGCGCCTTTGGAATTGGTTGGTAAATGGACAAAGACTTTCTCTTTGCCCGGAGCTCCTCACAGCCTCCAAGTACCAAAGAGAACTCCACAGCACTAGAAAGCAAGACACAGCTGCTGAATGTTGGAAGCTACTGCATTTGGCAAAAGAAGCTGATGCTAAGATGCACACAGTTGTGTTTGTTTGTTCTGCTTGTTTTCTGTGCTTTCTGAGCCCTGTGTGTGCCTGGAAAGTTTAATGACCAATCCCTTCTTTCTCAACATGCAGTTTTTCTTCCAATCCCAAAAAGCTTTGGGTTCTGTTCTTGCTTTTTTTTTTTTTCTTTTTAAATTTCCAATTCCAATTTATTTTGTCACCGATCCTCTTCTGTTGTTTCCATGAGGAATTGTTTGGGTACATAGCCAGTTTCCTTTGAAGTAGGGAAGCATAAATATGATACCCAAATGTCGTCCTCCTCCCTCCTCTCCCCCAGTTCAGCAGAGCGGTTCACCTCGTCAGAGGTTGCTGGCTTCAAGCATAAGGCAGAGCTGACCTTAGCGATGATGTCATTTAACTGAGAAATTACTTCGAAATCTTACAGTAGCTCAGTTTGGGAGCTGCTGAATGAAGCTGACCCTTGACACTTCGCAGAAGAATAAGGCTTGTGTTGTACTAACAGCTGCTTGGAAACCATGGGTAATAAAGTTTGGTTTTGTGCCCACCACCAGGATAAAAGATGGTATTTGCCGACTCTGGTACCCTTATGCTCCCAGCAGAGCAAAACTGCTTAGATCAAAGTTAAAACGTCTGCTTCTATGTGGGTGTCTAAGCATTTCACAGTTCCTTATGCTAAAAGTAACAGTGTACTTGCAAAGGCCAGCAAATGCTGCTGCTCTTGTTCAGCTTCAAACATGACATATTCCCCCTCATCATCCTATATAGGTTTCCATAAAGGTTCAGGGTTAAAACTTTTTTACGGAACACGTATAAGTCTCCTAGCAAAATGTATCAAGGGGGCTTTTTGCTTTGTGCTTGGGGCTTTGTACTTTTTGCTGCTAGCAACACTTATTCTGAAAACTTCAGGGTCAGGTGTCACTTTATTTTTGTCACAGAATGAGGACAGTGTAAATACAAAATGTAAAGTAGAACTTAGAGAAGTGCTTCAATGACTTGTTTGACTAAATTGAAATAAATGTTGATTTGTTCAAAAAAAAAAAAAACCAACAAAAAAAACCCATGCCCTTTCTGGATCTTGTTAGTCTTGACTTTTTATTTCCTTTCTTTGCTCAAGCAAAATGCGTGCCTCTCGACTACAGAAATCTGCTCTCCCAGCTGTGAGACATTACAGGAAGGCTGCTCCGATGTGAGCTCCCAGCAGATGTGTTGGACTTGCTCTCACTGTCCTCTGGGCTGCTCCAGGATGTGCCCGGCTGGTCCAGGATGTGCCCAGCTGGTCCATGCTGAGCACAAACCTGAGTCAAAAGAATGGGTGAATGAAATCAAGTGTGCAGAAATACTGCATCTTTCCTCAAGCTCCATTGTGTGGAGCAGCTGCTCTTTTTCTGAGCTTTTCCACACCCTTTTATTCAGTAAAAACCTATTCTAAAAAGTTACTTGCTTTGTTGTGGAGACACATGAGGTCCCCTTGAAGGACTCCATGCAGGCCGATAACATATTTTAGGATAGGCGCTGGCTAGGAGTATCTCACCAACAGGTTCGTGGATTCACTCTGTGGATGTTTGTTCTCTTATTATTCCTGTCATGAATTCACAGCAGCTTATATGAGGGGTCAGATGGGACTCTGAAGGAGGATTAATTTCTCAGACTGATAAATGGAGAGAAAAAGGCTCAAAACTCCCACCAAAGAAGCCATAGATACACATCACAGATGTAAGATGCTATATGGAAAAATGATTCTGTGTGGGACACCTAGAGAGGGGGACCACAGATGTTTTCACTGCTGTTCAAGTGCTTGGTGCTGTGCGATTGAGTCGCACGCTTACCTGAGAGAATCTTCAGTGGCACAAGGACGTGTTCTGTTTTCATGTGCATCAGCTGCTTGGTTAAAAGCTCATCTGTAGGAAATGAGACCCTGCCCTGTATTCATCTGAGGACTTCTCTTCTGCTTTTCCCTGTGCCCTCCCTACAGTCACCTCTGACAATAGCTTTAGGTCCGCGTGAAGCAGCAGATACAATAAAGATGCCTTCTATAGCTGTTCCTCTCACTAGGCACTCTCGGACAGTAACAAAGTCATATTTTATTTCAGCAGACTTTCTGTGCCTTCCCTTGTGCTGTTTCTCTCCCTGGAGACCCAGCTCACTCATTCAGCACGCTCTCAGGATTTCAGTAACTTTTCTTGCAAGGTCTCTTGAGACTGCGCGCCTCTGTGCTCTTTCTCCAGGCTTTTGGTTTTATCTCACTCTTTGAAACTTTCCCAGAACTGCAGTGACTTTTCTCTGACCTCCAGGAACTGGAACTCTCGAGCCCTGACACTCTGACTGGCACAAGCAAGACCTGGAGCCTACTTCGGGATGTCAGTTTTCCCAGAGCATGCTGGATGAAAGCCGCATCTGAGCAACACTAGCTAAAAATAAAAGCTATTCAAGTGAAGCTAATGGCAGGTTGCCATCAGTTATTGCTCATTAAAATGAATTGTCAGATGCTAATCATTTCCTGCTGTGAGATGGGCCTGGTATGTAACACACTCAGATGTGGGAAGGGGATTCACAGTAACCAGATTTAGCTAAGGGTGTAATTTTCTTGGACTCCCTCTGTAGTTAATGGAAAGAGAGAGGCTCCTACAGGGTGTGATTCCTGCTCTGCATCACCCTTGGGCAGAAGCGTGCACAGCTCCTTGCCTGCTGAGACCGTGAGGTGAGCTGCTGCCTGCCACAGAATTGAGCTGCTCGGAGTGATGGTGTTGGCCCAGCTGGGTGTGTGCCTGTTTTCATCAGCTTATCTTTCTACCTGGAAGTAATGATCAGGAAGTTGAATGTTAAAATCAACAGAGAGGTGACTGTTTCCCAAATGCAAAACCCATAGGCAGAATGCCCCAGGAGCATCCCCAGCTTTGCAGTGTAGCTAAAGGGAATTCTGCAGACCGTCCTCTAGAAGCAGCTTTTCTTTCCCATTTCCAAGAAATATCAGCTATTCAATAAAGAAACTGTGTGTTCTGAATGTTGTATGATTAAATTAGCTTTTAGTCTTTTTTTTTCCATGTTCTTTTTGAAAGTTAGTCTTGTTTGCACATTTGGCAGTGAAACAGGAAGGCAGATTTTATATTCCAGTCATTGGGAAGTTTGTCAAGGGTGCCTGCTTTCAGCAGTGTAGGCTACTTTCTCTATGGGACTAGAAACTTCTGCATAAAGTCTCTAACTCCATACCACTCCTCCTGAGTTTTTACAGAAGTAATGTAATCCACATAGATGGAATTGTGAGAATCTGGCCAGATTTGAGCCTTTTGATATTACTTCCAGCTTTAAGCTTCAAATGACACTCCAAGATACAAAGAGAAAATTCAGTTAAACCTTGTCAATTCTGTTCATTTCCAGGAGATTACACCATTAGGGAGAACATTGGAACCTCAGAGCAAAATTTGCATTTAGATTTCAATGGTGTAGTTTGAACAGGTCTTTACCCTCTGGTCTGAAACAGAGTGAAACCAGGTCCTGCTTGGTCTCATGTCATTTTTCCCTCGAGCTGAAGCACGGGGCAGGTCTGCAGTTGGACACGTGTACAGCGGCTGAGCAGAGCTGGGAGCAGATGGGGAACCATGGAGGATTCCAGGGCAAGTTTTGCAATTCCATTGCGAAAGTTTAATGTACTTCTAATCTAAAGGGCTTTTCAAGCCAGTTGTCCTCTATCTTTGCCTGACATAGGCACTCAAAATTTCCTTGTATTCACTTAAGTTCTTCACTGGAGCCTTTTCTGCAGGCAGTGCCTGAGGAGACAGTTTATCTGTTGACATTAAACTTGTCAGATTCATTATTTATGTTGTTATGGACTTGTGTTTTCTCTTGAGGAATAGCTGTAAAGTGACTTTGTATTAACCAAATGTTGTTACCTCCCAAATTTTTGCAAGTCCATGCCAGGTTTTACAGGCAGAATAGTCTCTAACAGTAAAACTGGGATTGGTACTGTCATCTGCCTAAGCCACAAAGTTTTGTAACCCTGACTTGTGCCAATAAAAATGTTTCACTGAGAGTGTTTTGGACATTTAACACAAAAGCACAGCAGATGAAAAAAGCAGTTTTCATAGTTCATTCTGCCATCTTTGCATCCATTGAGTAGAGCTTTATCTCTGAAGCTCTCAAGCAGATCTGAGGTGGTTCTCACAGCAGTGTTTCTGAAGGCAGAGTAAAAAGCCTGAAGGAGCTGTAAGCTGTGAACTGGAGCCTACAGCCTGTATGATGAAGGAGATGTTCTTGGAAAGGGCAGGAGAGAGTGCGTGTTCACACTTTATATGATTCTTGTTTGTTTAGTGAAATACTAACACAGGGGCTGGTTTTTTTGTGCATTGGATGGGTCTTGACTCCTGCTTTCCAAGATCTTGTGGTAAAGAGATTCTCATTCTTCAGGAAATAATAGCTCGAGTAAAGACTGAGTTAGTCTTTCACCCACATCTGATTCAATTCTGTCTTTGTCAGATATGTTATTTTACAGGAATCACTAAATATGGAAAATGGGCTCTGTCAAGCACAGTGGAGCTTATTTATGTGCTCATCGTTCAGATTGTCATTATTGGCTTTCATTCACGAGTGGAATTATTTCTGGGAAAAAAAAAAAGAAGTTGATTTGAATGTACATGCTAATAGGATTATAGAGTTCCCATTCTGGCTCATCTTCTTTGACTTCTGTGGAAAAGTCCTCTTCTCTCAGGCTGTTTTTCTAGGGTGAGAAATGGAGCCATATGTAAATCAGCAGAAGATTCATCTCTTCTCACATAAAGCAAGATTGTGACCTGCCATAGTCATCTGTCTTCATACTTATATTCTGTATTAACTTCTGGTTGTGGAAGCATATCTCTTTCTTATTGTATAAGATTTGTGGTTAGTATGGATTAAAAAGATAAGCCTGATATTTTCTTCTGAGTTGCTCCAAGAAGCCTTTCTCTTTTCCCATTTAGAGATCTGAGCTCCTGCAGAGTCTGGTGCTGTATGAGCCTGATCAGACAGACCTCCCATCCATGCTCTGGGGCACAGGGAGGTAAAAATAAAATGCCTTGTATTTATGTTTCAGCAGTAATTCCTACTGGCTCAAATGGGAATGCAACTGTGCCTCTAAAACAGACCTATAAGATTTTTTTTTTTCTTTCACCCAAGGTTGCACAGAACTGGAACCTTTAATTATTCAAGTGAAAGAGCTGTGCTTTTGTAGACATCTGTTCATTTGAGCAACAACAAATATTTCATGCTTCCGGCAGTGCAAAAGCTCTGAATGTTTAAACTCTTTGGTCTGTCTGAGTATCTGTCACAGTCCTATTGCCAAAAGTTTCTTGGAGGTTTGCTTAGGGGTGTTTTGGAAACTGTAATTTCTTCTGTCTGAATGAATGGTTTGGCCAGGAAATCAATCTAGCCACACTAGTCTGCTGACCAACATACACCCATTTAACCTCACCAAATACCTTTTTTTAGACACGGGACCCTGGTGGCAGGATGACTGCTCGCTGCAGCGCTCTGCCAAGCCCTGACGTTCCTGCAGACCCATTGCAGTGTGAGGGCAGCAGCTGCTGTGCTGGTCCTTGCAGGCAGCAGCAGGTGCCTGGATTACCATGCAATGTGCTGCTGCATCTTTTCCAAAGTGCTCTCTGGCTTTTCTGAAGCAAACTGTATCTCCAAACAGTTCTGCCAATACAGTTTGCAAAGCACACGTGTGCTCGTGCTTTGCCAGAAGGGCACAGCAACATGTCCTCCTCTTCCACGTGATCCACCTGGTGTCTGGATCTCAGGCTAGCATCAAGTGTCATGATTAATGTATTTGTAGCTGTACATGCCACAGAAGCAGTGGAGCTCACACAAGCTCAGCTTAGGAGGTTGTCTTCACGGTCTTTCCTGGCACGTTCTTTGTATCGCGTTTCTGTCTCTCATTTCGTGAACTCTGCTCTTCCTTGAGCTCCAGTCCTGCCTCTGTGACCATGTCAAGGTGACCTGCTTTGTGTGCAAAGGAAATAATTTTCAGCAAGGCTGGCAAATGACAAGTGGGACTTGCTCACAAATGTGTCGATATTTGCAGTTCCTTTAAAAAAGAAAAGGAAGAAAGGTTATGAGTGTTGTGTGTGGACTCTCAGTGTGGGTTTTGGATACTGCATGTTTGCAGTGGTGAGAAGTGGGATGATGAGATGGTAGTGCTTTGTACATGTGTAGGGTGCTGGGTAGAGCAAACTTACTGCACCTCAGGAGGCTCACATGGTGGCTGGGGAGCAGGGACATTCATACCAGCCTTTTTTTTCCACATAGAGTCATAAAATCATAGAATGATAGGGGTTGGAAGGGACCTCTGGAGATCATGGAGTCCAACCCCCCCTGCCAGTGCAGGAACACCCAGGGCAGGCCACAGAGGAACAGATCCAGGGGGTCTTGAGAGTCTCTAGAGAAGGAGACTCCAAACCTCTCTGGGCAGCCTGTTCAGGCTCTGTCACTCTCACAGTGAAGAAGTTTTTCCTCGTGTTGAGGTGGAACTTCCTGTGTTTCACCTTGCTAACATCTCGTCCTATCACAGGGCACAACTGAAAAGAGACTGGCCCCTTCTACTTGACACCCACCCTTCAGCTATTTGTAAACATTAATAAGATCCCCTCTAAGCCTTCTCTTTTCCAGGCTAAACAGTCCCAAGGCTCTCAGCCTTTCCTCATAAGACAGATGTTCCAGTCCCTTCATCGTGTTTGTAGCTCTCTGTTGGGACTCTCTCCAGTATTGCCCTGTCCCTCTTGAACTGGGGAGACCAGAACTGAACAAAATACTCCAGATGTGGTCTCACTAGTACAGAACAGAGGGGGAGGAGAACCTCCTTCAACCTCCCTGCCTATCCTCCAGCTAGAAGAGATTATTTTACCAAGTAAAGGTGAGATAAGGCCACATTTCCATTCTTGGTCTGCATGGGCCAAGTGAAGCCCAGGATCTGTCCCAGGTGCCTTACAGTGGTCAGCCAGGGCACTGTGACCAGGCACTTCAGTGCTCAAAGAGAAAGAAGGAGACTTTAGATCTGCTAGGGCTGTGTACGGCATGGTACAACCAACATATAGTAACCCTTGGTAAACAGCCTTTGTCATCACCCAAGACATGACCTTGAGTGGAAAAATCCAGAGCCCTGTTCAAGCGACATTGTTGCACGGTGTGAAACACCTACCTTGCCAAACCTTTGGGTTTGCTTTCATCATGACTTGTGGATCTGGAGGCGTGATGTTTGGTCTGCAGACTTTTCCTGGCTCTAGGTTAAACTTCGGATAAAATTCCTGCAAGCGGGCAGGGTGGGTGTGGGCTAGCCTGGGACTTGGGCTGTTTCTGCTCTCCTGCTGCCTTCCCTGAGATGACAGGGGACAATGACGGACCATCACTTCCCCAGAATGGCCTCAAGCGAAGAGTGGCACGGTGTGAGTGGCTCTGTCTGTCTGTGTGTCCGTGCCCCAGCCATGGCTGTGCTGCTTGAAGAAAGAAGAGGAAGGCAGCAAAACTGGGACTTGGCCTTGTTCATAAAACCAGGGGTGTTTCCTGGTGGGAAGGGAGGTCCTTGCCCATTCCATCACAGACTTCAGGGTTCCCAGATTTGGCCCTGCTTTGAGCCTGCTGGGCTAAGATAGAATTGTGTGTGTTGGTCACAAATCTTTGGGGTGGAGAGGGTTGACCCAGGCTCCCTATAGCCTCCTATCAGCTCTCCTCCCTTACTAAAAGGTAAATTGGCAAGGTGCCATCAACCGGAGATAGGAGTTTGTTCTACGTTACTTCCAAGCTGTAACAAAACCTCTCTGTGCATTAATCAACCAAGATGTGGTAAGAGCAGCTTGTCCTCAGTTCTCAACCTTCCTCCAAGCCCAGTCCCCAGCCAAGGCAGTGAGTCCATGATACACTGCTTGCCCCAAGCCATCCCTGACAGTGGCAGCCTCCACAGCGCGATTGCTTTCAGTAATGCTCTTTCCATGACTGCAGCTTAGCTCCCTTTGCACAAGTAATTCTTAAAGTTACATCTCCTGCAGCAGCAGTGGGAGTGTGGACGCCCGAGGGCACCCCACTTGGCCCAGCCCCTTAATGAGGAGCCCTCGAGCTTCCTCCACCTCCTGAGGGGCTTTTGGTGCTGCTGGGGGGACAGAGGGACGAGGGTGCTTGAAAAATCAAAATCACCATTGCAAAACACGGCGTGTTGCTGGCACGAGGTGGCCTGACAAACTCACAGAGCATCACGTGAAGCCTGCGAGAGGAGACTATCTAAAGCCTACCGAGTAGAAGATAAGCTGGCCACTGGCAAATACTGTCCTGTGCTCGTTGATTAAACACCACTTTGTGTGCATGAAATAAGATCAGCAGGAGCTGGCTAAACCCAGACCTCTTTGAGATAAGGCTGCTACTTTGCCCTTACGGAGAAATGTCAGGAAGCCCCCAGTGGCCCCACCTGGGATCTGTCCTCCTTCCAGCCCCTCTCATGCTCACTCCTGTTGTCAGAAGACAAATGATTTGGATTTTCTTCCTTCCTGGGAAATGAACTTTGACTTCCTCTAGCTTGTCACAATTATTTCCGTATGTTCTAAAAACCTAACTTTTGACCTCAGGTATGTAATACATCATTGGTTCAGCTTCTGACTGAGGCTGTCTATGGCTATAAAGTATTATAAAATATTGTAACTCTCATGGCCTGCATTTTACAAGCTGGAAGACAAGGTAGGCTGCCATCTCTGCTTGGTGCATAGCTGGCTGTGAGCAGCAGCTCTGCCCAGGGTGGTGGGAGCTCTGCATGCAGGTGGCTTCTGAGACAGTGTAGGTAATGATTCTCTGGGAGAGTAGCTCTTCCTCAGCATGTACTATGCAGTATCTCCAATGATATTTATTGCTCAGTTGAGAATATCTGGATGCACCAGGCTATTTCCATGAGTTGTAACTTATGTTTTTATTTTCTGCTTGAGCAGATAAAAGATTCAAAGAGAACTATGTAAAAACTTTTACTAACATCAGATGATTGCTTTCTGATATACAATCTCTGTCTTAGAGGAGTGTGACAATTTCTGAATTCTGTAAAGGAAAAAAAATAATTCTTATAATGTGTGTGATTAAACATCTCACCCCTGATTGCTCCTGGGAAGGGAGTTGCCTTGACGTGGTTTCAGAAAGGTGAAAACAGGACATTTGTTCCTAAAGGACAGTTGAGAAATCTTCGAGCAACTTGTTTGCTTTGGTTTTAAAGACTTATTGACATTGGCACATCTTTGTTGCTTTTGGGGGGAGGAAGGGAGGTTGCACCCATTTCTAAGGTGCTAGTCTGAACACGTGTATCGATAACTGCAGTTGGATACAGTTCAGTGGACTCCCTTGCTTGGATATAATGGAAACCTCTTTTCATTTTAAGCAAGCCTTGTATCTCCTCCTTGGGAGTTTTCTTCAGTTTGAACAATTTGTCATCTTCTGTAATTGTTCATTACCATTTCTTAGTTCTAGAGAAGGTGTGAAGTCTTCTGACAAATGGCTTTCAGGGGCAAAGGAGATAATTTTAAGGTGCTTCAAATAACCTGAAAAAGTTAATAAGTAGCCTAACTAACAATAACTTCACTGAGGTCTGGAAACAGCTGAGAAACATTTATGGAATTGGAACCTGACAAAGTGTTGGTGGCTGTCAGGTCTCCTTTAGTAATCTGCTTTTTCTGCTTATTTTCTTCCTGGTAATTCACAATGAAATCTGTGGGAAGAAGCTGAGAAATTCAGCACTTCCTGTGAAATTCAAGCTTCCATTAAAAAACTGGGTAACTTTGCTGTCTTCAGTCTTTCATAAGGACAGATAATGTGCTAGAAAATAAGAGAAGTGTGTAAGATTGTGAAAAATGCCTGTTGCAGGGCATACTCCTCTCTCTGGTGTGCAATAAAGTTTACACAATGTCCATAAGTCACAAAACCTTTCATCGAGGCAGCTTGTATTTTCTCATTTGCTTAGGATAGCCCATGCTTGATGTTCACCAGGAAGCAGAGGAGGTGCTGGTATGATCTCTCACCTCCATTGTTTTCTTCCAGATGCATATTCAGTCTCTTCCAATGACAACGGGGGCAAGTCTGATTCAGTGGCCAACTTACAACCTCAGCCATCTCTTAACTCCATCCAGAGCTCTCCTGGCCCCAAGCGCTCGACCAACACCCTGAAGAAATGGTTGACTAGTCCTGTGCGCCGCCTGAACAGCGGGAAGACCGAGGGCAACATCAAGAAACAAAAGAAGGTGCGAGATGGCAGGAAGAGCTTTGACCTTGGCTCACCGAAGACCGGAGACGAAACCACTCCTCAAGGAGACAGTGCAGATGAGGTGTGTGTTGGTGTTTGTTGCAGGAAAGACCGTATCTCTGGTAGTCTCATCTGTGGTGTGTGATTCACTCTTGAGTAAAAACAGTTCCCTTAGGGTCTAAAAGCAGCGAATCATATTTAAAATGGCATTGAACAAAGCTGTGTTGCAAGCAGCATTGTCATCCAAAGAGCAGTGGAATACAAAGGGAACAGCATTTCAAAGTCTGCATGTATTATTGTCCTTCGACTAGGTGTTTTTTTAATAGCCTATTAGAAAGCTGTCAAGGATAGAAATGAAGTTATTCTTGAGCAGCCGTTATCTACTTTTTGCTGACGTTCATATCACCTTTATCCTACAGTGGCAGTGTAATTCCTTACTGAAAGAAAACACTCAGAGAAATAACCATGTTTCTGTTAAATCTGCTCTATATTTGTAGCTACAATTTCACTGCAGGCATGTTCTTTGCCAGAATGGCTCTTTCCTGATAAAGCAAATAAGGAATTACAAGCAAAAGCAGAGAAGATACTAACTGAACACAAACAGAAGAACACATTTTAGAAACTGTACATTGATCTGTTCTCAGTTAAATTAAAAAATACTCTATCAGCACACAGATAGCAGTAACTGCCTTAGCTGCTTGGGTGATCTATAAACCGTATTTCTGTAACTCTTAACCAAGATTAACAAGAAAAACCTATGTAGTTATTGCTTGTCTTCTGTGATGCTTGGCATTACCTGCAATTCTCTCCACCCAACGAAGTATTGAGCCAGTATTAGTATTAACTGACTCAAAGCCTGGTGGTAGAGCTCAGATATCTAAAAAGATAAAATAAACCTGTTCCTGCTTCTAATTACATTTAACTTTTCTTCAGAAGAGCAAGAAGGGTTGGGGAGAAGATGAGCCAGATGAAGAGTCTCACACACCTCTTCCTCCTCCTATGAAGATTTTTGATAATGATCCAACCCAGGATGAGATGGTAAGGCCTCCCCTACTATATGATTCTATATCAGTTTGCTGTTTAAGTGCATTTCTCATATAGCCATCTCACAGTGGGTTTGTAGCAGTCTTCTAGTATCCAGGGCATACACTTGTGGTTAAAAAAGACTCCTATGTACAGATCACAATCTAATACCTTCCACCAATTTTATTTCCAGATAGTGCTGGATAAGTAATTGAGCCCTGGCATCCCATTTCATGACAGGTCAATCGTGTGTTTATGTTGTGTTTAGTCAGAAATTCCACTCAGACTGGTAACACGTGTTCTCCACATCCATTTTAAAAGTGCTGTTGATGTCTGGCAATAGCTGCAGAAATGCTATTTGTGGCAGCCTGGGCCCGAGGAGTAGGATGGATGCTGGAGTTGACTACTGGAGTCAGCTTGGGCTCTCCACTCAGGCTTTGTGTGTGATTGGGATCCAGGGATGTTGTCAGTCTGTGCCTCACCATCCACCCTCCATTCTGAAATGCTTGTAAAACCTGCACATGGAAAAGCCTACCCAGTGCTTTCGTTTGGCATTTTCGGCATACGTGGCTGATCATCACTGAATGGGTGGTCCATTGGCTCCAGTTAGTTCAGAAGCCCATAATGTATCTGAAGTCTCTCTCAGGGACTTGGCCTGCCCATCTTTGTGCACCATGCTGGTGGTGGTAGTTCTCTGCTCTTAGCTATGTTGTCAGATTTGCTAGTAGATGGTGCAGTGGCTTGCAGAGGCCTTCAGTTGCTTTCATGGACATGACGTGTGAATGTGTGAATAGGGCTGTGACAGTGGTTCCCATTCACAGTCAGTGCACGTGTCCTCTCCCACCCTTTCCTGGGGCTGTTGTCTCCCTTGTAGAAAGCCATCCTCCTGTTTAGCTGTTTCCTGCTGGCATCTGTTTTTAGCAATGATACTTCTGTATCTCTATCCTCTGATTGTAATTACTGCATTCAAAGAAGCAAGGATAGAGGAGATTAATGATTTGTCAGAAAAAAACCCAACCCAGAATGTTCCTGGGGAAGGTTCAGGCAGGAATTTGGAAATACAGAGGGAGAAAGGTGCAACTATTTTGGCGACTTAAGGAGCAGAGTGATGGAGGAAAAGATCTGGGGGCTTGCTGCTAATCTGTCAGGGAATGTTATGACATTGTGGTGGCAGCAAGACCAGAAGGAAGCAGCTGGAGTCGTGGACTCTTGCCCTTTGAGTGCTGTGTGTGCGGCTGGCTGTCTGGCGAGGGGCAGAGGCGAAAGGTCGGTGAAGCAGAGACGTGGTGGATCCATGCCCAGCACAATAGCAGTTGCTCCTGGCTTGTTCCCTGTGGTGTTGAGCTAAATGTTTTGAGGTTAGTTTGCTTTTAGCTTTTTTTGGGAGGTTGTTCTGGTTTATTTTTTTTAAATAAAAACAAAACTGCTTTAGTTGTGTCACTATTTTTGATTTTTAACATGCCATGTGATTTCAGTATTTCTTAAATACACTTCTGACAGCTCCAGTGTTGTGGAACTCAACTGTTTTCCACTCCGGATGTGTAAAGCTTTATAGAGTGTTCGGTGTCCTGTTTCTTCACCCACTTCTAAAAGAGAAGAGCAAGATGCATCTAAAGCCCTTTTTCCTCTCTCTTTTTCTTCCCCTACTCACTTCTGTTACCAGGGGAAAAAGCGTAGGCTCACAAATATGACTCCTAAATTCCCTGGCATAGGAGCACCATGTTAGCAATGTTTGAGTCATACTGGAGCCAAAAGGTCTTTAATAGTGTTAATTTGGGCAAAGCTCCCTACTTATATCCTATTCTTGCTTACAGGCATCGGCTTAGCTTGGACCAGCAGCAGCTTGAGGAAGTAGTAGGGGAGGGTTAGAGATGTCCTCAAAGCGTGGGAGGTGGCACCTTTCCCTGAGCCCGTCTGCAAGGCAGCAGTAATTGTGTCTCACTGCTCCTGGAAGCTTTTATAAAGACAAATTGCAAGATATCTTCATACTAGAATTTCAAAATTTACTTCCTGGGAAATAGAAATACCATTTTTCCATTTGCCCCACACAAATGAAACTCTCTGTTCAATCACAGAAGAGTTTTATTTTACCCTGAAAGACTTGCAGGCAGCAAATGTTCCATGCTCCCTTCAAAATCCTGCAGTTATTTACTTTTCAGAGATATTGAGCAATTTCAGTTAGAAGAAGTGAGGACAACAGCTGTTTAGTGCCTCCAAAATTTGGCCTCCTGCTGGAGTGGTTATTTTGGTGGTTATCATCTATGTATTTGTCCAGTGTCTCTTTAAAGTTCCTATTTTGAGTCTTTTTTTTCAGAAGCATGTCTGTCTGCACTGCAGGTGAAACAGGCTGCCTGAGCTTTCCCATTTGTATGAGATTCCTGCATTACCAGCCTAATTCCTCAATCACCAGCCTGATTAGCTGTAGTTTTTGTTGTTGTAATTAGAACTGTTGATTAGATGTATCATTTGTGAAAGACAAGACGATGAGTGGCAGGCTGTTCATGCTTCTGCTCTGTCACAGGGCTTCTGGCTGGGATTGGTCTCCTTTGCCTTTTTTTTCTTTTCCTGGGGCTGTGTCACTCAAGATGAGTAACCTCCCCAGAGGGTCACTTAAAGAGGTAGCCAGCCACCTAATTCCTGCCATCGTGTTTCCATATCTCACTCCCCAGCACTATTTAATTTCAGATTCTGTTGGCACCTGCCAGATTTTCAGATGTTCAGATTTCAGATGTTTGTTGGCACCTGCACAGTGACTTCGCCTAAACAGCTGCTCTTAAGAAGACCTTTATTAAGCAGATTTTCAGATGTTCAGATTTTCAGATGTTTGTTGGCACCTGCACAGTGACTTCACTGAAACAGCTGCCCTTCTTAAGAAGACCTTTATTAAGCAGCTGAGAGATGAAAAAGTTTTTTAATAATTTAAAAGCAGAATTTATAAAAATTTAGCTATGCTTTCGTCTTTATCAGCCTGTCAAAAGCAGGTTATCAAAGGACTTATAATTTTAATCAGCACTTGTGTTTCATTCAGAAGAAATGTGCGTACAGGTGAGCTAATAGATAACAATTCCCATAGCTATCGCATGAGTTAGAATTTTCAAAGTAAGGTTTCTTATGACAACGACCAAGGGGTGAAGAGGCCCATACAGAGCAAAAACTTTAAACTAAAACTGAATTTTTCACACAGAGGCCAGGCTTTGCAGCACTGTGGGGGACACTTGGACCCCTTCAGAGGTCTTGGTGGTTCTGGAGTTTCGTAACATAGAACAGCTTTTAGCTGTGGCTACCTGAATGTGGAGACATCCAAAGACATTACATGATGTCAGGCACCTAAAATCAAATACGTGTGACCAGCAGACTGAAAATAGTCTAACTAATGTCAATAGGGAAAAGTGGACACCTCCAAAGAGTGCTGCTCCCCTCCTGTGCTGGGTACCTAGGAGAGATGAGATATGTAGTGGTGTTTTCTCTCCACTGATTACAGAGAGGGGATAGAAAAGATACACATTTCAGATGGCTGAGGTTGTATGAATGGGAGGTGTCATCTGAGTTCTTCTGGAGTTGCAATTGATCTGTGGGGAAGGGAGGGAGGGGGGAATGATTTGTTCCCACCTGCCTCCCTATTGCCTGTAACTCCATGTGTACCTTGTACTTAACTACATTTATTATATATGTATGTATGGGGGAGGGTGTAATGTCTTAACATCTGCAGTAACAAGATCAATTTTCTGAAGCCTGTACATGTCCTTAGAAGGAGGACCCAACAGACATTAAGAGTGTTGTAGCCTGGTTACAAATTAACTTTACTTCTTGGACACATTTCCCCAGTTCCCAGCCTTGGAACTGCTGCAGAGAGATGTGCAGCCAGAGGTGGATGGCAATTCTGTGCTTGTCTGATATGGCAACACTCACTCACCTGACCATGCATGAGGTCCTCTAACCCTCCTGCTCCCCTTCCACATTCGTTCTCTTGTCTCAGAAGCTGCTTCACTGACCACTGTTTTCCTACACCCTCCTCATCCTGCTAACTTGCTTTTCCTTTGCAACCTGGTGTCTTGCAGTCCTCTTCTTTGCTAGCTGCTCGACAGAGCTCCTCCGATGTCCCAACTGCTGCAGATCTTGTCAGTGCAATAGAAAAGTTGGTCAAAAGTAAGCTGGTAAGTTTAGTGTTGTGAAAGCTGTGTACACAACAGGCCTAATGTGACTCTAGGGAAGGACTTCAAAGTCTACCTCTTGTTTCTGGTTTCCTTGCTTTTCACCTTTGTCTGCTGTGCTTTTATTAACCCTGTGTGCTCTACTTCTTAAGAGAGTCACTGATATTTTTGAAGCCCACATCTCACGTTGTCACACAGGCTCTGTGCTGCATAGTCAAAAGGCACTTCTGGAGCGGGCTTTGCAGAGCATGAGCTGTTGTACTGTACTCTTTCTGGGGTCTTGTTTTAGTTTTATATTTTACACAGTGGGATGTTTTGTTTGTTTTGTTGTAAAACTTGTTCTGAGACACGGAAGTTTTCCTGCTCAACATGTGAAAGTTGTTGGTATTCTGACATCCCTGAAAAGTCCCTCTAAAGAGTAGAACTGCTTGAAGTGTCACAGCTGTGCTTTAATTTTACAGAGATTCACGTGGCGCTTTTGATCTGCCTCATCAACTCTTTCTAACAGGGAGTGGAAAAAGCCATAAAAATGGGCTGAGTGTAATTTGTTCAAAAATGTCATTATTGTGCGTTCTCCCTGTCTGTTGGGCAAGGGGTAAATCTTGTTTCAGTTCTTCATTTCTCTTGAAGTTTTCTCTGAAACAGTTCAAAATGTTAATATCAAAGCTAAAACTTTTTCTACATGTCTTAATTAACACGTTGTACTTAATTAATGTTCTACTTAATTAACAAGTCAGGGTTAAAGCAGGGTTACGGTGAGCCTACAAAGGTTCATTTCCTTACATATACTGGAAGGATGAAGAGGGCAAAAACAAAGCAAAAAAATTTCATTGATCATTTAATTACTGCAACTCTGTGTAAGCAGGATTATGTAGTGAATCATTTCAGAAGGATTTTGTATTTTCTCAGTTTGAGATGCTGATACATGAAAAGAGTCAGCATTCATAGAGTGCCTGATAAGGAGTAAGTGCTGAAGGAGCGCTGTGTGACATGGGAAATTGAGAAGGACATTCCCAGAAAATGTACTCAAAATAGTTTTATTGCATCGAGTGACTAACAAATTGAAAAATATTTAATTAATTCAGTTAGATGTACTTCCAGAGCACATTTTATTTTCTTTCCCTCATATGCAACCTATTAGGTCAATTGCGGTTACTTTCCAGGGCTTTTGGGGAAACGATAATTATTGTGGAATGTTACCATGTATCTGTATATTTCTGTGTCATTTTGTGGTTTACTTTACTGAGAAGAATCCCCATTCAGTCTTTGGCAGAGAAACAGTGACCACGTGTAGTCTAATACTGGTTCTGACAGAGAGACATCAGGATATTTTCAGGTTGTTTGGAAATGATTTGAAAGAGTTTTCTCGTCCTGGGACTACTGGAACATCTTTTTCCACCTTCTAGCAAAAAGACAGCTTTTTTGTTCTAAGGCTTTTGGTGTGTGGGGGTGTCTTATATCAACTTAAAACTAGTTGGGTTTTGTTTCACTAAATCCTGCAGGAAGGTATTGCTGAATACTGTGCTTGGTTTTAGATTGCAGCGTTGCCTGCAGAACTAGCTTGAAACAGAAGATAACACTGAAGCTCGAGTTCAAGGATGTTTATTCTATTGTTCTTTGGGGTTTTTTTAGACCCTTGAAGGAGGATCTTACCGAGGAAGCTTAAAAGATGCCACTGGCTGCTTAAATGAAGGAATGACACCTTCAACTCCCCCAAGAAACCTTGAAGAGGAACAAAAAGCCAAAGCAATGAGAGGCAGGATGTAAGTTGTCTTGCTCGTTCTTCTTTCTGAAATATGCACCCAAGGAATATACATATAGCTGCACTAAAGAATACTTTGTAGTCAGTGAATGTGCATGGAACTGAGAATAAAACTGTGTTTTGCTTGCTTATGTTTTTTCCTGACCTGTAAAAATACTTTATAATTGCACACGCACAAAGTTCATCACTCTTTAAAATGTGTGGCTTTTACCCCAGATAGCAAATATTCTGCTTCTGTAAAAGCCTCTGAACAGCTAGACAACAATTACTGAGATGTTTTCCTTGGTAATTACTACATTGACAGGGGTGAAATCAGCTCTCAAAGGGGGAAATGTGGTTGACCTCGTTAGCTACCTTCTAGGAAAAGAGCAGAGAATCCCACTAAAATTTTTGAATGAAAGAATATTTTTTGTCTTATTTATTGGCAAAGTAAGGGGCAGAATTCAGATGCATTTGTGGTGGAAACATGCCACTGGAAAGAAAGTTTCATTTGGGAAACCCTTATGTTCATGGTAATAGGAGAGGGAAAAAAATGGCAATGGCTCATGAAAGTTGTTTTTAAACATTATCCTTAAGTGTAACAAAAATAACACTGTGCCTTCAAAAGCTTATCATGATTAGCACATTTCTTAAATGCATAGTTCAGCTGAAGGACATAGAGAGTTGGAGAAATGGAATCAATTATATGAGAGAGAGCTGAGGTAGCTGGTTTTTTTATACTGTCTCTTACAGTAACAACAGTAACTACAGTAATCTAGTCAAATGGTAGATTGAGGGGAAAAGTAACAGCCTATACAGGTCTCACTGGAGTGTGGTAAGGTGAGAGGTGGAAGAAGAGCAGCCCATTTGGGAAAGATGCCAAGCAGGGAAGGAAACCAAGTCAGGGGAAAACAAGGAGGTAGTTAAAGAGAAGAAAAGGAGGTAAAAGTGAAGTGTCACAGGTCTGTGAAAGCCACCATTTGCTCCCACAATTTGTTGTAGAAACCCAGAGAAACAGGGTCAGGCAGGGACATGACGCTCCCAAATGTGTTTCTGAAAAGGAGTTTTCTACTAGACAACTGTCAGCCTTCCCACAGGGAACATCTCTGCCCATGCCTGTCTCCTAAAACATCCTCAATATTGCAAACTTTGGGGTTTCCCTGGTAGTAATTCATTAATTAGGTAACTGGCAACTAACTGCAGTTTTAGTACAGAGCCCTTTGCCACTCTAAGTGTAGATACAGTAACACTTTCTAGCGTGCAGCGCTTCTGGCAGGGGGACTGGCAGTGTGTTCGGTGTCATTAGGGGCTGCCTGCATGCCAGGATGTTTAGGAGCACCTGCTTTCAGCACATCTGCCTCTGCTCCAGCTCCTTTGTGTTTGGGTTCTGTACCTCTGTGACTCGCTGGGTTCAATTCCATAGCCATATGAGACAGTTGAGCTCTCAACTTGAGCTGTGACCCTTCCCACACCCCACAAACCGTCAGCTGAATCCTTGCACAGGCATGGGCAGTAATTTCCTGTGTCTCCAGCAGCACGTGCACGATGGCAGTTAGTCCTGGTGTTAGGAAACCCCTGTTCCATCAAGCTTGATTGCTGCATTTCTACAAGCAATAAGGCAATAGCGTCACCAAGTAGCATTGTTCAGTATAGATTTAATACAGAGTTACCGAGATATTCAGCCTTATTTAGAACTGAGGACGTGCTATCTGTGTTCCAGTTCCTGCCATTTTAAATGCAGCTGTGTAGTCAACATCTGAGGGTGACACGGGCAGACAATTTCCAAGCGACTGCCTGGCCCTTGTACCATGTTATCAGAAGAGGTGAACAAACTTTTGGCGGCATGCATCTTAAATTTGGGCATACCTCTAAGGTGCTGTGTCAGGTAGGCCTCAGTGAAATAGTAGAGCTGGGCAAGGTTAATTTTTCTGTGTGCTAGGAAGAGGGGAGCTGGGAGAATGCTGGTGTTGAGTTTAAGGTAAGCTGTGGAGGTACAGACCCTGGTTCCTAACTGAGGTGTAAAATGGCAGGTGTAGTCTGGTCACTGCACTGATTTTTAATTCATGCCCACTACCTTCATGCCCTGCAGCATTATCTGGTACAAGTTCCTGCTACTTGTTTTTTAGAGCAGGGCTTGGCCAGATCAATCCTTGCAGCACCTCAAAGCAAAGGAGAGCCAGTGGGCAGGCGGGAGCGGTTCTCCCCATTCCCTCAGCAGCTCTCTGTGTTTGTGAGGAGCACAAAGTGGTATGAGATGACAAGTGACCTCCCAGCACGGCTCCCTGGGCGAAGGAGATGTGGCCAGCCTTTCACCAGGGCACAATAGGTCAGGCAGCGAGGGGGACTCGACAGCGTACGCTTAGTTCAGGCCACGTGCTGCTGCTTTGTGAAAGGGCAGCCTTTTGCCCCGTGCGTGTTTACTGCCCAGGCACACCACTTGGCAGGGGACTTAGAGAGCACAAGCATCTGGCATCGCTGCTGCCCGCCCTGCCTTCTGCCAAGGGGGCTGGATTTCTCTCTCACATGAACAAGAAGCTGTTTGACCTCTTCATGCCATGTGTCTTAAGTATCTCCTCCGCTCTGAGCAAGGCACACACTGGGGGTGCAGTGGGAGCAGGACTTATTTTCTCAGTAACCTCTCATAACAGTCTCTCCTTGCAACACCTGTCTACTTTTTTTTTTTTCCCCCCTCTAAATATTTTCAAGCAGGCTTTTATCTTAGCACTGTTTGCCCTCAGCCCTATCATTTCAAGTGGGTCAGTCTGCTGATTGATGCGAACAGAGCGACGTTAGAGATGAAAGCGCTCCTCTGTCTTGTTAGCCTTGTTATTGCCTTAGCGAACTTTAGCACAGATGGAGTTTATTTGTCATGTGCCAAATCTATGTATTGGCGTAATTGAGAGGCAAACTGTCTGCAGCAAGCTGTAACTTTTTGAAATTGTCCTCGAAAGAACACTGTGTGATTAGTCAGTTTGAGTTACAAAGGGAGGGCCTTTTTTTAGCTTGCTGTTGTTTGCATGCATCAGACCTTCGGTAGATGACTCTCCTACTCGGGATTATTAGCTCTGAAGTCAGTGTACAGCATTTGACACCCACACATAGATTACCTAGTCTGAAAGATTAAGCTCTTTGTTGTGGCCACACAGGGGTTTGTTTTCCAAACGTTTGAAACATCCAAGTTATAACTTAAATTGTTGATTCTTTGGCAAAGACAGAGAGACTGGGGCAAGAAATTGTTTCCTGCTTGCTACAAAATGGGTCAGGATATGTCTCCATCACTATCCGGGGGGGCTGCATGGGCGATGGAAGAGAGGAGAGCGGGGTGGGGGAGTTCAAAGTACAGGCAGATAGTTGTGCTGCTGCTATTTCACCATCCTAGGATGTGGGGGGAAGAGGGACAGGAGGAAAAAGTGTTTAAGAGAATTGAAACTACCCTGACCTGAAATGTGTTGGTTTTGTCATTTACATTCTACTGAGCTTTAAGTAAGTGAAGCGTGAGTTGTGTTACGTGACCTGGATGATGGTTTTATGAAGAGGTAATATGTGGTAAGAGGAGCAAACAATAATGTCAAGAAATATGGTCATATACGTATGTGTTCTGTTTTAATTTAGGTTTGTCTTAAATGAGCTGGTACAGACCGAAAAAGACTATGTCAAGGACTTGGGAACTGTTGTGGAGGTGAGCTGAAGCAAACCCTGCTGTGCAAAATGTTTTCCTACTAAAACCCACCATGCTGACAAGTGACAACAACAAAAAATACAGCATGAGAAACAAACTGCTTTATTTTGCACTCTGCTTCCATGGTCCCCTTCTCATGTTGATAGAAACAAGAATAAATGTCTTTGGAAACTATTTTTGTTTCCATTTAACAAGTGTTGTATTTTAGGTTTCAGCTCTAGTGTGCAAAGGCTTTTCTTGGCTAGCCTGCTTGTGACAAACTTTCTGCTACAGCCTTGAGTGCAGTGGTGGAGAATAAGTTATGCTCCTACCACTTATGTTGTGTTTTCCTTGCTGTGATATTGAGTAATGGCAACACGTACTTTACTTGAGTTTGCACCTGGACTGAAGTCCTGTGTCCTGTACCTTTCCAGAAGCTGGGTTTGCATCTATGCTGAGGTGCATCTGTGGCCCGTGGATTCTTGTTCATGAAAAAAACTCTTGATGTAAAATAGAGTTTGGTTTGGTTTTTTTTTTTTTTTATGTTAAAAAATAGTCATAGCTGTTTAAGCTTCAACTTGTAGAGACCTGGCCAGTTCCTAGGGATCACCTGTCAGAGCCAACTCACGTGCAGTGTTTTTCTTAGCCGGGGCTCAGAACTGGAGGCATGTGATTGAAGTGGGCTTTCCACAGTGTTTTTGGCATTCACTAGTCCAAGGAGAATTATCAGCCCAACTAATAGTGGTTTTTCAACAGCTTCCAAACTTGGAAGACCTTTGTGTTATCTTCTATTTATGTCATGCACCACTGGCAAAACTGTCAGGGCTGCAGTGCTCCAAAGGCTTATAAACTCTCAGGAGGTGTGAGAAATCCTATTCATGTAACTCTTCAAACTAACTGCTTGGCTCTGTGCTCCCACAAAGTACTCATAGTGATGGATGGAAGAGCTTTGTACAGAGTCTAGCTTTTTCCTCTTACCAGAGAAGCCAATAACTTGATAAACTACTTCTGTTTAACTTTCATGTTCTAATTGCTCAAGTCACTTCAATGACATCTAATAATGGTTTGTATAAGTATGGTAGATATTCAGAATAAATCTTTCTAAAGTTTTCTTTCAAGCAAACTGTGTAATTTAAAATATCTAGATGGGTTTCTGGTTTTACATTGTACAAAAGGTATTTTAAGCATTTTGAATATAAAAAATCCTGACATTAAACTTTTGCTTCTTTGAAAAGAGTGTAATTATGCTCCCCCTTCAAATGAACCCTTTGATAATCACTGATCATTAATTCTAAAGGGCTTCATGAAGAGGATAGAAGAAAAAGGAGTTTCTGAAGATATGAAAGGGAAAGACAAGATTGTATTTGGCAATATTCACCAGATCTATGACTGGCACAAAGAGTAAGTTTTTTTGTTTAGTTTCTTTCTAAGCACCTTTCTAACCACTTCTCCATAAAGGATTGGGATATATGGTACTTGTATGTCTAAGCTGCTTTTAATTGAACATCAGCAGGTCATTCAGAGCTGAACCTCCAAAGGATGTTGCCTCACTTTAAATAGTGCCTGTTGGTTTGTAAGTGCTGCTTAGTAACTCCACTAAATCATGGAATACGTTCTAATCCATGTGCCTTTAGCCACAGTTTCATGATATGCTAGATCCTGATACAGGGCTTTGTCTACCCACCAAAACCAGCACAACTGCATGATCCAAAGCATCAGTATTACATAAAATCATTTTTCCCAGTTAAAAAAAAACTTTGGTGAGCTATAGCTTTACACTGCCTGGCTTCATGTCATGCTCTCTCTGATCACAGATACAGCTTTATGCTGGCTCACACACCATGCCAGGAGTGCTGCTCAATGTGACAGAAATGTTGCACACAGGAGAGTGTGCTCTGTGTCAGAGCTGGGCTAGCAGCAGTTCTGCTACTCCCTGCTGGGGAGCCACAACAAGAGGCTCAATAAGAGGTATCACTGTGGTCCATCCACAGCTCCTGAGCTACTGCTGATAAGCAGTCTCAACACAGCTCCCAGAAAGTTGCTGCTTATGGGGTACTTGCTGGATCCTCAGAAAAACTGCTAAAGCTGCCATCATTGTGTTTCTTGGGTCATGGCTGTAAGTTCAATTCATCCCGCTGATGAGCAGTAACAACACTAGAAAGTCATAGTTTCCTTTCTATGTCTTGTGGTTCTCAGCAAGAGGAACATCTTCACATGCAACTTATAAGATCATGAAGGCTGACCATACTAGTAGTATTTGGCTAGCAGGGTGGTAAAATGCAAATACCTTCAAGGTACTTCTCATGAGAAAGCTCTGATTTGCTTTGGCCTGGTTGATGCTTTTGATTCTGAGTTAGGAACTCTGTTCTTTGAAAATCTTATTCATACAAGTATCTTTTGAAAAGCTGCTGGAAACACAAGGCTTATTTCAAACCCTGGGCAATTTCTGGTTTAACTTCATGAACAGCAATGTCTTGCTTATGGACAATATGGTCATAATTTCAACTCTGCCACTCAGAAATACTCTAGTGCTCCAGCTAACTAGAATTGAGGTATGTATGTACAGACTTGAGCAATGAACACCAGGCTTCAGTTCTGGACATTTCCCTCACCCAAGAAACACAGTGTCTTTCCCACCATGTGTTCCACAAGTCCTTATCTCATGGCCTGGGCCTGTCTTTATGTTCTAACAGATACCCTTGTGAGCACAAAGCAAAAAAAATGTCAGAAAAAGCTTCACCATATATTAAGTTGATAGCAGCAATGAGTGTTTTTACCAGTGCCATTCATTGCTTAAATATGATGATAGAAGTTTTCTGTAACACACAGGGAGGGATTCCCTATTTTTAGTTCTGCATATCTAGGTCAAGGAGTCTATTTAAATGCAGATGAATTTTACATTTATGGAAGATTGAGCTATGGATGCAGCTGTATCTGAGGGCAGCAATAGTGATGTTTAGTTGGGAAAGCTGCCTACCATGTATCTTTTTTTTGAGGTTCTGGGATTTCTTTGGGTCTGGACCATTGCAGGCGTGTCCTCTCACCAAATCCAGCTACTGTAGCAAATCCATGAAGGCATTCGAGACAGAAATTCTGCAGTGAAAAAGTGCAAGATTACGGAAGGGGAGATTGTCAGGATTTGCCTACCAGTTAGAAAAACCTTCCAGTATATCTAAAGTTTAATTTGGCTGTTTCTACCTCACTTTGAGGCATCCCAGCATATTCTTGTTAAGGGCATTCAGTCCAGAACGAATGACCTCCTCAAAGCTGGAGGTCAAGACAGAGATGGTGTTTATGAATTACTGTTGCTATTATGAATTACAGTATATTGCTAGCAGTAGTATATTGAAAAATAGTCAAAACCAGAACATATCAGAACTCCACCAGCAAAAACATGTTGATTTGTTTATTAAGTGGAAACTTTTTCCTCTCTTTCACTTTGACCAGTACTCCAAATCTGCTCATGCAACTGAGAACTGGTAAAGCTTCAGTTGAGTTTTCACAAGCGTTTTCGTATATGGCAAAGTTTTACTTTGGGAGTTGTCAGTGAAGGAAAGCCACTCTTGCAATTACATAGTAATTGGCCCTTTTTAAAAATTGAAACCACTTGTAGTAGTAAAGAAGAGCAGATAGTTTGCAAGACAAGACCTCCATATTTCACAGCTCTCATCTAATGTTTTAGAAATTCCACCATTCAGGGTTGTAGCCAAGCTTACCTTTTCATTTGTTATTGAATACTATAGCTAAAATTGCACCAATGCATCTGAAGGACCACTAGTGTGCTTCTGGGATGACCTAAAGAAGTATTCTGAAAAGTTGATATCCTTTCTTTCAGCTTTTTCCTGGCTGAACTGGAAAAATGTCTTCAAGAACCTGACCGTTTAGCACAGCTTTTTATTAAGCATGTAAGTTTTACTTTTTTGCCTGTCTCTAGTGTAGAGGTGTGGTGGCTTCTTTCCAAAAACAGCCGTGTCGAGTTGATACTTTTACATGTCTAATTTGATTTAAACATAAAGTTCTGCATCTTCAGTGAGAAGCTGGATTGAACTAAGTTATTAATCACTGCCTTCTTGCAGACTTCCTATTCTGGGGACAAATTTGATGTGGCCAAGGACATCTGCCAAAATATAATTATGGCAGGTATTTGCCAGCTGCTATGACTGACGTGTTCATGTGATATTATCCAGAGCATGACTCTATAGCAAATTTCAGACCTACCAGTGTGGGGATGACATCTTTAACTGGCTACCCCCATGGAAACCTCCCCTTGCCTATAAGGTGCAGAAGTGGAGAACAGAACCCGTTACCAATTTGCTTCCCTACTTCAGCAAACTAAATCTTTGATTAAAACAAAAATAAGGCAAAACCAAGCAGAACATCATAGCAACTTTCTGCCAGCTTTTAATAGCAGGCCAGACTGGTAGCCAGCATCTCACCAGGCTGCTGTGCCTCTTGCTTTCATAGGAGCGGCGATTGCACATGTATGTGGTGTATTGCCAAAATAAGCCAAGATCTGAATACATAGTAGCTGAGTACGAGGCCTACTTTGAGGTAAGCAAGGCTCATTAGACGTTATTGCTACTTAGAGCTGTCAGTCCTGGTCGAGTAGACTATTCTGTAACCTGAGGGGTTTGTCTAATACAAGCTCTAGAAGATTTTGAAAACTGCTCACGCTGCTAACATCTCTGCTACGGGGGAAAAATGTTATTAATTAATTTATTTCAAGTTCTCATATTGTTAATTTCTAATAAATATTTAATCCAGTACCAGCTGCCTGTGGCCCTCAGAGTACCACAACTGCATTGATTTCTGTCCAAATTAAAATAAGATTTTTAAATCTGTAATCTACAAACAGGGGAGGAGGTAAAAGTTGTGGGACCTGGGTGGTGCCTCTCATAAATTCCCAATAGCTTTGCCTCTTTCAAAAAATCTTTGGGACTAGACACATTTCGCTATTAATGTGAAAGAGGCTTGTTTAACAAGGGAAAGATGTTTTCTTTCACCCAAGGGCATGAGGCATGCTCTGCAGGACTTGTTTGTGAGCTAATCCCCACTGCAGTGGAAAGAGCAGCCTCCAGATCTTGCAGTCCTGCTTGGTCAGCTCAGAGGGGGAAGGGATCCTCTGCCTTCCAACTCGGTCATGACTTTTACCCATTCCTTGCCTAAATAGGATATGCCAGATTTTTAAATCCTTTCAAATTCCCTCTTACAAACAAAAGATTAAGAACAGACCAACTTTCTGTGGAAATAAGTCTCTGCTGAGACATTTTATCGTGTTTTCTGCATTACTCTGTGATTGTTTGCAATTGTTCTTAACCCTCAACTTTTAGGAGGTTCAACAGGAAATAAGCCAACGGCTAACCATCAGTGACTTTCTGATCAAACCTATTCAAAGAATAACTAAATATCAGCTTCTTCTCAAGGTGAGTGGAAAGATACAGCTTGGACTAAACTATAGTCTGCATCTTGCATTAGATGCTGTTATTTTAAATCTGCCTTAGTTTTAACTGAGGGTAACTTCATTAAATTAAGAGGAAGGAAGAGTCTGCTTAGCCATGGATATGCAGTGACAGAGTTCCGTGGAAAATGTCCACAAAACAGAAGGGCTATGTCTGTGGGAGTAGTTTGCAATTTAGGATGATAAAAAGATTTCTTTTTAAATTAATTTTTATTTCCTATTGGAATTTTTTTAATAGTAGAGTAAAATTCAAATAGGAATTTTCTTCCTTTGAAGTTTCAGAGCAAACTTTTATTCAAGATTTTAAAATTGCAATAAAGATGCCCAAGTGTGTTTATAAAACCTGTCTTTGGTCTTGAATGGCATGCTTCTAATAAATGCTATAGCCCCCTTTTCTGAATATCTTTCTTCAAATTAGCATAAGAAACTTATTTCCAGAATATTCTGATGTCTTAAAATTTGGGGAACTCACTGCAATTTTTTTCCCAAGAAGTTTGACTACTTTGGCTCTGCTGACTTTATCCTCAATGCCAATTGCTCAGCATTTCTGAAAATTCATCCCTAGGGTTCTCAAGCTAATGTCTAAAATTAGGCATGTCTGAACCATACCCTGTAATCTCCAGCAGTACTGGGCCTCTGAGCTGGTTTCTTCTCCTTTTTGAACTAGTCTCAAGCAGGCTGCCATCAGCCCAGTTTGATAATTGCACACTTGCAAATGTTCTCTGAAATGCCAAAAGGAAAAGAAAAATCTTCAAGTGTGTGTGGTCTTGTGGCTCAAGACAGGGACCAAGTAAGCATTCCCAAGGGCTAATCCCAGCTTTGTCTTTTTTCTGTGATGTTTTCTGGGACCGTCCACACCCCTCATCCATATCTATAAAGTGGTTATAATATTCGTCAACTTTTGAAGATTAATTTATTAATATTAGCAAGTTCCTTCTCAGAAAATCACATGATGATTATGCTTTTTCCTTTTCAAATTATAATTTCTCTTTCTGAAGTGCCTTAATGAAAACCTTTCTGCTTTCTCCAGGACTTCCTGAGGTACAGTGAAAAAGCTGGTCTGGAGTGCTCTGATATAGAGGTACGTTTTCATGTTCTGAACAATAGTTCTAGATTATCTAATGACACTTGATGTGGAGGAATGAAAAGTCCAGTATTCCTTTGACAACAGTTGAAAATCCCGCTGCTGTTCTAAACATGGTATTTCTCTTAGCTTAAGTCTAACATAAAAGTTGAAAGCACAGTCCTGCATTGTAGGTATACCAGCCTCTTTTAGACATTACCATACATCTTTAGTTCGTTAGGGCCTCACCATGAATAACTGCTAGCAGTGATCATGCTATTGAAATTTATTATTTGGCACTTTGCTTTGAAGAACCCTCTGATTCTCTTGTAATAATAGAACATCATTTTTTCTTTTTATAACAGAAAGCAGTTGAATTAATGTGCCTTGTACCGAAACGTTGCAATGACATGATGAACCTGGGTCGCCTCCAAGGCTTTGAGGTATCTGTTTGCATTCTGCTTATAACAATAGTTAGGCAAGGAAAAGTATTTTATCTTTCTATGATTGTCTTTACAGTCTGCCCCACTTCAGTCTGTTTATCCAGTGCTTGTTCTTGTCCAGTGCTGAGCTGAATGCTTTGGTGAGGTTTCAAAGGTGTGGGTGATACACCTCTCCCTCTAAGCTTGTGACAATCTACCTATTGTTTCTTCAAAATGTGATGTCTGTAAAAGCTTCTGCAAATTTGAATTACACTTCTTCTATCCTGCAAATTTGAATTACACTTCTATCTATTGCCAGAGCAAAATGAGCAGTGAACCAGACTGCTCTGCCTGTTAGTAAGCATTAACCTGTTAACAGCTCCTTCTGACTTTAGCAACATTCAGGAGGGGACTGGTGAATTGTGGTTTGTAACTAAGCAAATGTAGACTTTGGCAGTCCTCATGAGATGTCTTATCTCCAAACTGAAGTCAAGTTTGTCTCACTGTTTTATGCATTGTAGCATTCCTGCAAACCAGTAGGTCCTGTTTCTTTGCACCTTCAGAGGTGTTGTGTCACTGCCTGCTGGCTTAAGGGATAACAGAGAGCCCATGACTAGAGAGAGTCCAAGGCACTGAAATAATAAACTATATAATGGGAGGAGTGTTTGAAATTAAGTACAAAATAGCCTACCTGAGACCTCTTGCATTTGGTTTTATATTCACAATCAGTGTCAGTGAGAACAAGGAAAACCTGCTATTTTCCTTAAACTGAGCTCTTGATTTACAAGATCTCTGCTTTGATAACTTCAAGGGGATAAGCCTCACATGAATTCAGCGCTGCTTGGAAAACTTGAACAGCACAGAACAGAGCAGATCATCTCATGGGATCATGGTGGGTTGGGGTTTGTAATGTTGGTGCCTTGTCTGCTTCTCAGGGCAAGCTGACAGCTCAAGGCAAGCTGCTGCAGCAGGACACCTTCTATGTGACAGAGCAGGATTCTGGAGTTCAGTCTCGACCAAAGGAGCGTAGGGTGTTTCTCTTCGAGCAAATAGTTATCTTCAGTGAACTCCTTAGAAAAGGGTCTTTAACGCCAGGCTACATGTTCAAGAAAAGCATAAAGGTAAGAAATAGAGAGGAAGAAGGATATTCTGTTCTTACCAATTTTCTGTGCTGTAAGACTGGTCTTTCCTCTCACAGATGGACAACAATTTGCAGAAAACATGTGCTTTTACCTTTCAGTGGATCAGAAGCCGTTTAAGACCTTCTCTAAATAAACCACTGGGTAATTTATTGGGTAATTTTTGCAAGGTACACAGCCAGGACAGGTCATCTTTCATTCGTAACTCTGAATTAGCAAATATTGCTACAAAGTCTGCAGTAGTCAAAGGAAGTACACAGTATTTGCTTTTAATCATGATCATAAAAGGTGGGGGAAGGTGTAGTATCCAAAACAGTCATCTTGGGCCAAACTGTAAGTCAATATTAAGCCTCTGTGTGACATTACTGGAAATACTTTCCCTAATGGGGGGAGGGCTCTTAGTATAAATGTGAATGTTGTGAGAAAGAACTATTTCAAAACCAAACAAAACCACAGACCATTCCAAAAATGGATCTAGGAGGAATTATAAACCCAGCTAAACTATAAAGAAAGTTTTAAGAAATTAATTTTGATTTTAAATAATCTTTCCAGATTATGGGGATGGAACCAGAAGTAAAAACTGAAAGTAACAAGGGAAAAATACTTCTTTGTTTATTTGTTTGTTTAATGGATTTTATCTTTGTTTAACAAATGCAAAGTTAGCCTCTGACATGGTAAGTGTAGGTGAACAAAAGCTGCACCTCTCCTGGTAGAACAGCCTTTGCTGTGCCTGCAGAAAGAGCAAAGTCACTGCTTTGTTTGAATGTCCTGATCGTTCAAAGCTGAGAAACCAGTCTGGGATTTCTTTCCTTTTCAAAGGTCCAGGTTAAAAAGAAATGTGGGAGAATGGATTGCGTTTGCCCTAAATTTTAAATGGTACATTAATATGAAACAGAAGAGTATAGTGTCAGGTGAAATAATGCATAGTAACCATGTATAACTAAACAAACCTGTGATAGGCAGCATATTTACTGAAATGAGGGCATCTTGCTGGCTGACAGAAGCTGCAGCATTTACTGAAAGGCTATATCCACTTGCAAGCCAGTGCATTTTATCATTTCCAACCGAATAACAAGCTATAAAGGAAAAACCTAAAGTGTACAAATGAACAGTCATCTTGATTTAGATGATCAGCTTTGATTTTTATCTTATTGCTGATTTAAATCATTATTGAAGTTGGAGATGGAAATAACATGAATCATTTTTACTTCAGTTTATTGTACATATAACAGTGAGGCTTTTATCTGCAGGGAACAATTCCTGAATTGTGTATTGCGGATAAAGACAGAAAAATAAATCTCTGCTAATGTCAATAAAATTAGCTTGCCTCAAGGGTATGAGTTGCTTTTCTAGTTAAACAGCCTGTAAAAGTAGTACTATTCCCACTGCCTGAGTTTAAAATTTTTGTGTGATAATTTTCCAGTCCTTTTCTTCCACTTGGCAAACAGCTCGTTCTCCTGTTGAGTGCCTACAGCAAGTGTGGGCTCCCTTGTGCCTCTGTGTGCATCTCCCCCACTGCAGCGTGGAGTCTGTGTGCCGGCAGCTCTCACACCCTGCCTCCCAGCCCCTGCTCTGGCTTCTGGCTGCATTTCACCAGTGCTTTCCCACAGAGATGAGCTGTGGCTTGCAGTGGAGCAGGACCATTCCCTTTAACAGGAACATTCCCTGCCTCTCTGTGCCACAGGCATCCTCTCCTTGCAGTGGAGCCTCAACCTGAGCTGTGTGATTTCCTGGCAAGAGACCCTTTGTCCAGAGGTGTCACATAAACAGACTGTGTCATCACCTGTCCTTCATGACCCTGCCCTGAAAGTGGTCATCCAAAAATAGAATCTGGTCTGAGTTCATGAGCCAGAGTTTGAGGAGACTTTGTCAGCTAGGACCAACTTTTTTTTGTCCCTGGTTCGAGTGCTGACAAGATCCTTCTGGGCAGGTTGAACCTATCTTCACAGCAATTATTAGGACTGTCTGTCCATTTTTGGCTAGCTTTGATAGCATCTGCAGTCATGGCTGTCCAGTTGTCTGAGAGACACTCCCTGAGAGATGTAGGCTGGTTCCCACATAGCAGAAGGATCTAGCCAGCACCGGAGATCTCATTTCTTTCCTCTGTGTCACAGCCGCTGCTGAACACTGAGGTCTCTTTGTTACAGTAAGAAGTTCATATGGCTTCAAATGCAGTTGTTCTGGTCTGTCAGGGAGATGAGACTCCCAGATATTGTTCTCTAAGGTCTGTTAAACAGTGATAGAAGCTTCAGCGTGATGCCCTACATGAGCAAAGGACCCTTCTTCATGCAGTGAGGTAATTAGCATTCAGAAATTTCACATCACTTCTTGGATACTTCTCAGTTGGATACTTTTCAGACTCTCAAAATACCTACGTGGGCAGCCTTGGCAAATGCATCTCCTTAGGACACAAATAAGAGGTTAGGGACTTTGACCTATAAGTCTTCCTCCTGGAGTCATACCAGGATTGACTTTCTTGCTTTGCCTATCAACCAGAGGAGCAAGAGCTCAGAAAAAAAAAGAAGTGCACTGTCCAGACTCACCATCTGTCCATTTCCTTGTCCCCATGTCAGAGATGTTCCTGCATGTCCCTCTAACTTCACAGGGACCCTCAGAAGAGAAGGAAGAGGCTCTTTCCATATTGAAGTTTGAATGCTGAACAGTGTTCAGATGTGGCATGGATCTCTCCATACCTTGACAGATACTCAGAGCAATTAGACTTCATCTAGAGGATTGTTTTTGCCTTAGTCTTCAAAGCTGTCTACTTTTGGCATGAAGACTTTTTTTGAAAGGCTATGCCAACCCACTCTTGTTTACTATCATAGAAATAAGTAGCTCAGGGAAAGTTTGTTACAGATACGCTTAAACAGAAGCCTCACAAGGGCAGGACAGCAGCCAAAATTGCCATCCATGAGATTTCTAGTCAAGTGAGGTGACTGCACACAGATGAATGGAATCTGATAGAAATAAGAAGGTTTGCTGGAGCATCAGGAGAGAACTGCTCTTTTTTGGGGGGATATCCCTGTGCACAGTCCATTCTGCTTTTAAAATACAATCATGGTGGAGACTTTCTTTCCCGTGGAGAATAAGAAATGTAAACACTTATTTAAATTGGAGGAATGGTAGACTTCATTAGCATCTTAATAGCTACATTTTAACTCTATTTATGTGTTACAGTAAATTTTTAGCACATCAGTCAGGTCTACATTACCTTAAAATGCAAGTTGTAATTCAAGACAAGGCAGGTGGATATCTGGTACATCTGTCAGAGCTTTATTAAGCATCATATTTAAGCTTAAGGTTTATCTGTCTAAATCTAAATGAGGCAGATTCCTCTGATTATGATCTGACAGACTGTTATTGGACTCAATTATTTTCAGGAAGTTTTCACAACAGTTTCTTTCTGATTCTTGAATAATATTAACTCATGCTCCATATAATACATGCTTGCCTTGGCTTGTTTCAGATGAACTACCTTATCATTGAAGAGAATGTGGACAATGATCCCTGCAAGTTTGCTCTAATGAGCCGGGAAACATCAGAGAGAGTCATTTTACAGGCAGCTAATCCAGAAATTCAGCAGGCTTGGGTACAGGACATCAACCAGGTCCTGGACACACAAAGAGATTTCCTAAATGGTATGTATATGGTCTTGGCTCTGCTTCCCAAACTGTGACACCAAATGGGATTTGCGTCTTTGTTTCCTCTGTGAGAAAAACATTCAACAACGCCTTTTCATGAGGAAAATCCCAAGGAGATTTTCCCAGTCTGCCTGTCATTTAGCACTGGGTCAAGTGGTATCCACAGAGCACATGGGAAAGAATCCTCATAATTTACAGCTGGTCTTTGAAAAGAGACCACCTCAGTGTCGCTGTACAGAGTTCTTTTTCCTGCATGCCAGGTCTGCCTAGTGGAAAGATGAAAAATGGGAGAAGGGCTGAGCAGGCCTGATCTGAACTTCTGTGTGGCCCTGGTACCCACACTGAGAAGCTTCTGAAGTCCCATCTTGCATTAAAAACTGGAGGTCATTCTGTCCTGGCTCCATTAGCAGCATCTCAGGGACTGGTTTTGGCACCCTACCAGCTCCCTGCTTAAATTGGTGGTGGGTCCACCTAAACTGGAAAACAGGAGGTTCAACCTCAACATGAGGAAATGCTTCTTCACTGTGAGGGTAACAGAGCACTGGAACAGGCTGCCCAGAGAGGTGGTGGGATCTCTGTCTCTGGAGACTTTCACAACCTGCCTGGACTTGTTCCTGTGTGGTCTGCTCTAGGCGATCCTGCTCTGGCAGGGGGCTTGGAGTGGATGATCTGTGGAGGTCCCTTCCAACCCCTACCATTCTGTGATTCTGTCCCTGTGCAGTTGCTGTGCATGTATCAGTCAGGTGCATGTTCAGGTCTTGTCCCTCCATCGGTGATGTGCCTTTAGTGGTATTTTTGTGCAAGATCCTGTAAAAATTCTGGAGTTTTCAGGGCTGTATTGCCTGATGTTTTCCATTCTATAGAGAGATTTTAAATCTAATCCCTTCCTAAGACCATATCAAAGCCAGATTGCCCTTATATCTATTCAGTATCTCCCACTTACTTAGAGCAAGTCTTGCACCCAAGAACCTCCTATTCAATGTCACCCTGTGCTACAAGCTGAGGACATGAGGTGGGATGAAGGCTGCCTCACCATCTATCCCCTTATAGGTCAAAACTCTGCAGGGCAGCAGTTGCTTTCAACAACAACAACAACAACAAACAAAACAATCAAAAAACCAAAATAACAAACCAAAACAAAAATGACAACCAAAGCAAACAAGCAAAAAACAAAACTAACAAAAAACCCAACCCCAAACAAGCAAAAAACCAAAAACAACAACAACAAAAGAGAGAGAGAGAGACATCTGGACTTGTTTCTCATCAGAAACATTGGAGCTGTGCATCAATACCGGCCTTTCCAAATTGCCAGCTTTGCTTTAGGAATAGATTTGAGGTGGTTTGAAATAATATTTCAGATTAAAGCTGTGTTTCTAAAAAAAACCAAACCAACACAAAAACAGACAAAGGAAACACACATGATCAACAGAAGTGTTCTTTTTGAAAAGACAGAGGAATCAAATTCATTTCACCATTTTATCTTGTTCTTTCTCCTGACTGGTTGAGGGAATGAACCAGGACTAGGGGAAAAATCTGTTGTTGTTTTTGTTTGGAAGCCACAAAGTGGGAATCATTACTTTGGATTCTTCCAAAATTGTTTTGCACTATCCCTTTCAAAATACATTATTTTTTTATGGAACTTACATAGAGAAGAGTTCTTTATTAAGAACATTACTAGATGTTCAATAATGAAACTCACTTGTTTGAATCAAAATGTTTTGGCCTGGCACTGTCTGTTAGCTTTTTTGATTTTCAGGTTTTGGTGTTCAGTTTTGTGGATTTTTTTTTTGCTACAAACTCAGAAGAGGCTGTTTCAGTTCACATCAAAACAAAGGTTCTGTTTTCTTCAACACAGAGATTTATTAAATTTGAACTCACCTCAGTGTTACTTTTCAGGAGTTAGATGGGAAAGGGTTACATGCAACAGCTGTTTGTGACAGATTGAAAACTATGACTGAGGTGAAAAGGGAAATAGTGTTTCACCTGTAATTCCAAACTTGATACTGGGTTTTCGTGACTTGGAATATAAAGGGCCTCATACAAGCCTGTGAAAGGATTCCTTAAATACACTGGTGAGATGAGTAGTCTCCACTGTCCAGTTTAACTGGCTGGAACCAAAACTTGCCAGTTTCATTCTGATGCACTTGGCTTTGAATGAGGGATTATTGGAATAAAAATAAGTTCCACTAATGGCTAGCTACAGACTTTTTTTTTTATTTAAACCCTGTGAGAACTCCAGAGACACTACTGCAGGGTTTTTCTGTCCGTTCCACATCTTTATTATTCATTGTTTTATTTTTTATATATTCACTCCTATCTTTCCAGGACTTTCTGCCCTGTGAGCTCCTTTTTTCTACTGAAGCATATTCCGAGCTTATCTTCTGTGAGGCTAGCAAGGAATTTGATAGGTTAGGAGCATAATCGTCAGTGTCTCTAAAGCAAGAAGTAAAAATAGAGTTATATTAAAACACAGGCTTAAGGATTTGCTTTAAACCTATAAATAAGATCCAAGAAAATGATATTGTACCCAGTAGAGCCTGTCCAGTCCAGAACAATTTAAGTGGCTTTTAGGATGTAATCTTATTGAGGCTGACTAATCTTTAAATATGTTCTTTAGCTTTGCATTTCATTAAAGCGGATGTTTTCTGTCTTTAAAACCATAATAAATCCACACTAAGCCAATGTGGTGTAAACTTAATAACAAAATATTCCCCATGTGTTCTTGCGCAAGCTGTCTTTGATTCTCTCTCTTCAAAACGGAAGCCCTGAAGAGTGCGGGGCTATGTACAAAGCATAGTATTTGCATCCACAGTCCATAACTGTAAAACTTGGTGTAATTACACTGCAATATTCAAGGTTTTCATATTTTTCCTTGGAGAAGCAAAAGGTGCTAAGCTTGAGAAACACACTGTGCACCACATAATTGTCTGCAGTGACTATTCTTTTGTTTTGCTTTAAGAAGCAAGCTGTAAAGCAAATATGTCACTGGTGGATATATTTCATAAGGAAAATGCCACTGATCTGTACCTTTGGTTTAACAGTCATGTTTTGGGGGGTGGGGGGATGGGGTGGGCTGGTTTGAGAGAGAAAGAGAGAGCACACAAGTACGTGGACCCTGATTTTTGCCACAAGCTACTAAGAATACTAACAGATGTTGGGCAGGAGGCTGGAAGCCAAAGCATCGCTCTGATAGTTAATGGTGGAATTAGTAGTCACAAGTGGACACTCAACTAAATACCCTTTAAAAGCACTGAGTAGGATAGATTGTTTTGAGATAGAGTGATAAGTATTTGTTCAGAATTACTGCTAAAGTCCTTGCACCCTAATCTACTGTATATACTAGAAAAATGTTACTGTCGCTGTCAAAATCATTGTCAAAGTTCTCCCCAACCTTCCTTCTCCTCTGTGGCTGATCTGCAGCAGGACCAAACCATTGTCAGCTGCAGTTGAGGTAAGCGAGTGAAACTGGTAGTCACTGGCATAAATACAAAGCACTGCTGTGACAAGGGTCACTGTGTAGGTTTTGTGGCCACATAATCTTCCAGATTGCTACAGGTCTATGTTTGTGTCCTTTTGAAGACAGTGGTGATCTGGCACCCTCCTTGATTTCTTTTTTTATTTATTTTTTTTTAGTCTCTTGCTCATTAGTATTAGATGATTTCTTGTTGGAGTAGTCCTGCCTTTCTCCGGAAGGGCAGTGCTAGAGAGTATGCTGTGTGGTGCTGAGCCTTTCTGTTTTTCTTTCCTTTTCCTCTTGTTGGGAAAGACATTCCTTCTGTTGTGGTTCCCTGGCTGGGCTGATGCTGTGACATGATGTCCTCCATCTGCCTCTTGCTAGACTAGTCTCTCTGCATTCCAGTAGGTTTAGTCTGGTGCATGTACACAGTATTAACTGACTATAAATCATCCATTAAAGCCACATGACATACAAAAAACCAAACCCATAGGTCTGGGGATCGTAGTCTGAGCCTAGCAATTCTGTTCCTTTCCCATTCACTGTGAGTCCCAGCCCTGATCCGTTCTTGTCCAAACATAACAAATTCTTTCTTTACCATCTGGCATTTTTATCCTTCCTTTTTCCACTGTAAGCTCTCTCCGTGACTATGAAATATATATTCTCACAAGCACACTACTTCTTTTTAAGGCTTATGAAGTTGTTTGATGTTGCTTGTGGGTGTTTTCTGGACTGCTGGCATTAATGTCTTTGTGCCACCTGTACTCCCTCACTTGCAGGTCATTTCCAGCAGTTTTCTTGAGCCGAAAGAGTTAATACAGAAAGCACGTAGAGAGCCAAGTGGCAGTGCATCGTGTCTGAAGGTGTATTTAGTAGTCACACTCTCTTAGGAAATATGGAAATGAGACTTATAGGTCTTGACCTGTGTTTTCTGCTGATAGCAAAATTCACTGTAAATAAGCTGCACAATTCTTATTTCAGCTTTCATTTATTTTGACTACAGGATGCAATTAATTTGCATAATTTCAAAGAAAATGAATGCAGTCGTGTATGCTCTAAATGGCAAATATTTTAGCCAACTATGGTGGTGAGAGAAGCTTTTCTTTGCAGTAGGATGGAGTGCTGTGTTCAGCTCACAGGCAGTGCTTACATCTTCTCTAGCCATGAACGAGCCACGTGCTTCGATGGGTGGCATCTCCTGTTCCTGTTTGGTTTGGAACCATGTGTCTGTTCCAACTGAATCACCCCATGCCCTCTGCGGCCCTTTGCAACGTGTTTGAAAGCATATAGCTAATTCTTGTCTTCTCTTGCAGCGCTACAGTCTCCCATAGAGTACCAACGCAAAGAAAGTAGTTCAGCAGTGCTGAGGCCCCAGACTGGTAGGGTCCCTCAGCCCAACAGCAGACCCTATTCTTCTGTTCCAGTAGGGTCTGAGAAGCCTTTGAAGGCTACAAGCCGTAACCCATCTCTCCCACCCCTGAAGATATCTACCTCCAATGGCAGCACAGGGTATGAACACTCACAGCCTGGAGACAAGTATGAACAAAGCAAGGTACTGAGCTCATCTGATAAAACATGATCTCATAGCCCATTTCTCATACCATAGATGATCTGTGAAGTTAGCTCTAATTGTCAGCTAACCAGGTCAACAGGCATCAACATACTGAAGCAATGGTGTAAAATGTGATTTGGGATTAAACAGACTGCGGAAGCTCTGGCATTCAGAGAGGTGCCACTTCAGCTGGGGAATGGAGACAGCCTGACCCTGGAGCCTGGAGCCCTGATCCCAGTGTTTTCTGGGGCGCTGAGTTTGCAGACCCGGTGAACTGAATATCCATTTGCAGTACTGGCAGCAGCAACATTCAGGCTTCTCTAATGTGCATTAACCACCCGTTCCTGAAGATGTCTACTCTGGTGGTGTAGAAGAGTTTAGATCTTTTCCCACATAACAGATCAAAGGGTGCCAGTTGAAGGTTATAATCTGGGTGCACGTTCACTGCACACAAACCACTAGAGAGTCAGTAACCATCAGTGGTGTCTGCACCCAGCTGCAGGCAGCGGTTGGCCAAAGCCACTTTCCAGTATGACATATCTTTAAGATCATGAGATGTGTGAGTATTCATTCAGCTTCTAACGCTGAGCCTTCATTGGCATTTCTCCCCCCATTTGGGACAGCACAGATGGTTCATCTGTTACACCATGCAAATGAGAATATGGCTGTGAAGTCTAATATGAAATAGGAGCCTGGTTTGTACTGCATTACTGCCACCTTTCAGGTCCTTACAATCCTTTTCTACCAATGTGAACTTTAAGTGTTCTGTATCTTTTTTTCCTGGTCCTGTTAGGCTGGAAATGAAGTAGGATTGCTGCTGGAAAAGGCAGGTTGCGCAGCGCTGCCTGCTCACCAGTTTCTGTTGTGTCCGTTTTCACAGACTGATTTGGGAGGGTGCAATGGGACCTCTTCCATGGTGGTGATTAAAGATTACTATGCACTGAAGGAGGATGAGATCTGTGTGAACCAAGGAGAGGTGGTTCAGATCCTTGCTATCAACCAGCAGAACATGTTCCTGGTGTACCAGCCTGCAAATGACCACTCTCCGGCCGCTGAAGGATGGATCCCCGGCAGTATCTTGGCTCCCCTCACTAAATCCACTACAGATAATAGCGACGGAAGCATCAAGTAAGTGCCATGTTGGCTTCGCTGGGAGCACTATGTGGATTTTTTTGAGGAAAAAAAAATAAAAATAAAAATAAACAAACCCAGATGGTAGGGAATTCCTGCTGATTTTTATCTACAGTGCCATTGGAACAAGCTGAGTGGTCAATCCGCAGCATCGGGCAGCCATGGTGGATAGCTCGGGTTTTGCTTGTTTTCATTTTGTGGGGTTTTGTTTATACTTTGGAGAGAAATAAAACCGTAGATGGTTAAAGCTATGTTTTACATTGCACCATTTTACACCAACATGGACCGCTTGGACTGGACTTATATTTATGTTGTATTAAGTTACTAATCTATATATTGGTTATAACAGCATCTAGCAAAAAACCACCCACAGAAAAATCCAGGCTCCGTGTTGGACTGAGGTTTGCTTCTCAAAGAGGAGAGATTTTGTTGTCTATGGCAATTTCCTTGTACAGCTTGTATTGTTTTGGTTTTTTTTTTAATTTTGATTTGGTTTTGGTTCTTTTTTTCTGTTCGCAGTAACTTTTGTAATATATTTTTTGGTTTGCAAGACCCCCATCCAAGTACATTCCTGTATAAAGTATTTTGCACTATTTAAAAAAAAAGGAAAAAAGAAAAAAAAACCCAAGAAAAGAAACAAACTCATATTGATGAAGTCAGGTTGTGCAATATAATGGATAGTCGCAATGTTCATCATTGTACCTGTAATGTAACTAATTTTAAATGTACTATTTTAAATATGTAAAATAAATTTTCACCATGAGCATGTTTTAATGAGGTAAAATAACTAGTTTGACCCTTTTTTGGTTTTGTTTTTGTTTTTTGTTTGTTTGTTTATAACGTTTTGTTGCTTATTTAACAAATGTGTGGATATATTTTTCTTTTCTGATTTTTAGAAATTTGTCAGTCTGAAATGACTAATGCAAGAAAGTGGTTTTTTGGTATTAAATACAGAAGGTACAACCCTCTTTTCAGTAATACCTGTGGATTTCTTTTAAAATCTAAAATGACTAGCTGTTAATGCATGATGTATGCTACAAATTGTGTTACCTTACACGAGTATCTCGATGCGCAGAATTGCACACAAGGAAAGGTTTTTGTGACAGATTCACTAAAAATAATAATTTGATCTCTGCTGCAGTTTCAGTTAAGAGAAATGATGACTTTACCTGTCAGTCAGTAATGAACACTACTATGACTGGCATGCTAAGCCAAAGGAATCGCTTAGCACATCCACATCCGCCACGGCCGTTCGTGGATTCTCCTTTAACCACACTAAGAAGCACGTGAACTTAGATTCATCCACAGCACCAGCCTCCTGGTGAAGACTCTCGTTTCATGGCAGCTGTGCAGTCAAATTCTGCACCAGATTATGTAGTCAGATTGTGGCCAGGGAGGTGTTACAAGATTGAAGGACACATACATTGCATTTGGCTCTTGCTCCCTGCAGTGAGATTTAAAATCTTAAATCATGTTTTCAGACTCAAACAGATAAAACAACCCAGAAACCAAAAAGATGCTTGAATAATATTGCTAAAAAATGACCTGGGGCTAGTGTTATCTTCAGCCCTGTCTGGTCTGCCAGGTCATATTGACTAATTAGTATAAGTTATAAAACTGTTTCCTCTGTTGACAAATACTGTACACAAAATACGTGGTTGATCCAGTAGTGTTGGCACCATGTAATATTCACCGATAAGTCAGGCAGTCCATCAGCCACATCCTTGACGCTTACCATATCTTAAAGGAAAACATAGCAGACCTGAAGTGTCGGATAATTTCTCCTGGTCTGCACATCTAATTTGGACCTCCTCCAGAAACGCCCAAATATCAGACAGCTCTTACTGTCTGGCTGAGACTTGCAGGGTGCTCCTTGTGCCCAAACGTGACTGCCCGTGCCAGCTGTTTACAGAGGAGACACTAATCCTGGTTGCAGAAACAGTCGATATGACCCACTTCGGTCTTGTCTCAGTGGCAGACAGCTTTTGAGAGGCTGTTAAGTTACTTTGTTTGGTTTGGGGGTTTTTTTGTTGTAATTTGAGCTATTGTACAGCTCCCATCAGGTGCTGAAGCATAACCAAAAAAGGCTTAGTTAATCAGACGCAGTGTTCATGGGGGAGCGTCGACTGTGTGGGGCATCCTTTGAGTCCTACTTGCTAACATACTGCGTTTTATTGGCATCGCAGGTGATCGTTGGATTACATGCAACTTGCTTTGTAAAATGTATCAAGGTACTGTAGACACGACATACGCCAAACATTGGGCTTAAACATGCAAATCAAATTTGCATGACTTCAAGGTGGGCAGATGCTTTGAACTTGGATCCCAGCTCATCACACTGCTGTTTTGAGAGCTTTCTGCTTTGGACAACATACCCTTTCCCAAATAACACCCCCCAACCTGTCCACTATTTAAACCAAATGAAATCCATGTTAAGAACTCTTTTGTTTTTTCTTATTTTTTTATGTTTGCTTTGATGTGCAGTTTCTGTTGTTAACACAGCATTGTTCTTACACAGAGTGACATGGTCTTTGGGTTTTTTTTCCAAGAGTAAGGTCATAGGAGCAGTAATGGGGAGTGAAATATGTGCTGGAAATCATGCCTGCTGTGACGCTAGTCAAAAACCATGGGCTGACCGGTGTCTTCTCTAACTGGATTGGCAGAATCAAATGGAAAATTCTTGGTCTTGAGAGGCACAGCAGAGCTTGTCATTCTAGGAAATAACTTATCTCTTGGAAAGTTAGTGATGTAGCTCCTATTTGTTGAGCTATTCATGTTCTGAGCAACATGTAGGGAGCAACACCTTGAATTTCTTTTTTTTTTTTTTTGTTTTTTCTTCTACTGTGTAATCTATTAAGATTGTTCTCATGTATTTGCATTTGTTTCACTGCTTCTAACCAACAAGACCAAAGAATGAATTGACCTTTTAACTGTAGCAGAACCAAAATAACTTTCTATTTGTGGCAATGCAAGACAAAGTCCCTAAAACCAGATGACAAAGTTCTAGTTGCCTGCTTCCATCATGGGCATTCTTTTCCTGATCCATGCATTTAAACAGCAAGCGTGGCGCAACATCTGCTTTGCAGAACTCTTTGGTTTGGTTTCTAACTTCAGCTCTCATTGCCCAGATTGAGATGAGCACATTGCCAGTGCCTTTCACCGTCTAGGGAATTGCAGTAATCGCAAATGTGGATGCTGGTGCCCCTTTCCAAATCCTTCCTTCCTGCTATGATTTGCCATTTGATTGCTGCGTTTTTTGGTACAACAGGAAGTCATGTTCATGGCATACCCTGCGCATGAGAAAGCGGGCGGAAAAGGAGAGCAGTGGCAAAAATGAAGCCAATGGGCCACGTAAATCCAAGGATATTCTGGGGAACAAAGTCTCTGTTAAAGTGAGTAAGGCCATCTGAAAGCTGTGTGCTGCTCTCCTGCTTCCCATCCTTTTCACCCCCTATAGCATCCTCTCCTGAGAGAGGGAGGGGGCATCGATTTTGAGTTTGGTTTTTGTTGGGTTTTTTATTATTATTTTAGTTATCTTTTTTTTTTTTCTTTTTTTGTAGTATCCATTTTAGCAGGATTTTTGCATGCAAGATAAAATGCAGCCTTTGTTTTTCGTTTTCTTTTTCCTGGCATCCCACATGCAAGTAAGTAATCTTCGTTAAAAAAAAACAGCTATGTATTTGGTTAAATAACTGTTCTTAAAATTGGGACAGTAGCTATTCACTGACCTCTGACCTGGCTAAATCTGCAGCTCCATCAGAGCAGCTGCAGCAGGGAGAAAGCCACTGGGTGAACCAGTGGCCTTACTGGAGTTGTTAAGTTTACTTCAGGCCAATATTTCACAAGACCTTAAGTTAAGGGATTCTTAACCTTGAGATGCTTAAGACTTATGGTCTGGGGAGATGGTCTCAATGACCCTTTTCTTTCCCTATTATCAGGCAGGGCAGAAACACTGACTCTGTCTTGCCAGGAGAGGGTCTCGTGTGTGTCTGTGTGTGTGTGCGTGTGTCTGTGTCTGTCTCTCTCTCTGAGATCTCCCAGTATGGATAAAGGTTGAGAACTGTGGGGCTAAGCTCCATCTTCTGCTCTGGGTGCCTGACTGCTGTGCTCCAATTCAGAGGATCCATCCCTATAACCCGACCGTGAGGCCTGCTCAGGACTAATCTGGGGCTTTCCCTCCCAACAGAGGCAAGCAAACACTTGTTGTGGTTTCGACACAACCAAAGCCCAGCCTTGATTCAGGAAAGCACTTGAGCATGTCCTTTGGATCCACCCCTCTCTCCAGGAGAGCCCACGATTAAGTGTTTTCCTTTGCGGAGGCTTTCCATCTTGCAAGCCTAGTGAAGTAGCCATGGCATGTGCAAAGAGAGGAACCCTGCCACTGTAACCTGGGCACCCCCTGCGCAGCCACCCGCGGCCCCACCGTGCGATGGCGAAGGGCTGGGCCCGAGCAAAGCAGTTGCTCCAGCATGGTGGCCACAGTTCTTCTTCCTGTTGCTTCCGTGCTGTTTTTACTACCTGAACAACTCGCAGAATCACCGCTTCTTCTTTGGCAAAAGCATGTCTTTGCTGCCCTTGGTTTGTCGTTGGTTTGGGTTTTGTTTATTTTTTTGGAGCATTTTTTCTGTACTGTTGCCCATTTCCATGCTGCTCCCAACTCCTGTGCTGCTCTGACCTACCTAACCAATTTCTCTTCTAATCTCTTGTTCTCTTTCTTCCTCTTCATGCTGCCAAACAAGGAGACAAACAGCTCAGAGGAATCAGAGTGTGATGACCTTGACCCCAATACTAGCATGGAGGTAGAGACAATCATCCTTGTGATTATTTTTTTTTTTTTCAGAGAACATGTGCCCATTTTGAAATGCTTTTGCTGAAAGGGGTGATGAGGGGTCCGTATCACTCATGGCTCTATGTGCCAGTTAAGCAAGAGTCACACAAAGCACCAATTCTGGTTTTGCCAAGCACTGAGCTGCAGTGTGGGCTGCCTTTGTGATGGGAGGAAGATGAGGAACAAGCTCCTGCTGAGCTGGAGGCTCGCATAGCCACCCTCTGTCACTGTTTCCCACCTTAGGACCCCATTCAGTGAAACAATAATGCCTGTGTGTCGCCTGCAGAGAAAGGTAGCAGCTTTCTATATTAAAAACAGCCCTTGCCCTGGCAATACACTGAGCTACTAGTCAAGCTTGTGTTATAAATCACTGGGGCAAATGTTATTGCACCACAACTGATGCTTTACATTATCCAGAAGATCAGAAAAGACAATGTTTCTTTTTTCTCCAAGCAGAGTGGGAAATTGCATTTCTATAAAGGTACTGGAGGGGAATGGTAATGAATGTACATATATCACAGACAAGGCTAATGCAGAGAGGGGGACTCAAATTATGATACGTTACACTGCTCTTTTTCCTGTGTAAACCACGAGACAAGTCTTGTTGAGAGAGCCCAAAGGAGCTTCAAATCATAAAGAGTTGTATTTCTGGTTCTCCACAATTAATATCTTGCAGGGCCTATTTCTTGCTGTGTATAGTAACCACAATAAGCATTTGTATACATTGTGCAAAGACTAAAAGAATTTCCTACTGAAACAGGCTGGGATAAGGTTCAGAGAGAGGTAAGTGATTTTATAGAGGTGACAGGACAGGTCATTAGAGAACAGGGAAATCTGTGTCCTAGGAGATCTCAGGGATTCTGTTAGCCAGGCTGCACTATAAACATCCCACTGGAGGAAGCTGATCTTCCTCCTGGAGGGAAAAAAATAGACGGAGAAATATATTGAGATTCACCACCTCAGCTATTAACCTGAAGGCTCTCTTTTATTTTAATTGCGTTGGCGTAAATAAACACATCTTTGAGAAGGGGATGTGTACTAAAGGAAAGCTTTTGACCCAGCTGACATCTTGGAGATTGAATTGTCCTTACCACTAAAGCTGCATTATTCTCAGGAGCGTGTTTGCACTTTCAAAGAGTATTCTGCCAATCACAGGTAACAACTGGAAGATTATGTATTTGTTACAAGGCGCTGCCCAGTTCTTGCATGTAAGTCTGTGAGCTTTAGATCACTGAAAATTGCCCTTGAAGTAAAAGGTGGCTGTGAGTCAGGTATTGTACAGAGCTGGGTGAGAATCGCCATTCTTTTGTCAGGGGATTTGTGTGTTTTCACTCAATGGGAGGAAAACTGTGAAAATGAGATTTTTACAATAGTTAGTGGAAGGTATGGGAGTCCTGTCGGCATTTCTAGGTAGTTCTAGCATACTCTACATGACTCTTTTTGTTTGATTTGGGTTTTTTACCATGATACAGCATACTGTTCTTGCCTGCCTCACTGAATTTCAGGAGATAAGAGCCCTTCTATATAAACCCAAAGGCATTAACATGAAGTCTTAGCTATGGTATCAATCTGCTGTTGGGGGAGTAACTATGTGCCTGGTATGTGACTTGATTTTCACTCAGAAACCCCGTCCTGTATCTCCCTGGTCACAGAAGCCACAACATTCCTCATGGCTTGGAAAGCTCAAGTCTCCTGAGCAAAAGTTCTTTGGGATAAGCAAATGTTTAAAATAGCAGAGGGAGAGAAAATAAGCTTGCAGTTGTGGAGGGTGACTTACTGAAGGCTTACTGCTCTGTAAGGAACAGCATGGCTCTTGCTTTGTGCTGGTTTTAGTACATCTGCAGCCTGGAGTGAGTGTGGTCAGCTCATTGGTCTGGCTAAGAAATACTGGGCAGGGGGAGAGATTGCTGATAGACAGTATGAACTACATAAAATCATCCAGAGGGAGCAGAGCAAGGGCAGGTTCATGAAGTGGTCATGAAGCCCTAAAAGAAGCCATGGGGAAGTCCGTAAAGGTCTGTGATAGTCACTACTGGAAGCCACAGTTGTTTTCCCTTTCCATTCATTATGAGTGTTTTGATGCCCCTTTTTAAATGTATTATGAGAAATAAATTAAATTAAGGCCTTGGAAGCTGAATCTTTTCTCATTTAAACAAAGGCAAGGCAAGCTACTTGCACCACCAGGGCCTGGTACAAGGCTTCATTGGTCTTTTGGCTTTGTGTCTTGAGCTTAAATAATTGTTAACCAGCTGTACTACTGCTCCACCCCAACCTGTGCGTGCAGTGAGTCAGCATCTCAACTAGTTTTCCTTTCCCTGCTCTTCGTAGTATGTTCCAGCAGAGCTGCTGGGTTGCTCCCAGGGGAGCTGGAGATAGCCCAAGGAGGGAGCAAACCTTTTCCTCACACCTGGCTCAGCTCACGATGGATTTTATAGACACCGGGAGTGCTGGTAGAAGAACTGTGTCCTGGACATCAACATTCAGAGGTGCACAAGGCCCTACCTGTGTCATTAAGGTGGAATCATATGTAGCTGTTATTACAGCCAGTAATAACAGGGCAAGTCATCTGACTCCTCTTATAGGACTGTCACCCCTGACACCCCTCCTCCTCACGTTGTGCATGAGAACATGCACCCAGTGCTGGAATAGAGAGAGCAGTCTCTAAATGCAAAGCTGACCTATTAATTACTTGGAAACATTGGTGCAATTTACCTCCAGCCTACACAGTGCTCAAGAAGTCAGTAAGCTGGTAGTAGTATCCATTTTATCTTTGTTTATCAAAATGTAATGAAAGTGCAAAAGGATGGAAATGAAATTTGGGTGGGTTTTCCCCTAATTTTCTGCTTTACACTGTTGTTTCACAAAACAGAAGGTGCAACCTCACCTGTTAGGCACGTGAGTGTTAGAGCAGGCACTTGAGGAGCACGTGTAGCCATGTGAGGGATAGGAGTAACCTATATTTAAGAAAGATCAGTGACTCCGTTTCCGCGTGTCTGTAGCTAATTGCACAGAGACAGGCAACTCCACTTTTGGGAAGAAGGTGTATGCCCTTGTGAATCAGTAAATACCATCCACACCCAAGTCTGGGGTCCTGGACAAGGACACAACTAATTGTCCTGCAACTCTGTGTCATAATGTCTTACGGGGTTTCGATATTGCTGGAAGGGTCAAAAGTCAACTGTGCAGATCCCATCAGGCTACTTCTCCTGACTAAGAGAATGTTCTTCCAGCAGTCAGAAGACTGAGATAAATGTCACTAAATTCAGCTGCAGCTCTTCCAGGCTTTGGGGTGTTCCACACATGTAGGTATCCGACGTGGCTCCAGACACCGTGTTTTGCACAGCATGACACCAACTGCAGCTTGTTATAAGTAATAGTGACCAACATACAATCAGCACCAAGGGTCTAGTGTTTGTTCCAGTTTCTTAGCTGTGCAAAGGAGAGATGAAGTCCAGGCCCACCCCAAGTCAGTGCAAGTGCCATCGTTAGATTAGTGAGCTGGGCTATTGCCAAGGCACATAAATTTGGCTTCACAATCTATTTTTTTCAGTTATGACATTTTAGCATGTTAAGAACTACTCTGAGACACTTATAGCAAGATAAACACTAGGGAACATCCTCTGGGGAAGAATATTGTGTTAGCAACCCCACAGTCCAAGTGGTTGAGTAGGTAATGATCTGGTGGGAACAGCGTCGGCTCCAAGTCAACACTCAGCTCGGGCCAAGAATTCCCAAGTGCTTTCATCCCCGTGCCTACAGAGCAGGTTTAACATACTCTCTTGATGAGATCTTCCACAGTACTGGTTATAAAGCCTTTCCTGGCCTGTTATCACAGTATGAACAAGTACAACCCCGAGAACTTCCCATGTTTTGCTTGGGTGGCCTCCATGGGCAGCAGAGCTGTCCTGCTGTCCTGAATGGCCAGGGATTGCCAAGACTGGCCGGAAAGGTGGGTCAACATGTGTGACGTAGCTTGAGCTGGTAGTGCAGCTGTGGTGGTTTAGCTTTTGGAAAGGAAGAAGTGACCTACTTCATCTGCAGGAAAGGGGTAGAGTGCTACAACACAGTGCCTGGAGTACCAGAGACATCCCACAGCTACAGCCATTGAAGCACACCGGCCATTAGAGCCTCTCAGCAAGAGTGTGACACAGGCAAGAGGACTTCAGCTTTGCACAGATGCGTGTACAACAGTCAGTATCCCTTTTGGCTTGTCCATCAGTCTCAAAGGCAGCTGAGACCATCCTTGTTGGGTATGAGTGGCATCTCCCAACCCTGCTGAAAGGCTGATTCCATGGGTCATTTCATCAGATGCATTTCTCACAGTTTAAAACATATTTTATCTTAATTCCTCTGTAACACATTTTGGTTTTTTTCCTGAGAATTTTTTTTTTTTTTTTTTTTTGAGGGAGGGAGGGAACAAGGAACATGCTGCTGATTCTGCTACCAATGTATTTTATTTTAACTCAGTGAACAAGAAGTGCCATGAAGTGTTTACAAAATGCTGAGCTGCTTGTCTTGGAGTAAACATGCCCTCTGCTGTTTAGATAAAGCATGGATCTTATTACTGAGGGATTGGTTTGCAGCCTGGCCTTATGGTTTGGGGAAAAAAAATTATTCTCACTCCTGGTTTTGATGCAGTCCTTTAAAATGGGACTGAAATGTGGCGTTGGAAAAAATCTGGGCATCTCCTGGGCCCTTCTGTGCATTGTGTGTGTCTGGACTGGGCTCTGGCCCCTTGCAGGGTGGTGGGTTAGGGATGGCAAGGACATCTGCAATGGAGAAGCAAACCTTGGCCAAGGCGAGAAGCCCTCCCAGGCAGGTGAGCTGCGCTTGCGGAGTGTTTCAGCACCAGCTGTTGGCCTTGCAGAATGGTTTCTCACTCCCCACCAGAGACAGCGTGTGTGCACAAATTAAAGACAAGCTCTTGCTGAGAATTAAGGTGATCAGAGTCACTTTGCAAGTGGACTTGGCTCCTACAGCCGCAGGTACCTTTCTACATCCATAACATGAGCTTAACAGACCAGGAAGAAAGTGGCCCAGCTCTACAGAATACCGAGTTCATGGATGCAGCACCTATTGCTGCTTTTCTAAAGCCTGACTGTTACACTGAGTTGCACTTAAGTTGCTTAGATCTAAGTCACTCAGAACTCTGCAGGGCCCCAAAAGCATTCAAGTACGTGCCTGGAGTGCCTTGCTTGGTTTGAGCCATGAAACAGTGCAGGCTGGAGGAGGGAGAAGCGAGGTCTGTTTCTGGCTGTTTTATTGAATAACCCTGGCCATCCTGCCATCACAGATCTGGCTGTGAACATTTGCTTTCCTATTTCTGCCCTTCTCACCCCATCGTTTGACCTTCTCCTTCAACGCAGACCAAATCCTGTCCCCTAATTAAGTGACGTATTAAATCACTTTGTTAGCACTTAAACTTTCTCTTGCAAACAGGCTTTTATTTTGTCTAAGCTTACAGCAGGCAAAAGCTGTGACGTGGCTGTGGGGGTGTTGTTAGGTTAAGGTTTTATTAATTAACAGATGAAGTTTTAGCAAAGGAAACGTAAATTTTGCCCATAGACTCTTCCAATATTACCCATCAGAGGTAATTTGATTTCTGATATTCCCGTGGTGACGCAAGGGAGAAGCAACATCGGTAAGGCAGTTATTGTAAATGACTGAGCCTTGGAAGTCATTAGAAATGTAGCATGATTTATTTACAGGTCTATCCATTACATTCATCATCGCAGCTGCATCTTCTAATGATTCCTTTGAAGTTACAAAATTAATATAGAGTGTTAGGAGCATTTCTTTCTCCCGGTCTCTAATGCTACAAAGATGGAAATCAGTGCATAATAAGGGAATTCAGTGCATGCTGCAGGGAAGAAAGATTTGTATTCCAGTCAAGCCAAAAACTACAGAAATGAAGATGTATGCCCAAATGAGCTGAAGCCTGGGGTTACTCAGCTGATGAGGAGATGGTCTCACTGAGTGAAAACTGGCAAACAATGGTTATCCATAGACCAGCTTTTTCTTCCATTGCTGTGTTGTGCAAGTGGTACAACCTAATCACAAAGATCCATCTCTCCTTTTCCATCTGTGCAGGTGGAGGAGAGGATGTTCTTCATCCAGTACCCTCTTGCACCTTGATTTCTTCCTTCCTGTGGGATCCAGGGGACCATATGTGGGTCCTGGGCCCTGCGGAACAGCAATTGCTGCCTCTGAGCCCCTCACCCTCTTAGAAGCTCCAGGGTGACTGGCCAGAGGTCTACATCCTGGTGTCAGTGCCCAGATGCACCATCCAGATGTGACATTGTACTTCCCAAGCAAAACCAGGGCCAGGAGATGTGGCCAGGAGGACAAAGACCTGACAGGAGACCCAAAGAGCCTGTCTGGTCCTCTCACTTGCTTGGGCTCCTGCCTTCCATTCCAAGCCATGCTGTCCTGCTGCAGGGTTGGCGCGCTCTGCTGCACCTTCCCCGCCACAGAGGTGCCTCCAACGTGGCTTTAAAAAACAGAGGAGCCCTAATTATAGTAATAGTGCTCAGAGTCCTCTCCAGGGATGTAGGCAGAGGTTGGCTCCTTCCAGGATGCTGGGAATTAAATGTTTGAAATCTCAGTGCCCTTGGGAGAATGTGAGAGTCCAAACCATCACACTTTTGCCCACCAGGTACAGACCTGTAGGACTGACTGGCTATGTGGTAGGGACCAAAACCTGCATTGCCCACAAGCAGCAGCCCCCTACTCCTTTCTGGAGAGCAGAGTGTGAAGCACTGGCATTGACTGGTTCTTGGAGCCAGTACCATGAATGTTACACTCTCTGTAGGTATGTCCTGAAGGATCAAATTCTGCCCACTGCTAGGACAAAGGATAGTCTCAGTCTCAAATGGTGAGGAATTTGTTGATGTAAGGTATGTTTCTATGGTGAAAAAATTAACCTTTGTGAGTGGCAAGTCCATGTTATGCTTAGTTCACATGGGCTTTCTGGTGGTGATAGAGGAAAGCAGTCCCGAGGCATCAGTGCTGGTACCAGAGGAGGAAGAAGGACTGTGAAACCAAAATAAACCTGCATATGCTTGAGTGCCTGCTTGAATGGCACACTAAAGCCATACACCTTGGAAATCTATTTATAAAGCCAAAATACAAATATAAATCTTGAAGATGCTCCTGTGTTATTTTGAAAGGCTGTTGCTTCTGCTTCATGGCCTGGTTTCTGAGCCTCCGCAAAAACTCCCTTCAGCTTTGGCAGGCCATGAATTAGGTCACTGCTTTATTGGCATCTTCCAAAATAGCTCTGAAATAGATAGTAACAAAGATATTGGAGGTGACATAAACCACACTAGTGTTTATGGTGCCTGATATCAAATTATTAGTTTGAATTTGGATAACCAAGCCTTATGAGATTATTAATAGAGTTAATGAGGCTAAAACTTCTATACTATTGTACACCACTATGTAGTTAAGGTTGATGCTGCGTGTAAGAACTTAACTGGCGTTGTCTTTGCTTTTCCCAACTTTGCTTCCAGTTACATGAGGCAGTTGGTGTATATAGGCCACAGACAGACAGTACCTTTTCAAGTCTTTGCAAAGTTACTCAATTAACTCGTTAGATAAAATAAATCTCAGTTATCCAAACCTAGTTTCCTGTTGGAAAGTTTCCACCAGCCCAACGAAATGAGTGAAATTTTACTCATTGTGATAGACCGAGAGTTGTTGCAGGACTGACATTTGCCAGTAGGCAAAAAGAAGGCAGTATTTCTGTTTTAGTGCTTTACCTTTTTTTCCTGAAGCTGAGCAGAAGTTAAAAGACGTCTCCCCAAAGCTGGTTAGTGGCCAGAGTTCTGGTGAGATGCCCGAGGTGCGTGGTGACTGCAGGTGCTGTGTGACGTGGGTCTGGAGCCGGGCACAGGGGGGCACAAACCACCTTCGGGAAGAAGAGTTAATGGCTTGAGCATCATCACCCAAGCAAAGAGAAAGCATGTCCACCCGTCCCAGCCTTACTGTTGTGCCTGTTACCTGTGATGCATTAGCAGAGTTCAAGAAGCCGTAGCTTTCATTTACTTTCCCAGCTGTGCACGGGCTTGTTCTGTTGTCACTTAGAGCTTGCTGCATCTGCTGGTTGTTAGAGGTTGCTTGTAGCCACTGGTCAGTGCTTCTGTGGTTCTGGTCAGGTTCACCATGGTACCTTGTGAAACCAGGTGTCTCTTTGTTGCTGTCCAGAAGAATAAATGCTCTTATTTCTTTGTATTTTACAGATAATCAACCCCAATTTCATTCAAGAAGGTGAGTTAAGGACAGCTGTGCACTGACTGGCATGGAGGGGCAGGTCAGCAGCTGTGATTTCCTGCGGTGCAGCAGCATGCTTTGCACCCACCAGCATTGACAGCACAGGCAGCCCTCTGCTGCTCGGTCCCTGGGGAAAGCGTTCTTCCTAATGACTGCTCAGCTTAGACAACCCTGGGCAACAGGGGAGGCTCAACCCCCCAAACCTGCCTTCAAAAAGTCTCACCCTCCTGCCAGAGCACAGGGCTGGGGGACGGACAGTTCCTGCTACCTCCTCCTCTGAGCTGCCAACAGCAAGCTTTTAGTGAAGGAGGAGTTCTAGTAACATAATCCCAAGACCCCCAGCTGTGTGGGACCCACATCTCATAGATGGTCCTATATAATGTATTCTCTAGACTTGTATGGGGACCATCATCACCTGTAAATTAAAAGAAGGTGTCATGTGTGTGTCCCCGTGTTTTTTTTTCTAGTGGCTCCAGAGTTTCTTGTGCCACTAGTGGACATCACCTGCCTGCTTGGTGACACGGTGATGCTGCAGTGCAAAGTCTGCGGACGGCCCAAACCAACTATAACCTGGAAAGGACCAGATCAAAATATTCTTGACAATGACAACAGCACAGCCACTTACACAGTGTCATCCTGGTAAGGTCCTGTGTGTGGATTCTAATATAGCTGGTTGCGATGGTCGTGTCGCCCTCAAGTGTGGAACCATCCAGGCTACAAGGCTCATGAGAAATGCAGTTAATCAAGGTTTGGCATGGTGCGTCAGCAGCTAGAAAGGGTGAGCCTTAGGATTCATGTAGTCATTTCCCAACACAGGGTATGTCCACAAAGTGTGCTGCTGGCAGACATGAATTTGCTCCTATTGACCTCCTGAACCAACTGCAAGCCAGAAGGCAGAACGTTTCCAAGATACTAGCTTGGCTAATATGGCCTCTCTGTTGCTGGTGCTTCTCTGCTTGATTTTGATACCATGCTCACCTTTGGTAAGAACAGGAGAGGAGCAGAGCAAGCCTTCACCAGCTCGCACTACACATATCACTGGACATTTCCTCATCTCCTGGGCAAAGGTGGTAACTCCTGCAGTTTTCCTGAGCCTTTCCTCAGCTGTTCCTAAAAGAGCTTACATATGCTCCCGGGAAGGCTACATCTGTCTGTGCTTGGACAGAAAGACACTTGTCATGACATTTGCGACCTGGCTAGCAGGGAAGAAAACCATCTTTACAACAAGCACTGCAGAGATTCAAAAAGATCTGGAGTTGAGTTCAGGCCAGCCTGCTGCTGGATGCTCGTCTGCAGCTTATATAAGCAATTTGGGCCAAACTGCAGCAGAAATCTCTGGGAGGCAATCTTCCATGTGAAATTTGCAGCACTTCTGGCTCAGGCTGAGATGAATCCAGGGAGTACAAAGTCACTGAAAGTGAACACTGAACATTAAGAGAGAAGGGATTGTACATGTTCAACCAAAAAAAAAAAATTGCATCTGATCAGGACCTTCTTTCAGAGACCACTGGCTTGTACACCCAAAACGGTCTTTAGCCACTACTCAGTAGATTGCTCATGCCTTATCTTCAGGCTCTGTCTGGAGTTGGAATGGGGAGATAGTTCTATACAGAGTTCCGTTTTCTATCACAGTCTTTCACCTGTGCTTTTGTTCCCTGTGCACTATCAGCACTTCAGTATTGACTGTTACTCATATTTGTTTCTCAGTGAAAACACTGCCTGCCGAGGAGAGGACCAGCGGGTCACTGGATCTTACAAATCTTGCTGGCATGAGACTCGCAGGGGAAGGGGATGTTTCTGTCCTGTTCTAAACCAGCAAAAGCCACAGCATCCAGGGAGCTGTACCATCTCCCTCTGCAGTTTCCGATAGATTATGCATTCAAGAGCTAGTCTACTTTTGCCATCAAGGGAATTTATTGTTGGGTCTGAGCCAGGTCTCCAGTACAGCTAAAGCAGTTACACAAGCCAAATCCTTTAATTCAGGCCAACTCCCTTAAATTGCGTATTGAAGACTGCAATGTGCTGACCGAAGTGACAGTGTACAGACCTGCTGTAAATTCACTAGCCTCCGCAGAGCTGTTTATTTTCTCAGATTGGCCCAAAGACTGAGTGTCTCTCATGAACTTGGTGCTGATGCTCTTTATCCCTAGCTGTTGTGAGATGTCCAGCCTTCTGACTGGGGGCCTGGCAGCCTCATTAAATCAACAGCACATACTCCAGGGGCCTGAAGCTCCCCAGATATGTAAGGCACCCTGCACTGTCCGGCATGTGTTGGGCTTAACTGCAGAGGCACAGCAACCCAGCATCTCCTGAGACAGGAAAGATGTGCCTGGGAAAATCTTTCCAGATATATGGGGTCTAAATATCCAGCTTTGGACAGAATCATGGAATGATAAGTGTTGGAAGAAACTGCAGGAGATCATCTAGTCCAACCCACCCTGCCAGAGCAGGGGCACATAGAGCAGGTTGCACAGGATTGTGTCCAAGCAGGTTTTGAATGCTTCCAACCATTCAGCTCCTGGACTTCTCTTGCTGCTTGAGTTATCTTTCCCCATCTCCTCTGAAGCCATAGCAAAGTAGATTTGCCTGGCAGGCAATTTGGACCATTCTGATGGAAGGTTTAATTAATGGCCCATTACTGACATATGGAGGGGTCATACTTGGGTACCAGGTTGCTGGGGGGATATACCTTCAAATGAGTTAACAGGATTTGTGTGCACGTGTGTTTGCAATGAGGCAGGACAGGAACGGGTATAAAAAGCACCAGCAAATGAAGCAATACTTTCTAACTGGGGCTCCCTCCATCCCTAGTGATTCTGGGGAGCTCACCTTGAAGATCTGCAACCTGATGCCTCAGGACAGCGGGATTTACACATGTGTGGCAACCAATGAACACGGAACCGCATCAACCTCTGCAACCATCAAAGTTCAAGGTAGTGCACCTGACCTTAACACCCAGGACTTTTCCTGTGTGGGGTCCCTTGGTGGGGGGCTAGGAGCACAGAGGAATAGCCAGTGCAAAGGCAGCCAGATGCAGAGCTGTGCCAGCTGAATTGAGACATTAAAATCATACAACCATTCCTCAGCCAAGACTCCCACTGATGACCAAAGGTATTGCAGACTCCTGTGCTTGATTAAGTTGTCTGATTGTACGCATCACATCTGGGAAATGAAAATGCAATGGCACTGGTTCAACTCCTGCATCCTGCTCACAGTGCTGCTTCCCATGGGCTCAATAAGGTGGGCTGGGGGATGCTGAGCTCCCTTGGGCTACTGAGCCCCTGGGGGATGATGCCTCATCTGCCCACGGGGAGCTCTGAACTTCCAAGTCTACCTGGAGTGAGGGGCCCTGGGATCCAGTGACACTCATTTTCAGCCTCCCCTTCTCCCGGGGCAGACAGAGGAGGCGAGAGTAAGATTTGGCCTGGGTGAACTCTTCTTTAGGGATTCAATGCATATCTCCGAGTCTGAATTCTCAACATTGTAATTAGTGACCCAGCTAATTGTAGTGAATATGAAATGATGAGTTCATGCACATGACCTCCAGCTCTGGGAAGGGATCTGTTAGCACAAGAGATGAGGAGAGCCTGCTGCATTGAAGGGGATGGCACAGAGACAAATGTCTAACTGGTGACTTAGATGCAGGAGTGTATAAGCATTCGGAAGTCAATTTGTTTGGTTTCACAAACTGTCCTAGAGATGTAATTTCCCCAATTTATCCCAGCAAGTTAGTGGCTGTGCTAATTACTGCTGTGCTGAAGGGAGCCCTGAGCAAAACACGGAAGAATCGCTGGTCATTTGTAAGTCTGCTTCCAAACATACTGAGTGCTATGCACACAGAAGCACCCTGAATATCTTGCTTATGTCATTTTTGGACACTTCAAGGGTAACTGCTTCCATGCCTCCAGAACCTCACTCACTGCTTGGTAAAGCCTGTGGGAATATTTGTTTTCCTCAGTTCTGTGGGGTTTGCATGAGGTCTTGAGCTGGAGTAAAAATTAGCAGCAGAAGGTGACGTATAAAGAGGGCCTTTACCTCAGCTGAAGTCAGATCCTTTGCACCCAAGGGCTGATTCTCCCAGCCAGTCTCAGAGGGAGCTCTCTGGGGCATTGCAGTCCAGTTCACCACCAGCTGTAAGCAAGAAAAAATTCCCCCAGTGCTGCAGCACTGTGAGATCATGTTGAGGCAGTGGGGCTTGCAAGCAGCACAGTTCTAGCTGCTAGTATGGTGGTCTCAGACCCACGGTGGTAGGTGGACAGGACCATGACATTTCCTTTCCTCTGGCTGTGCTGGTAACCCAGTGTAAACCAGTGTGTTCCCTCTGCAGGGCTCAGCTGCTTCATAGTGACCTCAGGTATCTGATACACCTGATCTTCAGAATAAAGCAGTAGTATGTGTTGATGTGATGCTGGAGTTGGTGCTTGTCTTCTCTTCCCAAGGTGTCCCAGCTGCCCCAAATCGCCCCATTGCTCAGGAGAGAAGCTGCACCTCTGTGATCCTACGCTGGCTGCCCCCATCCAGTACAGGCAATTGCACCATTTCAGGCTACACTGTGGAGTACAGAGAAGAAGGTAAATGGTTTGAGCTGTACTTGCTGCCTGGGAGAATGACAACAAAGTAAGTCTCCTTTATAGCACAACACGTCCCAAAAGCATCCTTGCCACCACTGGGGTGCCTTCTAGTTTCCTCTGTCACTTAGGGCAAGTAAAGTGTGCTAAGCTAAAACATGTCCATCACTAAGGCATCCTTTCATCATTTGCGTTCTACCACCACAATACCTAGCCTTTCTGGTGGATGTTTCCCAGGAACACAAGAACAAAGTAGTCTCGTTATTTTTTTAGATCTGAATAGAGATGTAGAACCCAGAATACTTTTCAAGCTCAGCTCTGAAATCCATTTGTTCTTTAATCAAACCATCCTTTTTTTCCTCCGAAGAATTAAATAGATACTAAATGCACTGCTTTCCCAGTATGCACGGACATGTGCTCTTGGAAAGGATGTTTGAAATTATTCACATCCCTTTTTGCATTCTTCCTGCAAAGGTGAGAGGGTCCCTGAGCAGTAAACCTTGCTGATGTGGCCTCTTTTTTCTCTTTGCATCCTTCAAAAAATCGTACCTCATGTTATAAATGTGCAAATTTAGCACTCCAGCATACTAATACCTTCCCTTAGTAAATAATCTGCTTTGATCCTCACTGTGCCATCAGTGTGACTGCCATTTTTGTGAAAGAATACAAGCTTTTCTATTAACACCCATCAAAACAAGAAGCAAAAAAGCAGCAGTGTTTTCAGTATTCTTCACACTCCAAAGGAATCACTGACTCCTTCCTGTAAAACCAACCTTGACCTTGTGAGACCTGGCTTACAGGGCACACAAAATAAATGGGTCGTGGTAAATAATATAAAGGTAAAAAGCCCTGAACTTACTAAAATAAAACAAATTTTTTTATATTCTTGAAAGAAATCATAGGCTGTGACAGGGCTTAGTGACCCAGGAGTCTGTTCTGTGACCCTGTGCAAATGAATAAAGTACTGTTTCTTTGAATACCACAGGTTAGGCAGTGGTTAGGTTTATTCTGTTAGGAGCAGAAACACATGACAGTCACACATTTCTTTGCTGCACTCCTGCTCACTTGCAAAAAGCACGTACTAAGCCTCAGAAAGCTGGCTCTCCGGCAGCTCTGGGTTTCACTGTAGCCATCGTGTCTTCTGAAAGACTTCATCTGCAAAAGCACTTGGATTGCACTGATGCTGTGTCTCAGCTTCACCTGAGAATCCCTTGTCCATTATGGTTTTTTGCAGCATTTCTTCTAATGGTTCTCTCACAGCAGCTGTCATCAAATCAGCTCTCCATTGCTGTCTTATCTCGCTGCCCTGAGACATCTCTTGTAGCACACAGCCACAGCTAGAGCACTGGAGAGATCAGCTTGTCCCTGGGCTGTGGATTTTACATCACTATCGGTCAAGTCGGGGCATTTCCTTCTTCCCTCATTTAGCCAGACTGGAAGGCAGCTGCAACACCACTTGGCTTCCTGTAGTCTGGTGCTGCCTTAACAGAAATGCATGTCTGCTGTAATGCTGCCTTTTAGAAACCTGGTGGATTTTGTCCTCCCAGGGTACTGCATGATTTGGGCAGAGAAAGCCTCTGCTCTAAGTTCATGTATTGAGCCTGTTTCCTCCAGCTCTCCTCCTCTCCCTCTGTAAAATGCAGGCTCGCAGGTCTGGCAGCAGTCAGTAGCCTCAACTTTGGATACATACCTTGTCATTGAGGACCTGGCCCCAGGCTGCCAGTATCAGTTTCGAGTGAGTGCCAGCAATCCCTGGGGGATCAGCTTGCCCAGTGACCCGTCCGAATTTGTGAGGCTCCCAGAGTACGGTGAGTGGCACAGTGAGGAGGTGCTGATGCACACGGGTGTTGACCTGTATGGTCTGTGTGCTGTGCTTGGGTGGGTTCTGATAAAAACATTGATCCTGGACCCGATAGGAATACAAGCAATAGCCTGGGAGATGCTCAGAGCTAGCTCCTGCCACTAGACAGGCTTTTCATGTCTGCTTCTCCAGCAGGGCTCACAGCCTCTCTCTGTCACAGAGGCTATTGCACTTTTCTGTTGGGTCCCTGCTTTCTATCCCAAGACCATTGCTTTTATCTCTGAGCAACACACTCCATGTCCTGGTTGGTCTGCCCTCACCTTTCCAGCAGTGCTGGCAGCACCAGGAGCAGCCCAGCTGGGGTCTGCAAGTCAGCTTGCAAAATGTAGCCCCCTGAGCAATGCAGCTGGCACAGGATGGCTGAGATGGGGGCAAACCCCCAGCGTGTGCTGCTGCCAGAAACTGGGGTACAGCTCACTCACGACAGTGTTTTAGCAGCTCTTTATACCAGCAGTGTAACTAGGTCTGTGACTGGCTTGGATAGCGGGTGCTGGATGAAATGAGCTCACGTGGCATAGCTCTACCTCCCAGTCACAAACATGTCCTTAGACTGCCCACGTGGCCCTTTTCAACACAAAATTGTAAGGACAGACTTGGATCCACCTTATCCATGCCTTCCTCTGGGGATCTCTGGCTTTTAGTGGTGCAAGACATTGAAGCTGTGCCTGAGCAACACAAAACTGGAATCCTAGTAGTATTATTTGCTGGTTTAAGCAATATAGTCTCCTATAATTTAAGTTTATAGTCCACAGGAAACTGTCTTAGATTTCATGCTTTTCTGAATGTACTTTCTTTTCCCAAAGACTCTGCTGCTGATGGTGCCACTGTTTCGTGGAAGGAAAACTTTGACATCGCTTATGCAGAGCTGCATGAGATTGGGAGGTAATATTAACCCTTCTTATCAGTGCAACAGAGCACTGAAACAATGGCTTGATGCTTTTTCTTGGAGGAAAGTTTAGGGTGGTTTTTGCACTTAGCTCAAGAACTGTTGCTCCCTTTGCAAAAGTACATTAAGTATTGATTAAAATATAGACTAGCTAAAATACGCACTAAATCCTGGTTTTCAAGATCAATTGTGATTTGAGGATTGCAACCTGGCAAACTTGTGAGCAATTAGGCAGCCAAATCTCTGACAGCCATTGGTAGCTCTCGCTGCTATCTCCTTCATCATCTCTTAATTTGATGTGAGCTTTTGAAATCGTGACAATTTGCTAGTTCTGGATAAGCTTAACCTCAAATACTGAGGTGGCTGAAGCACATGAGGCATGTGACTGACTTAAATCACAGGCTGAAGTGCTTTGCTGATTGGGACAGTCAGCTTAACAGGAGCCCACATAGCAGCAGCATAACACTGTCAGCCCTTGGCACTCTGTGCGGGCAGTGGGCAAGAGGCACGCAAACAATTCAGGTTAATGCAGTTAGTCCTTCACCTCAGAGATCAGAAGTGAGTAATTCTGGGGCTGAAAGGGCAGGAGTCTCTCTGGTTCTGTAGAAAGGTGATGTATTAATAAGAGGCCAGGTTCAGCACACAGTTTCACTGAGCAGTTTTATTTTCAGGAATGGTACCAGGCACTAGTCTGTACGAGTTTCCTAAATGTTTTCCTGCCAGCTTTTTTTCTGACTTTCTTACTGTGTGCCTCAAGCAGTGAGACAAAATGACAGGTTAGTGATTATTTGACAAGGCTTTTCCTTTAGTTGTCTGAGAAAGTTTGGGCTCTTTATTAAAACGACTGGAGAAGGGAGACCCACAGCTAAAAAAAAAGAGTTAGAACCTGTAAAAGTGGCAGCAAATTGAACCCAGGGGAGATTGTTAGAGGACATTTGTGGCAGTACACAGCAAAGTGACACTGTTTGCTTTCAGTGTTTGCTAATCCCCAAAGAATCTCTGTACCCAGGGTAAGAGATGGAGGCTCTTTGTTGCAAAAGGTTATGAACAACTAGTTAAATCTGATTCCTTGTGAAATATTAATGCACTGACTCAAATAACACTTAGAAAATCAGGCTGTTATTGCACTGAAAACTAGGTATGATTTATTCATGAGGCCCATTCGTTATACTTTTTCTTTTCTTTTGTATTTTATTTTAGGGGCCGATTCTCCATAGTAAAGAAATGCGTTCACAAAGCCACACGGAAAGACGTTGCTGTAAAATTCATTAGCAAAAAAATGAAAAAGAAAGAGCAGGCAGCACACGAAGCGGCTTTGTTACAGCACTTACAGCATCCTCAGTACATCACTATCCACGATACCTACGAGTCTCCTACTTCTTACATTTTAGTTTTGGAACTGTAAGTTTGTGGAGCTTGAATTCACGTGTCTGGGTAGGAATCACAGCCCTGTTAAAGCCAAGGATAAAATTCACCCTGACTTCACTGGGGCAAAGGTTCTGTTATAATTTTTCATTGATTGTGATGTCAAATGAAATAGACGTTTTCTGCAGAGACTCCACTGACTCTTTTTTTTTTGCAGTAAATAAGATTGATTCAGAGGGACAAAGCCCCACTGCTTTCTACTCCGATGAAGCTTGTGTAATCATATCAGCAGTTAGTGTGTCCCACTGAACAGCATCAGATTTATCTGGGCGGTTTTGTCCACTTTTTGGTTTTGAGTAAATGTGTTTCTGCTAGGTTGAAGCCTACATCGTTCTAATATTTCTTGGTGAAAAGAGCTGTGTAGCAACTATGCTTGACCCTATCAGGAGTAGTAGCAACCAAAATCCCAAATGCTGCTTTGTTACAGTATATCCAACAATGTACACTGGGGCTATTTGCTTGTTTGTTTATACAGATAAATAAAACTAGGTGGAAAACTTTTATTGGGTTAGTTTTCCCACAGAACACATAACCAGCTGAAAACGTCAGTGATTTTTTTTTTCTGCATTATGCAACCAGCTCTATAAATAAATAGATGAATCCCAATAATTAAGAGGATCTGTTTTCAAAGGAATTGCCACCGTCTATTGAATCCATCCTTAAGCAAATGAGTTTACTTTGAGACTGTTGCTAAATTTTTCAAGGACCGGAGATAACAACTGAGGATTAATCATTCTACCACTTCCATCGCCTGCAGTATCTTGAGATATCATTAAATACTCATCAAATCCTGCATGTTATTTTCCTCCATTTTTAGGTCACAAAGTTTCCACTGCAATTTTGTTTTCAAATATTAACTATTCCTAGAGATACCACGTGATCTTTCGTGGGTTTGAAGAGGGTTTCATGGGCAAGGAAGTTCTTTGAGGGTGGTGGAACACTGGAACAGCTTGCCCAGGATGGTGGTGGAAACCCCATCTCTAGAGACATTCAAGGTCAGGCTTGATGGGACTCTGAGCAACCTCATCTGGTTAAAAATGTCCTGTTTACTGCAGGGGGGCTGGACTAGATGACCTCTAAAAGCCCCTTCCAACCGCAAACATTCTGTGGTTCTATGATTTATTTGTAGGATGGATGATGGTCGTCTCTTAGATTATCTAATGAACCATGATGAACTTATGGAGGAAAAAGTCGCTTTCTATATAAGAGACACAATGGAAGCCTTGCAGTATCTTCACAATTGCAGAGTGGCTCACTTAGACATAAAGGTAAGAAGAAAAGAGAATGATGCTATTTTTCAGTGCCCTGGTACAGAGAGTTCCCAGATGCACAGACAGGGAGGAGGTGCAGTCCATACCCCAAAGAGATGATCACTGAATGAACAAACAGTATCTTTCAGACCTGTTGACCAGAGAAAGGACTTACTGACCTTCAGTGCAAGGTCTTTCTCTTCCTGGAGAAAGCCCAAGAACAAGGGGAGGGGAGGGTGGAGGGGCACAGGAGGTGAGGAGGGCTGTCAGGGTCAAAGGAAAGCAGCATGCTGCACTGTGCTGCAGAGCCTGAGAGGGGAACTGGGGGGGAGATACACCCAGGGAGAGGTTTGGAGGAAGAACGTTGTGGAGAAGAAATTCAGGCATTCTCTAGTGCTGCACTCAGCACAGCTTGTACCTGCTTCTGTTAGCGCACGTGGCAGGAGGCACTGTGCTGTCCTGGATTCAGCATTGTACTGCTGTCCTCACCAACATCCCAGTTACCGTGGATGACAGGGAATTAGTGATTGAAGTTATGATCAAGTGTTTTGAGTCTTGTGATCTGCAACATTGATTCTGGTTGCCAGGGATATCAGATAATCTGTATTTTTTTTACAGACTTAAATGCCAATTAAAAATGGAGAATGAGAGATGAATTTAACTTCCTTGTGTAGTGGACAGTCCAGCTCCAACAAGGTCTCTTCTCATCTCTCCAACCCCCAGGCATGTCAGATGAAGTGATGCTTTCATTCTTCTGCTGCCTATGACCACTACAAAAAAAAAAATTAAAAAAATTCCTTTTGTATAGTACCCCATGTGAGCATTAGTCCCAAAAGGCTAAATCATCCTGGTTTCTTTCACTAAGATTGTTTGTATTTTCTGCTGTATTTATAGGACTTGTCAAAAAATAGGTTTCACTTGGAGGTAAGAAACTGCACTGATTTCTCTATTTGATCATAAGATACTTCCCAGAGACAAGGTGGGAAGCCAATTTTCTGTGACCTATTTACAGCTCTCCTGAATGAGGGATGCTAAATAAAGCACATTCTGTTGCTAAGAGGGAAGCAGGAGATGCGATGGTAGTGACAGCAGACCTAGCCTAGTCTTGTCCCAGGATCTTATAGGATGAGGGCCTATAGGACAGAAAAGTGAGTCTAGACAGGGTGCAAAAATTCAGAAATCATCTCAGAGCCAACAAAGGGAGGAAAATCCATGTTAAGACCCCAGAGCAGAGTGTATAGGCAATGCTCAGCATCTCACAGAGACAGACAGACAGTTTCCATACTGAAAGAGCTGGTAAAATGGAGAGAAAAATAATTGAGATGAAATATAATTGCACTCTGGCTTGGAAGACATGACTGTGTAATTGTGTTTATGAGGGAACACTGGCAGCTCCATCCATAGCAACTGACAGCAACAGTAATGACAGGCACCAGAAGCCCTCCCAGGATAAGTGGCAGTGAGAGCAAAGATTAACGTTTACTTAATGAAGAAAATTTCTGCCACAAGTTACACACGTTGATGTAGCCAGTTGTCATGTAAACAAATGGAATCTAAATAAATTCATCAGAGATATACAAGTCTTATAAGAATCTAGAAATCTGTCATTGCTCTTAATCTGCGGAGATTAGTTTGGGAAATAAACTGTGAGTAGTTTGGACAAAGTGCAAAATCCCAGTGTGTTGCCCTTGTGCAAAAGAGGTGTTGTCTTTGCAACTTCAGCACTGATCTGAATTTCCAGTCATGTGAACAGCAGCTGAGCTGGTTCCTTGTCACTGAATCTCCTGATTTATACCTTGCACATCCAGTTAGATGCAAGTTTTGATCGGCTATTAAACCTAAATGAAATCTACACATTTTAATTGCAAAATTATAGTATAATTAAGTTTTTGTTATTATCTTCTCAACAGCCAGAAAATCTGCTCATTGATTTAAGAATCCCAGTACCTCGTGTCAAGATCATTGATTTGGAAGATGCAGTTCAGATCACGGGTCATTACCACGTCCATCACCTCCTAGGAAACCCGGAGTTTGCAGCTCCTGAAGTTATCCAAGGCCTTCCTGTCTCCCTGAGCACAGATATCTGGAGCATTGGGGTCCTCACCTATGTCATGTTAAGCGGTGTCTCGCCATTCCTGGATGAAAGCAAAGAGGAGACTTGTATCAATGTGTGCAGAGTCGACTTCAGCTTCCCACCCGAGTACTTCTCTGATGTGAGCCACGCTGCCAGGGATTTCATCAATGTTATCCTCCAGGAAGACTTCAGGAGAAGGCCGACGGCAGCCACTTGTTTACAGCATCCGTGGCTGCAACCGCACAATGGCAGCTATTCCAAGATCCCACTGGATACCTCCCGCTTGGCCTCCTTCATCGAGCGCCGCAGGCACCAGTACGATGTGCACCCAGTCCCCAGCGTCAAGAGCTTCCTGATGAGCAGGCTGAACCCAGGCACATAACGCCTTCACCCCTGGGGTCCTACACTGCTGGTCCTGAGGCAGCAAGCAGGTGCAAAGCAGATCTGTCTGTACATAGTCCTGTGTTTGGCATTTGCATTTTACGTGGCTTCCCTAACTGGGAGGGTACCAATCACTGTGGAGGCGGCAGTACCTGCCCAGTTCCTTCAGACCAAAGCAAAGAGGGTAACAGCGGCAGGTACTCGCTCCCTCCCCTTGGCAGACTCCTCCTGGGACACGTGGTATTGTCGCATCCACCGCCAAAAAAGGACCATGGGAAGCAAACGCCAATCAGAAGCGAGAGCCAAAATTGAAGTTGCCTTAATCTTTGTGAGGCAGCCTTATAAGTAATACTCTTGATCTTGCTGAACTGATTTCAAAATGTACGGGAGATTAGGAGTAGGGTAGTGGGGGGGAGTGAGACTGGGCTGACCTTTGCATGTACTGAAGAACTGGACCGAAGTCAGGTTTTTCTGAAATCTTTGCAAGTCTGCTTCAGGTTTACAGATGGATTTTGCGTGCCCCGTATGCCGGGGTCTGCCATGATGTCAGTGGGGACTTTGCCTGTGTTGGACGTGCAAGATCAGGCCCTAGTCACTGCTGGATCAGCTTCCATGGTGGCATGGCTTAGATACGCTCTCGCGGTGTGGTAGTGCTCAGACCAAAATCCCCCGTTCATCCTTGGGCTTTCTGCTGTGTCGAGTCAACATGCAGTACCTTTCAGAGCCACGATTAAGGCAATGAATTAATTGGAGCATACAGCTGGTTTTGACTAAGCACAAAGGGACTATGATGGGTTTTTTTAGAAGCATTTTATACACACTGTACAGAAATCTTTTGCAAAACCTGTGCATTGAGAAAAGGCTGTGTCCAATTTTTGCAGTATCTGTAAACTAGATGATGACGATGAAGACAATTTTTTCTATCACAGGTTTTCAGTATACATATATTGTATCATATATATATATAAAAATATATATAGAAAGGATCCTGTTCCATTTCTAGCTTCAGAATTGCTTGGCCCAAAGTCCATCTAAGCCTTTCGGAGTGCGGTAGGAGTGGTGAGTTCATCCTTGTGCTTACAGCTTGAAAATCGTTTTCAGTGTTTAAGATTTGTCATTAGTTTCCTTTCCAAACTTGTAAATATCTCTCAGTCGCCGTTAGGACCTCATCACCAAAGCATTTGTGAGGATATTTTTATGTCCAAAGCCTAATTTGTAATAAAAAAAAAAAAATTAAAACATTTTTCTCTTGCAAGCCAAGTTGCAACATCATCATATTGATGTTACAGTGATGGAGCCAGCCGAAGTATAACCAACGCAGGGAGTCTGCAGGGATAAATAAATCAGCGGTTCTTAGGCTGGCCAAATCTTTCTCTCTAGCCGTTGGACTGGGAGGGGAAACATGTCCCCAGCTGGTGCTTCCCCATCCTGCTGCCGCACCACGAAACTCTTCATCCCTGCAAGGTGATGATCAAAAAGGATTTTTTAAATTTTTTTTTTTTCCCCCTAGCATGCGGGGACTTTGTCTCGGTGCCGAGTGCCATCGGTGTGCCTGTGCTGGGAAATGTCCATTGTTACCAAAGGTTTTCCTAAGGAAAAGGGCTTGATCTGACCATGTGTGCTCAGCATAGACCCTCCTGTAAGGGCAAGCATCAAATTCAATTTACCATACAAGTAACTGCACTGTGAGCCTGCAATACATCTGCAGGAGCAAAAGCCATCTCTGTTAGCAGGTGGTGGTACGCTGCAAGTACTGCTCAATTCTCAGGGCTCTGCTAAGCCCTTCTTTTGATCCTCCTCTAAGCTCAGTTTCAAGGCAGGTAGGAGGCCTGGCCCTTCTCTTTGTGCTTGCTCTATCACATTGCTGGAGAGGTCAGTATTTTGCTAGTGGAGAAGAACGAAGGCACAGCAAAAAAAACCCCAACCCAGCGGTCAGCACCACGTGCATGCAATACAAGAACAGACCTTGAGGTCAGGGAGCCACAGTCCGGAGGTTGAGCCCGGGTGCCTGAGCAGTCAGAGGTGGTGTACAAGGCTGTGTGGCTGTCAGAGAGCGATCTAATAAGGGGGGAGGTTGTGGAAAGGCTGGAAGGAGACAGCGTTCACAGAAGGCTAAATCTTCTGGGTCAGCTACAACCTATCTCAGTTCCCCTCTGCAGAGCAGCAGCTCATTTTCTAAGCAAGCCAGCAGCACCTTTTAGACAAAGGCCAGGCGAGCAAGAGTGTGAAGTATGCAATTTCTTAGCAAAGGCAACTTCTTCAGACATCAGTCATCAAGAGGTGTCTTTAGTTAGCACCAGCCCCAGGTGCTTTCTTACTGCAGGACACTTCCTCCTATTTGTCAAAGCTGGCTCTTTGCACTGTCATTGTGCTGCCCTTAAAAAAAAGTTTATGGAAGTGTGGTTTATAAAACCCACAGCTTTTATGAGGCCTGAGGGTACAATTTAAGCCACGGTCTTTCTGCTTGGCATTAATACAAACAAATTCTCATGTATCATGTGAAATCTGGAGTTATTTATTATTTTATTTTCCAACCTCCTGTGTTCACGTCTCAGACTGCAACAGCAGGCACTTCAGATACGGAGGAGGACAAAGCCAGGTAGTTTAAGGGAATATTTGCTATTAAAAACCAGAAAAACAAAAAAAAAATTAAAAGAAGAAAAGAGGATAAATGTTTCGGTATTGGTGCTCAGATTCAAACAGGAGATTCCTCAGCAAGGGAGAGCTGGAGGTTTCTGAACTCTGAAGATTTTGAATGTTATGGGGTTTCTTTCCTGTATGATTCTGCTTTTTCTATATTCATGTTGGAGAACTTCTCTTCCCAGGCACTGCTCTTCTTACAGCACATTAAGGGAAACTGGAACCTGTTAGTACATCCAGATACATTTGTGATTATCAACGATTCTTGCATTTTATCTCAACGATTTCTTTTGCCTGAGTATTATCAAGTTGATACGAAATGCTGCTGTATAATAAATACAGAAGTATTCTGACCTTGCTCTCGCAAGGTCTTTTTCAGCCAACGTGTGGCCTCTCGGCAGATCCATCAGGTTCTGTAACTCTGTTGTAAAGAGATTACAGACGCTCAGTAAGTAGGCCTGGAGTGAGTCCACTGGGTGAGAAGCACCACAGCCACCCCCCTTTGCACGGCAGCCAACCTCCTTTGCAGCATTCTCCGACTACTGGATGGGTTTGTGCATGAAATGTTGCCTGTAACACACATGGGGAAATACAGTTTCTCACAAAGCTCCACTGGACCTTGAGGAAGCTCTCCAGAGAGCAGCTGACTCCCCCAGGAAGACTTCCACCAGTGTTCCCGAGATGGCCAGGTGAAGGCATGGAGGTAGCTGCACCCTCAAGCTTCTGTGGCAGGAAGGCAGGAGCAGGGGTGCCAGCGGAACAGAGCTCAGAGGGCACGGTGCCGTGCCGTGCTCGTTATTTAAGATGGCTACATTTATTGAACGCATATGGCAATGAGAAACTCCCTCACCTCTGGCTCTTCTCTGCTCGGAGCAGCTGGGCCATCAAAGGGGAAATCCGATTGCCCAGGTAGCACCGTCAGCTCCCATCAGGTGTCTGAAGCACTTGCTCCCCTGGGGGCATCTCCATCCCTCCACCAAGCTGCCAAACACCCTACGCACGTTACTGCAGGGATGACACACAAGCAACTCCAGGGTTTTAGACTTTAATATATTAAAGCAATCCAGGCTTTGAAATTTATAAAATTTCTCTCTTCCTACTTGTGCCAACAAGTCTTTTTTAGTCTTATTGCCTTTTTAAGTTATTTTTTTTTCAGTAGCATTATCTTTAAAAGCATTTTACTTACAAACTAAATTAATGCTGAGACAAAGTCTGTGCCCTCAACAGACCTGTACAAGTTCTGTGGCTTCGGCAGAGTTTGTTGGCGTTTCTGACGAAGCTGTTAGGCCTTTGTTATGAATACCGTGAGTAAAGGCTAAATGTTACAGCCTGACTATATATAAACTGTATTTTAACAGCCGTGCCACGAGAGGACTGCATTAAGTGACCTGGGATAATATAAACTTCAGACAGGGATGTAAAGGCTGCTCGGTATGTACAGTGGTCTGACAGAAGCGAACGCGCACAGGGGCTAACCACCCGGGTTTGGTTCCGTTCCTGTCACTGCAGAGACAGAGTCTCCTCTAACACTGCACCTGTATTTATTTTCCAGCTCATTCTTTCACGTCCCATCAGAAAATGGTGCTTTTCCACAGAAACAAAATAAAATCCTGTTTAAGTAGGCTGACTGCACACAGTGCCATCAAGTGATGAATTCTCGTTCTGGGATCTGTATAGTGGTGAGTGTTACCATAGCGTCAGGATGCTGAATATTCGCTGTAACTGTAGTCTTTATTATGAAGCTAGTGAAAAACCAACATCTTCTCTACTAAGCCATATTTCACCGTCATGTCCAACTCCTGATGCTGGTGCTTTTACTTCTCTTTCTACCAAACTGTTCAGCATTGCTCTGCCACCAAGGTCAATTTGCTGATAACTTTTGGAAGGCAAATGCAATAGGAAGTGAAAAAGAAAAAAAAAAAAAAAATCTCAGACTTACTCGAAGAGGTAAGAGCAAACAGTTGGAATATATTGATGCTTTTCAATCTTTGCAACAATCAACTGAAGGAGGAAAAAAGAAACAGTATTGCTAACAGCTCAGCATTTTCAAGGTGCAAAGTAATTCCACAGCCTTAATTATTTCAGTGTATTGCTGGTTTGCCTTAAATGTATCTTCAGTTTTACTGCGGAGTTTCATTTTGTATGCACACAATGTTGTTTTGTAAAGGTAAGTCTGTAAATATTTCCTTTGTAAGTCGAATCACTCATGTGTACTGTTGTGAGGTGATTACTTGCTGTCCCACGTTGTTATGACTATACTGCAGTATCTATGATCATCTACAGATGTAGCTTCAAACTGTACATCTTCTGTCCTTGCATTCCTATAAATAGAGTATACTACTGATTCCGTTTCTGGCCTTTTTTGGTTGAATACCCCGTTAGTCTTCCTTCACACCCGTGGCACTCTTCCTGAGCCCCGGAAGACTCGGGGCTCGCCGATCGCTTTCTGGCGTGCCCGGAACCCAAGCGACCTTCTGGGGGTCACCCCGAGTAGAGAGAAGGTCTCAGGCCGCACCAACCCCCCCCGCAGCAGCGCTGCCCGCTGCCCCGCCGAATGCGGCCTGAGCGCGGTTCCCGCCCGACGGTGCCGGGGCTCCCTTCCCGCCACCGGGCTCGCGATCGGGCGGGGCCGGGATCCGCCGGGCGGGAACGGGCTCGTGGCCCCGCCCCCGATACCCCGCCCCCTCGGGGGGGCCCCCGCCTCGCGCTCCTCCCGCGCGTGCGCACGGCGCGCCCCGCCCCCTCCCTCGCCGCGCTCCGCTCCGTCATCTCCCGGCGCCCCGGGGTGGGAGGGGGCAGCGGCGGCGCGTGGCGGGATGGAGGCGGTGGCGGGGCGCGTGGCGGTGGCGCTGCGCGAGGCGGGCGCGCTGCGGTTCGGCGATTTCGTGCTGAAGAGCGGGCGGGCCTCGCCCGTGTACATCGACCTGCGCGGCCTCGTCTCTCACCCCATGCTGCTCCGGCAGGTGCGGGGCCGAGCGCCGGGCGGGCCGGGGTTGGGGGGGTTCGGGCCTGCCCTGTGCGGGTCCCTGCCGGCACGGCGGGGTCTGGCTGCCTCCTGTGGGGTGAGGGGTCTCTTAGCTCGGGGCGGGGGGGAGCTGTGAGAGCGCTGGTGGGGCCGCTCCAGAGAGCCCTTCCTCGGGCCGGCCTGGTGCTCGGGAGCCCGCCGGGCACGGGCGTGGGGACAGCGACGGCCCGGTCGTGGGGAGCAGCGCGGTTCTTGGGCGTTTGCATCGCTTCCTTCGATGGTGCTTTGGCTCAGTAGCCTTCGCGCCAGTCGGACTCTTAAAAGTGCTCGGTTTCCCTTTTCAGGTTGCAGATCTTCTCTTTCAAACAGCTAAAGATGCTGGTCTCAAGTACGACTGTGTGTGTGGTGTTCCCTACACGGCACTGCCCTTGGCCACAATTATCTGCTCAGAAAATCAGATTCCGATGCTTATACGGAGGAAGGAAGCAAAAGACTATGGTAAAATCTTCAAATCGAGGATTTGTCTCATTTGGGAAATTATATACTTGTAGTTCTTCTGTAATGTACACCTCTCCCTTCCAGTTTAAGGTTACCACTCTGGTTCAAAAAGCAGTCCCTTTTGCCCCTAAAAAATACCTGCCCCAGCATCTCAGTCTGCTCAGGCTCTCTCAGCTGGTTGCTGATTAGGCTGCACCTTGAATTCTGCTTTGTTAGGTTTGGAGACTCTTGGCTTTTTGGTTTTTTCATTTGTGGGAGTTTTTTTTATTTGCTTCTTTTCTTCAGCACTATTTTTTTTTTTTTGGCAACATTACCATTGTTCTGGGTTACCAGCCTCCTCCAGAAACCAAGATTTATAACTTAGTTTGTCTGATATGCTGAAACCAGTACAATATTTCAGCCCCAAATAGAACACTTTGTGTATTGACTCCAAGAGGAGCCTTTCTAGGCTTGTTCTTCATTTATCTCTCAAACCCCTTTTTTTCTTTCATATCGTATAGTCCTGTAATCACTGGGCAGGATGGACCAGGTGAGAAACAGTTCTCTACCCAATGAGCCATTTATTTGGTTTTGCAAAGGGAATGGGGAGAGTAGACTGTAGCATTAATCTACCATAGCAACTGGATTTCTGTGTGTGATAAGAGCAGTTTTTAATTAGAAAGTATGCTTGTCAAAACTAAATGTTAGTTTTATGTTAGTGTGCCAGGCAGGAAAATGTTTGCTCCCCCTTGTGAAGGGCAAGTCAGTTGTGACAGCAATTAGCTGTCTGGCAGAAGTTTGTTCTCTAGGCTGTCATGGTCTAAGCACTGGCTGCATAATGTTCTTTGCTGCTCCATGCATCTTTTGTTGTTGCCACCCAGGAGGCCTTTCATGGACCTGTGCCTGTTGTTAGTTAGGACAAAGGCATTTTGGGCTTTACTCCTTCTAATTCTTCTAACAGGCGTATCGAGCACAGAAAACTGCTGGTGGAAAACAGGAAAAATGAACAGTATCATCAACTTGGCTGCTTTAAAGACGTTTTAAGTAGCTATAGAAAACAGTTTTGTAATTCTGAGCTTTCAACTCATGGCAGTACTAAACTTCTTTAGTAATCAAAAGGTTTACATTTGTGCAGTTCACAGTATGTCAGTTTTATTAATGGAACACAACTTCCAGAAATGTAAATATTTTCCTAACTTGGAGAAATAACAGTCTTCATGAATTGAATTACAAGTCAGTGACTGAGCCGTGGTGAGAACTGTGATAAACAGTATCAGGTAAGAACAAAAAACTTATCTCTCCATACTGACAGGGAATGTGAAATTCCTGTTCTCTGGAAGCCCAGTTCCAGTGGGCTCCAGGATATGCTGCAGTGTATGCTTGTATTGGGAACAAATCTGGTCTATACAGTAGCATAGCAAGTTAGTTTTGATACTTTAAGTTTTTTGGAGGTCTTTCAAACTTTTTGCATTTAGTGGAGTGTTTGCCTTTTGTTTTTAAGGTACAAAGCGGCTGGTAGAAGGTACCATTAATCCAGGAGAAACATGCTTGATCATTGAGGACGTGGTAACAAGTGGATCTAGTGTACTGGAAACTGTGGAAGTTCTTCAGAAAGAAGGATTAAAGGTTACAGATGCCATAGTGCTGTTGGACAGAGAGCAGGGTGGGAAGGCTAGGTTAGAGGAACGTGGAATTCACCTACACTCTGTGTGCACGCTCTCCGGGGTGTTGGAGATTCTCCAGCAGCAGGGAGAAGTGGCTGTTGAGGTGGTTGAAAAGGTGAAGAAATTCATTCAGGAAAATGTGTTTGAGCCTGTGGCTCAGAATGGTCCTGCTCCTGTGAAGAGACTATGTAGAGATCTGAGCTTCAGTGCTCGAGCTGAGCTGCCAGGGGTTCATCCTGTTGCAGCCAGGCTTCTCATGCTCATGGAAAAGAAGGAAACAAACTTGTGCCTTTCTGCTGATGTCACAAGCTCTAAGGAGCTGCTGCAGTTAGCTGCCCTCCTGGGCCCCAGCATTTGTATCCTGAAGACTCACATAGACATCTTGAATGATTTCACCCCAGAGGTAGTGAAGGAATTGAGAACGCTTGCAGCTCAACATGAATTCCTGATTTTCGAAGACAGGAAATTTGCAGACATTGGAAACACAGTGAAACATCAGTATGAAGGTGATTATCATCAACCTCAATTTACTGTAACTTTGCTGCCAGTGTAGCTGCAGTGCTGGCACATGTCGGGAGAGATTGTGAAATCTCCAGCCTGAGAGAAGACTCGAGGGAACAAGGCCCTGAACAACTTTATCTAGCTTTGGAGTTAATGCTGCTGAAAGAGCATGACCTCCAGAGGTCCCTTCCAACCTAATTTTTTTTATGGATCCATGGTTGTGCTCTGTAAGTACTTCTGAGTAGTTTGCTGTGAGGAAAAAGCAGCACAGCTTCTTAAGGCAGCGTGCTGCTGTATGCTGTGTGCTCGTTATGGCTTTTAGTGGATACTGCATCTGCAACTGTGGAACCATGTTATTTCCTGATCCATATGTCCCGTATGATCTGTATACTGTCTTGATAGATAGCCCCTGTGACAGTGCGTTTCTAGGTTACTGTAAATGTCTCAGTGAATGTTAAAGGTGAGATACTGAGAAGTGTTTGTGAAAAGTAAAATTTACTCAGACTTTGTGGTTAAGCAGCTATCAGAACTGTCTGACAAGACTGAACTTGTAACTGTCAAGCTTCAGCAGTAAAACTGCCTTTTAAAATGTGAGTGATTTAGTGTGCAGCTTGTTTTAACTCACATTCCCCATTTAATACATTTCTAATGATGCATTGCCTGTGTCTTCCTGTCCGTGTTCTCAGGTGGTGTGTTCAGAATTGCATCCTGGTCAGATTTTGTGAATGCCCACGTGGTTCCAGGCTCTGGAGTTGTGAAAGGTCTGAAGGAAGTAGGTCTTCCTCTCCAGCGTGGCTGTCTTCTGGTTGCTGAGATGAGTTCCCAAGGGTCACTTGCAACAGGTGACTACACAAAAGCTGCAGTAAGTAGGCAGTCTTGGTTTCGGGTTAAAAGCTTGTAAAGTCTTGTGACAGGGAAGTTTCTAATATTTGCACTTTCAAAAGTCTTTCCAGCTCTATTACAGTTTTGGCTTTTTTTGCTGTGGAGACTCAACCTCAGAGCATGGTGTTTAAATGTTGTCCCCCGTAGGCTAGTTGTGTGAGGTGGGTGGAGTTCACACTGAATTCTAGTAAACTTGCCAAGTTGGTTATTAGCATGCCCCCCCCCCCCCTTTTTTTTTTCTTAAGCAGTAAATTTCTAATTAGTTTAATTCATTGTGCTGTTTAGAACATAGAAAGAAGCACAGCACTTGCATTCCTGGCTGCAAGTGCAGCAAGACCAGTGAGGTGAGCAAGCTGTGGCTGGCTTTGTATTGGTAAAGCAAGAACAGGTGTTTCATACCCTTGCCTTGCACAGCTTAACATGTCAGAGGGTGGATGAGAAACAGATTGCTAGTCAAGCTTAATTTTAAGTATATCACTTCTGTTTACTGATCTTCAGGTACAAATGGCTGAAGACAACTCTGATTTTGTCTTTGGATTTATATCTGGATCTAGAATTAGTAATAAACCAGAATTTCTTCACTTAACTCCAGGGGTGCAGCTGAAAACTGGAGGTAAGTTTTTCTGAAGCATTTACAGTCTGTCTGTAAATTTATTAAGTGATGTAGCCTTCGGTGAAAAAGTAAATTCTAATGAGGGTTTGGTTGCCAATTCTCTGGTGGGAGGAGTCTGTGTTTGCCTTTATGGACTGCCTTGTGTATTTCTGGGTGCGCTGATGCCTTTTTTTCTGTGAGCTCTGAAGGGCAACCAGGAGGCTGTGCAGCTTTGTGTGCTGAGGTCTGTGCATACCACAAAGCACAGAAGATTAGATGTACAACTACTCCGTGGGAGTAGAAAAAAGTTTTTTAAGAGACACAAAAGTCTTTTAACACTGCTGATACTGCCACAGATGTGGTATCAATGAATTGGAAGTCTTATACTGACTAAACAGGTTATCATTGAACCAGGCAGGGGAGATGTTGCTCTGCAATACTTAATTCTTATGAAACCTGAAGTGGTATCACAAGGTTTTACATGAGTGTTTGTGAGTTTTGCCTGTTTTAAGGTGGCTAAGGCTTGTTTCAGTAATCCTCATCAGTGCTTCTTTGTGTGACTGTTCCATCTGTTCTGACTGGTAACTCAGGATAAAGGAGGGCATACTCTGTCAGATTTGATCTGTGTCATTGGGGGTTTGTTAGTTGGAGACACAGTTCCTGGTTATGTTTGTGGATTAGTAGGGAGAGAGCTGGAACAGCCTGCCTCTGTTCCAGCACCTCTTGGGAGGTTTTTACTAGATAGTTTTGTACCAACTAAAAAAAACATAAATATATGGTATCTCTATTTCAGGTGATAACCTTGGACAGAAGTACCTAAGCCCCAAGGAAGTTATTGGCGAAAAAGGTTCAGATATCATTATTGTGGGACGTGGTATCTTGTCAGCTTCAGACCATCTTCAAGAAGCAGAAAAGTACAGGAAGGCAGCTTGGGAGAGCTACCTAAGCAGACTTGGTAAGGGTGCAGGAGATTGAAAGCAGGCCACTTTCCTAGACAACAAGCAAAGCAGATGGAGCTGCCATCATCGTGAGACTTGCAGTTAAATACCCAGGCACTGCAGCCAGTAGAAAACTGCCTTCCTGGAGAAAAATCTGTTGCTAACTGAATTATTTTTAATTGCACACAAATGATGAAATTGTACATGCCATGTTGTTTTTTAATACTCGAATGTATGAAACCAAAACTTCATGCCCCATTGTTAGCTTTAATAGCTTTTTCTCTGCTTAAAAAGGTTGCATCAAACACTCCAAGGGTGTTTGGCTGTTGTTGCATTTGTTACTTTTCCTCTACCCTCAAATTCCTTCTGCCAATGGAAACAATCTTGCTGTTCTTAATAAACTTCACCTGCAGACCTGACCTCCTGCCCCACTTTCAGAGGATTACTCAGCTCTGCTGTTTCCAAGGAGCAATTATGGGTCTTAATCCCACACTGTAAAATTGATTAATGTGTTGTTTAATAAATACTTTTTTGCTACTGTTTTCTTTCATTGGATCTGTTAAGTTTTCCTTCTGGGGTAATGTGAAATGCTGGTTTTGGAACCTCCACACTATAAACTCATTCTCTTGTATGACTGCAGGAATTGCTCATGATTCTGTTTACAGGAGCTACAAAGAATTTGTCAGAGAAACTAGTTATGTGCTTAATTACAGTGGAGTTGATGGTTCCTCTAATGAGAAACTAAAACATACTTTCTGTTCATTGATGTTTTATGACAACAGGGGGAATACCTCCAGCACTTGCTTTCCAGTAATTACTTTTCTAGTGAGAAGAGTTTTTTGGCATTGGTGCTGGATTCTTCACTAAACCTTTCAAAATAGGAAGTTGGAGTTACACTGAAGCTCAAAAGGAGAGCTGTTGTTGATTGTAGTTTGGATTAATCGGGGCAATGCCAAAAACCAAAGGATGCAGGTTTGGATGTGAGGGCTTTGCCTTATGCTTCTCCTGTTTCCATCACTGTGCTCTCAGACAGTGACATGTGCCAGACTTCAGAAATACACAATACTGAAAGACTTCCTCATTGTCTGGATGTGCTGGGGGTGATGACTTTACCTTTTCACACTCCACCTGCCCTGGAAGCATGCTGCCACTCCCCTGGGTGGACATGGCTGCTTATGGGATTTAGTGGAGACAATATTAGAGTTTAGTGTGCATTTTGTTTTCCCTGGGGCTACTATTTGCTTTGGTAATTATGGATCTTAACTTTCATCTGGTGAAGATGGAGACTCTCTTGGTTACCTTTCGCAGCTAGAACTCTGAGTGTGTTTTATCTTGTGTAGCCACCCTGCAGCAGTCTGAGCCGTATTTCACATCACCTTCTTAGAAGGGGATTTGGGTTTTGTTTACTGTCTCAATTATCTCATGGCCTTGAGGTCTGCAGCAGAACCGAGACTTTCCCAAGCTGTTTTGAAAGTTATTTTTTCCACCAGAGGGAGCTGATACTCTCTTTTTCAGGAGAGTTGATGGCTTAACTGTTTTACAGCTAATAGTTTACAGCGATGATACCACCTCTAGATACACTTAGGCTGAAAATCAGTCTGGTTTTCAACAAGTTACACCCTTGCTGCTGCCCTCATTTGAAACAGCACAGTTTACCAGAAGGCAGCTTCAGGAGTTCAGCACTGTATGTTTTTGTTGGCTTGCTGTTACAGCACAAGCAGAACTTTGTGAGTTCAGTATTTTCCACTAACTGTGCTGAAGTACGTTAAGTGGGTGGGTGACATCTGCGCAGCTAAATCCCTGAGCAGGCTCTTGGAGAGCTCGTTTATCAGGCCTCCATCTGAAAAAAAAAAAAGCAACTGCTTTTGGAGAGATGGATGTGATCTAATGTCCAGTCGCTTGTAAAGGATATGTGCAACTTTTCTTTACAAAACAAGTTCTGAGGAACAGATTCATTGGAAAGCTTCATTTCACAGTCCTTCATTGTGTGCTCAGTAAATCATCTAGAAAGGGTTGTATTCTGGCACTTCATTTGACACCAACGTTGCAAACGTTTCAATTAGTAAAACAAAAACATGTTGCCTCCTATATGCATTCTTCTGTCAGAATGCTTATGGTAAACAAGTGTGTGTACTTTCTTTGAGGTACCTGAAAGTGATTAAAAATCCATTTCAAATTAAGAACAAATGTTAATTTCCTTACTTACCCCCGCTGCTCACATTCATCGCATAGTTCCTGCTGTTGATCCCAACTGTTCCTAACATGGGAACTAGGTCACAATTTACAAAACTCATTTGCATCATAATATATGAAACTGAAAGTCTTGCAGTCCATTCTCTGATCCAGTCGAGTCTGGGGTAGAGACATAAGGCTATGTTTAAATTACTGTGCTGTCACATGATTTATATTATCTGGCAAGAAGGTGTTTGCATGAAATTGTGATCTGTAATGCACTCTGGAGTATGATTTATAATAGAATGAAAGGATATCACACTGCTGCTACAGAAACACGACTGTGACCAAGCATCAGTGCTTGCAGCAGAAAGAAGGCTGACTTGCTACTACTTCTTAGCAGCACAGCAGGGGCTGTGTGAGACATCAGCATAAGCTGGAGCCATTAAAGAATTGTTACCTAGCTTTTGATACTGGTGTGTAAAGTTCATTGGCTTTCCGAGGTTGTGGATATCTCTGTCTAGCATGAGGAGTGCTGTGTCAAGAGCACCCGGCCTGGGCACTTTAATCATTGTAACTGCATAAGTACAGTGCTTGACTCAGACTTAAAATTCTTGCAAAATCTTGATACCTAGAACAGAATTAAACCAGCGGAGTTAAATTTTTTGTCGTTAAACGTATGATTTGTATGTCATAGTATCAACATTGCTTTATTAAGCAATAATTGACAGGTCATATTATAGACTTTTCTATGAAAATTTAGTTAAGACTTAATCCCAGAAAAATAAATTAATCACTTCCCTTTAAATTTATGTGGAATGCCTGTTGCTGTGTTTATGGTTTTCTTTTTTTTTTCACAAGGGACACAAACATTGCATTTAGGGAAGAGGGCCAAAGGAACGTGAAACACCCAGAGAAAATTTGTTTTCAGTTCTGAGTTTTGGAGGTCACTATCTCAGGAAAATGGTCTGTTTTAAAAGGCTTGTAATGAGACTGTGGGCTAGACAGGCTGGATGTTTTGTTTGTTTGTAATTACTCTGTTGGTTCTTGGTCTGTCTGTACCACAGCGACAAGCACAGCTTCGGGTTTGAATGCTGCAGCATATTAAAATCCAGCCTGATGTCTGCTCCAGCTTCAGGTTTTCCTCTAATTCTTTTGGCAGGCATTTGCATCATGCCTGCGTGTCTGGGTTGACTTTGTCTTCAGTCTTGGTTCTGTGCTCCTGCACGACCCATGTCCTCCTCTGAACTTTTTCTCATAAGCTGGTGCTACCCACAGTCTGGCTGTGAGAATGCAGGGCTGTAGGTGGAGGCTGGCCAGGGTGGAGAACAGGAGGAAGGCCAAGCAAGGCTGTAACTGCAAACCTCTTGCTTATAGCATGGTCTCCCGGGCAGAAGTGTGATGGCATGCCATAGGTTGTGTTTAGCTCAAATGGGTATTGCAGGAGGAGAAGCTAAGCTAGTGCAGTCACAGAATCACAGAATAGTCATGGTTGGCAAAGCTCTAAGATCACCACGTCCAACTGTCAACAACAACAAAACCCACAAAACCAAAACCCACCTCACCAATCGCTTTTGAGCTGTTCCAGAGCAACTAGTAGTAGCTATACAAAAGATACTTTCACAGGCAGGATTATTTAGGGGAATTCTGCAGTGTTCCCTGCAGCTGATCCTTTCTGCTTCGCTGGGAGGTATCATTTTAGGCTGATGATGGGAGCAGCCATAAAGGCAACCTGGTTATAAAGGGAAAAATATTGAGCAGAAGATGAACGACCTCTGCTCAAACACTGATAGAAAAAAAGCCTGCCAGGCTGGGAACCAAGCCTGGGAACCAGCAGCACCCTTGAGGAGTGCAGCTGGCATCTTTGAAGTGCAGCTGGATACTGAGAAACCAGAGATACCCTGAGATACCATTGATAAGTGCGAAAACAAGGAAGAGCAACTTATCATCAGAGAAGGTGAAGAAAAAGCCTGGAAAAGGGGGAAAATATCCTGAGAAAGTAAGCTTTGGGAATGACTATTTAATGTTTTAACTCACAGAACAGAAAAATAGTCTGATAAAAGGAAAATCTGTCTGCGAGCAGAGAAAACATCACCAGTTATTGGCTGTGCCAGGTGAAAAATAGAAGTTGGCAGCATCTATTGGCTGTTCGGGGTGGGCACATCCTACACTCCTTTATGTCTCTGTGATATAAAAAGGACTGACTTTTTACCCCAGATGGAGCCTCTTTTCCTGCACATGAACCCCTGTTCCCTGTGATGTCTCCTTGTCAGAGTGGACCCTTGCCAGGGGCACTAGGCTGACTGGACTCTGTGGAGCAGATCATCTTCCAAGTGAGACTTCACCCACTGTTGACTGCTGGGATCGTTTTGATGAGCCCTTGGTACTGGTAAGAATTTTTAATATATATACCTGCATGTAAATAATTACAGATAGGTATATTTGATGCTTTACTAGTGGCAATTCTGCAGTAATTTGTAACATTGAAATACAGACTTGCTGCTAAGATTGATTGCTGCTTGTGGAAATACATGTTTGCTTTCTGGTAGGGATTTGCAGTACCCTGTAGTATAGAGGTGCTTGCTTTGCCAATCATAACTATACCTGCCTTGATAGCAGGAAACTATAACAAAGTAAAAACCACAGGTAATAAATCCTCCCTATCTTTGTGCGTGACAGAGTCCTGCAGACTTGCCACAGTAGTTGGCCAGGTAACCCTTCTGGGTTGTGTCATTAAGTGATGGCAGAAGTGGGCTTCTGTCAGACACGGGTCATGGATGCTTGGGAGGAGGCGGTAGAAGAGCAGCGAAAATGGCAAGAGGCGAAGGGGTGGAAAACGCCTCAGTGGGACAAGGAATGGGTGTCTGAGAACTGGCTGAACTGGGAGACGCTGCGAGCGGAGTTTCAGAAGTGGCAGGACAGTCAGAAATGCAAAGCAGAGGGGGGCAAGGGGGCCTTCATCGGGCTTCTCACGGAGGCGCTGGCGGCCGCGGGCACTTTGTTTAACGCTGTCAGGCGGGAGCTGGGAGCTTTGCAGCGAGCTGAGGATGCAGCAACGCAAGAAGGGGGCTTTGAATCCCGTAGTTTTGTTGCAACCAAATTACTCGGGCAATTAGAAACGAACCTCAGACCTCTGGCTATGCGACAGCTAGCGCAAGAGCCCGCACGCCTGGTCTCAGAGGGTGAGAGCGCCGGCAAGATGCACATCCTGAAAACGGATAACAAGGAGGGATTTGATTCTGGCAGCGGGTCTCCCTCCCCCACTTCGATACCCGAGCGCTCTGCGGATAACGCGGCCTCCTCGCGCGCGAGCGTTCCCGCTTCCCCGGCGCGGCTGCCGGCTGCTGCTGGAGAGGATGGCGCTGCCCCGCCAGGCAGGGGCACGGTGACTGCTGCCAACTTTAGTGCGGAACAGCTCTGGCAGCTGTCCTCGCAGTACGGCAAATTGCCCCACGAGGACTGGGTGGGATGGGTGGCGCGGTGCTACCAGCTGGGAGCTGGAGCCATGGTCCTTAATCAGACCGTGGCCGGACAAATATTCCTGGGAGGAGGAATATTTCTCCTAAACCCTGATGCAGGGTCTGGAGCGGATACCTTCTCCCTGTTATCTTCAATTATACACGCTGTTAGAAAAATGCCAGAACCGTGGGGATATCTCCCTCCTTCTCCCTGGAGTACTCCTGATGGGTTTTCGGTGTGGACAATGAGACTGGCTGCTCAGGACGTCCTTAAGGGCCAAGGGAAAATACCCCAGGACATGATGGCTGTGCCAGCAACAGCCACAGGGAAACTAAAACTCTTGCAAAATGCAGCACCTGGGGGGCCAAAAAATCTGGCCTTGATGTTACGCTATGAAACCTGGGACTGGAACACAATAATGGCCCAAGGGCTGCAAAACTGGACAGCCCTTATGGGGAAGCAACGAGGAAAGGGAAGCACCCCCAAAACCATAGTCTCTAAAAGAGAAGGTCGGGTCAGGGTCGTCCAGTTACCAAAGGGGGGTCAGACTAACAAGAGTAAAGGACAAAATACACAAAATGCTGCAATTAATGCGTGTGACACAAAGCAGTGCCCTGGCAAACAGGAGCATGATCAGGAATGGAGATGTTTATGGGATCTCCTGCGAGGAATAGGATTCACAGCAGGCCAGCTGGAGGGGATGCCCTTGTTCGTCTTGCAGAGGCTGTGGGATAAGCGCGATGTGGGCAGCACCAGCACCCCAGAGGAGGCAGAGAAGGGGCCAGATGGTGTTAGTGCCTCTGCTTCCCCCAGCTCAGACAGCCTTGTTCTGTCCACTCCCCCAACCCCACTACCCAAGAACAAATAGAGGAGCTCCCACTGTCAGCCCAGGGAGTCCCCATGACCCCTGCCAGGTGCTCACAACTTCTGGATTTAATTTTAACACCTTTGTATACAATTAGCAGTGAATGACAAATACTCTGTCTCTTTTCTTATGGGTACAAGGAGCTTCAATATCAACAACTAAAGCTGAGGATGCCCCTGGGTTAATTCAGAAATGTCAAGAAGGGCTTTCAGTAGTGATTGCTGGGAAAAGATGAGAGGTCCCTATGCCAGGATAAAATCGGTTCTACCCATTGGAAGGGCACTGACACCCACAGTGGCAGTAGGGGCCTTAAGTATTTTGGGTATGGATATATTAAAATCTCAGATTACTCATATTTCATTAAGCTTTTGGGTACCAAACCCTCAGATGCAGAACTCTATAATTCCTATTGATAAAATACCTGCTGTGGAAACTATTGCTTTTGTTATAGGCAGCACCCAAGTTACTTAAAGGTCCCTTCACCCATGTATGAGAGTACTGTATTAGCCCTGAAGCCTCACAAGGCATAACTGCGCTCATCCAAGATTTGGGACAATGGGGTAGTATTCAGAAAACTCCTTCACCATGTAAGTGCCAGGTACAGCCTGTCCACAAGTCTAACAGCACCTGTTGTTTGGTGGCAGACTGTTGTAAATTAAGTGAAAATTACCATGGTCCCGATGCAATACATGATTGGGAAACCAAAAGTTGGAAAATAGAAGGAAGATGCTCAGTCACCAAGGTGACAAGCATTTAGAAGATGCTCCATCACCAATGTGACAAGCATTTAAATTTTAAGCAATAGATATCAAAAAATACCTAATATCCAAAAGGAATGAAGCGGTTTTGTATTTCTTTCAGGTCACCTGAACTGCAACATCAACAACTGGAAACTCAGATTGTTCTCCCTGGATTTTGGTCCTACCTTATCACCTCACTGATTTGGCAAGTTGGCATGAGATGAAACAACATCATGTGAACTTTTCTCTCTTACAATTGTTATATTATATATGCTGTGATTGGATCATATCTAGTAATTACAATATTGCTTGTCCCTGTATCTCAAGGATGAAGTAGCAATCACATTGTTGAATTTATGAATACAATTTCTCAATCAGGCAACAAATTGGCTTGTAGGTATTGCTTACACCACCTTCAATCACTAGATGCCAAATTTTGGTGGTTAGCAGAACCTGTCCCTGAAGCATCTTGTTATCAACTTAATTCGTCATACTTACTCCCCCATACACCAAATTTCAAAGCACATGTATATGACAGGGGCCCACAGTGCATCACAAAGCCCCAGGACACAAATTCAACTGGGGGGTGGGGAGACAAGCAATTGTAATTACTCTTTGTATTACAATCACATCCAAGCATGCTTTCAATGTCCATGTGACAGAACACAAGCTTGTATTGATTCTGGAAGCCTCATGGACCAGAAACAATGAATCAGCAGTTACAAACAATGGGACATACTATGTATTACATGGGACGTTAATAATACAAATTGTCAAAGATGTTATAACTTCACTGCTCTTAATTCTACATGCTGTTGTCTACAGAGTAATGGTTGGCTAAGTACTAACAATAATTGGGACATATGTGGCCCAAGCACCACATCTGGCTCTATGAATCGTAACCACATTTGGACGCTCCGATTAAGCCGCTTTACGAAATTGAATTGGTTTCCTAATCCATGTTCTTGTAATTCATTCTGCAAACACGGCAATGTCTCTGGGCAAAGCTGGTTGCCAACGTATTAACACTTGGATGGTTCTGGCTTTGTGGCACTTATGCCTCTTGAGAGTCTACCCCCGCAGCAGACATGCACTTGTACTGGAGCACATCTTGCTCCTTAGGCATTTCAAGCTCAAGATTTCACATTTAACTTTGGACAGAACCATTACCCTGTAGGTAAGCAGGGCAGAGCATCTAACCCTGCAGTAACAAGAACATTTAAGTTCCCTATGTTCTGGTTCTGAACTTGGGTGTCACTGAATTAGGATGAGCTGTTGTTGATATTTCTGCTACACTTGAAATTACCCAAAATGCTACTCTGTATGCTTTAAAGAACCTATGGATGGAGATTAACCTGCTCTCACAACTGGCTGTTGTCACAGGTGAATTATTAAGAGAAGTCATCACTGTGGCTTTAACTAAGAGGTTTTTACTAGTGATTAAAGGATGATCACATTCTAATTAATTGATGATTGAATTCAAATCAAATGGTAATCGAATTATGATTAAGAAATAATTGAATGTTAATTAAATGTTGATTTAGCAGTGATCAGGCAATGATTGAAATGATGATTTAAATCACAGTTTAGATGGTAATTAGACGATGGTTTAGTGGTCTAACACTCTACTACTTACTGCACTTCTAATAATTAAGCTATAGCTGGATATAAAAATGTCATTAGCATAACGCATTGTATCTTTAGGCCTAATGCAAACTATCATTTACTTTATTGTAGACATCAGGTGCCAGGTAAGGGGTGTCTCAGACTCAAGGAGTAGCCTTGAGAGGCATCCCTGCCCAAGGGTTGGTCAGCTCTGTGCAGCCTGCTGCCGTGCAGGAGAGCTCCATGGGCTCCGGGGACTACATCGAGCTATGGCACAAAGTGATTGACTCAGTTACCCCTCCCTCCCCCCCTTGATGTATGTGCAGATGTGCAGCTGTGACAGCTTTAGTTTTGCCTAGTCCCAGCTTGGGCTGGTGCTGTTAGTCCTGGTGAGACATGGCACAGACTTCTTTGTCCCTGAGAAAATGGGGGCCTAGCACTGTTCTCACGGTTTGCACGGCAGGGCTGGTTTCAGGCAGTGATGCCTGAGCGGTTCGCTTGGTCAGAGTGGGTGCACCGATCACAGCTACCCACATTTGCTGGGCCTTGGACTATATTATAGGCTCTCAAAGGGGTATTTGCACATTACTGAATAATACCTGTTGCTTCCACACTAACAAAGCCAAACGAATCTAATATGACATGAATGTTATTCAGCAACACATCCACCAAATAGCCTAAGAGCAGAGCCTGCCTCGGGCTGGCCACGGACGTCATCTTGGCTACCAGATCCTGGAGCATGGGCATAGCACATCTCAGCAACATTAACTCTCATCCTAGCTGTACATTTCATGCTTTTCTGTAATGTATCTTGCTATCAAAAGACTGTTTGCACTTCTCTTATCCAACCTGGTGCTGTTCACTCATGGCTCAACCAACAAACCCTCTCAGAAGTCACGACAACGTTGGTCCTGATATGGACATGAGCCTTCTCCGCCTCATGCTTTAGGAGGTGAGAGAGACGCACCAGGCAGGGTGTAGTCTCACTCCTAGTGACTCATTACTGAAGGCGGAAGGGTGGAGTGGTGGGAGCAGCCTTAAAGGTGACTTCTTTGCAGGAGGGAGAATATTGAACAGAGGAAAACCTCTGCTCAGATACAGAGAGAGAAAATGCCTGCCAGCCCAGGAACCAGAAGCATCCTTGAGGAGTGCAGCTGGTGTCTTTGAATTGCATTTGGATACCAAGAAACCAGAGATATCTCAAGATACCATCGATGCAAAGCACAAAAACAAGGACCTGTAACAGCAACTTATTATTTGGGAAGGTGAAAAGAAGTCTGGAGAAGGAGGAAAACAGACTAAGAAAGGAAGAGTCAGTAACAGCCATTGGCTGTTCTAACTGATGGAAGAGAAAAACAATCTGGAAATACAAGAATTCATCTGAGACAGCAGAAAACATCATCATTTATTGACTGTGCCAAGTGTGAAATAGAAGTTGGCAACAACTATTGACTGCTCTGAGAGGTGGTGTCTTATGCCCCTTTATGTCTCTGTGGTATAAAAAGGACTTACTTTTTACCCCAAATGGAGCATCTTTCTCTGAGAAGTGCCTGTGCACAAACCCCTGTTCCCTGCAGTACTTCCTTGGCACCTTGCTGGGGATGCCAGGCTGACTCCAGGCTCTGAGACACGGATTATTACCCAAGTGAAACTTTGTCCAGTGCTGAATGGCCCCACTTCTGGGATGGGTTTGTTGAGCATTTGTTACTGGTAACATTATATATATATATATATATGTGTGTGTGTGTGTGCGTGTGTATAACAGGCATATACACACACACACACATAGACACACATAGAATCAAAGAATCATTTGAGTTAGAAAAGACCTTTAAGATCATTGAGTCCAACAGTAAACCTAACACTGCCAAGTCCACCACTAAACTATGTCCCTAAGCACCACATCTGCACATCTTTTAAATAGTTCCAGGGATGGTGGCTTAACCACTTCCCTGGGCAGCCTGTTCCAAAGCTTAAGAATGCTTTTAGTGAATAAATTCTTCCTAATATCCAGTCTAAACCTCCTCTGATGCAATATGAGGCCATTCTACTCTTGTTCTAAATAATAATTACTGATAAGAATATTTGCTTTTTTACTAGTGGTAATCCTGTAGTAACTTGTAAAATTGAAATATATACTTGCTAATAACATTCCTTGCTCCTAATACTGATTTCTGCTGCTGTTAAAATATGATTAACAAAACAAGTACATCTATACTACCATAAAGCAAATATATAAGTATACTTGCCTTGATAGTGGTGACCTGTAGTAAAAGGTAATAAAGTAGTTTGAGAAATAAAGTTTCCCTGTCCTCGTGCATGATGGGGTCCTACAAACCCACAGTTGTGACCTCTGCCCACCTGCAGGCTGGGTACCTCCTGGGTCATGACAGAAGAATGGGGCATTTTCTGTTGGGCTGTGCCCAGTGGACACCAGCCCTAACTAGTGAGTGTAGGGAAAGGGACAGGGTGAAATAAAGCCCTGGCTCTGTTGTAGTGCATTGTTTTGACTTTCTGAAGACTGGCAGTGAAAAGGAGGTAGAGGAACAACAATCAATTCCAGGTGAGTGTGTGTTCAGATACGGAGAGGATGCTGGGTTATAAGGGCCAGGAAACGCTTCTGGGCTGCAGATGTTGTCTGTTACCTCGCTTTGGTATTTCCTGCCAGGCATCTTAGTGACCCTCTCCTCAATACACTAGCTCCTTCTCTTTCCACGTGGCTGGAGAAATGCAAGGTTAAACAGGTTCAAGAGTGTGGGGCATTTATCTTCCAGAGCTTGGGCTTTGCCTTCGGCTATTGAGCATCTCCTCACTCCATCATAAAGAGCAAAGGGGGCTGCAAAGAGAGCACACCTCACTGCAGCTTGTGTTACAGCAAAGGGTTATGGTGCAGCTCCACAGCTAACAAAGCAAATAGTGCTGCCATTGGCCTTGACTTGGTGGTGTGATGATGTCCCCCTAGAAACACCAGCAGCACAGGGAAAATGCACTGCTGAGCCCCAGCCCCAGTGACTGCGCAGCAGCCTCCAGCTGTGGCTGGGGAACCAGGAGGAGCTGATGTTGCAATGGCATCCGGATTCCAGCTTGGCCAGACACGCGCTGACATTTTTCCATCACATGTGACCCCTTGATGCCTTCTGCTGAAGTTTTCATTCAGGAATGCTAGCTGTGGTCAGGCTGCCTGTATTTACAGACACAAATAAACTGCTGCTGACTGAAATACACCATTCCCATGACTGTGCTTGGCATTAACCTTGCAAGGGTAAAGGCAGATCTGCTTACACAGGAAAGCAAAGCCTTCTTGCTCTTAGCATCACTTCCTTCTGGTTTGTTTTTTTTAGATGGAACCTTGTGGAGTAGCTAAATTTGGGATGCTGAGCTTATAAAAATAAGAAACACGAAGAAATTGGTTCTTAAAATTTATTTATGTAAAGTTTCTCCATTATCTCCTGACAGTAGAAGTGACATGAAGAAAGCCTGGCCTAGAGGCTGAAGCCTTCCTGCACCCAGGCATGGCAGCTTCTGTGCTGGTGGGAAAGGCACCCACGGTGTGTTCTGTGCCAACACCACGGGCAGCAGGATGCTCTTTGCTGGCAGCAACTAATCCCATTTCCTTCCTTTTGCTACACTTAAGCTCTGTAGTTCCCTTCAGTCACCTACTTGCTCCCCACATTACTCCCTGGCTACACTGCAGACCAGTTTGCTGTACAGCTGTGTCTCCCCTTGCAGGGGAAGGAGGACACTTGCAGTCCTGTCCCCAGGCCCTTGCTTTCCTCCTCTGAACTCTCCCTACCCAAGTCACCCCTTAGCAATGAGCCAATTCCTTGACTGCCTTGGTTGTTGTGTCTCTCAGCACTAACCCAGTGTACTGGGAAAAGCCATAGCACTGGGAAATGCCACAGCATACAGGTAATCTGTAAAGGAAAGGGGGGCACTGCCTGTGCTTTTCCTTTTGGAGTGCAAAGGAAGAAAGCAAAGGAGCTGGTTTTGTTTTTAAAGTGCTTGGTCCCTTGCAAATTAACTGCAGCAGAGCTGTAGTCACAGGGTTTGCCACTTTGAGTGGCAGAGCTACTTTAAAACATTCCTGCCCTTCCTTTCCCTCCGCTTTCCTTCCTGCTCCCCCTTTCTGTGCCCAGGGCTTGTGTGAGGTTATCAGATGAACCAAGCTAAAACTTCCTCTGTCTATTTGTGATGATTATTTTTGGACTATTTTCTATTCTTTCCTTTTGTGATAGTGATGAAATCTATCTCGCCAGCCTGGCACTAGGCGGTGAGATGATCACAGAAACCAAATTTGCTCCATGGATGCTCCTTCCCAGGTGGCATCTCAGCCTGAAAACCTTCACATGAGCTTCACTGCTGTGTAGCTCTCTGAAGAGCTGTCCCTCTGCAGTGCTCAGGCCTGTCCTATTGCTCCTGGCACAAACAGCTGGGTTACACGATGGCAGTACCAGCATTTAACCAGAGCCTGCCCTTGCACTTGTTTTCAGGACATATCCACCCTCCTCCCCTGCTAGGGCAGGTTTAGTGGAATCAAGTGGGTACACAAGGTACAGATTTCATTTATCTTGGTGTTTGTTTTGTTTAACACCAGCATCAGTGCTGATGCTGCCAATGTGCCACTTGCTGCACTCCTAAAAGTCTCTGCATTGAACTGTTTTTAGTGTGGTCTGCTGCTTTTCTTCAGTGCTGCTGGTAGGAGGAGGGTGGGATCACGAAGTTCTCGAAGGAGTGCTGTTAGTGCTGAGCAAATAAGAGCTTCTGTTTATAGAGGCAAAAACAAATTGTGAAAAAAAAAAAAAAAATCCGGAAGGATGGGCCCATGGCCCTTTTCCAATGAGAAGAGCAAGTCAAAACAATGAGCACCATTTGTTTTTGCTTTTCCCTGGCAAGCTTCCTCGAGCTGTCTATTGCATGATCTGTTCAGGGCAATGAGACAAGAAAAAAAAGGGGGAAAAAAACCTTCTATATAAATAAAAGCAGGCAGTGGCAATTGCTGCAGCTCCTTTCTCTGGCCAGCGGCTGCAGCCCCACTACTTACAGCTGCTTCAGCCAGGGTGACACAAACCCCAGCTCCAGGGGAGAACACTTGGGGCTGGGGGAACAGTTCTGGGGGGAAAAAAACCCCAAACTAACAAAACCAAAGCAAAATGTATATTGTGAAGCAACAGCACTGGGTTTTATCTAGCTCCCTTTCCAGCCAAAAGCTTGGGGCTCCACTGCCTTTCCAGCTGGGCTCCACTGGACCCCACAGCACTTGTCCTCTGGTAAAAAGTCAGAGGCTGGCTGAGCAGCTGTGTGCTCCTCTCTACCCTCCTGCAGCCACGCAGAGCAGACGCCTACTTGCACACCCCAAGGAATGGGTGTTTAATTTAGTTTCCTCAGCCTAAACTCCCACTCCCCTCAGGCTCCCACCAGTTTCCCATCTAACAGCACCAGCATGAAGCAGGAGCTCCTTGTGGCACTCCCTGCCCTGGGTCAACACCAGGGTATTAAATCATACCTTCTGCGGCAGTCACTGTGGCTCCAGCTCCTATTTTTATAGCATTGCTTTGACTGATAAGGCTCTATTAATAAAAGAGTCAGGCAGCACCACTTGCACTTGCAGGAGCGAGCTCTGGTTCCGTCTCTCAGTGTGGGTCTCAGCAAGGAAACAATGAACTCTACTCGCACCATCATATATGCACAATAGTTTTATTTTGTCTTTTTATATAAAAAAAAAAAGTCCTAAAGACTGCAGAACTCCTGTATCCTAATTTCTTACACAAATGCTTCCAAACCCCTCTTCTTTTTAAGCTAATTCCCCCCCTCCCTAAGAACTTGGTATGGCCTCAGTTTCCCCTGATTTGAACTAGTCACCCTTTCTAACGGGAGATACCTAAAGCTGCAATATGGCACTTGTTTGACTTAGTTGGCAGGTTTAATACATCCAGAAAGCTGGGGTATGGAGTCGCACGCGGCTCGGAGTCCATCAGCACAGCGGGGAGCCTGCCTTCAGGTCTGTGTCTCCAGAACGAACCAGACTTTTCTCCTTACTGTGCAAATAACAGGCTTTGGTCATGGACCAGTCCTGCCGTAAGGGATTCTCGCCCCTGAAGAGGATCCCATCTTCAAGTGGGGAAGCAGCACATACAGTCATGCAATTGTCCACAGCAGTCCCAGGCACTGAGACCCCATCAGTCAACTGTACCGTTGTAAGACTTGTTGAGCTTGTTGAATGTGAACTCGACATTGTGTGTGGAAATAGGCTTTCGGTAGAGAGGATTGGATGCCTGTGGAGAAACAAGAGTACATAAAGAACAAAGGTGAGGGATAAAATCCATGTCATGGCAAAAATGTGTATGATCCCTCTTGCCTGTGCCAATTTATTTGGAGATAGAGCTGCATTTAGCTTTGACTGGAATGTACCTTCAGATCCAAAAGCAGAGTTGTTTGTCCCTCAGACCCACCTCTCGTCCCATCTGCAGGCACAGGTGATGCCCTGATATGCTAAGCAACCCTACCTGAAGCCTCCCAGGAGGGCTCCCTCGTAGACCTGACCAACCTGACTGCCACCACAGTCAAAGCTTGATCCCTGCTCCCCCAGCTCCTTCAGCCCTCCAGCACTGATCAGAAATACGTGACGAAACCAAACGCTGGGCATAATTTTGCAGTGTATTTGTAACCCTCCAAGGGGAAGGGCAGAGCAGTGTGAGAGTCCCTGAAGCCCTGCTGCGCAGCACCACAGGACACGGGCACCCACCCCCCTCATGCCTGCCACCCTTCCACGTTGCTGCTGAGCTGTTTGCTGCAGGCACATCCCAATAGCCCCCCCGTGCCCCAGCAGCACCTCCGTCCCAGCCTCACCATTTCGTATCTGGCCCGGGAGCGTTCGCTCTGGAATCGGTCGAACTCCCTTCTGTCGTGAATGGTGACGAGCAGCTTCCAGAGCCCCAGCAGGATGATGCCAATCAGCACCACACTGCCAATCACTGCCAGCACGATCGTCACAGCACTGGGGGCTGAGCTGCACACTGGTAATGAGAGGGAGACAGTAATGAGCTCCAGTGCGAGTGTATCCCAGATCAGGATACTGGGGCATAATGACCTGGACAGTAGCCACTGTGCAAGTGACCTCCGGGCAGCAGTGGCTAAAGTGAAAAGAAGAGCAACAAAGGGACTTTTTTTTTATTAAATCAATTCCTGGCTTGAGGCAGGTCAAAGGCACAGCTCTCATGGACGTCACTGGAGCTGGGATGTCATGCAGCACTTTGGGACAAGAGTGATGCTGCAGTGCCACTGTCCAACAGTGATGCCTGGTTTTAGGGCAGGGTGACCCATGTTGGGAGAAGAGGGTTATCGTGCCTCTGGCAAAAACCAGCTCAGCTTCTGGCCCATATGGAAGCAGGTGATGTATCTTCCCTTTAAGTAAATACATTAACTGTCAGATAATCAACTGGTCTTTCAATTAAGTGTAAGCTGCAGCACGAATAAAATAAAATGTGTGGTATCTCAGTCTTTCCCATACTGCTCTGTGCCTCAGAGGACCAGAGCAGATTGCAAGAAGCTACTGCTGGTTTCTTGCCAGCTTGTCCTACAAGACCACATGGGGTTTTCTTTGAGAAACTGCAGTGCAGATGATTAAAATAATGCTGGGAAACACAGCTGTCTGTGGCAGCCCTGGAGAGGGGAGGGGGGACACAAAGCCCTTACGCTACCTGAACCAGAACTGGCTCTGTGGCAAAGCAGAAACCCATAAGTGGTGTGGGGCTTTCCTAACACCCTGACTTAAAACAGCAGCAGCACCAGCCATCCCTTCTGGTTTTTTTAATCCTAGTGGCTGCATCTCCAAAATCAGTACCTGGCATGCTTTTGCTATGTAAATAGGCTGTGTTTGGAGCTGGGTTTCAGTGCTGTAATAAACTTTATTTTAAATCATCCCAGTTCACCTGCTCACGCATGCCTTCACACAGGCAGTGCAACCAGCCTTTCCACAAGCTGCCAGGCTCCCCAGCAGCCCACCACCTCTCCCGAGGCAGCCTGTGCTGTTAAAAGGAAACCCCAAGGAGGACCAACCTGGCTCTTTGAGGACGGTGAGGTTGGATTTCCCACTGGCAAGCTCCAAGTAGGTGAACTTCATGACGCAGTTGTTCACCGGGTAGGCGCAGAGGATCGCGTTTGGGTCCTCCGTTTCTGGAACAAGAGGCAGAGTTCTGTTTTGGTTTGTATATAAAAGAAATTTCCTGAAGACTGCAGAACTCTTGTATCCTAATCCCTTACACAAATGCTTCCAACAGCCTCTTCTTTTTAAGCTAATTTCTCCATATAATTTCTGCTGGCATGGGTTCCCCTGATTTTGAACTCGTCACCCTTTCTAATGGGATATGCCTAAGGCTGCAATATGGCACTTGGTTGACTCAGTTGGCAGGTTTAATATTAGGAATTAGCACAATTCTCCCTTGCAAGCTGAATGGGGGGTCCCCATGGGCGCCTGGGAGCAGGAGAAGAGGCAGCAAGCCTGAAAAGCAGCAGAGTTTGATCTCAATTCATGCAAATTGCAACTGAAAAATGAAAATGCTCGAGAAAATGTGGCACTTGGCAAGCACTGCATGGCAAACAGATACACACGCTCTTCCTTTGCACAAGCCTGCTTTGGCAATAAATGCTTCTTTCTTCTTAATTTGCTAAATTTCTTGAAGAGTGGAAGTCGAAGAGAAAGTGTGGGGCACAGACTCAGCCTGTGAAGACATGGACGGGGCCAGCAGCAGCAGCAGCTGCCCATGGCTGGCTCGTGCTCCAGCTGTGCTTACGGCTCCAGAAGTGGCTGAGAGGTTTATTTTCAAAGAGAGAGATAGACGAGGAAAATGTGGAAAGGAAGAGGGAGGGCGGGAGAAGGGAGGAGTTGGTTGGAGAGGAGGATGTGGAGGTGGGGGAGTTGCAAGAGGTGAGGCTCCTTGATTCCCATGGCTGCACGGGCACTGTTCATTTGCATGTTTAACATACCATGTTGCTGCTCTGCTCGCTGTAAGATGCTTTCTGAGGAAGGCTACTTCACAAAAGCCAATATAAAATTTCAGCAAAGCCATTGCAGCTCTAGCTTCAGGGGTGATCTCAGCAGAGCCACTGCCTGGCAAGGCCACAGTTTGTGAGGTTCCCCACTGCAGAGACAGTGCCTGGAGAGAGATGGAGCAACAGCTCCAGCCATGCCAGGTAGCTCTGCATGAGCACATCTCTGCACGGGCTTGAGTTTCAAGGGACAGGAAGTGTTTGGGCACTCAGTGCTATTGGCTGGCAAGGATGTGACCTTGGCTTAGGCACCTGGAAAATGCTTCCCTCAGCACTCTTCCTCACTCCTATCTCTGCCTGTCTGTCATGCTGAAAAATGATCACATTAATGACCACAGCTATTCCAGACTCTTATCTGTCTGTTTGTCTTTCCTTTCAATGCCTTTGACCTGCTTTCAGCTGAAAAGATTAATACCCTCCATTTCAACAGCTTCGAGCCCAGATGCAACTGCCTCTCTGGTGAGTCCTGACAGGGTTCCTGGTATGAACAAACCTCAGCTGTTACTACCTCAGGACAGGAAAATGTGCTCTACATACACAGTGGTACCAAAGGCAGGGCTGGAGAAATGATGATTGCTACAAAGCAAGGTACTAATTAGATTAATATTGATAAAACTCCCATGTTTTTTGACCAATGCCTGTCTGAGTTAAGTAGTAAATCATAGTTGAGCAGTAAATCCTAGTTCCTTCAGGCCCAGTTGTTTTCAGTCCCATCTTTGCACCATTATTCTGCTAAAAGATACAGTGATTAAAGTCTCAATAGTAATGATCTCTGTTGGTCTTCACTAGGTTGCAGAGATCATGCATCCACAGAGAGTGGTGTGATGGCCCCATAAAGCTTTCAGGTCCACTGATGTGTGCTGTTGGCAGTTCAGCTAAGCACTGGATCTGTCATGCTCCTCTCATGTTGAAAGCTCCTCTCTGGAACCATCAGGAATGGAGACTTACTATTGCAGAAGCAAATTAAATCCTGAGGAACCCAATGCAAGTCATATAAGCCTCACAAAAGACATTGTTCTTTCTTGTGAGTCCAGTGATAGATGCCTCTGCTTTATGAAGCTTTGAAGCACTGTCTGCTGCATACCCAGAGCCAAAAGGCAACATGGGATCTTCCAGGGTGTGTTCATTGCAACTTGATATTTAAGAAGATCCCATCCTCCACTGCCTGAACAATGCAGACCTATGTTTTCTGTGACAAATATCAACATTTTGCCTCTCAGCAGGGACTTTTAACATGTGCTTCGTAACACGAAAGCACTTGAACACCAGGATTTGGCTGAGTCTGCCTGTAAAGAAGTCCGGAGTTCCCAAGCACTTTCACTAGGAATATTTTGCTTTACCCCTTTCCCTAATAGTCCAGATCTCCAAGCTGCAGAGTGCCCTGAGCTACCAAGAGCTCAGCATCACCTGCAATCTGACTGCAGCAGTTCAACAGAAGAATAAAAGTAATTCCCCAACATGTCTTAAAACAGAAATTTGTCTGTGTTTTTCTCTCAAAGCCATGTGGGGGGGTTGGCAAACCACAGCCCAGCCTCATCTCCCAGGGCACAGCCAGCACAAAAGCTGGCTTTGGCATGGTGCAGCAACCAGCAGGGGAGTTGAGCTTTAACTCCCAGTATGTGATGGGTTCTAAGAAATGCAGGCCAGTCAGGAAGGAGCTTCATGTGGAGTTCTGGAAGTGCCTCATAACCTCTCACAGTGTGCTGGTGTAGGCACACTCCCCACTAAATAGCAGGGAGGATGGCAAGAACAAGAGGAAGTGTCCCAGAGGGAAAGGTAGGAAACCTCAGTGGTTATAATTTAAAAGCTCGACACTGGATATGAGAGGAGTCAATGGGAAAAACATTGCCTGCAGGCATCTCAGGAGGAAGGCAGAGAGAGATCAAACAAAGTGGAGGACTTCTACCCCTATAAACTATGGGAAGAGGAGCAAATGTCAGATATGGACAGTAATTTATCTCTGCTTGATCTCTTTCCCTCTCTCCAAGGGGTATTGCTAAGGCCAGGGTCTCTCCGAAATAACAACCAGACACTCCCAGAATGGAGCTTGAAAAGAGGGGAAGAAATTCATCTGCTGAAGGACACAGGTGTGGGGTGACCTCTAGAAGAGGACACAAAAGGCAGGAGAGGATCTTGCTGGGGGGGAGACTTTAAGCAGTTAGTTCCACCAATGCAGAACTCATCATCTCCAAAACAGCTTTGCTTTCATCTTACAAGCTCACTTCTTCCAAGAGGAATTCTCAGAAGATTAGAGAATGCCTTTTTTGAGTGATACTTTGTCCTTTTGCATTCTCTCACAGATCATCTAATCTTCTGTCTTATCTCATCTTACTTTTTTTACTCCTTGCACTGTCAGTAGTGGTCCTCACACATCTTGATTTTAAGATGTTATTTAAAATCAAAGGGTTTTTTACTTCAATATAGATTACAGCCTGGAGAGAGGGTCACACGCACATATACACACACAGACACTACATGCACACATATATTTCTAAACACCAGATTTCCCCTGAGGCTTTCTTTATGGCTATGTCTTGGTCTGCTCAAGAGGAGTTCAGTGCTGCAATCACTGGCTGCCACCATCTGCAGTCCTGCTGCTGCCCACTTACCAAGAACATCCACAGTGGTGATGATCTCATCCTTGCAGTGCTTTTGGCAGGTTTGGTTATCAGCCAGTCTTCCTGAGTTAAACAGCTTGCATTCAATGCAGTCCCTGCAGAAGAACACACAGAGGGGAAGATTAAGCACCTGTCAGAAATGGCACGAACATAGAGATTCACCCCTCAGAAAGAGGCTCCCTGGATGTTGGGCTGGAGGCTGCGTATCTGCACCACAAGGAAAGAACAACTTCACGACCAAGCAACTCCATCTCAAGGATGGACTTATTCTGAATTAATTGGAAGGTGCAAAACAGCTGGTAGCTTTGGAATCTGTTTGCCCTTTGGATGTCAGGAGCTGCACATCAGCAAAATCCATCCTGCCTGAGATCAAGGGAGACAGCATTTCTGCTCTGTGTCAGCCTAAGGCTGAAGCCCAGGGCACCTCCATCACTGTGAAGCAGGCACCTGTCCCCATCTCCTCCCCTCCTCTGCAGCTCACAGCCCTCCAGGCCTGGATGTTTGCAGCTCAGGGTGCAGCAAAACTGGAGCAGGACAGTACTGGAAATGAACAGGGACATGAACCTCCATGAGGACTTGAGTAGCAACACTTGTTGCTTCTCTATCTGGAATACTCTCAGGTTGCTTATTGTGGGCTCCAAGCAGCAGCAGGTTTGCTTAGGATTAATCACCCCCGTTTAACAAAGCAGGAGTAATTCATTAGCTGATGTGTTTCCCAGGAACTGAAGACCTGCCGATGACCAGTGAGAAGTCTTTCCCGAGCCCCTCCATGGGTACCTTTTAGTGCTACAGATGCCTGGGCAAGTGGGACACTTCTCACAGGTCTCTCCAAAAGCCCCTGGCTCGGTGCACTGACACTTCCCGCAGATGCAGTTGCCTCTGCCGCTGCACATCTGCCCATCACTGGAAACACAGCTGTCCGTCTCCGTGGAGCAGTTGCAGTTGTCCCCGATGTAACCAGCGTGGCACTTGCACTCCCCGCAGTGACACTCTCCGTGTCCTGAAGATGAGAGCAGGGGGAGAGGTGTCAGCAGCATCCCTGGGCCAGCAACAAGTGCTGCAGCTGCCCCTGTGCAGGAGGCACCAGCAGCCCAGCAGGAAAAGCTGCCAGAGAGACCTTAACTGGCAGAGTAACAAAGAGACGGTGATGGGAAACACCAAGATACCAAATTATTATCTACATTTATCAGCAAAAAATACCTACTGAGCAGACATAGCCTGCAGCTGAGGGAGACAACTTCTACCCCAAGTCCAATAGAGAATCAACCACCTACTACTGCAGAACCGAATCACTATTAGCTGAGAGACTGCATGCTCCGGACATGTATCAAACCTGTTACCCTCTTATTTTCCTTTCTCCAGATTAGAGTTTCCAAGTATCCCCTTTTGCTCCCGCCTGGTTCACCCCCAGTCAGTGCTTGACATCATCAAGCAAACCTGGAAGCATTTTTCAGTACTGTCTTGCCATAAGCCTTTCTTACCTACAGAGTGAACAGCCCCCACCTCTGCCTCCTGGTGCCCAGCACTGCGGAACTGGACTTTGCGGAGCACCACACCTCTCACCTCTGCAGAAGGTGAGCAGCATCTCTGTCACTCAGTCCCCAACGCTTCCTAAGCATCGCTTGGCTTCGCTCGTGTGCCCACCTGAAAGGCTCTGGCTAAGCCAGGAGGGTTATGTGCAGTTCAGTACCAGGATTTCCACTGCTACTAGAGTAGGCTGACAAAGGGTGTCTGGCAGCAGCTTTCAAAATAGTGCTTCTCAAAGCAGATGTGCCCATCTCGGAGGCATCATACTGGGCAGATGAATACTTTGGGGCACCAGAGGTTGTGTCAGAGTTAATGTGATCTTGCTGCTCAGCGCATGAGCCGAGCAGGAGGCAGCACAGACAGACCATGGCCAGTTTTCTGTTTGGTCTTGCTATGGCATTGGGTTTTGATAGCAGAACCTCTGTGCCAGTAAAAGGAGTGCCCAAGCCCACCCTTCTCCAGACCACACCACTTAACAAGAAGTTTTCTCCTCCTCCATGCTTCCCTGCCTGTAGCAGACCCTGAGCTCTGGAGATCAGTCTTACTGCTGGGTCCTCAAAATGGTGTAAAGGAGGGGGCTCCTACAAAGGCTTCCATGTTTGCTGGGATGGCTGGTGTTTTGTATGAATTAATATCTTCTTGCTCTGTCTACATTGAGAAATATGAAAATGGTAATGAATCAGTGCTTCCTTACTAGTTTTGAACCCAGGATTTATCAGCAAAAAGCTTAGGAGGTTGACCGTTTCATAAGGTCTTTCCTAAAAGTTTTACTTAAGAAGTACTCCCCAAAACTCTAAAATGCCTTTAAAAACTAAATCAACAAGCACCATCTCCTGTGTCCAAGCAAGATCTCTGTGTCTCAGCCAGTACCATGGAGGTTGCTGGGACCAGCTCAACTTCACCCAGTTGGGACCCACTCAACTTCAACTTCAGTAGCTCAGGGCAGTTCACAGCGGAGACGGATGAAGAAACCAATCCAGTAAGAGCACTCCTTCTACTGAAGCATCCACTTGCAGCTTCAAAGCTTTCAGTGACGGTAAGTGGAGTGGCTGGCTGCTGAGCAGCTGGTTTCAGAAAGGCATCCATCAGCTTGCTGGAAATACTGCTCAAATTCCTTCTTGGCTGGTCCCGAGGAGAAGGGATACTTTTGAAGGCACAGTTTATAGAGCCGAAGGGTTTGTATACAAGGCTCATCAGCAACCTAATTACAGCTCAGCTTTCCCACTGGAAATAGCCTCAAATGCCTCAGACAAGACAAATTATATACATGTTCCTTTCATCATCACAAGACTGCTGATCTCCCTGCCTTTCCCATTGCTCCAAGACTACCCGAGAGGCTGTGGATTGTCAAACTATACCCCTTGCCAGAAGTCATAGGAGCACCTTCTGTTTTACTAGGCATCTCATATGTCCCAGCACATCACAAGTTGCCCTCCTACAGCCTCTTTTGCACTCCCACTGTTTGCTTTGGATCCAGGCTGCAAACTCAAACATTACTAGACAGAGGAGATTATGTTTACAAGATCTCTAGAGGTGACCTCCTTCCCTGCCTACGTCTGATGGAGATTAAAAATCCCTTGTTCTGTTTGTCTTCACAACAGCAGGCTTGCCCTTTCCCCAGACACATCTGTACAGGCAGGTTTGGTTTGCCCCTTCCCTACAAAGCTCCAGTTCTGAGCCCATGGACACGGCTACATCCACCACTGCTGCTGCAGAGGCGGGGCCCCTGTGCCCTTTTCTTCATGAGCAAACTGGATGGGGTGGCTGGTTTTTAGTCACAATTGATTCAGGCGACAGGGCTCACACACATGGCAAGTTTGGTTCCTCCATGGCAATGCACATCTCCAAATCAGCTATAAATCATGGTTTTCTTCAACAGGCAGTGTTTCAAGGAACCCAAAGCAGCTGGCATTGGGAATCCATGTATGTGACATTTAGTAAATGTGCTCATGCTTGAATTTTGAGCTGTGAGGGCCAAAATAAGCAAGCTGCATTCACACCACCCAGTTTAAAATACACAGTTTTTAAAGCTGTCACTGCCAGGCCAGTAGAGAAGAATGCACATCCCTTCCAGCCCGTGGCAGGCTGGGGGTGGAGCCTGGAATGACTGTCCCAAGGAAGGGAAACAGCCTTCTCCAAATAATGCAACCTATTAAACCCGTGTGACTGGAAAATTTAAGAAACAGCATCTTAAAGCAACCACTCATTTGTTGAAGGGGGTGATGAAAAAGCCCTTCTATATGAGGGTGCCGAAGCATGGGGTGTGAGCTTAAAATTTAAAACCACGTTGAAATGTGTTTTCTGCCTCAGTTACACTGGCTCTGTGTGCAAGAAGCAACTGGCTGAAGCTCATCACGGGGAATGTGCCAAGAGTGGGAATTTCCATGTTGATCTTTAAAGGCAAAGATGTTCCAATCTTCACTGCCCGCATGAGCTTGAGTGGCCATTCCTGCAAGCACCATAAGCTCCAGTTCTGGTGCTCTCCATCCATCTCCCACAGGGCCTGAAGACTGGAGAAATGCTGTGAGTGGGATACACTTCTTCCTCATATATGCACGACAAGAGTTGTCCTAGTTCTCACCATCCACCTGGAGCACCAGAGATGTGAATTCATTCTGATCTCTTGCTCAGGACATAACCTGACAAGAGCCCTGAGGCAGTGTGGCAGTGACCATCACCACTGAGCTGAGACTTGCAGTATGCAGAGTGCTACCTGGTATTTGTATTTTACAGCAAAATGTGCTACACGTTTCCAGTGTCAGCTACCCTGTGGTCACAGGCAGTGCTGATGTGGTTAAGCAGTCTCTATGACATGTAAAATCATGCCTGCAGGAAGCTTTCCACCACTATGCTGATGATGTAGTTTTACTTCCCAGTTTCATTTCCAAGCTGAAAATGCATCTTTAAGGAGGGTGTGTTTCAAAACACCTCTGCACCAGCACAGTCTCATGGTGCAGGACACTATCCTGGGCTTTAACCCCCTTGAACCCTTTGAATATGCATGTTTTCTGTAAAGCTGGTTTGTGAAGCCAAAAGACATTAATTATTTATGTTCTCCAAACATAACAAGAGATGTTTCCTTGTGTTCCCAACCTTGAAATCAGATGAGCTTAGATATTTAAAAGATCCAGATCTAATTGGGAAATGAAATGCTCCCTCTGAATTTGATAACACACTTTCCAGCCAGCTCTTGGTTGTTGAGGGGCTAACACAAAACACATGTCAGGGATGCTACAGAAACATGATGGGAGGGCGTAGCAAAGGAAAACACCGTTTCTGTGGGGTGAGAGCAGTCCCCAGACTAACTTTGGACTAGCCTAGGATCCAGCAGGGCAGGAGTCATGGAATGATGTCTGCTTGGAGGTACCCTCTTCACAAGGAGGTCACCATGAGTGACTGAGAATCACAGCCCAGTCGGTCCCTCTGTTTCTTTTCCCACCCAAACTAATGCCCAGCCCACTGCTGTGCCCCAGCTGGGCTGCACATCTCACTGTCACTCAGGCAGCTTTTGGCAGGACATCCAATCGTCCTCGTTTGACCCTGGCCACTTCTGCCTCTCCCCCTTGGCTGCCTGCCGGGATGACAGCCACAGACCAAATGCCCTCTGCCCTCACCCTGGCAATGTACAAACCCCAGCTTGGCAGCTCAACACCAGCACTGTGTGCTGCGGCTCTGGTCCCCACGCGGGGCTGGTGACGGAGAGCAGGAATCCTGATAGCAGCTTCTGGCAGAAACTCACAGCCTCTGACCCTGATTTCATCCCAGGCTTCCTGAGAGCAGGCTGCAAAGTGGGACCTTGCGGTGACCACGTGCTCGTCGGGACAGCCCATCTGGCCTCCGTGATAACTCTTTGCCTTTTAGGAATTGCACCGACCGGTCCGAAACTCAATGCACTAAAAGCTCTGTCGCTAGGTCCTTTCATAGACAGTGGCTTTCCTAAAACCTTCTACTTGTGGGGACCACAAAATTATGCAAAAAATACCAGCTTTCCTTTGAAAGAAATCAAAAATTAGCTCAGCTTTTATGGAGGGGCAGAAAGGGTTTGAAAACAAGCCTCTCCAACACTCCTTTTTTTCCCATCTTCTAGAAAACTAAACTGATGTGCCTACCATACAAGAAAAAATATAATCATCATATTTTTAAGCCAGTTTCTTGGTTTCTGAGCACTCAGAAGGGGAAAGGTCATACCGCATTTTATTCTCATTGAATCAAGCCAATTATTTTTGTGCCTCCATGCTCACAGCCAGGCTTTGGGTCAATACCTTCAAAATGCTGTGCTTTTGTCACTTTTGGTTACTTGAACAACTAGTTTAAAAAAAAAAAACCAAAAAAAAAAAACAACAAAAACCCCACAGGAAAAGCTATTAAGAGAAATAAGTTATGTCAAGCAATTTCCAGATTCCCTGGTGCCGTCCTTTTGACGAGCCCTGGCCACTGTGCCCATAACCCAAAGAGCCCCGCTGGAGAAGCCACATCTTTGCACTCCCTAGGCGTGGATGCACCAAACCCATCTGTTTATGAGCAAAGAAGTCAAACCTTACTGACACGGAGCACTGCTTGAGCACCGGTTTTGTACCAGCCCAGCCAATCTCTCAGCAAAATTGTTTGACATCTGCAGAAAGGCTCTGTGAACGGCACATTTTGAGTGGGAGGAGGAAGCACAGTGGAAGAGGCTTTGAACACTTGGAAAATACAGACCCTTCCACTTGGGAAGGGGTTATGGTAAGACGCGGTGCCTGCTTAGGCAAATAAATCATTGACTTCCCCACTCATCTCTTTCCATGACTCAAAGCAGCTGGCACGGCACATCAAGAGCCAGGCATGGAGAGGCAGCCTGCTCACGGACAGCTCTGGTTCACGGCAGCATCCTGCTGCCAGATGGTCAGCACTGGTAGGAAGTCAGGGAGAGCTCAGGAAATTTTAATCACTGGGGATGAGCTTAGGATCCAGTCCTCAGGTCACACTAGTCTGGCAGGGAAAACAATGGTGGTAAGCAGGTAAGGAGAATCCCCACCTCCTAGATCCTATGGAGCATAATAATGTCCTTGAGAAACACAGGTTACTTTATAAATAAAGATAGACAAATGTCAAGAGTCCAAGGTTTCTGTGTAAACTGAAATACATCTACTGACTGCCTCCATTCACACCAGAAAAGATCTCACCCATGTTCATTTATCCACAATGCAATACTGAAACAACAAAACATACACTAAGAGGCTAGTAATAAATAAATAGTGGTTTTCTATATGTTATTTACACCAGACACCATGATTTGTACATCTTCCCATTGCAATAATTTCAATGGATATTTATATTCTGAAGCATATGGGTTTGGCCAGGAATTGACAAGGGTTTTACATAAGCCTTTGTTTCAATCCTACTGCTGATGATCACAGCAAGCATCAAAAATACCATCAGAGGTGCAAATTTATGAAACCGAAGGAGAAGGAAAAAATAAATGCTTGAGCTGCTAATTCAGCCTTTGGTACCACAAACCCCATCACCAGCTCCACATTACCGCCAGCATCCCCCATGCTGCAGCACCACCATCACAAAAACAACCCTCAACCACCCAGTTTCTCACTCGCTTGGGAATTTCTGGGTTAAACGAGAACTAGGCAGGAAAAATAGGACTTTGGAAACTGCTGTCTCATGCAGGCAGCTGAAAGCCATCCGAGGCAGGCGGATTTCCTGCAGTAGCCCTCGCCAGCCTTTCCGCATTTTCCTTCACTACAGAAGCGGAGCTGAAACACAATCACGAGATACAGCTGATGATCCACCAGAAAGCCAAACTGGGCAGTGAGGAGTCATTTCCTGAAGGAGATGTAAAGCTGCATTTCTTAAAATAAAGCCTTCCTTTTTTTCCTTTTTTTTTTTTTCTTCCTTAAAGTAAGCTCAGCACTCCACAGATCTTGACTTCTGCTTACGTGAGCGCCTCAGTTGAGCTTGTAACACATGGCCTTTTGGATGGAGACCCGGAGCTGGGAGCTGGAGCTTTTAGGTCCTGCTGCCAACTCTGCTACTGATGCATCGAGTGATACAGGGCAAGGGCTGCTGCCAGGTCCTCCCAGAGATGCAGCACTTCATCCCAAGTTGGGGCAATCAGGATGGGTGTGCCACTTCCCTTTGAGCCGTTGGTCCAAATATCATCCCACCAAATTAGGCACATTTTCACCTTTGGCTTTGTCACCCCTTAAGCACCTGATATGGAAGGTATGTGTGTATGGAGGGGAATCCTCCATTTTTTCCCCTTCCCGTGTTTCCCTCCAATCCACTAACTCAAAAAGGGCTCTGTGCCACTGTCCTTTTCCATTGACCTCCATCTATTCTCATGCAGGTGTTTATTTGGTCTCCCATAGGACACACCAATGCCTCTCCTACCACAGTACTCTTCTCTCCGGCCAACTCTCCAGACCCCTGACAGATGGGACACACTTGCAAACCCCCTTGATGCAGCTCCTCTCCATTTGTTTCCTTTCTCCTAAAAAGCCTGACAAAGAAAATTGCTTGACAAAGACACAACTCCCCTTGGCTCTCCCAACTCTGCCCAGATACCACGAACATTCATGGGTCCAGAACTAGGAGCTTCTCCCCACTTACATACTTCTTGGTTCATCTCTTAGCCCAGGTCTGCTTACACAACTCTACATTTAGCCTTCAGCATTTATCACTGTGAAGACTCCCAAAGATTTAGAAAGATAAGGGACCACATCATGACCACGTGTTAGATGAAATGCAGACAAAGGGTTTGAGAAAAGCAATAGCAATGCAACTCTTCCACTGACATGTGGTGCCTCCTTGAAGGACAAGCTTTGTATTCCTGCTCTGGTGCCTGAGCAGGCTCCTACCAGCTCCTACCACCCCAAAAACCTCCAGATTTGTTCTTAAAATAAAACTTGGCACCAAAACAAAGCCATGCGATTGCAGATGGCTGAACTCCAGGGCCAAATTCTATGGTTCAGGTCCATCCTTCAAATAAAAAGCAGGCTAATTCCCACTCTGCCAAAGCCCAAGTGGGCTGAATGCCCTTTCAGCTGGACTTCGTTAAGAGGAGTGGGCTCTGGAGAAGAAGAAGATTCTTTCTCTGCAAAATCCAGTTCTGTGGGAGCTTTGCCCAGTTCTGTGTTTGGATGCAAACATACAATCTGGTGCAAGTTCACCAAAGGTCCATGGTTTTGGAATGGATTTCTCTGTTCCCAAAGAAGCTGGAAGAAGTCAGAATATCATTCAAAATGAGACACACAAAAAAAAAAAACCAAAAAGAGAAAGAATGAACTCACAGCCTGTGCTGCAATCCCCTTTCAAGTCAATTATTTAAATGCATTTTTTTTAAACCAAACTTAGCAAAATTCACAGGTTGTTAGTGCTTATCTATAAGAAATGCAGAGATCCAGAATTTCACTCACCTGCTGCTTTGAGGCTTTCATCTGCCTCTAAACCCCAAATACAGCATTCATTTCCAAAGGTTTATTTCTGTTAATTACTATAATCAGAAGGCCCAAACACCAAACACGTCACAACGCTGGCCGTAAAGGCAGAGCATTTAAACAAGTTTCCCTCTTTGGGGAGTGAACGGGCAATATGCCCTGTTTTCAGTGTTCATGTTGGCTTTCTTTTGGAGGTTTCTACTTTCTGAGATAGGAGGCTCCTGGCAGTGGGAGGGGGTGGCTGCAGCAGGACAGTGAGGTTTGGGTATGTGTCTTGCACCATCAGATGACACCTCTGGTGGCAACCCACATGCTGTGCCACTTTAAGAGGGGAGACCCACAGAGAGAGCTCTGGCTCCTGTAAAGATGTCAAAGACTTCACTTCTTTATTCTTTAATTCTACCCTGGCATTTAATGCCTCATTAGCATTCATTAACACTTGCAAAAGGTCTGCTCAAGGACAAGGAAAATTCCCAGTCTAAAAGGGCAGGAACAGCAGTGCTCTGTGCGGATTGGTGCTCCAAGGAGCTGTTGACAGATCTGGGGAGAGCTGCAAGACCTTGAGAGCAATGAGGGCCCATGCAAGGGGAAAGGATGGGTAAGAAAAGACAGCCTTGCCCTTTTGTGCCAGGAATGGACACTCTGGCGAAGTAGTATGCAATATGATGGGGAAAGAAAGTCCAACATGATGGCTGTGTCACCGTGGAAAACCAAAACAAACTCTTGGTGTGAGCATGGCAGGGCAGGCAGGGAATACCTGCTTCCAGAAACACAAGGGAGTATGAAGAATAAACACAGCACTGAGCAGAAACACAAATGGAAATACCATGGGATGAGTTTTGGAGATGAGATGGAATTCATGAGATGCATTGTATTCAATGAGATGGATTGGAAACTGGCTGAAGGACGAAGCCCATAGAGTTGTGGTCAGGGGAGCAGGGTCTAGCTGGAGGCCTGTGGGTAGTGCTGTTCCCCAGGGCTGGGTCCTGGGCCCAGTGCTGTTCAATATATTCATCAATGACCTGGAGGAAGGGATAGAGTGTACCCTGAGCAAGTTTGCTGATGATACAAAACTGGGAGGAGGGGCTGACACGCCAGAAGGCTGTGCTGCCATCCAGCCTGACCTGGACAGGCTGGAACGCTGAGCGGGGAGAAGTTTAATGAAGTATGAGGGCAAGTGTAAAATACTGCAGCTGGGGAAGAACAACCCCATGGATCAGTACAGGCTGGGGGCTGATCTGTTGGAGAGCAGCTCTGGGGAAAAGATCCAGGAGTCCTGGTGGATGAGAGGATGGCCATGAGCCAACAATGTGCCCTCGCGGCCAAGGAGGCCAATGGCATCCTGGGGTGCATGAGGAAGAGCGTGGCCAGCAGGTCGAGGGAGGGTCTCCTCCCCCTCTACTCTGTGCTGGTGAGGCCCCACCTGGAGCACTGTGTCCAGTTCTGGGCACCCCAGTTCAAGAAAGACAGGGAGCTACTGGAGAGAGGCCAGTGCAGAGCCACTAGGATGATGAAGGGAGTGGAGCATCTCCCTTCTGAGGAGAGGCTGAGAGAGCTGGGTCTTTACAGCCTGGAGAAAAGGAGACTGAGGGGTGACTTTATTAATGTCTATATATATAAAGGGCAAGTGTCAGGAGGATGGAGCCAGACTCCTCTCAGTGACATCCAGTGATAGGACAAGGGGTAATGGGTACAAGCTGGAGCAGAAGAGGTTTTGTGTAAACATAAGGAAAAGCCTTCTCATGGTGAGGGTGACAGAGCACTGGAACTGGCTGCTCAGAGAGGTTGTGGAGTCTGGACATCTGATCTAGGTGATCCTGCTCTAGCAGGGGGGTTGGACTAGGTGATCTTTTGAGGTCCCTTCCACTCCCTAATGTTCTATGATTCTGTAACGTTCTGTGATTTGTGTTCCCATGAGAAATCCACACAAAGATCATAAAATATCTCAAGTTACACAGGACTCATGAGGATCATTGAATCCAACTCCCAAATAACCAATAATATTTAACAGGCAATGATGTCACAGTACTGCTTGGTGGTGTAACACCCAATACTGCATTCATTTATTGTGAAAGAAATCCAGAGGAGCATCTACATAAAGCACAGAGCATTCTAGCTAAGAAACATCCACCTGCATTGAAATGAAGCCACCTCTGACCTGAAACACAGCAGCTGTGCCAGACGACACAAGAGGCCATCAGCAGTGCAATCAGAGGGGGAACCAGGCATTTTTCCATGCTGCAGCTACAGGCACTGGCCATGATTCTGCAAGTCACAGACAGTGGGTGAGGGTGACCCTGTGCCATTTGCTTCAGCCCAGTGGTCATTTGAACTCCTTGGGATCTTCCGTGCCTCTTGAACAGGCATGGAGAAGGACAGGAAGGTACATGCTCTCGGAGGAGAGCAGCACGTGTCTCAGAATTACATTGGACAGAGAACAGAAACCAGGTTAAAGGGGAAAAAATAAATTGGAAGAGGAAGCAGAAGGGAGAGATTGGGGAAGGGTGGAAACAATGCCCCGGGGCCAGGGGTGAGGGGAGGGGCAAGTGGCAGGAAGGTGTCAGGAGCCTCTCAGGACTCACTGAGTCACCCCTGTTCTCCTGCAAAAGGCCACTGAGGATTTGCATGCCAGGGAAATAAAGACTTTGTGAATGTGAAATTTGGGATACAAACACCTCCCACCCATCTCTCAGCGCCTCTCTGCACCAGGGCTATGAGCCACAGCTTCTGGAGATGTGCACACCACTGCTGAAATCAGTAGCTTAAGGCAGAGGGACCTGCAAAGAGCAAAGGAGCTGTCAGGAGTGAGAGGTTGGCTGCACAGATGCCAGCAAGACAGTGTTAAGGATGGGTCCCTTCCAAGGCAATGGTTTACGGGGTGCCCATCTCTCTTGATGCAGGGCTTCCAAGAGGCCCTCCTTGCACTTGAGCCAGATCCCATCTGTGTGATGCAGAAAGCTTGCACTGGTAGAGGATGTACTTTGAAGAAAAACCCTCCCTGGCTTCTCTGTTACAAATAACAGGCAGTCCATTAAACACATCATACCAAGTATCAACCATCAGCACCAGTGCCCCCATTTCTCTGTCTCACCACAGCCCTCCAAAATAATAGTGTTTGATGCTTGGGAAATGCTTGCAAGGAAAATGCAGACACTGCTAAGGAGGAATGCTAACACCATCTGCACAGCTCCTGGGGAGCCTTATCCTGTACACATCCCTGTAGTTTCTCATCCTCGTCACACTGTGTAAAAAGCAGAGGACTTCTCAGTGATATTCCCCTTTAAAAGCTGAGTGGTTTCATGTGCTGCTTTCAGAGCTCACTGCCCACTCGCCCACCCCCCAAGAATGGCCAGACCCAGCCTTTCAGAAAGACACCTCAGGAAACTGCCCAGGATGATCCCAGGGCTCGGTCACCAGAGCGAGACCTAAAAGCCAAGATCCCACGTGTGACAGCAGCAGTGGGCTTGTCCCGCCTGTGGAAACATTTTCCACATCACCACTTGAGCAACCACGACCTGCCTCCCCAAAATGTTGCAACAGCATGACAGTCCCCACACTCTGCAGGAGGTCAAGCAGGAATGCAGTAATAGCAACAACTGGCATCAGAAAAGATCTGGTTTAGACAAACATGCTTCAGAAAAGGAAGAAAAGAAAAAAAAAAAAAGGAAAAAAGGAAAAAAAAAGAGGAATTTTTCCTGATTTGGGGCTCAGACACTGTCATGAAGACAAATGACATTGGACACATGGACAACAGCATCTGCAGGGAGCTTGTACGCAGTATGAGAATGGCATTGGTCTGAGCAGGATGAAGGTGAATTCAGTTGGCTGCTCTTCCAGTTAATTCCCATCACAGCCCTCAGCCCTGCCTGCCCCAGCTGATCCAGACCTTGCGTTTCTTTAGGCTGACCCACAGGATGGGAGTAATCAGAGCTGACCTAAACCTTACATTTCTTTACATTGATCCATGTGATGAGAGTAAGCGGAACATGCCCAGCTTTGCAGTTTAACCCCCAAAAAAGAAGAGGACAGAAGAGGTCCCCAGTTTGATTCATTTCTTATTAACTATTTGCCACCTACTCTTGTTAGAGTCAAATATTTCACAGGTGGAGGAGGGATGTAAGCTGGAGAGGGGATGCCCACCCAGCAGTGATCACAAGCACAGGCGCTTGGGTCTCAGTTCACCACTTCTACGTGACACAGCAAGTCAGAGATTTATTTTTTCTTCTTATTCAGGGGGATTTTTTTGTTTTGTTTTTCTTTTATGTTTTGTTTTTATTTCTTCTTAGGGATGCAGACATTTCAAGGCAAGGGCTTTGGCAGAGCAGCTTCTGCAAGTGATAAAAGCCAAGGCTGAAGGGGAATGCAGCAAGGAGAAAGGATTTTAGGAAGCTCTAGGATAAATGTTCAGCCTGACTGAGTCTCGACCACATTTTAAGAGAGATGCTATCACAGCACCATCTCCTCACTACTTGTTCTGGCCATAAGGTCCCCTTGGTTTACGCAGCAGCTCTGTAGGCAAGAGAAGTCAAGGTGTCTGAAACCAGATTTGCTGGCTGCTAGGAAGGAGCAATAGGCACCCTGTGCCCCACACAGTGTGATGACACTTACATACTACTCTGTTTTCTAGCCCAACCTCAGCTGATTTTTATCTCTCTGTGCCCTACCCTGCTCTTTGGTGGGGAAAAGAGACACTCACAGTCCTATAACCCACACTAATGAAAACCAGTTTTGGCTCAGAGGAGCAGCTCACCCCAAACCACCCTCCCATGCTCTGCATGCCCGACAACACACACAGCCACTGCCCGGTCCCCCGCCAGCCCCCCACCTGCTGCTGATAACGGGGACCTAACAAAGCAACCCGCACTGTGAGGTTGCACCTCAGTGACCCGAGCTGACACTGCATCCTCTGTCACCACAATAATCCTCAAAAACGCTGAGAGACGCGTGTTCCCCATCCTCCTCCAGCCTCAGGAGCAGAGCAGGGCTGGCCTGTGGGGCAGCCACCCCAGAGACAGAGCCACATCTCCTCTGCAGCTCCATGGCTTGTGGCTGCACAAACACTTAGCAACAGCCAAAGGACTATTTTTAACTTTCACATTTGAAATGGTCTTTTTTCCCTCTCCCTTCAGGTCTTTTTTTTACTAGGGAGTGCCACCTTTTAACACAAACTAAATAAAAAACAGTCCAAATCAAAAGCCTAAAGATAACAAGACTTGACATGACTTCAAAGAATGCACTGCAGATGTGTTTAGGCTCTGTTCCCTGTCCTCTTCCCGCTGCAGGCCACTCTCTTCCCTTCTGGTAGGGACTACATTTGCTTAATGCCACCCCACCTTGTCACTGCCACAGGCAGTGGGCACAGACAAGCTCTCATTTCCTATCTCATTTCCTATCTCCTAGCTCTCAACCTATCACCTGCACCTCTACTCATTTCACTCTTAACATCAGCTTCTGGGAAAAGCTTACACACAACAAAATGTGTGTAAAAAATGGTAAAGCTGGATCACTTTTATTCTCCCATCTGAGCCTTCAGATGCACACTAGGACCCTTGTTCCAGGTGCTAACACTGGCTAGGTAAGTAAGAACTACCAAAGTAAGTGCAGAAAAGAGTCTTCTGGTAACAGACACCACCAGGAACCCCAGGGAGAGGACACCAGCGGTGCCTTCAAAGCTGAGCGCAGCTCCCAAAGTGCAGGGCTCTATTGCACAACATGAAATTGCTATGCTGGCACTGAAGCCATCATCCCACCAGACCCCTCAGAACCACAGAGCTGTTAAACGCTGTTATAGAGCCCAGAATGGGGAACACCAAAAACAAATTGCAGAAGCAGGAGTGAGGTTTCTAATTTGAGGCTGTGTTGAAATAAAGGGAAAAGCTTTATCTCACTGGGCCTTAGTACAGGCTGAAACCTCCCAATGCTTCCCCATTCAGTAAAACCAAGAGAGGGAAAGATTCAGAAATAAATACTGAAAACTTGTACATCCTCAGCAGTTTCTGAAGTGGTTGTGGTGGTAGTGAAGTTTTGCACGCAACCACAGTCCCAGGCTGAAAAGCACACAGATGGTATCCATGTGGGGAGCCAGGTAACCGCCGTGATGGTTACGGGGAAATTTCCCTCGAGACACCAAAGTAAAGATGATGCCGTACTACTCTGCATCCCCCTTCCAAGAAAAAAATAGGTCTGCAGTACTGACTCTAATGAGGCTTGGCCTCTGGCAAGTCAGTCTCTCTTCATTAGAGGCAAACGTTTGATGCCCTCACCGGGGCCTCTCTTCCCCCTTGCCACCTAGTTTTATGGGACTTTCAGGAATGCAATTAGCGCCAAGACGTTTCCTGCTTTGTCAAACTGCCTGGCAGGCAGCCAAGGGGTTCAGAAGCCCCTAAGCTGTGCAGCCAGCTGCCCCTTCCCAAGCCTGGCTGCAGGCAGGAGGGCAAGAGGGCAGGCAGGAGGGCAGGCTGCAAGCAGGAGGGCTGGGAGGGGGGTAGGAGGGCTAGCTGCAAGCAGTAGGGCAGGCAGGAGGGTTGGCTGCAGGCAGGAAGGCTCTCTTCCCCTCTCCCACAGCCACCCACATTTCAGATCAGAGGCCAGAGAGATGTATGGAAGGTCTCAGTGCTAGAGGGCAACTTCTCCCTCCAGAGAAGAACTGTGAGTAAAGCATTCAGGGCTTTGGGAAGCAACTGCTGGCTTGATTGGAGCAGGATGTCATGGGTAATCCAGTTGCATCTTTTTTAGAGGAACAGAGCACTTCCCCAGGCCATGCCCAATGGTACTTCCAGAAACTGGAATGGTTTGAAATGGCTACTCTGGAGCTGTTAAATTGACTCAGAGAGCAGCAGAACAAATGCCACGTATTAGTGACTAAACGGCACTGACTAAGAGTTGGATGCAACTTGAATCATTATTTACGACATGTTATAAATTCCTCCTTTTCCTGCCACCTCACAGATGCAGGAGGTATTTTGAACCTCCCACTAACAGGAATTAAGTTCTTGCTTCTCCTTTAGATTATCCTCCACACAAAATCTGCTTTTCCACTTCAATGGGGGGCTGAAGAAGGGCAGAAGCTGTATGCATCACTCTCTGCAGTCATCTTTCCTGTCAAACGCTGACAAAATGAGGTGCCAACATTTATAAATCTACCCAGGAATGAAAAACCTTTTGCTGGCCAAAGGATTGAGTACCAAGAGACAAGAAGCTGAAAGTACATTTCAGACTATTTCAACCCCACTGTGGCTTTCACTGTGAGTATGACATGCCTGACCACAACCCTCCACCCAGCTCTACGTCATGGCAGTGACTCACTGGGGACAGCTTTGCTCCAGATCATAAAAGAAGGAAATGCCCAGCCTGGTTGGTAAAGTGCCTCTGAGCCGAGGCGTGCAAAAAGCACAGCCACATAACGTGCAAAGTAGTTTGCATGCATGGTTTTTGACTTCTCATCTTGGAAACTGCTTTCTTCCTCATGCTCCCCTAGGACTTGGCTTGGGGTGGTCTGGCTGCATTTTCACCTGCTCTGTCCAGGATAGGCACTCAGAGGTTCATGATACCATCTCTTTCAACAGCTTTGGCAGATGTAAATGGGGGACACAACAGCCCACGTGCTGAAAATGAGGTTGGGTTTCTTTGTGGTCAAAACATTGTCCAAAATACAGCCATCAGAAGTGCAGGACAGCTCCATCCACCCTGCTCTTTCAGTTTCTACATTTGAGGGTTGGTTTACCCTCAAGGTGGGATTCAGTCTGTGAGAGAGGTGAGCACCAGGATACCAGGGCCTTTCAGGGACAGACATTGTGCTCAGAAGACAGAGGGAGGGCAAGGTGTCAATTCTCCCCCTTGCAGGAAAAAAAGCAGGGACCAGATCCCATGCGACCATCTCAGGGGACATCCTGAACCCAAGGTGTGAACCAGACTCCTCTGCCTGCCAAGCCTAGACGTGCTGGCAGACTGAGACATTCAGTGCGAAGCTCACACAGTCTTTCTCAAGAAAGACCCATTTGTAGGGAGAAGAGAGCACACATCTCCTGGAAGCCATCAGAGATGCTTGTGTAGCAGACTGCTGTTTGTTAGAAGCAGCTTTGGGCACAAACCACTGTGCAAGCTCACATGCTTTCAGTGGGCTGGAGAAGCCCCAAGCCTCATGGGCTGACAAAACCACCTCAAATGTTATGTCAGTGGCACGACACTTGCTACAGCTCGGATTTAGCACCATAACTGCTGGAATCAAAAAAAAAAAAAAGCCAACAAACCAACAGGAATAGAAATATCAGGAGGCACAGGGAGAACCACCCCATGCAGCCATGCCAGACTGCATCCCGCCCTGGAGCAAAGAGGCCACTTGGCCTCAGCCTACCCTTTGTTTTCCTTCATAGCTATAAAAAGGACTTTTAAAAACTCTGGCAAATGCCAAACCAGCTATGCTGCTCTTCCCAGCACCAGAAGCCCTCCACAGAGACAGAAGAAAGCAGGTGCAACAGAAGACACACAACTTGCTTTCCCCATGGAGCAGCAGAGCTCTGGCTCTCCTGATGAGAAGGAAATTTGAGCAAAGGTGTGTTCCTCTCTTGCAGTACCAACTGCTACACCAGTAACTTCCAACCTCCCTTTACAGCATCGCTGTCCTGCTTGCTATTAAATGTACTCCTTTCGGGTGGGATGATGCTATCAAAACAATATGGTCATTGGAGAGCCCCAGGCAGTATTGATCTTAATTACTTCACAGTTGAGTTTATCTTTTTTCCCCCATGTGCTTTCAAATACCTTTTACCTGCTTGCTCACCCCTCTTTCCACTACTGCATTGACAGGGAGATCCCCAGCGCTACCAGTCCAGGGCATTCACTCTGGGTGGTACCTGCTTTTCTCACTGCTTTGCAGTGGTGAGCCCCAGGGCAATGCTAAAATCCAGAGTATCTCCTGCCCATTCTCCAGTAGTGCTGAAGTATCACTAGCCAGGCCACAGGAAAATGAGCACAAACATCCTATACCTGCCTAACAACACGACCATCTCAAACAGCCAGAAACTTGTAATCAAAAGGTGACCATCACGTACTGTCCAGCTCAGAAACATGTAGGGCAAGATAAAGAGCAGGGAAAAAAAACACCACTTCCTGGAGGAAACATGAAAAATAGCTCTTTTTCCAAGATTACACTTGTTTTGGAAATTTTGTCCAAGATTTTCATATAAGAAAACATTTTACTTGCTTGAAAGTTGGCAAATTTTAAAGAACAACCTTTTGCCCAGCTCCAACTGAAGGAATTATGTCCAAAGGCTAATGCAGGCAATTACATGCAAGGTAAATTATGTGACCTTGGACTGACAAGAATTAAAGCTGTTTTAGCAAACACAGGTAAATAGTCATCTACCTTTGCTTAAGCAAAGCTGACTGGCTACAGCCATTTCCCAGTGAACGACTTGTTTTCCCAGTGGGCAGAAAAATCTGTATGTAAAATACCTTTAGGAATATTTAACACAGATTTTCTCTAATAAATAACAGACTGAAACACAACCTTTCCTTTCACTTGCACTGCACCAGGGGGTTACATCAAAAGCTTCATCTTGAAAAAAAGATTGTTTCTGCATACACAGGAAAGCATGGCACATGTCTTTTTGGTTGGGTTTCTTCTTCACTAAAAGGCTTCAGAGGGTTCAAGCCCATGCTGCTTTACTTCCTCCTAGGGATATACTTCATTGTGCAAGAGATTCACACATGGCTGTGTCAAAACACCATCACCAAAGCCAAGACTCTGCTCATCTCCGTGGGACCCAAGCACAGGGCAATCCTGCAAGGAGCCACTCTAATGCTGGAAACTCAGTTCTGGTGGGGATAATGCACTTTCTGTTCATTACTGTGGATGCACTTAAATCGCTCCCCCCTTTTCTCCATAAGAAAATCAAAGGGAGTGCAGATCCCACCAGAACCAGGGTAGATTTCAGCAGGCAGGGCAGGTGCAGCCCCTCTCACACCCCGCAGGCACCAGCCCAGAAGTCTTCCCTATTTTGGGGTAGTTTCCCCAACCCCCCACAAAGTACAGCGTGCGAGGGAGGAAAGGTTCCTACCTGAGCAGAGGACTCCCTTGTACCTGGCGCAGGAGAAGTCATCGCACTCGCAGAAGGGCCCGTAGATGTTCCCGAACTCGCTCTCGTAGCAGAGGCACTGGTTGCAGCTGCACTCCCCTCTCCCGCTGCAGAGGGGCTTGCCCTCCGCCTCCCGGCACATGGCATGGTGCATGTCCCCGTTGGCGCCCTCCTCGCACTCGCACCTGGCCCCCAGGTAGCCGGCGTTGCAGTCGCAGAGCCCGCAGCTGTAGGTCCCGTTGCCGCTGCACTTGGCGCTGGCGGGCGCGGCGTGGCCGGTGCAGCCGCAGAGGCAGTTGTAGGTCACCAGCACCTCCAGCGTGTCCCGAAAGCCGGCCGGCTTGATGGTGAAGGCGTGGGAGGTGTCCTCCGCAGGGCAGCTTCGTGCCTCCACAGCCACCTCGAAGGAAACCTGGGGGGGGGGGCGGGTTACGACCTAAGTCAACGTGAACGGCTCCGAAATGGCCGTCTAAGGGTGTCCCAGGAAGGAGGGGACGATGTCCTGAGGAAAAGCCAGGGAGCAATTCCCTGGAGCGGGGTCACGCTCAGCACGTTGAGCTTCACTCCCGGGTGTGCAGAAAACCCCAAACCAAGCCTAGTGAGGAAATCCGCTGCTCCATGCACTGACATCTGCCAGTCCCAGGAGGGGGTTGGCAACCTTGACATTTTAAAACTCTTTACTGTCAGTCATTAGCAGTAATTTTCCCCATCAGGGATCACTGGTTTCTGTGAAGCAGGAAGGAACCTGCCTACTCCTGAAATGAATGGGGTAAACAGTCCAGTTTTCATGCTATTAGAAATAATAAACTCTGTTCTAACCGATAGAGCACAAGGGCTTGAGGTGCCTACAAGATCATGAATTTAGAAGGTTTTATGGGAATCCTTATCTGCACATAGAGTCACACAGTCCCAAGCTTTCAGCACGCTGCTAACAAGACATTTTGGATGGATGCTTCTATTAAGGTTGGGTAGTTTGGGTCAGTTGTCCTGGCCATATGTCCTCTCAGCTTCTTGAATACATGCTCACTGGCAGAGCATGGGAAACTGAAAAATCCTTCACTTTGGATATGCGCTACTTAGCAACAACTAAAACATCAGTCTGTTACCAACATTATTCTCACACTAAATCCAAATCACAGCACTGCACCAGCTACTAGGAAGAAAATTAACTACCCCAACCAAAGTCAGGACAAAAGGCTATAGAGCGTTATATGGTTATACATCATCCCACTACTCATTTTCTGTTGCTACAATCCAATGTCTGGGATTTACTCCTTGGGAAAATGAAGGCCATCCTATGGCCAGTTGCCCGGTCCCCAGCTTAATCCTGCTGTTTGCTGGGGTCTCAGGCTGGCCAGTGCTGCCCAGAGCTGCTGGTTAGCAAAGAGGATTAACCTTATTCCAAGGAAATGATCCCCCTTCCTAGGCATCAGGAGGGAATTATTTTTCTCCTGAGACATTTGGGGTCACCTCTACCTGTCACTGCCTGCACTATCCCACATGCCACGGGGTAACATGCAGACCACCGCCAGCCAGGAGATCTGCACCTCCAGGAAACCTCCCCCAACCCCCTCCCAATTCACAAGGCCTGAAGCAATTAGGGAACAAGCTCAAATTACAGAGGAGAAAGAGATCAGAAAACAAGCAAAGGAAACCAGGGTAATCCTGCTCCCTTTCACCCGCTGACACCCACGGTCCCAGGCAGATGAGGACCCAGCGCCAGCATTTTCCTATTTGGGGAAACTTTCTTAGCAGGAGTCAAATCTTGATCCATGTGGAAGCAATGGGGCAGAGAGCAGCTGAACAAGAAGGGATGGCAGGACAAAATCCCCATGATCCTTTGGCACATCTGCCTGTGCAGACACTTGGATATTGGGGTACACCTAAAATGGGAGAGGTGCCAGTGCCCTGCTGCACCCGCTGCCAAACCCGTTCACAGCGTGAATTGCAGCGGCTGGAACAACACTCCTGCTCCTGCCAAAGCCAGGAGCCCAGGATAAACCACCAGATTTACTGCTACCTGGGAGCTCAGGCTCCGCTCTGGGAACAAGCAGGGCATGTGCAACTACAAGGATTGCTTTTACCTGCCCATCAGACATACACTAAAGTCGGCTAAAGAAGCAGAGGCCACCTCCCTCTGTAACACTTTGCATGATCCTTATTTGGCTGGGTAAAAATCCAGCTACTGTTGACTCTTTCAAACTATTTTTATATGCTTCAGTGCTTAGAGCTCTGGTATGTTTGCAGAGTCATCCTTCTCAAATAAGGCAATCAGGCGACTAACAAACCCACACCCACGTCCTCACAGACGGCAAAAGCCTGGAGGAGGGGAGGGGGTTCCCCTCTGAGCTCTCCTGTCCCAGCCCTCCAGCCCAGCAACTCATTTTCTGTACCAAGTTCAATCTAAACAAGGAAACCTCAGCTTCTCTGATTTAATTTTTTTTTTTATATAAAAAAGCAGAGGATAGATTTTGTCATGTATACTATTAACATTAAGAGGCAAACTATATTTTTAGTCCGTGCTGCCATTTGATAACCCTCACAACTGAACACACGAGAGGAGGGTTGCTGTCTTTCTGAGCACACTGTCTTTCTTTGCAATAGCTCCAAAGTTATTCGTGACCTCTTCACTCCAGGAAAGGCAGCTTTATATTATAATCGTAGAATCATAGAATCCTTCAGATTGGAAAACGTGGATGCTGCAAAGCTGCTAGCAGAGGGATTTTCTCAGGTTCTCACAATATTTGGTGAGAATCCTGCCTTTCTCATGCATGTTATGAAAAACAGTAGGATGGTTGTTGTAAGCTGGACCAACACCTGGTGTTTTGCTAAGTTCTGTTTATGGTACATTGGAAAAATATTTTGAAATGGGTGTTGTAGGACTTTAGGCAATCACCCTAGGAGATGGGTGATCACTGACCAATCGCCCTGGGGGGCTAGGGTATGTAAAATGGGGTTATAAATCAATAAAGTTGCTTCTTTTGCCTGCTTTTCCTGAATTTGTGTGTTGCTGCATCTCTCCACTCCCGGTATAAACAGCGACAGGAAAAGACCATTAAGATCTCTGAGTCCAACCACAAACCTAACACTGCCCAGTTAACCACTAAACCATGTCCCTGAAGTGCCACACATACACATCTTTTAAATCCCTCCAGCGATGGTGACACCACCACTTCCCTGGGCAGCCTGTTCCAGTGCTCGACAGCCCTTTCTGTGAAGAAATGTTCCCTAATATCCAGTCTAAATCTCTCCTAGTGCAGTTTGAGGCTGCTTCCTCTCATCCTGTTGCTTGTTAATCGAGAAAAGAGACTGACCCCCATATAGCTACAACCTCCTTTCAGGTAGTTCAGGTAGTTGTAAGTCTCCCCTGAGCCTTCTTTTTGTGGACTAAACAACCCCAGTTCCCTCAGCCACTCCTCGCAGGACTTGTTTTCTAGTGCCTTCACCAGCTTTGTTGTTCTTCTTTGGACATGCTCCAGCACCTCAACATCCTTCTCACAGTAAGGAGCCTAGAACTGAAATCAGTATTTGAGGTGCAGCCTCACCAGCGCTGAGTACAGGGGGACAGTCACTTTCCTAGTCCTGCTGGCCACGCTATTTCTGATATGGACCAGGCTGCTAATACAAGCCAGTATTCCCAAACAATAACAAGAAAACCTTGAATATTTAATGGACCAGGAATAGACCAGCAGACCACAAGAATACAAATTTCACAGGTGAGAATGTTATGTAAATCGTATAACTTAAAGGAAATTACATAAATTATTGCATCCTGCTGCCTGATCAAGACCTTTAGTCTCAGGGTACTGTAGAGAAGATGCCTGTATTCCCTTTCCTCACAGCTGAACTTGGGCTGATCCATACTACCCAGAGCCACTTCTAGCAGAGCCACTTTCTGAAGGTTTCTATATTAACATGGCACAGTGTGAGGAAAGCAGAGGAAGATGAGCAAAGCTGTATTTTATCACCCAGAACAATCCAACGAGAGACGTAAGTGGCTGCACAGAGAGTGAAACAGTGTCTCCAAGGGACAGACTGAAAGGCAGACTCACCGTATCTCCAATTTTGAGATCCCCACACTTCCTGAGCCCGGGATAGGACAACCCATCCTGGCAGGTGGCAGTGAAGGTCAAGCCAATGTCCTCAGGGCTGTCCCACACTGTAAGCTCCACCTTGGATCGAATACTCTAGAAACACAAAGGAAAAGCAAACTGTTAGGTTCCCAGAGGCGGGTCAGTTTTTGCTGCTTTAGTCTGGTCTCCTGCTATTTCCAGAGGGTGACTAGGACATCCCTGCACCAATATGAAAAAAAATCACCCCTGCACACATTGACATTTAGGTTTGACTTAACCAGCTCAGGAGACTACTGATGAATGCAACTAGACTCACAGGGAGGTGTCTACAACCCCTGTGGGTCACTTATGTCCCCTAGGACAGTTGTGATGACCACTGTAGCCAGTGTTGAAAGATATGGATGCATAAGAAACAAAGAAAAATTCCCAATCACGTATGGAGCATCTCTGAGATGAAGGTCAGAGCCTCGTACACATACTTGCACCTCTTCTTCCACATAAACCACCTCCGTAGCGAAGCACAAAGCCTGGATCTCCACTGGCAGTTGTCCTGTGATGTCTATGATACAGCATAGAGAAGGTGTAAAACCACACTAACAGTCCTGCTTTCCCAATCTCACCCAACTGGTGAGAAATATATGTTTTACCTCTTAGGAAAAAAAGCTGATAAAAGAGTACTGTTTCAGACACATCAGCTGGAAACACTACCATGGGAAAAAACAAATGAAAAGTCTTTTTCTTTGCAGAACTTTTCAAAGTGAAAGCCGTTTTCCATCAGTGAGGTTTTTATATGCCTCTACCTCCTTTCTTCTGCTTCTTATTCTTCTGCCCTGCTGCACTCACAGACTTTTTAAGTCAAAACAAAATGAAATTTATAAGTACTAAGAATGAGGTTGTTTTGTTTAATTCTTCCAATGGCTGGAACCAATCTTTTTATGAGCGGTGTCCAAAAACGACAAATGCTTCCAAAATGGAGCTTTTAATACAAATACATTTATTTTCCAAAGCTAGCTTGCAGGTCCATTCCTTTCCTCCTTGTCCAAGACCTTGTCCCCAACCTACAAAGTGGCCAGATTAAGGAAAAGTGCTAAATCAGACCTCTTGTCAGTCCATGTGATAACAAACCCAGGGTTCACACACCAGCAAAGAGCGAATGCTTTTGGAAACACGCAGGAAATAATGAGTTTTGGCCCAGTTTCCCTTGAGGAAAGAAATGAATTATTTCCCATCTCTCTCTTGTAACAGAGGAGCTGTTCACAGAGCAGCACTTTGGACCATACAGAGCCTCCATTGCCTGTGGGCTGAACACTGGGCGCTGGTAAAGCTGAACATACTCTCTACCCAAAATGATCCCATAGGAATTAGCTGTCACACTGATCATGCCCTTTCATCTTCCTGCCCAGAGCATCTCATCTGGGGCATGGCAGAAGACAGGCCATCAGGCCAGCCCTCGGTGTGGCCTTGCGTGGGCCCTTCCGATGTTCTTATACAGGTGTCAAGGTTTCTGATTAGCCCTACATAGTAATGCTATTAGCTTAATTGTAATGTTATTATTAATAGCCACTTTGCAGCATTACAAAGCGATACCTCAGAGAGCCACAGCCACCACTAAGGGCTACTGCAGATTTTACTGCTGTGTTTTTTGGTGGCCCTCAAGCCTACTGCACCTTCAGGGATGAGTGCAAGATGCTGTAGAGACCCAGAGGAAGGACCTGGCCCTGAGCTGGAGCAATATCTCTGCCTGAAATAAAGCTGTTTACTATAGCCCAGGGGAAATTCAAAGACTGGATCATTTCAGTGTAAAAACAAGGAAATCCTGAACTGGCAGCAGCTCCAGGGATGGCTGATGTGAAGGCCACCTGTCACAGGAAACCCATCAGTAGTGTAACAAGAAACACATCCAAGACCTGCCTGGATTGGGTTTAGGAAAGTGCTTTTTTAAACTAGTGTTCTGTTTACTCCCTTTGGTCCAAACCCAGCCTATGTACCCAGGCAGGAACCTCCTGGTGCTGTCCCAGCCTGGGCACAGCCCTCCAGGAGCCTTTACATCTCCCAAGTGTGTTGAGATTTGGGGGAAGGGGTTTTTCTTAGTGAGGGCAGAGAAAAAAAACAGCCCCTGTTCTCTTCTGCTTCATGCCCTGCGGGATAAGGGAGAGGCAACAGCACCTTGGGCAGAAGAAAAAGGGAGGTGGAAGATGAAGAGATGGGGGAAAGGGATCTCAGGGATAATGTAAGCCCTGAGCGAATCTGGTGTACGCATCAGTGGAGGGAAGCAGACGAGAGAGGACCAGAGGTGACTAATGCACTGAGAGGGAAAGGCTGAGCCCAGGCTGCAGAGCACCAGCCACTGCCACCCCACAGGAGGAAACAGTCCTTGTTGCATATGAAGGGTTTCTCCAGGCTCAGAGTTTCCTTTCTGGGAGAAATAAAAGAAGCTCCACTGTCACTTGGGAAACAGAAATTTTAGCCTTCTTCTTCAGTGAGAATTCCCTCCTCTATTTCAGGAAAAAAAAACCAAAGCTACCAAGAGGAGATGGGCTGGATGTATGCCAGGTTTCCAGTGGTCCCAGGAGCTGCCAGCTCCCAGCAGAATGCCCAGGGGTCCAAGCCTACACCCACCACCCAGGTGAACAGGCAGGAAACCAGTCCCAGTCTCTGCAGCAGATCACCCCACACACCTCCTTCTGTGAGCTGTCTTGGTCTCAGAGTCCTAGTGGTTTCCAGCCAGCTGCACTGGAAAGCTCACTAGCAAAGAGAAGTGAGCAGGGGTGGGGGCATCATATCCCCAGTGGTGTTTATCAGCTTATATCTACCTGTAAAGGCTCAAGAGGTGATGAAATGGAGGCACAGATGCACGTTACAGATGCAAAACCAAGGCCAAAGGACATTTTTCATGTTATGGTGCTGAGACCACATGCAAAGTCAACGTGGAGTGAATGTTTTTTTTGTTCTCCCCAGTGAAGCATCTTAGCCACAAGATGTTCCTTCCTCAAGGGGGCAAATGGGAACAACTGGGCTTTTGGTCTGCAGTATTTCCAGGGCCTCATTAGCAGCATTAGCTGCTCACTGTCTTTCCTCAAAGGGTGAAGCTTTGGGAAGCACTCTTCCCAAGGGCATAGCCAAATGCTGCTTTAACTACAGGGAGCTGTGGGTGAAGGAAAGATGAGAGTTACAGGTCATGCAAAGAACAGCACAATCCTACATGACCTCTGAACGTGTAAATGGCTCCTAAGAAGTCCTTCATCACTCCCAGGGCACTAATGAGCATAGCACCAAGAAGAAGAGCTTGCACAGGATCTGTGAACACTGGTTTTAATGGCTGCAAGAAGAACTGTACCTAACGGCTGACCCCCTACAGGGTCAGATCTCCCTGTCCAGCACCAAAACAACAATATTCTTCCAGGAGCACAAAGAGCTGACCCATTAGAATTCGGGGAAAAGACCAATAGGATCACCGTGTCCAACTATCAAAAAAAAAACCCAAACAAAAAACAAAATAAAACAAACAAACACCAAAAAAACCACCTCACCACCCCACTAGAGCATGTCTTGAAGTGCCTCATCTACATATTTTTTTAATACCTCCTGGGATTGAGACTCCACCACCTCCCTGGACAATTTATTCCAACCTCTCACTACTCTTTCAGTAAAGAAATTTTTCCTAATATCCAGTCTTAAACCTCCCCTGGTGCAACTTCAGGCCATTTCCTCTTGTGGTGTCATTATTTACTTGAGAGAAGAGGCCACACACACCTCACTACAACCTCCTTTTGGGTAGTTGTGGAGAGCAATAAAGTCTCCCCTCAGCCTCTTCTCCAAACTAAATAATCCCAATTCCCTTGGTCTCTCCTCACAGGACTTGTTCTCCAGACCCATCAGGTCAGCAATACAACTGCAGGTCCTTCCCTGTCCTCCATGGTCCCCAGTGCAGCAGGGCAAGCTGCACTGGCAACACCACACAGGCAGAGCTCCTTTTGGACCCAAGCGACATCGTGATGCTATTCACAGGGTGCTGAGGAGCAACTTGTGCTGCATGGAGACCAACACAAAGGTATGACCTTAGCTTGGAGGCCTCTGAATATCAGATAGCAAAGAAATAATCTGTTTTGCCTACTGGTGTGTGCTGCAAGAGAGAACTAGTTTAGATCAGGGCAGTATTTTGAGGGTAATTCTGCACACAGGAGACATAGGGTGAAATCTCTGCTGTGCCACAAGCTCCCTTGGGTATCCACGTGCTCTTTTTCCAACTCACACACCTTGTCTCCCTTGCAAGGTTGTATGCCCCAGCTCTGACAGTGTGTGGAGGGCTGGGGAGGGAGGTGGCCAAGTTGGGTGGAGCACACCAGGGAGAGGAGAGCTGGCCGAGCTCTTGGCACTACGCACAACAGCAGCTGCGGTATTAAAATGCACTTACATTGTAGGCCTTCACGATGAGCTCAATTATATTCTTGGAGTCTTTGTGCAAAATCTCCACTGTTGTCCCAGGAATCAGGGCAGTAAAGTTCTTGGAAAAGAAAAAAAAAAAAAGAAAAGAAGGAAAACGATGAGATGTCAAGAGGAAAGCAGAGGGCAAGGAGGGACCAGCCCCACACCTGGGTCACTGGCCGCATGCGCTGTCCCATCATTTGGTGGTGTACATGGTATGGCCTGGCTCCTGTTAATGCTTTTGTTAATTTGCTTTTGAAAGCAAAGCATTGCTAACGCAGCACATCATGGGCTTTTTCAGCCCATGGCCACAGGGATGGGGACTAACAGCCCCGGGTCTGCTGCCGGAGGGAGCAAGCCTCAGCCACTGTGCAGTTGTTGAGAGGCATCACGTGGAAAGGGAGGTGCAGCTGCCCCACCTTGCCACACGACCCATGAGCATCCCCAGGAGACGGGGTGGAGAATGAGCTCAGCTCTCCTGCTCTCCGCGGGCGAGCAACAGCATCTTGACTGTAGCAACGCGGCTGCTTGTTGTTTTTGCTCAAGCCTTGAGAGCTGGATAGGAAATTTCTGAAAGCAACCCCGCCTGAAACACCTCCCCTGCATCCACAGAGGAGCAAAACCCCACGGGGCAGCTCCAGACACAGCCCGGCCGGTGTGCCTTGGGTCACCTTTTCCTGTCGGAGGGGAGAGCAGGGGTAGCGAGGGAGTTCCAATTGTATGTGGCATGTTGGGGCCCTGGGCTCCACGATGGAAAAACACAGCTGGGCAGAAACACTGCGCGGGATTAGGTAATGGGATTAAGTCACTGCAGAATGGGCTGAACAGGTTTCTGCTCTCTCGCATGCTCCACGGCTGGCAGCTGTCTGAACCTCGAAATTAAGCTGGAGTCTATTTTAGGTCCTCACATGTTCGCAAACATATACATCTGTTTGCTCTAAGAAGCTTTAGTGCTTTTCACTGACAGGACTAGCAGGGAGGAATCGCAAGCTTTGCTTCGCCTGCCTGCATCTGCCTGTCCCCACCAGCCCCAGCAGCAGCACGTGGCCATGTGCGTGGTACACACTCGCCGCTGCACACACGCACTCGCTGCTGCGCATGCTGCGCGCTCACAGATGCATGCATGCGCTCACCGCTGCACGTGTGGCACGCTCACAGCTGCACACACCATGTGCTCACAGCTGCACACATGCACTCGCTGCTGCACACGCTGCACACTCACAGATGCATGCATGCAGTCACCGCTGCACATGTGGCACGCTCACAGCTGCACACACCATGTGCTCACAGCTGCACACACCATGTGCTCACAGCTGCACACGCTGCTGCACACGCTGCATGTTCACGACCGCATGCACGCACTCGCCGCTGCACATACGGCGCGCTCACAGCTGAACACACCATATGCTCCCAGCTGCACACAAGCGCTCACTGCTGCATACACTGTGCGCTCATGGTGCTTTCAAGAGGCATTTAAATCTCCCCCCAGCCCCAGTGCCTCGGCAGCATTTACCTTATACAGGACGTAATGACTTTTGGTAACGGCGAAAATCAGATGGATGTTGTTTTCAGCGAGTTTCTCCCCAAGAAGAGCCAAGGAAGGATAATCCTAGGGGCACAGAAAGGCCATAAGGACTGATGGATAACAGAAACAAAGACTTCAAAGACAACAAAGAAATCAAAGAGACTTCTCCTCTCAACAGTAGAATTTGTTCCAGAAACGTGGCACGTTTTGTTGTGGGATGAAGTCCCTGATGTATCAGCATAATCCCAATTGAAACAGTAGAAATTCTGTCATCCCTTAAATATTTCTGCTGTGCTAGAATATATGACTGACTATTCCATTAGCTGCAACAACATCTGAAACACTAGAGTTCTTTCCTTCCTGTTTCTGCTTTGCCATCAGCAGACACACGTGTGTAATGAGCTGGCTGCTATCTCCAGGAATGTGAGGCAGGGAGATCTAGAACTACAGTAAGTGGAAATGTAGGATTTTTCCTCCCAAAGCAGAAACATCCATTGCCTGCTCTTTCTGCATACTGGAACCATAAAGAAACTACAATAAGCTCTTTAATTCTGCAGACTTCCCTGACAGAGAAGATGGCAGGAAGATACTGCTTTAGCTATCCAGAAGCAACCAAAGAATGAAGGAGGGCTCACTTTCAAGAGCCAGCTTTGAGTTTAAAATCCCAGATTGCTTCTGAAATGCTGCATTTAGCAAAAAACACCTCATTTACATGCAGACTGGAGGACTGATTGAGAGCCTCCATGACTTAAACATAGAAACACCACGGCAGCACCTCCACACCAGTTTCCCAGCATAACCTGATGCCAGTATCAGTATGGGGGCTGTACTCTGGTACGCAGATGCCTGCTGGGGCTGCACAGGTCGGTGGAAATAGGGTTTCCCTGAGCATCCTAGCTTCTGTCCAGGCACACCTCCCATTAAGAGGTAACATTCATGCATGAACAAAAATCAGAAGTAGTGCTTGTGATTTGCTGAATAAAGTACCATTCTGCAGAAGGATGTGATAATGAGGCAACAGGCAAGTGCTTGTTCACCCCAGAAATTTCCTCTGATGACTTAAAAAAAGAAAAAAAAAGTAAAAAATGGTAATTTTGTCTATATGTTGCTAAGACTTATGTTACTGTTGTGCTCAAAGGCTGTGGATAAGAGAAGGATCCCACTGGGCTTGCTAGTGTAGCCACATCAAGACAGACAGCCTCCCCAGAGAAAAGCTGACAGTCCACCGGACGTTTTAGAAAAGATGTGACACGTTTTCTGTTTCCTCTACACTTTGTAGATAAAATCGGATGCTCTTCAGGACACCGAGTTACTTTTCCGTCTCTTGCAATGAACCCTGAAGGAATTTGCTAAGCTCCTATATAATTTCTGGGCATCACAGAAGTATTCACTGTGGGCAGATGCCCCAAGGGAACTGCAAATCTTATTTGCAAACTGCAGCAGCAGGTGAAACTGTGCTGGTTGGCGGGTGCATTTGCCAAAGGCTGCTGGAGTTGCGGGTAGCTGGTCTCCAGTGAGGTCCACCAACACCCTGAAGTCTTCAAGGGCTGGGCCCCCATGTGCTCCCTCACCAGCTGACTGGATGCACTGTACTCGTTGGCTTCATTGAGGTGGCACTGGCCATCGTGGGGCTGAACCAGCCCCCCCAGCTTCCCATCCAGGGCTATGTGGGGCACATCATCCGTTGTGAAGACCAGCAGGTGAGACGCCTCCTTACGCCAACCAATCTTCTCCTGAGGGAAAACAAACCTGTGAGACAGACAGTCTGCCCCTGCCAAGCCCATGCTTTGCCCCTTGCCCTGCACATGGTCCCAGCCATGAGCCTGTCCAGCAGCAGATTCATTAGCAGTAATCAGAATAGCACCATGCTCCCATCCACCCATCCCATCCCATCCCTGCCAAGAAAACAGACCCATCTAGCATATCTTCTTCCAATGCACTGACTTAAAAAGGCATGAGGCAGTATGTGGACTGTCCACCAGGCCTTCTCTACCCAGATCCAAGAATAAGAATTTCAGCTGCTTTTACAGCCAAAGCAGACCTGCCAAATTCCTCCACAAACACTTAATCTGACTTTGTTTCCTCAGCTTTGTGAAGTGGGCAAGGCACCAGTGAGAGCTGCAATATCCCTGCTCAGCAGTTTCATTACCACCCGCTTGTAAAGGCTGTTTCTGAGCTGAGATAGCCGTGTGCGTGCACAGGCACTCTGTGCAAGGACCAGGCACTACCACCATCTTTGCACAGAGAGAGATGTGGGGAAAGGGGTTTTTTTTTCCAAATAAAGGGATAATGTCTAGTGGAAAAATGCTCCCCTCCCATGGGGCTTCCCCAGGTTTCCGGCTTTGCATTGGCCCACGAAGCAGATCTGTGCCTACAACAGCACACTGAAGCTGTTTGTTGTGATGGAAGTGAAGGGAAACAGAGGAGCTCCAAAGGAAATTTTTGGAAACTCTGCCACTGTGGCACACTCCCCTGGGCTCACTGGCTGCTTCCACTGTCAGCTCAGGCCAAGCCGGGCGGGCTGAGGTCCTGCCTGCCAACCACAGCAGGGAGATCCTGTCACAGCAGAGACCGGAGCCAGAAAGCCCCACCTCCCAGAGCTTCCCCTTGGGCTGCCCATCTGCTGGAGAAGACAGCCCCACACCTTCCCTCCTCACACACATCCAGCATCCCTCTCCCTACAGCCCCTGGCTCAGAGCAACACAACGCAAATCTCTTGGGAAGGGACGAGGGAAAAGCTGGTCAAAGCTCAGTGGTGGGAACGCAGTGCAGAAGAATACACCCAACTCCTCCAGAGCTTACTGCTCAGCTTATTTAGCAAAATCCGACCTCTGCCTTGTGTCACAGCAAGTTGCTAACCTATGATCTGCCACAGCCTGGCTGCAAAGGCACTTCTTATGGAAAGTGCTGGCGTGGGCAGGGCAAGACGGCAGAGGAGGCAGGAGGGTGCAGAGTCACAGCTGCCAGCACAATTTTCACCTGCAAACGTGAGTCATAGCCCAAAGCTGGCTGATCTTTCCGACAAATATAGTAGATTTCTCTTTCCTCCCTATTGCAGAAAAGTATTTTTTCTTTAATGGCATTTTGAAGACTCAGACAATGCAATTAAGGCTATAGGAAGAAATCTTTGGCAACACACATCGTTTGCCATGTACCAGCACATTACGGTCTGTATTCAATGAGGACTTTTTTGCTTCAGAAGCAGGAGTCATTTCATTGAAATGACCCCACAGGATAAAAGGCTAAGTCTTTATGCCAAAACATCATTTCTGAAGAACTCAACCCAAAAGCGATTACAGCTCTAAGAATGCAAGAGGCAGTTCTCAGCCTATCCAGCCACCAGACAGAAGCCCATCCAGTTCACTTTTCCCTTTCCCATATAAACAACATCAGAAATGCTCTGGTTGCTCAGTTCAAGAACTCATTTCCAAATAGCAATTAACACCCACAGAGTTGGTGCCAATAGCCAGGTGCTGAGAGCACCTGAAGCCTCAGAGTATCAAACCATGGTATCTCAGATGAGGTGGCCAAGCTGGTGCCGATGCCACACTGAAAGAGCTGGAGACCTATAGAAAAAGCACCCGCAGGGGCCAGAAGATGGAGGAGCCACTGCATCTCTTGTTGCCTCTGCCAGCGGCTTCCAGGCACTGGAAAATACAGCTCTTCAGCACGCAGTTTCCACCACGAAACCCAGAGCAGAACTCTGCTCTGTTTAAAACAAATAACCAAAGAGATTTTCATTTATTTATACTGGACTGGGATTGTTGAACAAAAAAATCTGCACTGACGTCTGCCCCTTCATCTGGTTGTTGATCCTCATGGGATATAAAGGATTTTGAAAGCAGGGGTAGGACCTGACCCAAAGCAGAGTGAAGTGGGAAGATGTGTCTCTGCAGGGCTGGGCATGCTATGGATCCTGCCCCTACTCCTACCACCAGCTGCAAGTGTGTCCTGTACTGCAAAAGATCAGCTTCTCACTCCTTACAGCCAACGGAGTTGGCAAAACTGCCACAGCTGTCTTAGCACAGCCCAGCCCTCCAAATCCTATTGAAAAGTCTGCAAAATCCTGCATCAGTATTTCCAAGCCTGAAATAAATGTCTAAATTTATGCTTTGGGCACTGTATAAAAAAATATGTTCAATTGCCAAGACATCTACACCCCTGAATTCATCAGTATTTCTAAAACCTCACCAGTTTCTCAGGTGCAGACCTTTTTGGAAGCTAGAAACAGATACAGGTGTAAGACAAGTATGCCTTAGAGATTAAAAGCCAAAACCTTCCTCATCTGGTGTAGCTCTGAAAGGCTCCCAGATGTCTTGGCCATCTCCATGTACCTGTATCTAGCAAGCACCAGTCAAAACTATTTCAAAAGACTCTTTATTTTCTAATCTAGTATTATCTCCTTGATGCATCTTAGTATACAAGATCTGAAGCTTAAACATACCACCACCCCATATGATTCTTGCACTTAAAGAATGGCAGAAAACCAAAACACTGCAAATGGAAAATGTAATTACAGAAGGTTGATTAATATTCCTGGCTTACCATTTTAGCATCAGGATAAAGGCTTATTGTCTCTGGCTCTTTCACTGCCTCCAGACTAACATTTACCATATCTTCATCTTTCAGAAAGGAGCCAAACCCTGGGCCTGCTCATTAGTCTGTATTAGCTGTACAAACTTTCCCCACTCCTTGGGTTGAAAATCAGGCCAAAAAATGACTTGAGCATTACAGAGCTCTCAGACAGCTCACACAGAAGAAACGCCTGATATGAATTACAGTATAAAAATACCTAGTCAACAGAGTAGGTATTGTTTCTGACACCTCCATGCTAGAAGCGGAGGAGAAGACCACACTTAGACACTGTGGCTTGGAAACAGTAAGGCTCTGCCATGCCATGATCAGCTTGCCCCAAGGAGTACCCCTTGATTCTAAAAACTCAGCTGCTGAGCACAAGGTAGTTGGGGTTTGAATATGGTAGAGAGGATGAAAGCTGGAAAAAACTGGAGCACGCCAGAGAGATGCAATGGTACCATTACTGGTAGTGACCCATCAAGGTACATGTATGCTCCTCTCCTTGCACTGGGGGAAACTAGTTCCTGAGTTACTAGGAACTACTGCCTGTGCAGAGTTTAGTCCCCACAATACTCCATTAATCACCACTGGATGCAAAGCACCATTTGTTGCAGTAAAGATCATCCACATCAGGAAGCAGCATTTACGACCACCCCAGACATGTGCCACCTTCACCCACCTCCATGGTGCTCAGCCCCACCACAACCCACAGCCACAGACCAATCTGGGCCATGACTTAGTCACCAAGGGAAATACATCACTTAGCTTCCATTTTGGCTCTGAGGCTTAGGTCAATCAGCTGGCCCAAAATTTTGGCTATTTGAACTCTGGACAGACAGAGCCTTTGCTGCTCATGCCTGTGATCAGCAGGCAGCTGCTCCACCCACAGTAAGGGGCTGCCAAGGCAGCAGAAGTTACTGTGCAGCCGGTTCTCCCACTTTGTACATCAGTCCCATGGACCTCCTTTCCCACACCTAAGCTCTGGTAATTAATTAACTGCTGAAGCTGCAGAAAATCCTCTGTCATGACCTGCCACAGTGTGCCAAGAACCATGCAAGCACGCACCTCACCTCTGCTCGCCCTTCCTAGAGGATGCTTAGTCCTGAATTTCGATGGTCCCAGCATTTAAATTAATCTTCTGAATTTAGAAGGGACCAAGCTGGGCATTCAAGAATGCCAGTCAAAGATATTGGTCCTCACAAACAGTTTGTGGTTGGCACAAATGTGCAGAAAATATCTTGCAGGTCTCCTGCCTTTCACCAACATCTCCAAAATGAGCCCTTGTGACGTACACCACAGTAATTCTGTGCCGCAGGGAAACATCCCATTCTTGCAGCATGGTGGAAGGGACTGCAAAAAACCACATGGTGGGCAGCACAACTGAATCAGCATCCTGAGATGTCTCTGCTCTAACCATGAGTGTGACCTCTTCAAAACTGAGAAGTGCTTTATGTCCAGATAATTATTAGGAGCAGCACTGCATTTGTGCCAACAACAATATCTGTGCCAGCCTGGGAGAGGAAAGATGATTGTTGGGTGACATCAGATCCTATGGGGCAGGTTCAGTCCTGTTGAGACCATGAAGCATAAATGAAACCAACCCAGGCAAGGGAAGATCTGGTTTCCCACAAGCTTGCATCCCATGACTCCTGCAGACGATTCCTATCTCCCAGCTCCAGACCCAGAAGAAAACATGCCCAGCCAAAAGGACAACACAAGGCTGGAGCAAACAAAAACCCCAAACTGCATGTCAGGAGGGGAAAAAGCAACTGGAGCCATCCCTGGCAAGCAGGGAAGCTCAGCCACACACTGGAGGGGAGCAAACACTTCCATCCCTGATGCACAAAGGGATATGGAGCAGCCCACCTACTTATTCCAGAAAGATCTTCAAGGAAACATCTCTAAAATCCTAAGGATGTGGCTGATATGGCACCAAGCTAATGAACTCTGTCTTTAATTACTGCTAAGAGCTTCAGTTTTGCTGACAAAGAGGGAGAGCAGACTACCTGTGTCTAGAGATGGATCATCCAGCCCCACACAAAAAAGGGGTGGGTATGAGCAGTACCAACCAGCTCCAACCCTCAATGTGGGTCAGCTGCAGCAAGATGTGTTTGACTCACACTCAAGGAATGCATTGAGCCAACACATGCTGCTGGTGTACACGAATCTTCAAAGATTTCATCCCAGGTGCTCCGAGATCAGCACCTACAAGTCTAACCATGTGATGAGATCTCAGCCCTAAAGTTGCATTTGCAAATGCTCCATTATTAAAGTAGAAAAAATACTGGGTTTTTTTCTTCTTTGCCTGTTCATGCACAAAAGCCTCTAGTTTTCAAGGCATTTTTCAGGGTCTCTGCAAGAATAATTTAGTAGTAACTCACAAGAAATGGTGCACTGGAGCTCTATCCTGGTCCAAGAACACAGCAGAAGAAACACCTTCCTCTTCTGCTTTGCTTTAAAACCCCAAAAATCAGAGCAACTCACCTTGCACACAGCAGCCTGCAAAATCGCATCGAAACCTCCCTCTGGAGCGTCTCGGTTGCGGGAAACCTTCTGTTTCTGAACTTCTTCATTGAAACGATCGACTTTATCCGTCAGGGACAAGAGGTGGCGGAAGCCAAAGGAAGGGACGCAGCTGGGAAACAGCTTGTAACTGCAGGAGGAACAGAGGAGTGGTCAGCTGGGAGGAACCACACCAGCAGCCAAGGGCTGCACGAAGTCCCAGCTCCACCAGGTTGGTCTACAAACTCCTGTCCAGAGGAGTGAAATACTTCCATGAGGCTTCATGTTCTGGACATTTTGATTTCTGGCTATTTATTTGTAAAACTCTATAGCAGAACCATTTGTTTGCCCACAGGGGCTTTGAGCAGCTGAAGTTTCCAGGCCTCTCACAAGGACTGAACATCTCTCTCTATGTAAGGTGTGACTGGGGACACCAAGCGCCAGCCCACCTTGGGCCACGCAGCTCTGCGGTTTCAGTGGTTTTCACACTGGGAATCTGCAAGATGCGACCCACAGTGATGTGGAGGGTGAGTTTTGGCAAAGCCACCCTCCCCAGCAGCCCAGGAGGGCAGTGTGAGGCATGCCCCATGCCCGCAGAACTGGTGGGCTGGTGTCAAAGGGCACCATGCAGGAGTGTCAGCACCCAGAGCAACTTTTCCCCTAGTTTTCAACATGTATTTTTCAGTATGTAATTTCATGCTGTTATCCAGTTTCCTTGGCAATATGTGACACCCTGCACCCACTGCACATCACCAGGCAGTTGCCCAACATGAGATGCATTAATAGCTAACAGCAACTCATGCATCCTCCCACTCTCCTGGCAAGCCAGTGAGCAAACAACATCTCTGCTTTCCAGAGCTCCACTGGAGCAGAAAGATAGGAGTGGAACTCTACGGCAAAGAAATGCCTCAGCAAGTTACCAGGAAACCTTCTTTTTCTGTACAAAACTAACAGGAGGCAGCCATGGTGCTCACTGGGTGGCTGGGAGAGCTCAGCAGAGCAGCTCCTGTGATGTGGGAAATAAGTGAGTGTGTGCATGGGAGAAGGACAAGAAGGGTTAAAGAAAATGTGTTTTAAAAGGAGTTGGGCTGGCACTAATTCAGTCTTATCTTCAAAGATTAAACCTGGAGAACAATGAAAGGCCCCCGCTGACACATGACCCAGTATGGGTAAGTTGTAAGAGGCTTTTTTACACGAAGGAGTATTTAAGATTTACCACCACTGGGAACTCAAATCCCTCACAAGGGACCCCAGAGCAGGGATTTCCACTTGCACAGCCATGCACACACCTAACCACAGGGCAGGTCCCACTGTACTGGCTCTGGCTGGCAATTACAGCCATCCCTTGAGATCAGCCCTGTGTTCAGACTTGCATCCCCCCTGCACCTAGGGTCAAGGCAAGGATTTTGCCATGTCGGAAATCTTTGCCCTGCAAGGTCTCAGCAAGCAGCCCTTAGCCCATGAGATCCACCTGGTGCTCGGTTTGCCAGAGCCCTGGTGGAGAAAGAAACCCCTGCCACACTGTAGAGGCCTACCTCTCATGCAGATGGATAATTGAATCCTTTTTTGTTTGTCCTGCACTCCAGGTTTGCTGGCAGACGCCACAAGCAGCAGCAGGACAGATGGCAGATATCTGAGTGACTATGCAAGGGCTGCATGCCCTTGCACTGTGGGTGAGCTATCTCAGGCTGTAACCTCCACAAGTCCTATCACAGATAGATGGACAATTAAGTGTTCAGTCAAATCCTCTGCCTTCCTTATCTTTTTTTAAATTTGTGTTTGTTTCCTCTATATTATCTGTCTTGAATGACACCACGGCTGTGAAAGGCCACAGCCTGGCTCTTTGGGCGGTCCCAGAGGGGATGCTGAGCCAGGAGAAAGGGCGAGCAATGAGCTGGGGTGAGATGGAGGAGGCACAAGGGATACCAGACAGGCTTCATATGAAAAGAGGGCTGCACCCTACTCAGATCTGCAGGACAGCTATCATCATGAGGAGAAGGAGCAAAGTGCCTGGATCAGGGGCAAAAACCACCCACCACAGCTCATGTTTACTTGCAGCTTTTCTTAGACGCTAGCAGGCCACTGGACAGTCTGCTTTGACACTGGAAATAGCTGCAAATAAAATCACACCTGACAGCCCACCTCTCACTGCCACATCAGCAGGACACTTGGCAGTAGTGACAGCCTGCTTGCAGAGTGGGCAGGGGAAGGCAACGCTGCCGCAGAACCGTGAGGAACCAGCACCCTTGGTCTGGAAGAAGAGACAGGTGGCAACCAGGAAGGAGTGCCCACCATATAGATGAGCTGTCTTGGGCAACCCTTCCTAAATGGTTCCCCAAGACCACGCTGGCATAATGTAGACCATAAATAGAAAAGCAATCACCTGGGTAAACCCACAAGGACATGCAGATAGCCTGGTCACGGTGGGAAAAGCCAAGGCAACAGCCCTGGATGCCCTTGATGAAAGGGCATCAGCAGTTTCAGGCACGCCTTGCTGCAGAGTTATCTAGCTCCATTCTCTACTCCTCTCCCACCCCTCCCATCCTGCCCATTTCACTCTATTCCACTTAGGAAAAGCCACATTACTTCAATTAAGTCACAGGCCAGCCAAACAAAGTTTCTAAGATTTGCTCAGCTGACAGCATCCCTCTGAGGCCATGCCAGCTTTCTAGGGGAAAAAGCTAAGAAGAGCATGATGTATAGTGCCACAGTGGCAGAGTCACTTCAGTGGCTCAGTCAGCATGGTCACTTTTGGCAATGCTTCATGACCAAAGCATGAGTTTTCAGTGTTAAAATCCATTTGACTTTCCTCTCTGGACACAACTGGTGAAAACAGAATACAGATAATTTTGTCTGGTCAATGAACAATGAGATGCCAAGTGCTTGGTCAATGCCAGAAGTTGGACTAGAAACACAGCTGATGCAAACTCTCTTTACTCTGCCTCTCATTCAGAAAACTGCACTCTAGCAGAGCTTGGCATCCATTTATGCAGTGACCTTACAACATAAGTATCCACAATTGGATCAGATAAAAGCGCTGATCATACTGCCCTTACGTGACTGGAAAGCACCCTAACAATGGGTGAGGTGAAGATGGGGACCATGAAGCTAAGTGTCAATGGTGACATTCTCCCAGGAGGGCACTTCCTGCTGTATCCTTTCATGACAATATCCAAACCCATCGGAGCCTGGACAGCCTCTACTACACCTGGTTTCACTCTGGCAATAACCCCCAATTCAATGGCCTTGGTCTTGACACCAGGGGTTGAAAGGCAAACAAAAAGACTCCAGCAGAGACACAAACAAGAAGAAAAAAAAAATAAAGAAGAAAGGAAGAAGGCTCTGGTATCACTGCAAAGCAAACAACATTGTGTCTTTTGCAACCGCCAGCTGCCAGTTTGCTTTCCTTCCACCGCAATAAAGATGAAAAAAACTGCCTGACATCTTCCAAACACTTCACAATAACACATTAATCAGTACTACAGACCATCACAAATCTCACTTCCCCCAAACACTACTGTTGGGAAGGTCTTACATTGCCTTGGTCTCCTTATCTCTAAAACAGAGACAAAGAGCTTAATTGATTTACTCAAGGCCAAGCTATGAGTCAGAGCTAGGATCAGAAATAAGGAATTTCTGGCTCCTGCTCCTTTTTCTTAAAGCCTGTAAAAAAGGCTGCTATGCCTGCAACCTCTTCAGGTACTTAAAAATAGTTTTGTGCTCCCAATACAACAGTTTCCCATCCCCAGTACAACAGTTTCCTGTCTCTAGATGGAGAGATCTCCCAACAGCCACAGCAAAATTGGAAGTTGCCCTATTTTGAACCACTCTGGACCATCAGTGACAATGGGTAATGTGACATCAGTGATGCAGCTAATCAGCATACCCAAAAGCCGGGGCTTAAGTGTGGCTTATTATTTAGAGCAAGAATGGGAAGAGAAGAATGCAGCCAGGCTCTGCGCAAACACAGGGCTTGTCCCTTTGGGCTATGCCTACCACTTACCCAATACAGGGATTGTTTTGGTATCTTGGTGCTGTGTAGGAGAAAGGAGAAATGTTTTTGTCCACAAAAGAGCCAAACCCCAGCCGGAAATTGCTAGTGAGCTTTCGCATCTCTTCAGCCAGCTTGGTCCCCAGATTGCGAATATTATCTAGGTCGTCGTTCATGGATAGGGAGAGATCCATCAGGTAGTAGAGGTCCACAGGATAGTCCTCCACTTGCCGAACCTGAACTCGGAAGGAGGTCTGGTCACCTGCATACACACAAGAGTTGAGAGTGGTGAAAAGGAAATGCCTAGCACATACAAAATCCAGACCACATGGTTTTTATTTTCCCCTGCAGAGCAGACAATTCATTCGTGAAGAGGTTGAGTGGAATAGGCTTTTCCAAATCCATCTCTTATGAGGCAAATACAAAAGCAGATAGTGACTTTGGGTCCTCTTAAGCTATGTAGTGCTATTGGCTGGTAAGAAAAAGACACATCTATAGAGTGCATGTCTCTAGTTTTACCTTGGAGATACAGGAAAAGGTCTTTCCAGCTCAGCTGAGAAAATGCCTAAAGGGGCACACATGAAAAAGCTGCTGCCCCAGACTGTATATAGTCCAGGGGTGTTTTCCCAGAAAACAAAGAAAAACAAGCAGAATGAGTCTCAAATGGATGTTACATGGACTACTGAATGAGGGACCATGCACACGCTTACTTGGGTGTGTCCTCAAAGCAAACCAGGAGCAGTTCAAGAAGTCCTGCACAAAAGACAGAAGGAAGTTGAGCAGGAGAAGGAAGAGGGTCAGGAGAAAACAGCCAGCATGAGATGAATGCAAGATGTCCTCTGAGCTGTACAGGAAAGTCAAGCCAAAGCAGACACCAAATAAACACCTTTGAAAAGGTTCTCTCCTCTGAAAACCAGCTGTGCCACCACGGTTCGGGAGAAATCAGGGCAAAAGGGAAATTAAGTGGAAAAAGAAGGTTCTTGGGGTCAGCTGGGGAAGCACTGAGGCAGACGTGAAGCTTCCCGAAGTGGTGAACACAAGGGAAGGAGCTGCCAGGGCTGAGTCATGGGCTGTGCAAATATGAAGAAGGGCAGAGGAAAAACCTCTCCCTTGACCTTCCCCTTTGCCAAATTGCTTTCACCAGAGATGTCCTCCAGAAGGGGTGCCAGGAGGGGAGGCCAATGCCAGCACTGCCCACGCCTAGAAAAACGTGAAGTGGCTACAAAGTGAACTCAACTTCACGGCAGATGGACCTCAAAGGAGATGGAGAGGAGGTGGCAAATATTTGCCTTATGCTTTTCTGAGAAAGGGGTCTAAATGGAAACCCCAGACTCCAGCACCCTCAAACCCCAAGCTGGTTTGGAGATCTCATGTCCCCAGCTGCCACCTCAGCCCTTTTTCCAGCTCAGGGGGTTCTCTTAAGACCAAGCTCCCCCTCCTGCCCACCTGCCCCAGCTCTTCATGGCCGAGGCTGAACTTTGGGCACAGGCAGGTTCTGCAAAATACACACGACTTCTCCTCTTCTTCCCCAGAAATGAACCACGCATTTTTTAGTATTGTGAAAACATTTCCCTAGCGGTTTGATTGTTCTCCTCATTGCGTGCAGCAGGACAGCTGCTCCCACTTACTTCCAGCCCAACAACATGCAGCAGCAGCATCCCAAAACTGCAGTGCTGGCAAGAAATGGCATGAGGGGCTTTGCAGGCAGGCAGGCAGGCACCGGGGGTCCTGCTGCACCGAGCCACATGCAGGGCCAAACACCCGCCCTGGCTCCAGGATCTGCTCTGCAGTGATTCCTGCAGCCAGCCCTGTCCATGGGGAGCAAACAAGACATTTGCTCACAGCTCTCTGCAGCAGCTGCTTCAGCCCAGTAGTGCCCACCCCACCCCCGTGAAGGAACTGGGGTCCCAGCACCCAGGGGGATGTGAGTGAAAGTCAGAGCCTGCTTCTTTCGCAAGCAAAGCTGTGAAGGGTTTCGATCCACACCTGCTCTTTGCCCCACCAGTTCTCTGTGCATCTCAGCCAACTCAGGGTACCAGAGGAGTCAGCTCCTAAAACAAGCTCTTCCCTCTATTTAATTATTTCCCTACACATTTAAATCAAGGGTTGCTCCAAGACAGGGCTTCTTTTCTTACAGGTAATTGCTCCCTGCTGCAATGTGCCACAGCCCCAGGGGGCACAGGCACCATCCTGCCCGAACAAGCACACATAGCTATTGCCCAGATATCAGCTGTAGGAAACAGGAAACTCCTGCCATAAATATCTTTCCTTACTCTGCTTCACTTTCTTTTCCAGCAGGAGCAGGACTTTGCCAGCATAGCGCTGAATTGTGATAGGCAGCAGGATGCATCTCAGCACTGGCCCTACAGTAAGGAAAGTTATCAAGGCAGCTCAACCAAATCAGGTGGGCCTGGTGCTGCACGTGGCACAGATTTTGTGGGGGAACCAAGGAGAACATCATTTATATAGTGAAAATCCTGTTAGCACAGATTGCAGGGCAATTGCAAGCTTGACTTTGATTCACTGCTGCAAGAATGTGTTTAACTCGGGGAAAATTAATTCCCATGCCTACTTTTTTTCGTTCCTACATATTTTTCACATTGTAATACCCAACCCATTCAGAAAAAGAGGATGTGTTCTTCTACATTTCCCAACTTTTCCAGTTCCAAAACACTGTTCTTCCTGAACAGCTCCTAAGATAGGAATTCCTGAGCCAGAAAGGCTATTTTGGATGCTCTGATCAAACATTTTTCTTTTAATAGTTACAAATTTATTAGTCCCTGAGAAGCACCAAAAATAACAGGATCCTGGGCCTGCTTTTTCTTTCATTCCTAACTGCATAGATCAATCACCTCAGAAAAACAATATCACTAATGTATGTAGATGTAAGTGCAAAAGAATTTACTATTCTCTGTGCACAGTATGATTCTCACACTTCTAGGAATAATCCAGCCCCCTCCTTCCCCATGTATTGTCACCACTATCCTCTCCTTTTTACTGAGAAGTTTTAAACTCAAAACTGAATTCAGAAATGTTTTTTGGATACTATCATGCAGAGGAAGTGCAGAAACTGGAAAGACTGCTTTTCACAGAATCACAGAATGTTAGGGATTGGAAGGCACCTCGAAAGATCATCTAATCCAACCCCACTGCCAGAGCAGGATCACCTAGATCAGGTCACACAGGAATGTGCCCAGGTGGGTTTTGAATGCCTCCAGAGAAGAAGACTCCACAACCTCTCTGGGCAGCCTGTTCCAGTGTTCTGTTACCCTCACTGTGAAGAATTTTTTTCTCATATTTATGTGGAACCTCCTATGTTCCAGCTTGCACCCGTTGTCCTTTGTCCCATCATTGGTTGAGACTGAGAAGAGCCTGGCTCCATCCTCCTGACACTCACCCTTTACATATTTATAAACATGAATGAGGTCACCCCTCAGCCTCTTCTTCTCCAAGCTAAAGAGACCCAGCTCCCTCAGCCTTTCCCCAGCAGGGAGCTGTTCCACTCCCTTAATCAGCTTTGTGGCTCTGTGCTGGACTCTCTCAAGCAGTTCCCTGTCCTTCTTGAACTGAGGGGCCCAGAACTGGACACAATATTGCAGATGCGGCCTCATCAGGGCAGAGTAGAGGGAGAGGAGAACCTCTCTTGACCTACTAACCACACCCCTTCTAATACACCCCAGGATGCCATTGGCCTTCCTGGCCACAAGGGCACATTGCTGGCTCATGGTCATCCTGCTGTCCAACAGGACCCCCAGGTCCCTTTCCCCTACGCTGCTTTCCAACAGGTCAGTCCCCAGCCTATACTGGTAAATGGGGTTGCAGATGCAAGACTCTACACTTGCCCTTGGTATATTTCATTAAATTTCTCCCCGCCCAACTGTCCAGCCTGTCTAGGTCTCACCAAATGGCAGCACAGACTTCTGGCATGTCAGTCACTCCTCCCAGTTTTGTATCATCAGCAAACTTGCTGACAGTGCACTCTGTTCCCTCATCCAAGTAACTGATGAATATATTGAATAGTACTGGTCCCAATACTGACTATTGAGGGACACCACTGGATACAGGCCTCCAGCTAGACTCTCTCCCATTGACCACAACTCTCTGCCTTCTTTCCCTCAACCAGTTCACAACTGACCGCACTACCTGATCATCCAGACCCCACTTCCTCAGTTTAGCTGTGAGGATGCTGTGGGGGATGGTGTCAAATGCTTTACTGAAATCAAGATAAACCACATCCTCTGCTCTACCATCATCTGTCCACCTGGGTATGTCCTCATAAAAGACTAGGTTGGTCAAGCGTGACTTCCTCTTGGTGAAGTCATGCTGACTGCTCCTAATCACCCTCTTATCCTTGATATGCCTAGAGACAGTGCCGAGGAGAAGTTGTTCCATCACCTTTCCAGGGATGGAGGCAAGGCTGACTGGTCTACAGTTACCCAGGTTCTCCTTCTTGCCTTTTTTGAAGACTGGAGTGACATTTGCTTTCCTCCAGTCCTCAGGGACCTCTCCTGTTCCCCACAACTTACCAAAGATGATGGAGAGTGGTCTAGCAATGACTTCCGCCAGCTCCCTCAGCACCTGTGGGTGCATCCCATCAGGACCCTTGGATTTATGGGTGTCCAGATTGCTTAATTGGTCCCTAACCCAGCCCTCATCAACCAAGGCAAACTAATTTATCCTGACTTCCTCGTGGGCCTCAGGGGTCTGGGGCTCCTCAGAACAGCCTCCAGCAGCATAGACAGAGACAAAGAAAGCATTCAGTAACTCTGCCTTCTGTGTTTCCTCTGTCACCAGGGCACCCACCTCATCCATCAGTGGGCCTACATTGCCTCTAGTGTTAGTTTTAACTGAAATGTATTTGAAGAAGTTCTTTCTGTTGTCCTTGATCTCTCTTGCAAGGTTTAATTCCAAGGAGGCCTTAGCTTTCCTGGTTGCCTCCCTACATCCTCTGACAACAGTCTTATATTCCTCCCAAGTGGTCAGCTCCTCCTTCTGTGATCTAAAGACCCTCTTCTTCCACTTGAGTTTGCCAAGCAGTTCCCCATTTAACCATGCAAGTCTCCTGGCTTCTTTTCTTGATTTCCTACCTGTTGGGATGCTCTGATCTTGAGCTTGGAAGAAGTGGTCCTTGAATGCTAACCAGTTATCTAGTGTCCCTGTACATTCTAGTACCCTGTCCCATGGGATTTCCCCTAGCAATTGCTTGAAAAGGCCAATGTTGGCCCTACTGAAGTCCAGGGTTGTGATCCTGCTTGGTATTCTGTTCCTGAGATCCTGAACTCCACCATCTCATGGTCGCTGCAATGAAGGCTGCCCTCAACCTTCACTGTTTCAACCAGACCCTCTTTGTTAGTGAGAATAAGATCCTGCAGCACTCCTCTCCTAGTTGGCTCATCCACCGTTTGCACTAGGAAGTTATCATCAATGCACTGGAGGAACACCCTGGACTGTGGGTGGCTGGATGAGTAGGCCCTCCAGCAAATATAAAAATATCCATTATTTTGGCCAATTTAAGAATACAAACTTGACAATCATGCTTATCCAAGAAAAACTCTTTCTTCTGCCTGGTAAGGCTTACAGCTTGACGGGCAACACAACCTGCATCTATTAATTTTTTTAATTCCTCTTATATTTTTCATATTTTTCATTTAACTAGCACACACTGCTTTATAGCTGGACCCAAGATTAAAAAGCAGTATTATAAAAGCTAAATGCTTGATCTGAAAGCTATCCTGTAAGGATCAATTTAAGGTCTTTGGACATTAGCTGTTGGCACAGAGATTTGGAGCTGTGACTTCTGCCACAGCATGATTAGATAAAACTGCCTGGATGGGAACGGTGAACAATTGGCAATTCGCTCCCTTCTGCTTTTGCTTAGTGTTCTAAGAATAAAAGATCACCATTGCCACAGACCACCGTGAGAATCTGTCTTTGAAATAGTACACCCTTCATGCCCAAAATTAAATCAACATTGTCTCCTTTTTGTCTTGGGTTCACAGGGTGAAACGCATTCTCAAACTCAAGGATTAATGGATAATTTAAACTGGGAACACTAATACAAGGGTTTAGGAAGTCATCAGCCTTAAGAGGGAGTTCTGCCCAACATCAAAAAGAGAGCAGAAATGAGAGATACTATTACAAACATCTAGGTACATCCCTGCTCCTGCAATGACTGATGCTCTGAAAAAGGAGCACAGGGAGGGAAGGTCACTACCTCAGCATGGGAAACGATGTGGGGGCCCTCAGGGCAATTCCTGCACTTCAGCCCAGACCTGGAGGGCTTCTCTGCTGTCCAGGAAGAGCTGAAGATAACCAGGAGTGTGGTCCCTTGTGAGAGCTGGCAGAAACAGCACACCAGCCCCGCGCAGCCCAAAGCATCCGCCAGCGTGGCCCCCGGGAAGCCACAGGGAGATGGACACCTGGGCTCTGCTGCAGAGTGGAGCAGTGGGCACCCCTGCCGCTGGCCGAGCAAAACTGCCAGGGATTGGGAATGGGGAATTTGCTGAGCACTGGGCACTGCACGTGTAGGAGAGCCTGCAGCAGGCAAGATGTGGAAGCTGAGCCAGCCCTTTCTGACAGGAACTGCCTCAAGAAACAGGAGGAATAACAACTGCCCCTTTTTACAGGAGCAAATCTGTTTCGTCAGCAACAATTAGTTGCAAAAGCCATGCATCTAACTATACATTCAGTGGTGACTACCCTCAGGTATCTACTCTGAAGGTTTTGAAGCAATATGTCTTTACATTTGAGGGTCTGATCGGTGACAGCAGTCATATTGCTGAGAGAGTTAATTAAGAGACATAACAAGTACCCAGCTCACAAAATTAAAACAAAAAGTCCTTCAGAGACTGGGTGGCTCTGGGAAAGCACTGGTAGCACAAGCACCAGCTCAAGCACCAGCTCAAACTCCTGTTTTTCTTGGGCAAAACATCGTATTTCATTTTTCTGTATGCTCATGAGTTGTCACAAAGCTGTAAGCCTTAGAAACCCACACCAATTGCTTATAATGAATCAAGCTTTTATACGTGCTTCTCAGCTTTGCAATAAAGAGCTTTTTTTTCCCCCCTTCAGAAATATCATCCGCCAGTTCTTTTCAAGAATTCTGAACCCACATTAAAGCCTCCCCCAACCATGCAAAAACTTTTGATAACAAGCATTCTCGCATGTCCAGCCATTCCCTTCTAATTTTTAATTAAAAGGAAGAGATTGAAGAAAAGTGATGGCTCAGGGGAATGAAACAGGAATCTGGCTACAGTCCAAAGCCTGAGTCACAAGTTCATATCTCCATCTTATGCCTTGATCCCATGGTTCTTTTGCATACCGACAGAAAACAGATACACGTTTTTGTTTCAAATTTATTGAAGGAGCTGTCTCAGTTTAGAGTCAAGCACTGTTAGCTTGGTGGATGATCCAAAGTTATTTTAACTCCTTCCATTCAGTGATTACATTCCTAAGCTGAGCAGGTTCCTTTTAAACACACTCAAGGGTTAAGACTAGTATTCATAACGGCTGTGGGGGGACTTTGATTGACTTTGCATAACAGCCATGTCCTCTCATGAAGGACATACACCTCAGCCCTAAACCTGGTTGTGAGGTACCACCAAAGGTTGTGGAAGGGTCCACCTGCTTTAGTGGGTTCCAAGGCCACAAGCTATAACACACTCTCAGCATGTCCCGGCCAACCTTTCTCCCACCACGCACACCCCAGCATACAGCTCACGGCCATTGCAGACTCACCAGGGCGAAGATTCAAGGCAACTTTCTGAGGCATGATCTGTGTGACATCCAGGTGGGTCTGGCCAGAGCCCTTGCTGCTCAGAGGGATGTTCTTCACCACGCTGATGCTGCTGCTGGGGTTTTCGATGGCTCCATCACAACCATTTGCAATCAGGTTCTGCAGGAAGTCACACCGTGATGTGATGGACTTTGTGCTGCCGAACTCCTGGGGGTTGAAGAAAGGACAAAAGGGAAGGGGAGGGAGAAATATCAATCCCAGAGCAGGGGCTTTGTTTTGACATGCTGATATCTGCAGCAAATAGGCGATGACAAGGAGAAGCTGGTGTCATTTGTGGTGGCTGTAATCAAAAGCACTGAGCATTGAGCCCTTCAAAGGAACCTATCAGAAAAGAAATTCTGCAAGGATTTGAAAATTGAATTTGCTCAGACTACCACTGCAGAAAGCTAAGCCTGGGTCTTCACACCAGCCACAGCAGCAGCACTTGCTCCCAGCTCTGTCTTGGGCCACATGAAAGCAAGGAAAAATGTTTGTTTTGCTGCCTGGACAGCCAATTGCCATCACTTTGAGTTTAAAAGGTTAGAAGCCATTATTTTTTGCATGTGCATCACCTCAGAGGAGCTTTGCAAAAGAGAGAAGGGAGGACAAGGAGTTGGCACCAAGGGAAGCAGGACAAACCCACCAACCCAGAGAGCCATGTCAAGATGAGAAGCTGGAAACTGAGGCTGGGTGGCCCCAGGGACCTGCACACTCTTCCCTGGGAAGACACCACAAATCCCCACACAAGCACTACGTGTTCATCTCCCACCCCCCTCACACCTCTGCACTGCAGGTATTGGCACGACACAGTTGAATAGCAATCCCTGGATGTATTTAAAAGCCATCTACGTATGGTGCTTGAGGATATGGTGTAGTAATGGCCCTGGTAGAATTAGATAATGGTTGGACTTGATAATCTTAAAGGTTTTTTTCCAACCATAGTGATTCTGTGACACCACCACATGGAAAAAGAAGTGACAGCAGGCAGTCCCCGAGGTGGAACACAACCAGATTGGTTTCACGTGAACAGGCTGCCCTGGGCAGCTCTGCCGGAGAATACGGCAGGTGGGAGAGCATTCATGGGAGGTGGTCAAAAGGCACCTTGTGCCAAGGCGCAGGCAGCAGCTCACTCTCAGAGGATGGGCTGCCCTGGCAGAGAGTCTCCCAGCGCCTGTCTCCGGAGCTCCAGCCCTCACTGTGAGCCCCGTGCACGGTGCACAATGCAGCCTTGTGCGGGGCAGCGGTCGGGAACAGCCAGTCGCACAATGAAGCCTTTTGCAAAGAGCCCATTTGTTAGAATGACTCTTTTTTTTTTTTTTTCCCAAAACTGCCAAAGGGAGCAAGTGGTGTGCCCAAAACTTCCTGGATTTTCAACAGTCGGTTCCTACTTATTTCTGCACTGTAACAATAGAGACAACTGTCTTCTGCTCCAGGGCTGATGGACTAAGATGACATGAAATAATGCAGAGAAGATGCTTGCAGCCACCCCAGCCCCTCCTGCAGCTGTGCAGCCAAAAACCATCACAGGATTGAATAAAACTCACTCTCCAATGAAGCTCTGGCACAGTAGACGATGAAGGAGACACCAAAGAGGGAGAAGTTGTCTGACAGATCTCACTTTTGCACCCCATGGGGTGCTCCAGGGGTCCCCCAAGGACAGCCTCAGATGCAGGGCCCTGGGACCCAGACAGAGGCTCTCTGCTGTAATTTCTCACTACGAGGTCCCAACGCTATTTGAAAAATGTGAGATCTGCATTCCAGCATCCAGCAGCAGAGTCCAGCCAAGGAGACAGCACGTTGGATGGATATGAACATTAATTTCTTGGAATGCGTCGTGTAAACAGATGAACTTGGAGAAAAGAGGACTGGGACTATTTAAATCATCTCCAGCATGACAAAATAAAAGTCAGAATCCCTCACAAAACCAAAAACAATGCCCAGCCTTTCAGAATAGCACATTTAGGGCAGCCTTAGAGAAAAGGTTACCTTGGATGTGGTTTGACCTAAAGTCGTTGAAAAGCTGGTGAGGTACAGGTGCTCTCTGGGGCTGGCCCACCCAGCAGCAGACCACCTCTGGAGAGATGCTCTCCTGCTCTTCCAGTACCTGGACCACAGCTCCAGGTGAGCACCTCTGCCAGCTCATTTCTGCAGCCACCTTTTAGAAAGGACACTGGTTTTGCAAAAAGCAACACAAACAGCACCAGGGGTGCATCCAAGAGTCTTCAGTTATTCCCCAGGAATTAACACTGGAGAGAAGTATCCAAATAAGATGATATTTAGGGCTGCCCATGCAACTGCAACTTTTATAAGGAGTTTCCAGTCCTCCCTGGGGTCTGCTCCAAGCCTCTTGATGTGAACGGAAAGACTCAACTTCAAAGGGCTTTGAATTAAGGCTTAATTTTCTGGCTGGGGCAGTAGAAAAAGAGCCAGGAGGGGCAGGCAGCCCACGGAGGGGAGAATGCGGCTTCCTCCTCCAGCTGCTACTCTTTAGCAGTCGAGCTCATAATGCCACAAGAGACATCTCTGACTATGGTGCTGTTTATACTGATGTTCATCATCCCAGCAAGGGGTGTACACAAGAGCAGCATCCACACAGAGGACAAAACATGCGTGCCCGCATGCAGGGTGAGAAGCAGACCCATATGGGACCTGCCAGGACCCTTTTTGGGGCAGGATGCTCACGAATGTGCAAAAGCACAGCAGTGAGAAACAGTCACTGATGCAATGTGTTTGTGTGCAGCCTCCGTGACAAAAGTTCTCCAAAGAAAGACCAGGAGGTTGGGGAAAAACCCCTACACAACTCCTCCTTGATGGGAGATGCACAAAGCTCTCAGGTCAGCAGCACCTCTGCATTGCTCCAGTCCCCAGGTCCCCCTCACTTGACCCAGCTCTTTTCTTTTTAACTTTCTTCTAAAATGGGACCACAGGACTTGCCACAGGGCAGCAACTTCCGAGCTGCAGCTTCAATCAAATATAGGCCTTTTCTTGTTTGGTGAAATGCTGCATTACCCAGGGTAGGTGAAAATACCTCCCCTTAGGGGTGCAAATGCCCTAGGGCAGGGGGGTGCAGCTCAGCACCCAGGGCTGCAGGACTGACCACTCCTTCTGCTTGGGTTTCTAACCCAGGCAGGGTGACACCAAACAGGGGAGTGATGGTGGCCTCAAGAAAGCCCCAGCAATTGTCACAGCACCCTGCAAACACCCCTCACATGCACCCGTAGGTCAAAGCCAAAGCTGTGGCTACCAGGTACACCCAACTCAAGCACAAAGATTTCTGTGACAGATAAAATCGAGGCTCCTGGAGGTTAAATGAAAGGGGGAAACGATGAGCAGATTTAAGGAATAAAGGGTATTGTGCAGGAGAAAATGCAGGAGGAAGTAATAAACGAACAACCATGCTGAAAAGCAGACCCACACCAGCTCAGATGTGGCACACCATTTCAAACCCCAATTCCCCCTGAGCAGAGGGCACCTCACAGTTAGTTAGGCAATTTGGTGCACCCAACTACCTGCTAATCATCTTCCCACAAGCCTGCTTCAGCAAGAAATGCAGCAGGTACCCTACAGCAAGCAGGAACTGCCCCAAACATCACTTCATAACACAGAGAGGCATCAGTTCAGGATGATCCCACTTAGTTCTTGTTCATGACATTGGCTGCTCACAGTCCCGTGGGCACTTCACAGTCCGGCCTCTGTGCTAACAGCTCACAAAAGCAAATGCACACAGGCAGCCAGAGTGAATGGAGACAACCGTGTGACAATTACATGCTCATCAGTTTGACAGTTTTACTACAAATTGCTTGGTTCATGCTATAAAAATGGAGAATAGCACTGACTGTATCTAACTGACTATACCTAACTCCTGACTAGACACATCCCTACCAGTTTTTGCTTTAATCAGTTCAGATCTGCATTAATCCAGTCTGAAATACGTCTGCTTTCTCCACTGAAAAAAACCTTGATATGTTCCCTCTAGGAACATCCTTGATTTTCCTTCCTTGTTCCCCAGGCACATATTCCTGAGCTGGGATAGGATGGGGTACTTGCTGGAAAACAGAGGGTACCATTGGGGAATTTTCTGTTCAATTAACCAAAAAAAGCAAATTTCAGCTTAAATAACGTAATTAATGTGCATGTCTATTTTGCAAGTAGACACACAAACTGATCTGCATAGGTAATGCATGGACAAACACACAGCATACTCACATCAAACAAAACAAGCGGAGCCTCTGCACATTGGTACACTGCTCCCCAAAGCAGCAAACATGAGAGAACAGCAACTTAATGATGTAATTGCTCCCCTCTCTTTTAGAAAACATCCCCCCTGCAATCACTCCAGGTAGGTTTATCATGAACACAAACCCTAGCTGTCTATCACACCCCATCTGGCAGCTTGGAGGACAGCACTGAAGCTACTTCCAGAGCTCCCTGCTTTCTTCAGCAAGCCTGACAAATCCCACTGAGCCTGGTCAACCTGACCCTACTGAAAAAAACCTCAGTGAGCATCCTCCTCTTCCACCCACAAAAGCCAGGCGGCTGCAGAGATCACAGCAACTCCACGGGCCAGTGTGCAGTTTCCAAAGTCTTTCACTAGCAGCATGCCAGCAATTTCTAGTAATTTTTAGCTTCTTCTGGAGCTGCAGGTGAAGCTGAGGGAACTCCTCAGATTCCAGAATGCATGGCAAGGCTGCAGCAGCCTCCATTACCCAAGACTCACATATTTGCCCCAGACAGCCCCATTTCAAGGCATGCTTAGGCAATGGTTACATCCACACTTTTATCCCTCCTCTTTTAAGTGCTTTTTAAAGAGATCACCTCATTTAAGTCCTGCCTTTCAAGGTATTCTTCCATGAGCCAACAGAATTGGTATCTGATTCCAAATTTCCAACAGCCCAAAGACTTGTGGTTAGCTCTGCAGCCCCTGGGGGCTCCAGTGCTGCCAGATACCAGAAGCTGCTATCATCAACTCATCCATCATCACCTTCTTAGATGGGAGCAGAGTTGCTGAACACAAGTGTCACTGTTTATACCGGGAACGAAGAGATGCAGCAACACAAAATCAGTAAAGAGAGAGCCAGGAGAGGGAGAAGAAGAAGACCCTTTATTAATTTATAACCCCGTTTTATATATCCTAGCCCCATAGGGCGACTGGTCAGTGATCACCCATCTCCTAGGGTGATTGCCTAAAGTCCTACAACACCCATTTCAAAATATTTTTCCAATGTATCATAAACAGAACTTAGCAAAACACCAGGTGTTGGTCCAGCTTACAAAAACCATCCTACTGTTTTTCATAACACTGGTGAGAAAGGCAGGATTCTCACTGAATATTGTGAGAACCTGAGAAAATCCCTCTGCTAGCAGCTTTTCAGCATCCACACACAAGCAGAAGTAAACAGAGGCTGATTCAATGCAAGGTGTGTGATGTACCCTGTACTAACATGTTAGGAGGTGGCAGTCATAAATTTACAGCATCTTGACCATCCTGCTGTAAGCATCTATGTCTATGCATGCTCTTACTGTTACAATTCAAGGTAATGAAATACAAGGAACTTTATCCCACTTGGAAAACCATGGGGTCAGGGCTCCTTGTATCCACAGAACTACTTTTGCTCACTCCTAAACCCAAGTTGCAGTCCATGAGTACTCGAGACTTTCTGGTCCTCTATGGTCATGCAGAGCCTGCATTTGGGAGTACAAAGGGTGGTGGAGGAGGGTTCAGCATTGCAGGAGGTTGTGTGAAGCGTGACCATCTCCGGGAAAGCGCACAGCTTTCCTGCTCACACTGCTCCTCTCCCACAGCTGAGGGGTCCCTCACAGCATCAGCACCACCAGACACCCACAGGGACAAAGAACAAACTGGTACGATGGCACCAGCAAGTGATGTTATTCTCCAAAGGGTTTAATATTGTATATAAGATACATCTACACAGGAAGAGATAACAATATACATACTTTGTGCATATATTATAAAAATCTCTACACTTCCTGTATATATAATACATACACACACATTATAATATAGAGAATTATATGTATAACTATATATACTTATAGACTTCTGTTATATATACTTCCTGACAAAGTTATTAATTGTTGCCTACAAAGATCATAGAATCACAGGATTGTTTTGGTAGGAAAAGACCTTTAAGATCATCAAGTCCAACTGTTAACGCAGCACTGCTGAGATGACAACAGCTGGCCCAACTGGCTCCTACACATGTTAAGTAAATGCAAAGGGAGCAGAAAATACACACTAATCAGCTGATCGTGTTTCAACCACAGCGTAGGTGGAAAACACTCCAGTATCTTAGCCCTGATACTTAAACAGCAGCAGAGCTAGAGAATTTGATTGGCATCTACGTTCCCAGGCAACACACATAGCAAATGACAGGTAATGGAAATAGCTAAGGAAAACAGACTAAAAGCAATTTAATAAGCATACCTGCCTAGGCTGAGGCAGAGGGAAGGGACAGGAAATAAGGTGGTGTTAATAACTATGCAAAGAAAGCAGATATTAGGAACTTATAATATTACTTTAAAACTTTTGAAGTTGAAAATCTCTAGATATCTTTTGCAACCCCATTACCTCACCTGATGATATCAGTTAAAAGACAAATAATTAGAGTTTCAAGCAGTACACTATGAAAAAAAATAAAATAAAATGCAGAATTAGAAGAAGAACTCACTAGCATGCAGCACGTAATGGGGACAGCAGCTTTTAAACATGTAGCTCTTGGCACATACCACCTTGAAATGTATTTTTAAATAGCTGCTGCAGGCTAAAAGTCAGGAAGTATTACAGCACTTCCCTGTAAACAGACGTCTTCCTTCTTGGCCCCTCCATTCCATTTAGGAATATTTTTTATTTGGTAACTCCTGTTTGCGAGATAAGAGTCAGGCTGCCAGTCTGCTGGGTTGCCACACAATTAGTGGTCACAGTGACCACCAGATAAACATTTCCACTGGCAGCATTTTGCAAAAAGTTGTCTTTTGATGCCAAGAATAAAAATAATAATTAAAAAAAAACCCTCAAAAAACCAAAACCAAACAAAAAACACCAAGCTATTGGGTACCCATAACCTAATAGCCAGCATTCCTGGATCCAATCTCACTACCACAGATTAGCCGGCTGCAAGAGGAGCTCTTACAGATGTTTACAAGATGTCTCAAAAGTGGGATCTATTGCTTTACCCAGTTTCCCTTCTGCATACCATTAGCCTTGCTGGAAAAAAAAACCAAAACAAAACAACAGGAAAGCCGTTATGCTGTCAGGCAGCACAGTGTTAGCAGAGTTAGGAGGTTTTCCTTGGAGAGCTGCAGCTGTGCTTGCAAGTGAAAATTCAGTAAAATAGACCCGAAGAGACAGGCTGGGGTCCCTCCTGAGACCCAGCCAAACCACGGGGATTGGGAATTCCCCTCACCTCATGCTAATCTCCATGCCCATCTCCATACCCTGAGGAGCTGCAGCTACCCCAGGCAGGGCTGGCAGGAGGAGGGATGGGAGCAGCACCTGCATCCTCACCTCAGCATCATCAGCTAGAGCTGGAAGGTGAAGGGTATGCTCAACCCCACAACTTGCCTCCCCCAAAATGGGACTGGGATGGCCACACTATAGAAAAAAGGGTCAGCAGAGAACAGGAGAGCATCAATCCTGGCCATGCCCATTGAGAAGTTCAAGATCATCCATTGCTTGGGTTTCTCGCAGCACAGCAGCTGTGCCCACAAGTAGACAGGTCCTTCCCTGCATCTGTATCCACATTTCTCTCTTAAACACTTAGGACAGATGTAGACACTAATCAGACACCAGCTATCTATGCATCAGATGTTATCAGGTCTTTCACACACCATGTTCTCCAGAAATTGTAAGTCTACATGATAAGATAGATATATATATATATATATATCCATAAACTCATGAGCAGGCCTTAGGGAGCAGGAAAGATATTTGCAATTCCTGACAAACCAAGAAAGGCCCTATTAAATTATAGGTGAGGAGCTTCAGCACCAACACGAAGATGCTTTTTCACCCCAAAGCACATAGTTAAACTGTGTAACTCATCACCATGGCATGGCATGGACTCCAGAAGCATGGGTCACACACATCCTCCCCCCCCATCCCCCCAAAATGATGCAATAGATTCAGAAAAGGAAATTGTTACAGGGAAAGAGCTCGTGCTGTGCCAGGCCACGCAACAAGGGACATGTAGCACTACACCAGCCAGGGACTCAGAGCTTTTTAGGGAGAGATCTTTCAAGCAAGTCTCCCTCCAACACAGAGACCATGCAGGGACCCAGCACCCACCAAAAACAAGAAGGTAATTGAAGGGACAGAAAGGCTGAAGGAACAGTCCTGCTCTGTTGAGGATGTGTGGGGGTCAGCAGGGTCAGAGACTTATTTCCTATGCTGTCAAAGAACTGAGGAGGCACATACAACCAAGATGCACTCGTTGTGGAGCACCATGCTACCCTCGCCCACGGAACAGGCAAGGTAGGGAAAGATTTCCCTTCCTGTGTTACAAAAAAACATGCAAGACAAACAAGGTCTGCCCACCTACCTCCTTGGAGCACCAGGCACACTTGGGATGGATGAGGAGACACTCTTCGCAGGATGTGGCACTTCCACTGGTGCACAGATTGAGACCTTCAGCAAGAGAGAACAACAGAGAGCGGGGTTGGGCTGAACAGTTACTTCACTCCAAAACAATATTCAGGAGTTTTCTGAGATATTTTTAATGCTAAATGTACTATAAACTCAAACAAGAGCTAAGAATCTCCCAGGAGCTTAAAAGGCAGAAGGCAGTATAAATCTCTCTTCACCTGTAAGGAGGTCTTCTTTTCTTTTCCTTCCCCATAAAACATGAAAAGGACAGAAATTTTGGGGGCAGGGGGGCCTGAGAACCTCTAAAACACAGCTCTGGTGAGTTTACTTCCCTCTTTTTCAATAGCTCCTGGTTAATCAGGGAGTTTAGCTGTTCATCTTCCAAATGAAATATTTCCATCACTGCAGACAGAAGGCTGTTGCCTTCAGTTTAACCAGCCTGAAATATGGAGGTGACTGTCCAAAACTTCCCAAGATGCTGACTTTTAAAGTTACATTAGGCACATCTTCTCAATTTTTCCAGATGAATTTATGGGGGACCTCCCTCCACCACAAAAATTTCCATCTTAAAGCAGCCTTGGAAGATACTTGCCCCTCCCCAACCCCTCCCCCACAGGTGATTCCCATAGTGGACCCATGTAATAGTAAATGACTTTGAATTTATTACCAGAGTCATTTTCATGGGATATCCAGGTTAAGCCTGGCAGGGTGCTTGCACTGGGGCAATTCCAAGGCTGGCCAGAGTGGCAGACCCCACACCACAGCCAAGGGCTCTCCCTGCCCCTAATACCAGGGGCTCTGTGCCCACCCAGGCAGCAGCAACCAGGGCAGCAGTGACGCTCTGCACTCCTGGATTGCTGGTGGCCAGTAGCACAAGGGGTACCAAGCAAGTTTCACTTGCAAAATACATGAATTGGGCTTTAAAAATGAACTTGAACCACACAAGTTAAGCTGAAGCAAACATCAATGGTATCAGCTTTGAATGCAGCAGCTTGTTTAAGCATGCCTGTGGCTATGAATGTGCCCTTCGATACCACCGATGCCCCAGCTCCCCCCAGGAGCAGCTATTAACTTCTACTGTCAATAACTGATTAAACAAATCTTCCACCAAGGAATCAGCACAGAGGCTGCACACTCCAAATGAAATGCCTGAGGCTGAAACTCCTAGACTGCTATTTTTTTCCAAGCCAAATGTCAATAAAAGCATTGTCAGGCCTCTATTTTCAGCCAGTTGCATCTGCAGATACCATTGCACCACGCTGCTGATGGGTATAATCCACAGACTTCACAGACTTGCTTGGTTAAGAGCCACATGGAGTTTTCTCCTGTCCCAAGAGCTTTGGAAAAAGGATTTTTGCTGTATCTCATGTGAATATTGCACCAAAAAGTGAGAAGTGGTGGCTTCTTGGGTCACTCCCATACAGGGCTGGGCTGCAAGAGCAGGAAGCAGTGAATAAAGATGGACAGCTGGAGGAAAACTTACTGTGCCCTAGGCTAAAAGCAAAAAGGGGATAAGTAGGTCCTGACAGTAATTCTCAGTCATCACTGAGGCACGACCGTGTCAGAGCCCTGCACTGATGGGTCTCTGCTGCCCACAAGGTGGTTAGCTCTAACCCGAGAGTGCGAAATCCTGGACTTTCTCTATGGCTCTCATTCAGACAGGCTGCTTGGACCCATTCATACAGAACAAGAGCCTTCTTAGTTTTTGGCTGTTTTTTTTTTTTGGTTTTTTTTTTTTTTTGCTGGCTGTTACCGCATACCCAGGCATTTCATGACTTGTTCACATTCAGAAGTTATATTCCAGTGCCTGGACACTGTAAGAGCTCAAACCATGAACTGGTAATATAAAGTAAAACGTAACTGGTTCGACTGAGTTATAATTTGCACAGATTAACACTTGCATTTCCAAACTCTACAACACAGCCCAAAGCCTCTCCTTGAGAGCTGCTGCTCTGGCAGCAGTGCACAGGGTAACAGCAAAAAATAATGGGCTTTACAAAGCAAACACTTGCATTCGTACCCTGGTTACCCAGCATGGGCTCTCCCACGGCTTCACTTCTCCACCTGCATAGGACAATATTTACCTCCATTCCTGACTGTTGCATTTTTGAGATTTTACTTAGTAACAGTAATATATGAATGGAAAGCACGGTCTCCCAAATCCCCTGGGTGCCTCGACCAAAGCAGCCTACACTCCTGTGGCCATCCATGGGGTGACATTCCTCCCAGTGGCAGCTTTGGAAGTTTCCAAGTATGCTTTTCTTTCCATTTTGGAGCAATGCTAAACTGTTTCCAGCACTGTTGTGAAAACAGACCTTTGTGAAGCCCTCTGATGTTGGCCTGAAACTCGAGCTTTTTTGTGTTGGAGTAAAAACACGCAGGATTTTCCAGATGCAAGACTTTACCATGATGGATTCAGCACTGTCTTTCCTGAACCAGGCAAAGGAAGGACCTGAAGATGCTCATGCTAGTCCAGAACCTCCCAGATGCTGGGGCAAGTCAGCTGGTAAGACTTGAAAAAACTCAAGTCTGCTCCTTGATTCCAATACATTTAATGAAACAACTCCTAAACTTCACCTAAACCTCTTATAATGGGGAAAATTCCATTCAGGATTTAGATGGGATTACTCTGGAAGATAATCCACCCCCCCTGGACTACTGAGCTCCACACCCCACATACAGTCCTTCACATTGATGCTGCTGAGACCTAAACCCTGCACCCTGTTTCATTTTGCAGAGCAGTGCCCATCAGGCACAAACAGCATCTCCAGAGGACATCCTTCCTTCAGCTGAGCTGCAGGAGAGCCCAAAAAAAGCAGAGGAAGACAGTGCATCCCACTAGACAGCTGAGATTTTAATACATCAAGCTACTGATGCAGAACAAGATAGGAAACTCTCATGAAAGGTACTCAACAAATTTACTCATAAAGATGCTCCAGGCAATCGGACCTGATTTTAAACCTGTTCTGCAAGAAATCCTAGTTTGGGCAGCTCCTCAAACTGAAATGAATGTACTGGCTTGCTTGAGAATAGAGAAAAAAAAAAAATAAAGAAAGAAAAAAACCAAAAGTTAAAAAAAAAAAAAAAAAGTGAGGTACTTTGTACAGCAAAGCGTGAAAAAAAGATAATTTTATTTGTTTGCAATAAGCATTCTAACAGCCTCATCCCTGAGATGTCTGCTGCACTACTGAACCATGCATTCTAAGGATCAGACTCACTACATAAATAAATAAAGTTAAGAAAACCTCTTCCAAGTTTTTGCAGTCCTATGCCACAGCACTCTGCAAGATGAGCCGCTTGTTAAGATAACTCATTAAAACACTAAGCACTGAAAATAAGAACCGGAATGGTGGACTCAGGCATCCTGTGAGCTCCTTTCACTCTAAAAGAGTTTCCCCAAGTGTTCACAGAGGAGAGGAACCCCATTTCCAGTAGGACTGGAGCAGAGTCACAAATCGCGCTGCGGTCTCTGAGCATGTCCAGGAGCCGTGCGAGCATCCCCGCTGGGGACACAGATCGCTCCCCGGGCGGAATGCACACGTGGGGGCACGACATAAGGCGACAGTGCGGGAACGCTCTAAGGTGAGAGCTGGAGGTGGCTCGCTGGCAGAGCGAACGCTTGTGGCTTTATGCTGCTTTCCCTCACCCAATCGATCAACACACACTGCTTAGACAAACATCCCAGCGAAGTGCTTTTCCCTGAACAGAAGTGGCTATAGCTGGTCCCATTAAAGTATATATATAGAAAGAGGTGTATATATAGCTGCCCCGCGCTTTCTAACGCGAAGATGTAAAGCCCCGCATCACAAAGCCCAAGGATGTGGTCCGTGCCCCCCAGCGCTGCCGGAGCGCGGTCCCACCGCCGCGCTGCCGGGGACACGGCGGGCGGGGGTCCCGGGGCACAGACTCCCGGCGCCGCTCGGGGACGCCCCGGGGCCGCAGGGGGAAGCGCAGGGAGCCCCGGCACCGGCCGCTCTCCCGGGGCAGGGCGGTCAGGGGGGGGGACAGCGAGCTGCGTCCCGCCGGTACCGGGGCTGGAGGGGGAACGGGCGCGCACGCCAACTACAGCGGAGGGCGGCGGTAGGGAGATGGGAGCGGGGCTGAAGCTGCCGGAAAGCGGGGAGAGAGGAATAAAAACCACAAATCGTGACTAAAGTGCACCGAAGCGGGTTTGGGGGATAATCCGCCTTCCGGGGCGGCGTTTGCAGGGCCCGGAGCGGCGAGTAGCGGAGCGGCGCTTACCTCTGCCGGGCTGCAGCGGGGCGGCCAGGACGAGGAGGCGGAGGAGGAGGAGCGGGGGGGGGGTGGCGGGCGGCGGCGGGGGCCGGCAGCCCCCCTCGGCGGGGCATGGTGCGGGCGGCCGGGGCGGCCGGGCAGCCCTTCCCGGCCGGGCCCTCCCCGCCGCCTTTTGTGCAGCCGCGGCGGCGGCAGCGGCGGCGGGAGGAGGAGGTGGGGGCGGCGCCGCGGAGCTGCCCCCGGGGCGGCGGGACGGAGCTACCCCGCGCTCGGTGGCGGGACGGGACGGGACGGGGCGGGACGGGACGGGCGTGCGTGCGTGCCTGTCTGTGTGGTGTCTGTGTGCCTGTCTGTGTGTGTGTCCGTCCCGCTCCCGGGGGTGCGCTGCCGCCTCCCCGCCCCGCCGCGCAGGGAGACGTAACGGCATCCCCCGCGGAGCGGGCACGGCCTGGCCCGCGCACACGTGTGGGTGCGTGTGCACAGGGACACGGACACACCGCCACACGCACACGCAGGCTCTGTCTGCACGCCCACACTCCTACACGCACACACACATGCGTACGTGCATGCCCGCGCGTGCAGGGCCGCGTCCCTTATGTATTGCCGTAGAACGGGTTGGGTTGGGGGGCACTTTTAAAGGTCGTCTAGTCCCACCCCCCTGCAGGGAGCGGGGACATCTTCTACTAGATCAGTTTGCTCAGAGCCCTCTCCAACCTGACCTGGAATGTTTCCAGGGATGGGGCGTCTACCCCATCTCTGGGCTACCTGGGCCAATGTTCCACCACCCTCACTCTAAAAAATGTCTGTCTCATCTCTCATCATCTACCATCTTTCCCTTCAAAATTGTTACCCTTCGTCCTATCGCTACACTCCCTGATCAAGAGTCCCTCCCCAGCTTCTGTATAGCACCCCTTCAAATGTTGAAAAACATCACTCAGGTCTCCCCTGAGACTTCTTCAGGCTGAACAACCCCAATTCTCTGCCTTTCCTTCACAGGAGAGGTGCTCCAGTTCTCCAATCACCTTTGTGACCTTCCTCTGGACCTGCTTTGACGGATCACATTGGATGTACACACATGGACATTTCATACATGCACATACATACACCCACCCGCATATAAGCACATGCAGACATACACCTGCACGCAGAGGCAGGCACATACATGGGCACATGCAGAGATGTACATACAGAGATGTGCACAGTGTGCAAGGACACACGCACACACAGACGCGCATGCAGATGTTCCCATAGGCACACGAATAAACGCACACCCTCCTCTCCTGGCTCACAGCAGGGCTTGCACACCTTTCCCCACAGGTCAGCGGCTGCTCTTACATGGCATTTTCCTGCTTCGGGGTTTCTCTGTGCAAACAAACTGCGTCCATCCCTTAATGGGCTCTCAGCAAAGGCATCCGGGCATCAATGCCCTGCCTGATGGCTTTTTGGCACTGTCCACACACCCACTGCCTGCCCTTGGTGTGATGGGACATCAACGCTTCAGGTCGAAAGGAAACAGCAGATTTATGATTGTGGTTGGGTTGCTGCGGAGCTTTCTGTTTTCTTCTACTTTTAAAAGAAATCATAAATTAACTGTAGAGCTGACCACTGGTTTTAAAGGCAATTTATAGTAATAGTTAACCACCCATGGCCTGCAGACCATCATACCATGTTAGCATAACGTCTGCTCAATCTCGCCCTTAGATTTTGCTTAGAACAGATGCCTGCAATCCAGTACGTTGCATTGCTGTGCTCAGAAAGAACTGATTAACTGTAATGCCACCTGTCAACATTTCCCCTTAGTTGCACTGATTTCCAATTCTGCTTTCGTAAAATTTGCTGATGTCTTCAGCCTTTCCTTACCCCTAGGAGACACCAGGGTTGGGTTTCAAGTAACTACTTGTTATCTTAGGAAATACCCACAAAACTTGTAACATTTTAACTGTCCCGGTGCTGTTAAATGAGAGTTAACTCCTGAAGTGCCCGTAGGGCCCTCGCAACCATACTTCTTGTAAACAGTGCAAAAATGTTACTAAATGCCCCACCGAAACCAGTGCTGTGGTGGGAACGTGGTGCGTGGCCGAGGCTGTGACCTACATGCTGCCCTCGATATGTGCGTGGCAAAAGGAGCAGCATCAGCTCTCCCTTTCAACCCAAGAGCACAATAAGGTGCGTGCTGTCACCCTTTATAAATAATAAAATTAGTACTGGCCATGTTTTGACTGACCTGGAAACGCAAGATGTGGTGTGCGGAGACTTCAAAGCAGGTCGTTCCTCTGTAGTGTATTTTTAATATTTCTGCCAAAAGAAGGAAAACAAAATGCAGAACCTGCACTTGCATGAGATAAGGTACCTGATACGAGCCTTAATGTCCAGAGGAGCCTTGCACAGAAGTCCCTTCTTAGATCTTCTGACCATGCTCAAGTACCCTGAGACAGAACCATATGTACAAACATATGGAGACAGACTTGAGTGTGAGAGCCTTAGTCCCCTTGGTTGTAGGAACAGGGAGATGCTCATCCCTCATCTATCATCCCTTGTCCCTATGTCCTACCATGTAGCCCAGGGAGCACCGTGGGGAAGGAGCAGATGCACAGGGGCAAGCTGTGAATGAGCAGGAGAAAGGAAAAGCAGGATCATGGGAGGAAGAAACTACTCAGAGGTAAGAAAACCACCTTGTGAGACTCAAACGTGTAATCTCAAGCAGCAGAGAAGAGGATTTGAGGAAGAGGGCAGATGACTTGCAGAAGGAATGCCTTGCAGTGGGACAGGAGCCAGGTGAGCCATAGGAGCTCACCACTCACCAGTTATATTTACCTGGGTTCAGCTGAGGTCGAGCACCTGCCCTTGTTTTCCATGGGCACTTGCAGCATCACCGCAAGTACCACGTGCCCATTGTGCCCAGGCTGACCTCACCCTGAAGCCCCCAAGAGAAATCCCTAAGAAAAGGGAGAAGGTCAGGAGCTGCTACTACACATTTTTTGAGCCATGGACGGTTGCCAGTGCTCAACATCTGCAATCAGTCATGTACCCTTGTTATCGTATTTTTCAGGCAAACCCCCTGTGAAGGTCCACAGATTCACAGGTCGTATATCTTGTCCCAGTAGACCATCACTGACCTACAGACAGTGGTGTGGGCCCAGAGTTCTACAGGGAAAAACCCCACAGAGCTGCAGGGGAGGAAGTGTTGCTGCTTCCCCAATGGAACAGCATTACTACCCTTTTCCGAAGCCAGCGCTGCCAGCGCTGTCCACTTGCTCTGCACACAGCAGTAGAAGGGGATGCAATTGCACCAATGCCCACACAAGCAGCTGTAACTTCAAGAGTGGGACTTCGTGGTGGTTGAGCAAGGGGAATACACCTACCACGTGCACCCACCTCTGAAGTAAGCAGGCAGCCTTGTATCCTTGAGGCCAGCCATGGACCAAGAAATGACTCTCCAGCAGAGGTGGTGTGTGGCCTGAAATGAGGTTCCCAGAGAGGGTGCTTATATAAATCCTTCCTGCTTTTTGGTGATGAGGGCACTGGAAAAATGTGTGCTAGCTACCTTTCTGGAGGGGTGGCAGTAGATTCCTGAAAAGAAGATTGCCTCCATGTAAATAAACAGCTAAGCCCTTCATCTTCATCTCAGGATTCCCTTGTGCTGAATAACGGACTGAGTAAAAAAAAGCTTTTAGTGCCCCCACGTTAACAAGATTATTAAGGACAAAGGGATCATACAAACCAGCAGAAGATGCGTTGGAGACAGTACCATGATTTTGAGATAAGACCCCAAAGAAGGGGTCTATCTCCTGGGGATTGTGAAAGGATGACCTGCAATGAAGTCACTCTTGATCTTCAGGAACAGCCGTCACCACAGCCTGTGTCTTTTCTCTCTTGACCATCATGTCTCCTGTCTACCAAAAGCCATTCTTAAGGATCACTTATTCCACAGGACTGAGATCCCTCAGGTTCCTTCAAGTGTTTAGATGCCATAGAGGCCACTGAACTTGGATTTTGATTATCATTGTACGGTTCTGCTGAAGCAGTAAGAGGAAAAACCCCGAGCTGGAAATCCCTGATCTTCGTTATTTTGATCTTTCTTATCTCTTGCATTTTAAAGCTATGACCAAAGCAGAACATAAACTCAGTGTACCTGACCTAGGCATTTTGCAATCGATGCAATTGTAAATTGGTTCTTTGGCTTTTTTATTATCAGACAAAACAAAATGCTTTATCAGACATACTTTAGGTGTTTCAAAGATAGGTTTTCATTATCTTCCTCATGCCTGAAAAGGTGCATAAAGACATATGAATCAGGTCTAAATGTCTGCTATGACACTGAAGAGGTTCTAGATTTTTCAATGATGACTCCTCTTTCTGTACCAGTCTGAGCAAAATGCTGGTCCCAGGGCCACAGCCTCTTTCAGGGTGACACTCCACCTCTGCCTTAATGTTTCATAAAATATTGCCTTGATCCTGCAGTAAAATCCTGGGACATGTCTGACTTTCTCCCATTTCTAGGCTCTGTGGCCTAGGTTTGCTACTTAAGTTTGGGTTTGGTACTTAATAGCAGCTCCAGCTGGAAGAAACATCTTCAACTGGATATAATTCATTACAACTTCATTACTGGATAGAACTCATTCAACCACTGTATCTGCAGTAAGTTCAGAAGTCATAGGATCTCAGTCACAGCTTTCTAGTGTGCCAGAAAGACCAGCTAAGACAGCTAAGATTATCCATTTCCAGAAGGCACAGTGAAGCTGGTGATGGCTGGAAGAGGAATCCAGATGCAGCCTTGCCTCAGGCATCACCAGCACGCAGCAGGTACTGAATGTCCCTCAGTCCTTTGGTCTAAGCAGCCCTCCATACAACAAAAGATGGGCAAAACTGGAATCTAGGTGATAATCAAGCTGGGAAGATTTATGGTTTTAGTGAAAAGGAGGTTTGGGGGAGCTAGGGTCAGGCTGGGATGTAGTCAGGGATATGAAATAAAAGGCAAACTTGTTTGAACCTTTGGTCCCTCCACCATGTTACAAACAGTTCTTGTATAAGGAAAACACTTTCTCTTCCTTTCCAGTTCCTCACTGTGTTGTTTGCCAGGTTCCTTCTGGCTGTACCGTGATGGGAAGGGGGATCACAGAGGCACACACCATGGGCACTGTGTGGTTTTGCCATCCCCACACTGCCTCCCTGCCAAGCCAGACCACAGACCTGGCTGCTGGGGTTTTCACAACCATGGAAAAAAGTTTGTCTTCTGGGTTTTTTTTCTGTGTAAGCTATAAAAAAAATCCAATTTACACAAAATCCTTGTCAGTAATAATCAACTAGTCCATGACAAAAAATGACAATCATTAATTTTATCCTTTCTTATACAGTATGTGCTATCCTTTGGCTAAAGATGCAGTTCACATTGCTGCTGCTTGTTATAAGAATAGGTATAAAAATGTCTGTTATCTATTTATCTAAATATCTATCTTATCTTGATATAAAAATATCTACTTTTACCACCTGAGGACAAACCTCTGTTCTCAGCTACCCAAGAGCAGTGCTACCACTCTTGACCTGCTGACAAGGAACATTGCAATACTGATGGAAAGCAGAGAACAGCATCTAAAGTTGTCTTGCCAAGTTTTGTCCCTTTCCTACATGAAAAAAAGGCAGGGTTCAGAATAAACTTCTGTGCAAGTCCAGGCCAGGAGCTGCTGGACTGGAAAGCAAGGGAGGTATCCAGGGAAGATTTTCCTCATGCCTCTAAGGTGCTTAAACTCGAGTCCTTCAAACAGTGACGATGGAGCCAGACCAAACCTGGCAAGTTTTGGTGTTCCTACAGCTGACAGAGCAGGCTGAGGGGTGCTTGGGCTGCCTTGAGTGGCTGCTTTCAGGAGGGACCTACTGATGTGCTGAACTGAGAAGGCGGACGGATGTCTCCAGCCATGAGCCACCCTGAAAAATACACCCTGATCCCCGGAGTCAGGGAGTGTGCCATCAGAGGGATCAGCACAAGGCTGTGGCACAGGAGGGGGTTAAAAATTAGCAACTCGCTGGAAACCCATCTGCAATCTCTGTTAATGGTTAGCTCCAATTCGAAGGTGACCATTCTGCCTTCTTTCCCAAAGAGCCAGCCCCATCTTGCGGCAGGAGCCTCCCGCAAGCCGCAGCAAGTACGGAGTGGAAGGAGGGGTTGGTAGACTGAGGGTCCATCCTCACTGCCTTGCATGGTGTGTTCAGAAATATTGTCTCTTCATGTCGCCTCCAATAAACCGGATCCGTTTTGATTAGTGTTCCCGGAGAGCCCAGAAGCGTTTACTGGGGGCATCTTGCGAAGGGAAAGCCCGAAGAGATTTCCTTTGTACGCCTGCCTGGGGGGGAAGCATCCATTAACTACAATCTAATACGTCAGCAAGTAGAGCCAGCTAGGCTTGGCTCCGCTCAAATCTTCGGCAAAAGTCCAATTGAATGGAGTAAAAGCCCAGGTCCCAACTGCCTGGGAGAGCAGAGTACATTGGAGGAACAAAACCTTCCAAGAAATTCACCCTGGATCTGTGTGGTTTGGGCCTCACAATGCCCCATGCAGTTTTTTCAAATCTCAGCTGACACATGTCTATTTAATGACTATCTGAAAAACATCATTGGACTCTAGTTTTTTTGCCTGTTTTTCTGGCAAAGTTTCTGCCCAGCATGAGCTTGCTGCAGAATCCATTCACACTAACCTTGGAAGGACAAAGCAGTTGAGAAATTATGAAAAGTCTGCAAGGAAAGACCTTGATTTGAAAAGGATAATAACAAACTGTTACATATGTGCAACCCAAGCCCTTTTTCATTTATAGGAATGATATATAGGCCCACATCCACAATTCCTCCACAGGGACCCTTATTCCCATTAATGGCAGCACAAGTTGGGCACAGAAATGGACTTGACCCCTGATTCTCACCATTTTAAACATTCCTCTATTTGAGAGAGAAATAGGTACCTTAACACTATAATAACCTCTTGAAATCATTGATTGTCCCGGATACAAAATATTTTTTAAAACTTTTGGCTGATTTACCCCCTAAAAGGATCTCTACATATAAAAGACTTCAGAGAAAGCCTTTTTTCCCAAGGCTCATTTATGTGTCAGACTTTCTTTCCCCAGTTACACCAGGATAAAGGACTAAAGGAGAGGCAGAGATTCCCTAATGGTTAACCAGTCTCGGGTCAGCGGGCACGGGGTAGGCAGCAGTGACACTGGCAAGGGTCTAAGGGAGCCACCTCAGGAGGCTCATCTTAGGCTCTCCCCCACACTGAGATCTGACAAACGTTATTCCAGGAAGATGTTAATGTCACTTTAGAAAACTAACTGCCAAAGCAAATTGGGAAAACAATTGGGACAAATGCCCCTCAGGGTGCTACCAGAGGTATCAGTGTTTCAGAACAGGAAAAAAAAAATAAAGAAAATGCTTTGTTGCCATAGATGTCCACCAAAAGCAATGTTGGTCCCTCTGCAGACCTCCCTGGAGTCCTGGACAAAATTTGTTATTCCTCTCTTCCCTTTTCCTCCTTATCTAGCTCTACAAGTCTCCTAGCTCCCCTGGGGAAATCTCTCATGTTTGGGCTAGCAACTGGGCAGATATTTTCTTTCCGCTCCCCTTGATGTCTCCCAGCTTGGCAAGTCCAACAGCACCCATGGACTGGGGACAGAGAGCAAGAGGCGAGGCAGAGCTCCTTCACAAGCTGTTTCGCTTCCACCAGGAGAGGGAGAGTGGGAGCTGTTGTTTTGCTTTTTGTGGAGAGGAGAGGCATAGGTTTTGCTCTCCAGACTTGCTCTTTGGAGCTTGCATGTGGCAGGCAGGAAGTTTCAGGCTCAAAAGCAGGAAGCATATTGCATTTTTTTGAGTTACCTGCTTGCAAAAGTTTTCCTTGTTTCTTTTATGAGGCTGATGTTACATAAACAGTAAAGAGCCTGCTGCACAGCACCTTACCCTGCCTCTCCATGGTTTATGAACAGCCTGGGCATAATTAGGGCGTACGAGACACACTATGTAGTCACACTCCAGGCATCACCTTTCAGCCTGTTGAATAAAGCAGGTCAATGAGTTCAGGTGAGAAACGTCCCCCTGACCCAGGCTGTCCATCCAGTCCCAGGCTCTGCTCCATGGGCTGCAGCAGGAGGAGCTATCTTGGGGTCCTGGCTTGTTTTACAGCCCCTTCCTCCAGCACCCCCACTTTCTCACTCTGTTGTTAGAGGGTATATCTCTGTCACGTGTTTGCATCCTTAAGTTTCCTAACCTCTTTCTGAATCTGCAGAGACAATGTCTGCAATCCCCTGTGCCAGCAAGTCCACCACGTGCACGTGCAAAATATTTTCGGTCTGTCTGCTTTACACTGACCTCCGTTAGCTTTGCTTGCTCCCAGGCTCTGGGGGTGTTTGTCTGCCACCCAAAGTCAATGGCTTTGGAGACCTCTCAATGATGGCTCGGTGCATCCCAGTAAGTCTATGGGGTGCGATGGGCTGTCTGTGCCTGGGAACACAACTGGGTACACCTGACCCCTTACCGCTGGGCTGCACAGCTCCTTTGGGTCCCCTGGGTCAGTGCTGCCTGGTCCTGGTCACTTATTAACAACCACTTTAGCTATTTGACCTCAATGCTTCCTGTTACCTAGTTACCTCACTTGCTTACTTTCTTTACTACTCTTACCTCTTTACTCCATGTTACCTTTTTACTTCCAATTGCTCTGCCTCCTCTGTATGATCTACTGCAGAGTGTGACAGATGTGGGAAGCTCCCCAACAGCTTCAGCTCTAAAAAGGGCCACAGAGAAATCACTGAGCTTCTCTTCTCTGCTACATCTTTACCATCTCCATCTTCCCCTTTTATACCCTTGTCATCAGCATTCCCACTGATTTCCTAGCTGCCTTTGCTGCTTTGATATATTTAAAGAGCCTTTTATCAGCAGTTAAAGCATCCTTTGCAAGGCAATTTATGGATTCATATTTTCAACCCTATTTATTTCCTGTTTAATTATGACTTAACATGTTTTATGGGTTTGGCTGTTCTTAGAACCATTTGGGGCTTTTAGGGATGAGTTCACGGATTTTTTTGCATAGTTGCTGCAAAAAACAATATCTTCAGTTCACACTCCAAAACCTGGGATAAGTCAATTTAATCCTCCCAGGAACATTTAACAAGCAAAGCTGCTCAATCCACAAACACCAGACACAAGGCTTTGAAACAGGGAATATTACTAGGCTGAAAGAAAAAAAAAAAGGTGAAGGTTAGGAAACTGGGGAAAAATAGCAACTGATGACTTTGGAGTTGTCAAACGTGAGAAATGGCAGTCCTCTCACAGGAATGGCAGATGAGTGAGTCAGTGCTAGGCTTGCCCTGATTGCCTTTCTGCGGTTTGTGGCCCTGGGCTAATGAACCTCAAATTTCAAGCAGGATCCTCTGTCCCTTCGTTGTCCCAGGGTCCAGTCACCCTCCTGAGCAAGAGAAGAAGTTGAGGTGGTCTCCTCAAAACCAGCTAGGGACAGTGATGTTCACAGGGATATCTGCCTGTATTCCTTCAGCCCTCACCTGAAGTTCCCTAAAAGCTCTCTGTACTGGGGGTTTCTGTTGGACAAGCCATTCCTAGCAAGGAGGGGAGCACTTCTTGCTAGAGGAGAGGTTTCTTTTCCTCCTTATGGAAGGAGTGCTATTGTTCACCTTAAAAAGAACAAACCATCAAAGTCAAAGGCAATACACAAGAAGCGAAGCACCAAGCCCTTGGATCCACAGTGGTGTCTTACCTTCATTGCACGCTCTTACTTGTTTATATTTCTAGGCTGGCACATTGCATGCAGGATCTATGCAAAAACAGTCTAATAAAGGAAGTAAGGAGTGGTTTTCACAAGCAGATAACCAGAAAAAAAGCAAAACGCTTTGTGCTTTCAGGCCTGAAAGGTGCTGCCTTTCACATGCAAGTTTGGATGCTGGGTTTTGCTGGGAGTGTTTGGACACAGGTTTTTATATCTCATTTTCAAGGCTGGTTTTAGAGTTAAGTGGTGCAAATAGCACAAGATCCATCAGGACTGATTAAACCCATCCTTATCCTATCGTCCCATCACATTACTGTGTGACAACTCATCTAAGGCAGCTGCTCAGACTAAGGCTCTTACCCCACAGCCATCCACAGCACCATAGCTATCTCTACCACCCCACATGGCTTGAATTTGCTCAGGTGTATCCAGATAAAGAAGAATGGCACGGGACTTAAGTGATGACAATACCCCAGCTCAATTAATGTTTTAGTACACCCCATGCAGATCTGCCAAACAATCTCTCTAGTGTAATATTTGTCAGACTTGAGAGGCACCATCATCCCGCATCCTCTGTGGGTTATGTGCCAGCAGGATACCCTGTATCTCAGGGGAGCAAATGGACAGGAGATCCCCGGAGGTGAAATGAGTTGTGGCAGTTCCCTGAAGCCTCTCACCCTGCCTGCAGGCATGTCCTATCTCACACCAATGGGCAAGGGTCACACTCAGCTCCCTTTCCCATGCCTAGATGGATTTGGAAGGATAGGCTGCTCAAACAGTGCATGAGCAAAGTGGCAAAGTGGCAGCAGTCATAAAATGCCACAAAGAGTTTTTTTCTATGATCATGTTTCATGACAGAATTACACCTTGCTAATAAGGAAGTGAAGTATCTGAGACTTTTCCCTTTTGGTACAGAATTCCAGTCCAGATAAAATAGCTGTAGCAGCCTTTGAAATGCTAAAGAGTGGTAGACTTACAGTAGAATCTGATAGCCCCTCCCCCAGATAGGTTAAATGAGAACTGATTGCAGAAACTAGCTTTGAACTAGAGCAATGAAAACTTCTCTGCAATTAAATGACGCAAACACCTGACCACACCATTCCTGATCCGGGCCAGGATGCCATTGGCCTTCTTGGCCACCTGGGCACTCTGCTGGCTCATGTTCAGATGGCTGTCAACCAGCACCCCAAGGTCCTCCTCTGCCTGGCAGCTCTCCAGCCACTCCTCCCCAAGCCTGGAGCGCGGCTGGGGGTTGGTGTGGCACCAGGGCAGGACCCGGCCTTTGGCCTCATTGAAACTCATGGAACTGGCCTTGGCCCAGCGATCCAGCCTAGCTAGATCCCTCTGTAGAGCTTCCCTGCCCTCAAGCAGATTGACACTTCCGTCTAGCTTGGTGTCATCTGCAAATTCACCAAGGATGCCCTCTATCCCCTCATCCAAACCATTGGTGAAGATGTTAAACAGGAGTGGCCCCAGTACTGAGCCCTGGGGGACACCACTCGTGACTGGCAGCCAACTGGATTTAACTCCATTGACCATAACTCTTTGGACTCATCCAGCTAACCAGTTTTTCACCCAGGAAAGTGTATGCCCATCCAAGCCAACAGCAGTCAATTTCTCTAATAGAACGCTGTCGGAAACGGTGTCAAATGCCTTACTAAAGTCAAGATAGACAACATCACAGCCTTGCCTTCAGCCAACAAGTGGGTCACCCTGTCATAGAAGGAGATCAGGTTTGTTAAACAGGACCTGCCCTTCATAAACCCACGTTGACTGGTCCTGATCAACTGTTTGTCCTTCATGTGCTGCATAATAGAACCCAGGATGATCTGCTCCTTCATCTTCCCTGGTACCAAAGTCAAACTGACAGGCCTGTAGCTCCCTGGATCATCCTTTTGGCCCTTGTTATATATGGATGTTATGTTGGCTGACTTCCAATCTGCTGGTACCTCTCCAGTCAGCCAGGACTGCTGATAAATGATGGACAGTGGTGTGGTGAGCACCCTTGCCAGTTCTCTCAGCACTCTAGACTAGACATTAGGAAAAAAATTCTTCACGAAAAGTGTAGTGAAATATTGGAATGGGCTGCCCGGGCAGGTGGTTGAGTCACCATCCCTGGATGTGTTTAAACATTGCCCGGGTGTGGTGTTGGCAGACATTGTCTAGGGGTGAACTTGTAGAGTAGGACTAATGGTTGGAGATGATGATCCCAAGGGTCTTTTCCAACCTGAGTGATTCTGTGATTCTCTAGGATGTAATCCATCCGGCCCCATAGATTTATTCACACTGATATTGAGCAGCATGTCATGGACCATCTCCTCCTGAATTGTAGGGGGACATTGTGTTCCCGGCCCCTGTCTCTTGGCTTGGGGGAGTGACTTTCCCTTGTGCAAGTGTTCCAGTTACTAAAGAGTGATGCAAAGAAGGCATTAAGCACCTCAGCCTTCTCCTCATCTTTTATTACCATATTTCCTTCTGAATCTAGTAGGGGATGGAGGCCCTCCCTGGCCTTTCTTTTATTATTAAGGTATTTATAGACATTTTTCTTATTGCTTTTCACCTCTAAAGCCAGATTAACTTCTAGTTCAGCTTTCGACCTCCTAATTATTTCTCTGCATGACCTGACAACATTCTTATACTCATTATGAGTCATCTGCCCTTTCTTCCAGAGGCCATAAACCCTCCTTTTTTTCCCTGATTTTAATCCAGACCTCCCTATTCAGCCAGGCCGGTCTTCTTCACTGCCTACTTGTCTTGCTGCTCCTGCGCCTTCAAGACGTCTTTCCTAAAAAATGCCCAGCCTTCCTGGACTCCTACATCCCTCAAAACTGGCTCCCAAGGGGCCCTATCAAGTAACCTTTGAAACAAGTCAAAGCCTGCCCTTCAAAAGTCCAGAGTGTCAGTTTTGCTGCCCCTTCCTCCTAATGTCTCTAAGAATGGAGAACTTAATAATTTCATGGTCACTATTCCCTAGATGGCCTCCAACTGCCACATCCTCCACCAGTCCTTCTCTGCTTGCAAACAAGAGGTCCAGCAGGGCACCTTCCCTGGTTGGTTCACTTACCAACTGTGTGAGGAATTTGTCCTCTACACATTCTAGAAACCTCCTGGATTGTTCCCTCTCTGCTGTGTTGTATTTCCAGAAGATACCTGGAAGTTGAAGTCCCCCTAAGAACAACAGCAAGTGACCTTGAGATTTCTCCTACGTGCTTATAGAATATTTCATCTACCTCATTGCTCTGGCTGGCAGGTCTATAGCAGACACAGCAATATCAGCCTTATCGGCCTTGCCCCTTAACCTGGTCCAAAACCACTCAACCTTGTTGTCACTATACTTAAGTTCCAAACATCCATAACAATCCCTAACATACAGAGTCACTTCACCACCTCTTCTTCCCTGTCTATCCCTTCTAAAGAGCTTGTAGCCATCAACCGTGGCACTCCAGTCGTGTGAGGCATCCCAACACATTTCTGTGATGGCCACTATATCATACTTTTCCTGTTTCATCATGGCTTCAAGCTCATCCTGTTTGTTGCTCATACTCCATGCATTGGTATAGATGAACTTCAGGTGAGCTAATGATCCCAGCATCTTTTTGTGAGTGTGGGTCCCATTTCATACCAGATGCTTCTCAGATAGTTCCCTGACTTATTAAACATCAACAACTGGCCCTACCTCTTCATTTCTCATTACATGCCTATGCCTTGTTTCCACTGAGAGGACAGAGCAAGAGCCCTCACTAGCACACCATCCGGTAAGCCCTGGCATGCTTCCCTTGGGCTTATTCATAGCAGGCCCTGTTATACTCCCTTCCCCCTTCAAAACTAGCTTAAAGCTCTATCAATGAGCCCTGCTAACTCCTGCCCCAGAATCCTTTTTTCCCTCTGTGACAGGTTCATCCCATTTGTAGCCAGCAGGCCAGGTATCTTGTGTATCAACCCATGATCAAAAAACCCAAAGCCCTGCTGATAGATAGCACGAATCCTGGAGCCATGAATTAACCTGGTTCCTCTTCCTGATAATTCCCTCATTCATCCCTGCCACTGCAGGGATAGAAGAGAACACAACCTGAGCTCCTGACTCCTTAAGCATCCTCCCCAAGGCTCTAAAATCTCTTTTAATCAATTTTGGGCTTCTAGTAGTGTCATCATCACTACCCACCTGAAATACCAAAGTAGATATCAATCTGAAGACTTCACCAGGGTGGGGAGTTTGCTGTCACACCCTTAACTCATGCCCCAGGGAGATAACAGACTTCCCTATTAAGCGGTCGTGAAGGGCACCTTGGGCCCTCTGTCCCCCCCAGGAGGTAACCATCCGCAGCAATGACGGGGGCAGCAGGGGTGGGGGCCAAACGTTAATGATGCTGTTGGGGAAGGGAGGTGGTTTCTTGCTGGGGGAAGGAGGGAACGTTTCTGCCTCTTGTACTCAGGGTAGCCACCATGCCTTGTTTTGCTCCTCATGGGTGAATACTCTCAGGGGAAAAGTCATGCACATAAGATCAAATCTCTAGCGTCTTTTGAGTACGTTATCATGAATAGCTAAATCCAGCTAGACCTGCTCACATGAAGTGAAAGTTGCCTTGTGCGTGTTGAGATGCCCACAGCCAGTGGAAGCTGGCTAAGGCCACTGGAACCTAGCCTTCTACCCACACCTGCCAACAGCAGGCACTGTGCAGCCAGGTGACAGTAGCCAAGGGGACAGGAGTCAACTGGAAGAAAGAAACAATGAGAACCCAGGGAAAAAACAGAATGAAAATTGCACCTTTTCTCACCAGGCTACTTCTGACCTACTGCTCATTGCAGGCGGTTCAGAGAAACCAGGGCTATCTTCTTTTGCTAGACAAGCCACATGAGAAATACCGGGACTGTTTAATCCCCAGTTTTCTACCAAATAACTGGAGAGTGGGAGCTGGTTTTGATCACCAAGAGAACTGAACAACCAGTCTGCATGCACACCCTGGGAACCTCTACAGCCACATACAGTGTTCTCTACCACTGTCTCCCAAACTTGTCATATCAGCGTACCAGCTCAAAGACACTTTGATTTTTTTAGCTGTAGGACATCAACAGACCCCTATGGACAAAGCTGCCATCATGGAAAGTAGCTTGCCCAGCATTTTCAAAGGAGACCCAGATGCAATACCTACCCAGTTCCCAACGAAAGAGATCCCAGAAAATTGGTGCCAGCCTTATAATAAACATTTCAGCTTCATTAAGATTTCATAATATTTCTGATCAGAACCTCCAAATGAACTCTGGGTGCTGATGCAACCAGTCTGTGCACACTTGCATCTAAACTCTGCTTGAGTTTTAACATAAAATAGTCTTCAGAGTTGCAAAGAAAAGAGCTTATACCACTGGACAGCAATGTAAGAAAAGCCTTGATACTGAGAAACAAGAATATTTAATAGGAAAAGTAAATCTAAATAATAAAATAATAAAAAACGAACTACAAAATACAACATGGAATTAAATGACCCTTTAAATTAATGTAGCCTATAAATATATGTACATATTTGTGTAGATATATACTTTATATAGAAGGAAATGTTAATGCTAGCCAATAGATAATGCACACTCAGTAAAGTACATTAAAATAACATAAAGGGTCCAAAATAAAATTTAAAAAATACCAACTAATGTTTTCCACAGGAGCTGAGAATGTAAAATCAAGGTAGTTGTGTGAGATGGAGAACGTGTTTGTTTGAAGATATTGCTTCTTGCCATTATATTGGGAAGGAAGGCTGCATAAAAGGTCAGACAAACACCATTGTCTCACACAACGCATGCCAGCAGGGAACAGAGCAGAATGCTTTCAGATAGGAAATATTGGAGGGTTGAGGAGGGGAAAAGATTGTATCTGATACAGTAAAGATAAACAGGTTAGGTTCTCATGAAGAACAGTTTTGATCTGCCCAAAGCCATGCAGTCTGCCTGGAGCTGAAACAGAGTGAGCATAAACCAGGCGAAGCTCTGGGTGCTGACATTTTTCAACATCACACATATTGCCTGGGACCATCTTCCAGCAGGGTTAAAATCCTGGTATCTGGTCTACACTCACACTCTTGCTAAAGTACTGGTTTCCCAAAAGAAGTCTAATGTTTATTGGAGCTCATTAGTTCTTTTAAAAGTCTTTTTCTTCTCCCTACCCTCTGCTTCATCATCCTCCTATTTCAGAGAGTTGTCCATGGCCTCTTTCAAGCAGGGGTCTTTCCTGTAGAATATCTTTAGAGAATCTGGGGTTATGAATTTCGCTTCCTCAGCTGAAGTAACTGCATTGGTGCGAGGCTGTGAAACTCTTTGGACTGACCCATTGTCTCAGTGGTCATCCATCCTTCTACTGCTCTGGTTGCTTAGTATCTGCTCTGCATCCTAAAGCTCTCAGGCTCCTGTGGTATTTCATACTACAGAGAATTTGGACAAGAAAGGAAAAAAAATAAAGTGTAGCTATGGGACAGAAAGCTCCTTCCTCAGAATAGTTCAGCGTGTAGCAGACCGCACATGATAGCCTTCTCTCTGTAACACAACAGCCCTCAAAGAAAAACGAACAAGCAGATTTTCATCAGTGAAAAGCTGACATCTTTGAAAAGTTAGAAATGCCCAAATCCATATGAATCTGATCAATCAACTAATTAAATAGATGTTTTTCTTCACTTATTTGGCATCTTTTTAAAAGCGAAGGTTGTAATTTCTTTCAACACCAGGTTTCTGTCTTGCTTCCATCACCGTTTTGGCCTCAATTCTGCAAAACACATAAATGTATTGCAATTAAACAGATTTTCTTCACTAAACAGGGGTATAGTTTCTTGCACCACAGAGGTGGAGCTAAAATGTCATTCAAACAAGTTTTCAATGGACAATGTGCTTCCTATTTACTCGATGCATGCAGAGCCCAGAAAATCAATCATATCACACAGTGCTGCATGGCTCAAGCCCCTGCTCCCTCCACAGCTCCCTTGCAGGGTTCAAGGACAGAGCAGGCAGGTTTTCCAGAACACACCTTCCAGTTAATGACATGCCTCTGCTGAACAGGCTCCCCCGGGCTCTATCAATGCAATAGTGGCACTAACCTTTTCATGGCACTTTACCCCCTTGCAATGCTGCAACTGCAGAGGGTCTGGCTGTGAACTAGGCAGTGCCAGGGTGGGTGGAAGGACACCAACCTGCTGGGAAGCTGTGACAGCTTGGGCTGACTGAATCTTGCATGAGGCTGCAACTGGGACGTGCCACTGCAGCACCTATTGACACTACAACTGTCTTAAAGGAAGCACAGGTGGTAACAGCCAGTGACTCTTGCACGCGTGCTGATGCTGCATGATGTCTTTGGTCAATGCAGACTAATTTCTTGCAACACAGCAGACCACTGGGCAGCCAAACTGTTGCTTTGATCCTTGCTTTTCATATATCCCTCCTGTGACTCAAGGGTGACTACTGGGGCTTTAATAAGGTCTATCTCTGTATCAATGGACATTTTTTTCAGCTGCAGCTGCAGTTGTTTCGTTGCTTTTATACTACTTTGGCCTTCTAGATCAAGGGAGGATGAACAGAGTGGAGTTTAGGTTCCAACAATGTCTGTAGCCCAAAATGCTACAGTTCATGAACAGAATTCCCTGTGTGAACTAACCCTGTGTGAAACACTTACCGAGTCATTATAATCCTGCTCCAGATAACGATCTCTATTTGTAGAACGCATCTCATATGGGTTGTTTGGTTGATATCCTGGATTTGCATGGCCAGAAATGGTCTGGACTCTGGGGAATATTGTGGTCTGTCTTTCATCAGAGATATTTGTCCTGGAATATCCTGACTTTATCAGGCTCTTCTTCTCTGGATCTTGTTTGTGTTTGGCTCTTCAGAGGAAAAAACAAAGGAGGTTTTAAAAGACCTTTTAGTGTGTCTTTTATTAAGTTTGTCTTAATGAGTTGTCCACTCCCACCTTATATTGAATGCTCAGTCCAATTCTGAAACATGTAACAGGTTTTTCTAGCATACCTGTTGCAATACCCTTGTTATCAATGATAGAAAGTTTGTCATCTCTCTTTGGCCTCTTTCAACTGATTCCTAGCGTGGAGTTTCCTTAAACACTGTTAGCTCTAACTGACTATTCAGAGGAAGAAATGAAGCATTCATTAGGCCCAGTTAAGAAAAGTTGCCCTTGTGTCTGCAGGCAAAACTGAACACCCAAGTGATGCACTTGAATTGTCTGTGATCACAAGTCCATACATGGCACAGACACCTGGCACCACCTTGTGCACTTGCTGGTGAACTGTGCCTGCTGTGGGCAATCTTGCAGGCATCTTTACCTGGGCAGTGCTGAGAGCAAAGGCAGAGAAGCTGCTTGAGTGTTTCTATATTTATCGTGAGGAGGTTCAACTGCAATTGGGAATTTTCCAGTACACCAGGAACAGCAAGCATTAAAGAGATGCTTGGCTGAAAATGCTACCCATATTGTGCTGAAAGGAGGATGTGAGGTCTTGAGCTGAAGTGCTAGCAGGGAAAACAGGAACTCATCTGCCCCACTAGGCATGCAACCATGTTCACAGCCCTGCCTCTCTCTAAATTTCTGCTTATGTCTCTATAAGCAATCTCATGCAGCAATGCAGCTTCTATTTGATTGTAAGAAATACTCTTACCTTACTGAAACAATAGAGAGTGCTATCCCTAAACTCAGGATAATGGCTCCAAATACTGTGCCCACTATTATAAGGATGAGTTCACGATCTGAAAAAAAACCACAGCATAAACAGACCAAAAAAACAATACAAAACAAACAAGTGATATCAAATGAAAACTCATGGTAAATATTGATAACCAAGTCCTGTCCCTGTCCTCTTACTATGAAAGAAAGACAGAAGACAGAAGGACAGAAGGAAAAAAACATACAAAAGAAGATGTTATTCGTTCTCAGGCTCCTGCTGCTGTCCCAGTACAATTTTCTGTGGACATGGAACAATGTAAAGTAAGGAACTCATCTGCATTAAAGACCATCGCTTCTGGATGGCTGTTTTGATCTCAGCTCAGGTTCCTAATCCCATGCACTGAATGGCTTCACACAGTTACCTCTGAGGGAGAGGAACAACCAGGAGGGTGCAGGGGCTGCTTAACCTTGTATGGCTGCTAAAAAATGTCATTAGGTGTCATATAGGCTGTTCCCATGCCCTAGGCACATAAGGCACACTGATTTGAGATGTCTATTATGTCTATTGTCTATCTCAGGTAGATTAAATATTATCAGGTATTTTTCCATGCTAAAGTTAAAAATCAGAGATTCTTGTACTTACTGTTCTCGCAGTTCTCTCCAGAGTACCCCACTGGACAACTACATGAGAGAAAAAAAGAAAAAAGGAAAAGAAAAGAAAAGAAAA
>JANVCC010000022.1:32401601-32450124 GCA_025345505.1 Todiramphus chloris collaris
GGGAAGGAGAGGAGATTGGGGAGGATTCACAGCCTTCATCTGCACAACTTTGTCTACCCTGGGAGTGAAATTTAGAGAATCCAGGGCTGGAGAACTGAATCCTGCCTGTGTAGGCTGTAGAGCTCTCTGGGACTGAGTTCCTCCCATCTGTCCTTAGAAGGGGCTGACTGAGGACATTTTTGCTCCTTACCTGGACTTGGTGTGGCTGTATTCTTAGGTGCAGGACTGGTTTCCTGAGAGGCGTTTCCTGTTGAATGGAAAAGGAGATGTCAGCTCTGCTTAGTGCTGTGTGGAGGAGGAGCTCTGGGGAACTGTCATCAGGTAAGAGGTGAGCTGTGTGGAGATGATCCGCCAAAGCCCTGGGCAGCCTTGTCCTGCCTTAGAGTTTTCTCCAGTCCCAATGCATCTTAGTGTGATATTTTCCCTTGTATCCCTTCTCCCCATACCCTGATATTTAGTTCCTTTCTACCAGTAGCTGTTCTCTACCTTTCCTGCCTTTCTCCTCCATATGATTGTGACATGTTGAGTTGCAGGCACTCTCATGTCTGCTTACAGGAAATCCCCCTCAGCCTTCCTAACGCAGCACCACATTTCCAATGCTGACTGCCAGAGGCAGGGTCAAGGGCATCCTATTCAGTAGTGCATATACTGCAGCCTGAGAGCCAGCAGAGATCCGGTCCAACCTAGTGCTAATATTGAGACCTTCTATTGCTGTATCAGTTTGCCTTTCTCATCTCTTAAACAAATATTGCTTTTACTGTGATGCATCTCCAGTAGTTGCACTGTTTTTAATTGGATTTACATGACATTGCACTCCATAATTAAGAGGTTCACAGTGACTGCTCAGATTCTTCTCCAGACATCAGCTAAATCCATTCACTGGGAGATACACTTTGCATCTGTGGAAGATGATCTCAGGAGAAGCAGCATTAAAAACTCTACATGGACTCTTTCAGAACAGCAATGGAAGAATGACCGCCTTTGCCAACACCTCCTGTGATGTAACAGATTCAAATGGACATGGAAAGCAGAATATTTTTATTCAAAGAATGCATATTCTGCTAAACTATCAAGAGTCTCTTTCCAGGACTACACTTCTGTGCAGGTATGACAGTATACATTATTTTTTGCTATTGTTTTCCTTCCTTGTTATAATTATTTTATATGTAAACAGTGTCATTCTTAACTCATATATAAGAAATGTTTGGGTATTTTTGTCTAGATGTAAGGAGAACAAATATTAAAACAGCCTTGCCAATAAATGTGTGATACTGGCAAATGGTTGGTTTGGATCATATGATCTAACTTTAATCTTAGTTACTATACGAGTTATAAGTAAACATATTTACTTTGAGTTAATGCTGCTGCAATCAAATCCTAATCTAAGCCATTAACAGCATGCAAGTGGAAGACTAATATATTTGCAACTAAAATCCTTATCACTAACAATCTTATAGCTGGTATATTTAAAATATATTGCAAATCTCAACAGACATTTAAAAAATAGACTCTACTGATCAAGGGCTTTGTAGGTCTTTGAAAATCCAAAGTGAGGCAAGTTTAATAAACTTTTTTCTTCTGATCCATAAAGTTGATGTAGAAAAGGCACATCAAAAAGACGACACCTGAAGTAAACCATTAGTCTCCTCTAGGATGAAGGAGAAACATGAGCAATTGTGCAAGTTCTCTTCCAAGCCTTCTACCTCCACTGGTCACTGGGTCCTAAAGACAGCATTATTTATTCCCCAGTCAACGTAAAGAAATGTACATTTTTCCTATAAGCTACAATTCCAGGAACCTGTGCTGGCCACAGGCCATGGTTTTGGAGTATTGTTTAGCCTGTCTTCTCAAAACAGATGTTGGGGCAGTAACCTCTTACAGAGCCAGTCCTTTGTCTACAACACCTGCCAGGCTTGTAGAAGCTCTGGCCAACAGTTGGTCAGGACTACCCTTTGGACTCAGGAAGAATTGCGTCGGCGGTGACAGCAGAGCACATGAGCTGCAATTGAACCTTGCTGGTGGGCTTGTCAAAGGCAATCTGAGCAAAGGTGGCTGTTTTATGGCTCTATCTCCATAGACCCAACCTTCAGTGTAAGGAAACAGGATGCGTTAATAGACTTAGGCGTTTACTATGGAGATAAAGAAATGGACATTGTGACTGAGGTTATGGAATAATAGACACCTGGCTGCTGAATAGGGCAGGGCCTTTGCCAGTAAGTACTATTCAGAGACATCCTGCAAAGGTTTTACAATGTTTGCTTAGAATAAAAAAGGTTTCTGGGCAGGCCCATCCTGATGCAATCTGTTCAAGTAAGTGAAAGATTCACTTTGGTTTCAGGAGCTCTTGGGTCAAGATTTTTCATATCTTGCTGTTATCCACAAGCCTCTAAACAGAAAACCAATCAACTGACAGTATGGAAGGCTTCTATGCTTATTATTTATAGATAAAAATTGGTCTGTAGCATGTTGTAGATACTGCTGGAAATACATATATTCACTCACAGTAGACAACAGAGACCCATAACCATTTGTCACCAGTTGCAAGCTAAAGGGCATCAGTGAAGGTCTTTGTCTCCATATTAGCTGGGAGTTCCTGTCCTCTCGCAGCTTCAAGTCACCACAAACTCTTCATATAGTTGCCTTGACTCTACTTCTGCTAATGCCTTTGCCCCCTCATGTTTGTCACTGAGTGTCGGGGACAGGCACGTTTGGGTGGTGGCACTGGCCCACACCCACCAGGTTTGTCACAATGCCAGGAAAAGTAGTGAATGGCTTAAGGAATAACACCTGCCCTTCCGTTTGAACAGACCACACTGCAACCCTCTGCCAGCCAAGCTGGTGGTGAAGTTCCCATTAATTAATTTCAGGCGGAGGGAGTGAGGGCTCTGTGAGCTCAGATTGCTTCGGGAGCCTCTGCCCGGCGGGCTGACAGCACTCCCTTCCCTGGGTACTGGGGTGGAACACTCGCACCTTTTGTTGTGATTGCAATAGAGCTTGAATTACCTGGGGTTAGTGGGCAGCTCCGGAAAACCGCTCTTGGAATTGGCTAAATTAGGTTAATCACAAGCACCACCGACTTTGCATTGTTCTGTGAGCAAGGAAAACACTTGGCTTGCAGTGACGCTTTTCGTTATTAATTAATCAAAACCTAGACGTGCTGAATTGTGTCTCACCGCTGACCTCCAGCCTCTCAGCACCTGCTGGAAGTACTAAGCAAGCCATTCCCTGACACAGAATAGCTGCCCTGATAAATCCCGAAACAGAAGATAGTGTTTCTTACCTTTCAAAAGGCCCAACACCAGGCTGAGCAACACAGTGAGGAATACAGAGCGTCTCATTGCCGCTTCTGTTGCTGCTGTCGCTGCTGAACCTTAGAGAAAGTGTTTTTCTCTTCTGGCGTCAGCTCATTTAAGGTCCCGGCCACAGGTAGAGAGTTCAGCCCCGAGCTGACGTCATGGTGGCAAGTGGCAAATGATAGATCCAAGCTGTGTTTTTCTTCCTTCTTAAGCTGGGAGGAGATTTCTGGACCTGCAGTGTTCTTCCTTTAAGTCAAAAATGTTTGAGACCTGTTGACACAAGGAAGTTGCTGCTAAATAAGCTAATATGGGAACGGACAGCACACCAGCTCTCCACACTGACACCTTCAGTGCAGATTACATGGAGGGTGCTGTAAAATATGTTCTTAAAGCAGCTATCCCATCCAAGGTGTGCTAATTATGCGTTTGGAGCAGAGTACCTGCGATCCACATGCTCACTTCCCTTGCAATAAATTACCAGTACAGATAAGCTCCATGCCTCAGACTCCAACTGTTCTTTCCTTATAAGCAAAGTGTTATGCCAAGGCACTTCTTACTGTTCAACAGGGTAAAAAGCAACAGAAAATACCTGCACCTTTAACAGGAAAGAAACAGGACTGAGCTTGGCCCTGCTGGCAGCAATTATGGCTGTTTTGTTTGCTGCCATCTTATATGTGCTACAGCCTCGAAAAAAAATTGGTGTGGCAAGAGAAGGGGGAACAGGCAGGACAGGCAGCAGGTGTTTTACTTCATCCTAGTGGCAACCCTCCTTTCTCGAGAAGTGTGTTTATGCCAGGGAAACATTTGGAAGCAGGGATGGTCAGGCTGGAGCAAGGAGCCCACAGGAGATCTAGCAATAAGAAATAGCCCAGAAGGCCATGGAGCAGGTAACACAGCTATGATGCAGGGAAAATAGTTGGAAGACAGAAACCTTTTGACATTGCATACCAGGAAGCTTCTGAAAATCTCTAGGTAGAAACCAAGATGGGAAAAAATGTTTCTCTGGGCAGGAACTGCTTTTCCCAAATCCTCTTATTTTTCACTGTTTCAACTGCCTGAGTTTCTAGCTGAACGGTGTGTTTGTTCTGCTTTGTGATCCAGTAAAATGCACTGCTTGAGACCATTAGATATTGGATGGCCCACAGTGATTTCCAGTTCCTCCTTTTCAGGCAAAGGTGTTATTTCTCTCGGTTCAAAGGTCGGGGTGACCCTGGATCCTACCACAAGGGCCAGTGAAGTCTTTCCGTGAAACAAACACAGGTTACCCCTGTCATTATCAGACACGGACAAGACGAATGAATAACCTCCTGTGAATCCCCCACAGAGCCACCTCTAATGGCTGTAGAGCTGGTCTCCTCTGGCCAACTCCACTGCCAGCAGCAGTGGCAGGCTGGGGACATATTTCTGAACGTGAAGTAGCAGCTCTGCGTGTTACACGCCTCTCCCCTTCCTTCACCTGCTTTTGTTTGATCTGCTGTTTTAGAAACAAGACAGGCAGTCACATGTCCTAATCTCATATATTCAGAGGGTGGCTCTTCTTGTACGTAGGAGGGTGGGAAAGACCAGCAGTATTACTCAAGTCACAAGTCATTCCTGAGCTTAGTGTTGTCCTGAACTTTTACCTTGTACTGAACTAGGAAACACTGGTGAGCAAAAATGGTTGGGTGCCTCTCTGCTGGCACGGGGAATACATCCTCATCCCTCTGAACCCTGCAACTGGACCTGCTCAGAACACCCAGACCAAACTGTGGGGTTTTTTTTGTTGTATCTGCCTTTGCACCCCCCAGCCAGGGGCCAGGCTAGGGGGGATCACTCAGGAGCTGGTGCTGGGGTCCCCTGGGCTGGAGGCAGCCCGTGCTCGCTGTCAGGGAGCTGCGAGGCCAAGGGTGGTGGGGGATCACAAGCAGTGAGGGGCCATCCCACCACCCCCAGACACAGAGCAGGGCCAGCCCGCAAGGGTCGCCAGGATCAGAGACAGCCCTGGGGTGGCCTGGGCCATGCTTGGAGACCCCACAGCCCCCCTGGACCATTCTGGATCCAGCTTCTGACCCTGCTGCTGCTCACTCCCATACCAGTCACCCAGTACAGCCCCTCCAGACTCCTCCTCAAATCTCACTCTTGCTGGGGAGCTGGCAGAAAAGGCGAAGGCAGTGCCTGGGAAGCATTTGTCAGTAGAGCACTGCATGTCCCTGCTTCAGGCAGAGTCTGCCTTCGTCCCCAGGCCACCACCACCCTCCCAGCTTCACCCCACGCAGGGCAGGAGAACCTGAAAACTAAACACAAAGTCTCGCTTGAATGAAGTGTTTTAGTCGCGAGCAGACTGCGCTGTGAGCCTCCAGGAAGATCCAACACCTCCAGCCATTTGGGGAGCCACAGCATGTGCTTCAGCTGGACATGGATGTACAGAGGGAGACAATCCTGGCTGTGGAGCGTGTTTGGTAATGCTGTATGCCACCAGCCATCTGGCATATCTAGACTCTTCAGTGATCGTGAAGCATTCTGCTTTTCAAATGCTGCCTCAAGGTGCAATTAGATTAATCCAGGTCTTAAAATCTCCCTATTGGCTGTGAAGGAAGCATACAGGACAAAGAGATTTTTCCAGAGCACTATTAGAAATGATGGTCAGGTCTCCAGCATGTGTAAAAGGTGCTTTGCTGGCTAGACTGGTATCTACTGGTTGAGCATGTAGTCGTGCACATTAAACCTGTTCTTTATAGTGGATGCACATCAGGACCTGGCATATTAACTATACATTTACAGTTCACTTCAACTCTTGAGCAATCCCAATGACAAATACAGGCTGGGCAATAAGCAGATTGAGAGCAGCCCTGCAGAGAAGAAGGGTTTCTGGTTGATGAGAAGCTCAACATAACCTGTCAAAGTGCACTTGCAGCCCAGAAAGCCAACCATTTCCTGGGCTGCATCAAAAAACGTGTGGCAAGCGGGTCAAGGGAAGTAATTCTCCCCCTCTGCTCTCGTGAGACCCCGCATGGAGTATTGTGTTCATCTCTGGAGTCTCCAGCACAAGAAGGACACAGAGTTCCGAGGAGGGCCATGAAGGTAAGAGGGCTGGAGCATCTCTCCGATGAGGAAAGGCTAAGACAGCTGGGGCTTTGAGCAACCTGGTCTCATGGAAGGTGTTCCTGCCTGTGGCATGTGGGCTGGAACTAGATGAGCTTTAACTCAAACCGTTCTATGATACTGGGAGTCTTACCTGATTATTCCTGTTTATCACAATCACAGGTTAGGAAGTGTGACTCATTTGCAATGCAAAAGGCACCAGAAGCTATAAAACCAAACTGTTGCACATCAAATCTCAGATATGGCAGTTAAGAGTAATGGCAAATTATTACTATGGAATAAAGAATGTGTTATATTTAGTAACAAACACTTGTCCTCTTGTCCTGATCTTTGTTTATGGCAGAAAACCAGAAGCATTAAAGATAAAAGACCTTGTTTTTCTATTAGAAAGTGCATAGTCCCATGCAGCCTCATTATTAACTGTAAGCTGCATGTAATCAAGAGGCAATCCTGCTGCCAGAAGACAAATTATTAAGTAGGACAAAGTGTCTGCTATAGCTGTTTGTGTGGGTCAGCTGGATACTTTCTTCCTGTGTATCTTTTCAATCCTATTCCTTCTTCCCTACATGTTTCACTATCTCATATACAATTGGTTCAACCACTGTATGCTACATAAACAGGTAGAAATATATGTTGCAATTAGGTAAAAGTTGAAAAAAAAACTCCAGAAAGTTCAACTCAAAGTGCTATATATGCAGGTTCACTCGTAATCAAAGGAAGCAGATGCACTTTGACTTCTTTTTAAGTGGTTCTCAAGAGGGTTGAGGGCACACATCATGGATGCATTTGATGGTCTCTGAGGCACTGGTATGCAAATCTGAAGTGGATAGGGCTGTTAAATCCTGTGCTTGTCCATTACTACAAAGGTCTTCTACCTGGTGTTACGGCAATGTTGTGACAAGTCCTTTTGCACTGTCAATTTCCTTAAAAAATACCAAAGTCACAAAGAAAATAGATCAACTTGCAGTAGCAAGTAACAGAACCAATGACCTGTTAACAGTCCTTCTCTTGCAAATGAACAGAACCTCAGGATCTAGTTGGGTTACTCTTGCCCACTTTTCCCACCAGAGTCTTACTAGACAAGGAGCAGGCATAAAACAAAATTCTGTACTATATCACAATTGAAAGTAGACTGAAGTTTCAGGCTGTAGCAAGAATTATGTTCTAGACCCATCATTTTTCTGTGAGTGGCCCTCTCTTCATCTAGAGCAGCTGTCTAGCGTGGGATCTTGTGACACTACTGTCAAGGGTGAGGGTTATCTTACCATGGGGTAAGCTACCCTCTGCAGATGTTGGTGCCTTTTCATGCTACTGCAGGAGCCAGATGGTAGGTTCAAACTGGTACCTAACTTTTGGTAAGGCAAATGAATCCTACTTTAGTCCTATCCAACTGCTATCACTGTTGAGTGTTGTACTCCTCTGGAGCAATATAATAAAATATTGTTCCACATGAACATACCTACCAGCACTCTAGATGTTCTTCTACATTCATGCCTCTTCCCAGCATCCTGGGCTGGACATTGTCTTCACCTGGATTCAAAGTAGCCTCTTTCTTCCTCTGAGAGACACTCAGCTGTATGTTCTTCCCAGTGCCCAGTGGCACTTACTGAGGTAGGACTGATCTCACTGTGGTCTCAGGTACAGTGCTTTGCCCTTACAAACAACTCTGCTGCGTCAGCTTCTTCTAAGATTTGCCTCCCCATGCAAACACACAACTTTACCAATTCTCTCAAAATTCTAGCAGGATGAAATATTAAATTGAGGAAAAAAAAAAAAATTAAACTGAGATGATTAATGTTACTGAAATAAACTCAGCTAAGCAGAAGTTCGTCCAGCACAACTAACAGAACATACCCATGTCTTCTTTGCTTTTCATTTTAGTCATGCAATCATCACCAAGGACCACCAAAAGAACAATAAAATTTCTTATTTTCTACATTAGATTTCTAATTTTAATTAAAACCATCCAGAAGTTGGGTGTCTCTTTACAGGGAAGGCTAAAGACAATTAAAAAGCTGAGACATAGTAATATTCATAGTTTATTGTATTCTTTTATAATACTGACTAGAACGCCAGATTTAATAATATTGGATGCAGGTATAAAAATAATCCAATCCTTAAAAACTATATTTTGCTTCTACAGTACTGCATAATTAGTGGAGGCTGGAAATATGATACAACTTTAAATAATACTGGTTTGGAAAATGTCCTCAGAATGCCAGTGACTTGGAAGCAAACATTCAGAGATACAGGGAAGGAAACAGGGCAATGTCAAGAACATAAAGCAGGTTTACATTCAGGTTGATACAAGACGCACAAACAAATGCTGAGAATTTACCTTGTGAAATAGAGCTCACATACGTAAGCTTTACTGCTGCAATTCTGAAAGCTGCTCAAATAAACCATTATGATTTTACACACCAACTTTTGACCTTCTGTTAGGAGAAAGTCCTGTAGAATTTGACAGGGCTTAAAACAAATATCAGAGTTTAACAGAATTTCCTTTAAAAAAGGAAAGTATGAAGTATTTATTCCTTTGTTTGCTTGTTTTTTCTTTAAAGTAAACCCACTCTAGTAGATTTTATTGGAGACCTTTTCTGTTAGGTGAATTCTATGGCACTGCTTGAGTGAAGTAATCAGCTTTTACTGTATTCAGCAGGACTTTTCCACACAGGGTTTTGCAGATCTGGGAGCTGTCAGCTGCAGTCATTAATCCAAGCAAGTCTCCCATCCCTTCCAGCATTTTACCAGAATAAAGACCAAGGAACTCAGCATTTACATACCACTTTTCAGGAACATCAGGCACCCTCTCTAGGTTTTCCCTCAACAAGGATATGACACATTTGCAAAACAAGCTAGACACAGGAGAGGTGTCATCCCACATAAGACCTTACAGAAAGCACAGAAGCCACATTTGCTTTAGACATATACTTCTGCTAATCAAGTAAGCATATTCCTGTCATCTTTTTCTGTTTGTTTGGGTTGTTTGGTTCTTTTTTATTATTATTTCTTATTCCTTCATAGATTTATGTCCTGCTTTTTAATTTCAGCAGGTCAAGTGAATGAAGAATTGCATACAGATTGCAAAGCTCCCAAAACACATCACATAGCCCTTCTGAAACTGGGAGAGCTTGCTTCATTTCTGAAGGGACAAGTAAGAGTGAGCTAATACCAGTTCTTTTCTGTGACTGCAGGAAGCTCCTCTAAATCCTTAGAAAGTCTTACAAGATATGAAACAGGCTGGATGATCAGTAAAACAACTACACAAAATTGACATTCATTCTCTTCTCAGAAAGGTGTTTCAGATCTTGATCCTGTTTTGCTCAGTCTCACTTAGTACAGGTCCTTTTACAGTAATAACTATACTTTTGAAAACTAAATACAACATGGAAAGGCAAGAACAATATCATAGAAATAGGCAGAACACGGAACCATGGGAAAGCATGTACTACACACAGGTGGTGGAATAACTCAGGCCTAGGAAAAACATCATTATAGCCCATGAGAGTTATCCTGGTCACTCTAATGGATGCTGGATTAGGTCCTTTGTGTGTAAAGAGGAAAAAAACATTAGTCAGCATAGGAAGAGTATTTAAGTAGAATGCATCCATTCTTGTTAATTTAAGGAAGAAAACTAAAGACTAAATATCACTATGAGGGAATAAGAAGTCCAGCTGGCTTTGGAATGGATATGGCCATTGACCAGGATTAGAGACAAGTCCTGGGGAAGCACTTGGCATGTGTGCAGCGATGTCCAAACCCACTCTGCTGCTCACTCTGTCAGGTCCCAGCAAACAACCTTTCCAAGTATTGGCACAAACAATTTCACAATGGTAAGCACCTCTCTCTGACTGCAATTTATTGCTGCTTTTAAACCATTTTACTACCACTCACTGTGGAAGCAAATACCTTTTAGAAGGCTTGTCACAAGGGGTGGCTCGGTACATGACCGTGACAGTGGGACGTACGGGAAATGCTGCAACAGCAATGAGATTCATTGCTGCTGGGTTACCCAGTGCTTTAAATGTGGATGGCAAAAGGCATCAAAATGCCCCTGTCCTGTTTTTTCCTCATAGAGCCCAATTCAGTGCTGTGATGTTTCAACACCATGCATAAAGCCCCTGATTTTTCCAGTGCAGTTGGGAGGGCTGGCCAGCGCAAGCAGCAGTGCATGGCAGGGATGCAGGAAGGCTGTGTGTATGAGCCTCCCTTTTGAATGCTCCCCCAAATCTGCATTTTGCAGCTCTGTTCACTGGGGCTACCTCTCCAAGGCTGGCTGCCAGGGGTATTTCTGTGGGTGAGGGGCTTTTGTCAGTACAATTGGCAGAGCACGGCAGCAGCAAATGTATGCATCTCGCATCTTTTCCCGTCAAGCAACAACACAGCATTTTTTCCAAAGTTAATAAAAAATACACTCACACACCACCCGTGGGCTCTTGCCGACTGCTCCTCTCGTTTTCCACAGCAGCCAGGAGCAAGAGCAGACTTCTGTGTAGTGTTGGTGTCATTTTTCATCCTTTCCCCATGCCTGGCTGACCACTTGCATCCTCTTTACAAGAAACATACTACTTCTGTCTTATTCTCTCAGACAGTACAGAGCAATTCCACTTGGCAAAAACATCCAGTATGCTCAAAATTTGCAAATTGGGGTAGCTAAAAGTAATATACATAGTCTGAGAAATTAGCTGCATTTATTTAGACATCCTATGAGGTGTTAGGTAGTGAATAGTGAGTCATCTGAACTTGAAAGTGGGCTTGAGGGCACCTGAAGACCCCTCTCACATTTGACAGAGGAGGGCAACGAAGCTGGTCAAGGGACTGGAGATGAGATCATATGAGGACTTTTTGAAGGAGGTGGGTCTGTTTAGTTTGAGGAAGAGGAGGGTGAGGGGAGACTTTATTACTCTCTACAACTACCTGTAAGGATATTGTAGAGAGGCTGGTGCTGGTCTCTTCTCTCAGGTAATTAGTGACAGAACCAGAGGGAATGGCCTAAAGCTGAAACAAGGTAGATTTAGACTGGACACTAGGAAAAAATTCTTCACTGAAAGCGTGGTGAGATATTGGAATAGGCAGTCCAGGGAGGTGGTTGAATCGCCATCCCTGGATGTGTTTAAGCATCGCTTAGATGCAGTGTTGGGGGACATGGTCGAGGGGTGAACTTGTAGAGTAGGGCTAATGGTTGGACACGATGATCCCAAGGGTCTTTTCCAACCTGAGTGATTCTGTGATTCTGTGACAGGAGTGAGAAACCCCACTCCACTGCCAGAGGGAGCTTAGTTTATGACAGAGGTGGAAGCAGTCAGAGAGAAACCCAGTAGCAGCTTCAACAGAGGCGAGCTGTACAGAAACAAGTGGCATCCCTGCCACAGCTGGGCAAGCCCATTGCTGCTGGGATGTGGTAGTAAATAACTGCAGTAAAATAACTTTTATGAACTGTAGTGAAACACACTCCACTGCAACCACCCCTTCTGCCCTCGTGAGGCTGGGAGCTGATGGGAAGTGATTGAAGACAGAAGCATCGCAGCACAAGGAGTGGCTGGATAGAGGAGACTGACTCAGCTCAGGCTGCATCTGCCAGCTCCACAAAGACTTCCTGGATTACCGTGTGGGAAAGCACCTGCACTCACCCCAGTGCTGACACCACAGAAGGTGCTGCAGGTCAGGAGAGATGCTTTTCCTTCTCCTCTGGCTATCCATTGGCTCTGTGACTCCTTTCTTACCAAAGCTAAAAGGAAGGACAGGCTGCAATGGATACATTCTTCTAAGAAATTTCCCACTGTCTACCTCTCTAGCAGAGAGAAAATTTCAGTGCCATAGAGTTCACTCTTTGGGAAAAGGCCAAGTTTTGCTGTCCTCGCTCAGAAAATCCTGCTGGGTTTACTGGGACCCCTTCACTCCATATACAGCATTAAGAAGAATTTGAAGATCATTAAGAAATGAAAACTAATTACTTGCAAATATTTGTGTGATCTCAGTTAGGATCAGTCCAATCTTATTTCCACTAAAATTCCTTGCAATTTGCTGTGAGATACAGACCAGGAGTTCTGTTCATGTAGTCTATGTTACTCTTTATACAGAACAATTGATCTCCAACTGTGACTTGCTATTTCCTACTTTGCCCTTTGTACTTGGTACAGACAGGAACATTTCCCAGTTTTTGAACTATTCAAGCAGTTAAAGATATTTGCCTATAAGCGTGTGCCTAAACTCTTCCCTATCTGACAAAATGATGGCATGTGGTTAAATCCTATCATCGTTGATGGGACACTCTTCCTTTTTGCTCAGCTGCTTTAGCAAATAGGGTCAGAGCCCAGTGCTCATCAATACACTTTGGATTTAGATTTAGCATGAATCCCAGCTTCTCCTTTTCTTTTGTAACACAGACAAAACCCTCTTCCATTCCATGGGAAATGCAGCCCCTTCTGTCCTGGGCACTCCCAAAACCAGAGGCAACTCACCTGCACAGAAACAACTCTGACAATGTCCTCTTTGAAGGACCCCACAGCACAGCAGGGGCAAGACCTCAGTTCACACCACCCAATGGATCCTGTGTAATTAAGACACTAACTTGTCTGCTAACAAGAGGGAGAAGAACATCATTCATGGACTGGAAACACTGATCAGCATGACAGGGAACAGCTAGCTCTTGTGCTTTCTGTATTACACTATTTTGGATACTATAACTATATATTTCCTTAAACATAGCTCCTTAGCACAGCTGTACTTCCCATAAGCATCCATTAATTTCCTCCCTACAGTTGAGATAAGCTGTGTACCACCACCTCTGAGGTTGATTATGGATCAGACAAGCATGAAGTTGCCTGCATTGTCGCCATATGATCACATAAGTACAAAGAATACTGTCCTAGGCATCCTTAAAGATCTGTTTTTCTGCAAGACCTCACTGATGTTTCTACACAGTAGATAAAGGGCGAGGCATAAAAAGATACCACATTTGTGTGCTATGGCTGGTGCACCAAACTCTGTCCTCTCAAGTACATTTGTGGTGCCTTTCCTGACGTGTACTTTTGAGAAAACAGAAGTAGATGAGCAGAGAACAGAAAGCTCTGAGCCCAGGCAGCTGATGACTGCCTCATGCTAGCTCCCCTTCCTCTGGGTACTGTTGCTCACTTTTGATTGGGAACACAACAGCCTTCGAAGTGCTGGGAAAGGATATGGGGACACACAGCATCTGTAGGACACAAGTACTGCTATCTGCTCCTCATCACTCCAGGTTTACTTCCAGGGAGGAATCACACAACACATCAGCATCTGAACTGCTGTTCTCACTTGGGGTTAGGCACTTTGGGGGATGGATCCCATGGTCCTTTGTGCTTCAGTCAGCTGAGCTACCTTATGAACTTACTTGTAGGTACTGTGACTTTTTGAGCACTGTGGGAGAGAAGGGAATATCAGAGGGTATGCACCCTTCAATGAAACTGGCTTATGCATGCCCTACATGACCTATGACATGATGGGTTAACGGCTAAGGAGTTGTGCTATTTGTTAACCTAATACAAGCAGCCACCTTGAATTAAAAGAACAGTCACAATCAGGGCAAGGGTCCATATGTGGATCCTATAGTTGGACAGGGTTTGAATGACTCAGCTTAACTCTGCAGTAAAGATTAGGGTTAAATATACTTCATTAATAAAGTCTCTTTCGACACCCAGCTCAGGTCAGAATACAGTCCATGAGCCAAAGTGCTTAATAGGAATTAACACACCTAGGTGAAAAAAACTGCCTGGTCTGAGTCACTCAAAACTAGGACAGAAGAAAGAAAAACACTTCAATATAAGTGATCTTTGCTCCGCTACGATTGAAAGCATCATGTTTTTTTCTCCCTTAAATGCACCTGACCACAGTGAGCCTTATTTTCCCACGTACTGCAAACCTCCGCAGCTCCCACAGAAGCTGAGGTGGGCTGTGAAGGTTTCAAAACTGTCTCAGCTGTGGTGCTCAGAATTCAGGTTCCTCCAGCCCAGCCAGGGCTATACTGTTATTGCTCCTTCCCAGATTCCTTGTAAGGCACATGCTGAATTCCTAGGTCATCTTTTTCTTCCCAGTGGGAAACTATATAACATTATACTGCTGCTTCTACAGGCATTTAAATCCCCGCAGGGAAATAGAGCCCCATAAGATCCTATATGTAAGCACTATGATGATGTGCAGTGCCATCACTTCTGAACAACGTTGAACAAAACAACATGCTTAGACTCTTCCCTAACACACAGGAAGTTTTCAAAGTGGCACATAGGATCAACTGTGTCTTCTTTCAGTTTCAATTGCGGTGGTATGACTAACTTTCCGTAATCCTTGGAGATAAACCATTAATTCAGCCAACATTGCCAGGTACCAGGCTTTAGCAACGACCCAGCTAGCTGAAGAACTTCTACCAGTAAGAAGGTGAGGGCCAGAGGACAGGCCAGCTACCCTGTCATGTAGGAGACAGAAAGCAACGCAACAACGTAAAAGGGAGTGCACAAACTTGCCCTGCCAAAAGCAGCTGCACAGTGAATCTTTCCATGAAGGCTGGCTAAGAAGACAAGCATAGTCAACAGTGAACAAGATCTGTAAACAAAACACTCCCTAGTGGTATTCAATGCAGAGTGCTGGGCACAGTTCATCTGCCTGTACTGATCCATGCCTGCCATGTAGCACAAAGAGTGAAGAAGCAGCGCAGAACAAATCCGGAATACAGGTGTTCACTTCCATCTGGGTCTGCTAGTGATGTGCACCTCGAGCCGTTGCCTTCTCTTCCTCTCTGCTGCTCAGCAAGTACAACCATTCCTCAGGACAGCAATGCTCATAATGAAGTTCAAAGTCCTTCCTGTTAAACAGGAAGAGTAAGATTGGTGTGGGCTGAACTGCCCAGGAGACAGATTGTACCTGGGCATCAAGGGCCACAAAACTCTGTCAATTTTCCACTCCCTCTCCACTCCCTGCTAAAAATAGTCTCTTCTTCTGGTTTCATCACTGATGAAGGATGGATTGTATTGTCCAGGGTAGATGCATGAATGTCGAGATCCAGGCAAACCAGTGTAGGGAGGATAAAGTCCATTTCTTTCCAGTTCAGGATTTCTCAGTCCAGTTGGCTGTATCAGCAAAAAAGGAAAAAAAAAAAATCTTATTCTCACACTCAAATCTTCTTCAGGCACAGCCTTACCACCTTTCCCAGCAGTTATTTCAGTAGCTAAAAGGAACAATGTGATCACTAATGATGTCAAAAACCTAGAATGATTTTTACTGTGGGAGTTATGCATTGCCTGAAGGTATTACACTGACGCAATCTAGTTTCAGCATCGTGACAATTAGCAGACTAAAGTTTACCCTACCCTACCAAGCACAGCCTGAGTACACAATTTTTAGTCCAAGAGAACTGTGCTGATGAGCTCAGGTATTGAAACACTCTAATAAAAAAGTATATTGTCCCAGAGTCATCCTTAAAGGAAATGCTTCTAGAAAATCAAAGCTAAGTCTCCTGCTTTGAGTATTACCTGCAAGTGCTTCTCTTCCCATTAACCACAGGTACTTAATCTCCCGACACAGGCATTTGAATTATATGTCAAATACAAAGTGACCTGATCTGACCTTCTTTTCTCTTCCCTTCTCTTACTTAAGTAAATCTCCTGTGGACATTTGAGGAACTCTGATGTCTAAGAGCAAGACTGTACAAGACTTTCACCCAGCAAATAACATTGAGCCGCTTGGTTTGATCTGTTACAAAGCAGACCCATGCAAATCCTCATCACCTACTGCTTGCTAAAAAGCTCCCCTTTCTAGTGACCAGCATAATAAAAGTCTTAAAAAATGGTTAGGAAATGCATTTTCATTTCCAAATTTCTTATTCTTACTGGAAGCAGGATGGAGGATTATTTCTGTTCATGCTGTGCAACCCAGTAAAATTGCTTCCTGGAAAACTTAAAATACAAGCCAGGAAGGAAGAAGTATTGCTCGCTGCTCTCTGCTCTGGAAAGCAGGAGTTGGGAGTGTGTGATTTGGGTGAAATCCTGCAACCTTCACTCACACAAGTAACCCACACACACCCTAAGTACATCCAGTATGTTGTTGCAGATGAGTGACAGATGATACACCAGCATCACAGCTCCAGATACAGACATTAGCAGATGGTACCAACAAAAACAGTAGGTCTTTTGCTTGTGTCTTTCTGTGCCCTACACTGCCTGTTACTCTTCCACCACTTATTTCCTGACTCTTGTTCCCTCAGAGCTGAAGGGATGCTCCTTATGTACCCTTTCTGCTGCAGGAATGGGCCTGAACCCTGGAGAAGGGAGGAGTAGAAGAGGGGTCTTCAGTGACCAGCATCTTCCCTTCTTGGGGTGAAGTCCCCCAGGCAGAGGTCTCAACCTTCCAGCATCATCAGTGTAGGTGGAAGGGAGAAAACAACCCACAGGGATCCCTAACAGTCTGGCCAAATCTTACAACTATCCTGCTCTACTTTAGGATTGCATTTTTTGGGCATCTACCAAAATGCTCCTTGACATTTCCCTAGTACTCTTCCTAATGACATCTCTTTGTGATACTCACAGTTTGAGTCCATAGGACTCCTGTTGCCTTGCTGTCTATGCAAGTCATTTGCTTTGCTCTTTTATTTTGCAAGAAAGGGATCTGTACTTCTGAAAATAAAGAAACATGTCTTTCCTGTACCAGGCACAAAGGGTTAATAGTTATGCTATGGATAGATACCGAATAATACACATCTGTCATCTGCAACAGGTTCTTGGTGCTTCCGTTCTCCTGCATCTCTATGGTCTCTCTGCCCCACTCCTGTGCCCGGGGGTTCTTCGGATACTCAGCATACGGTGACATCTGGAAATCCCCACTCTTGAAAATGAGTTTACTTATGTCATTTTTATTCTTCCTGTTTATAAAATAATGAAGGAAAGAGAAAACATACAACTTATCCTGCTACCTTGTATGCACTTCGGACATGATTTCAGGAGATTTACATCACGTTATGAACCTTGACAGGAAACAAAGATCACGTCAGAAGGGCTACAGCCCAATCTTCTGCTCCAAGGCAAAATCAGGTACAAGGTCAGATTGTGCTACTCGGGGCATTATCTGGTAGCATTTAAAGGGATTTGAAATCTCCAGGGTTGGAGATGGCATAACCTCTCTGAGCAATCTGTTCCACTGTCTTACTGTCCTCTTGGTGAAAGAGTTTTTCTCTACACTCAGTCTGAACCTCTCCTGTTCCAACTGCTGCCTGTTTTCTCTTAAAAACATGTGCATTCACCTGAGCCAGAGAAAAACTAATGTAACTCTAGGAAGAAAGAAAAATGTATGGGAGCCTCCATAGTATTTAGGTTTCCAGGTGCTTAACAATAGCACTTCTAGGCAGTATGTTAATTCCTAAAAAGTAATTCTTGCAAAGGTCAGGTCTGAATTACTCCAAATGCCCCTACATGACTACCATGCTGTATGAGTGGACATGCTGTGTGTTGACACTTGTGGTTCAAAGCAGAGTACCCTCCAGGAAGTCACATAACATGCCAAAGGCCAGGACTCGTGAGAAGATCAGTTCATCCTTGCAGAGATCTGCACTCCAGAACCTGGAGGTCTATTGGCCATCACACCTCCTCGCTGGGGCTTGCTGGCACCCCCCTGGCTCAAAACATGGGGGAACAAGTGCACACCACGGGGCTAACTAAAACACTGCCACATAATCCCTGGAAATGTTTAAGACCAGGCTGGATGAAGCTCTGAGCAACCTGGTCTAGTGGTAGTTGTCCCCACCCACGGCAGGGGAATTGGAACTAGATGATCTTCAAAGTCCCTTAAAATTCAAGCCTTTCTTTGACTCTGTGATTCTATGTTACTGATAAAGCCAGCTTCTGACTTTAATTAGAGAGCTTTGCAATCCTATATTTGAGAGCTGGACTTGGGGGAGAGGGTGTTACTGCAAGGCAATCTTTTTCATGATAAATAAATCAAGAAGCAGAGCTTCCTCAGCAAGCACATCTTGCCTCTAGCTCAAAGCTACCTGCTGGTATGGGAACTACATGTGTACACACCCGTGCATCTGAGAGGTAGAATGAGATTGCATGCAGGACTTGTCCATAAAGGGAAATGAAAATAGCCTTAAATACACTCAGACACCACTTGAGCAATGGACAGCAACCCTTTCTGTTGTCTATAAACTTCTGCTTTCTACTTAGCTTGCATTTTTGGAGACTGCTCCCCAGCTGCCTTAGAGCTCTGAGTGGAAAGGACATCTTTGCCTCTCCATCCTTAGAGGACATGATTGCCAGGTGCACACTTATGAGACACCCAGTTCAATTTTATAGCTTGGAAAAAAAAGAAAAACAAAAGATATGCCCCAAATGAAAGCACTTTGGTATCGCTGAGTAAACCACTTACTTAGTTACCCTATGTGTTAACCTGTGTTTTGGTCCTTCACAGCTCACACGTGGAGCACTAAGCGTGGTGTAACCCAGTGAGAGGATGCCTCCGATGAGCCAGGGCTGGCAGTGGTACCTACCGGCAGCAGGTGACAACCAGGGCTATGCCCATGATCAGCAGAAGTCCTCCTCCCGCAGCCGCGATCACCACAGTGATGAGCTGATACGCTACAGAGAGGAAAGACAGAGGCTCACTTAGCAACAGCCACGGGCTTGTAAATACTAATGTAAGCATATCCACAGTCCTCATGCAAAGGGATTAACAGTTTATTTCCCATCTTCCCACCCTCTGTAAGCAACAATGCCTTAAATTTTCAGGTTAAATGGATGGAGTTGGGAATCTCCTGCTGGAGGAAGAACAAACTCTCGTTTCCCTAGGGGATGGATTCCCTTCACTGACAGGTCAGAATAATTCAAACAACATTTCATGGATTCAGCTTTGAATATCTTGCTTCAAGAGTCCCCACTATATATTCTATCATGACAGAGTAACCAGAGAAAGATCTTTCCTTAGCAGATAATATTAAGTCAACTTTGTCAAAGGTCAACAAAATAATTTTCAACAGAAAATGAAGAAACAAAACCCACCGACAAGAATAGCACATGCCTACTGCATTTTAGACATAGTCATTTGCAATTACTTTTTTCAAATCTCCCATTTCTGACGCTGTGGAAATTGCAAGAAACGGAACTCAGTACTTACGGTTTCCACAGTTGAATCCACCTAAGCCAAATGGGCAGCTGGTAACAGAAAACAACAGGGAGTTTCAGTGGCTTAGCTGTGCCAACAGGTCACCACAGCAGTGTGAAGAAGGACAATGGGGTAGGAACAGGGTGGAACAGTCACCATACCTCACACAGGTCTCATTTTCCAGCTTATATCCATCTTCACAGGCTAGAAACACAGACGAGAGAAGGAACATGAGCATCACGTAGTGGTTGGTGCAGGGCAGGCACTTCCCACTGTGGGCAGCCTCACCGCGAGCCACCTTGGGCACCAACAAGTCAGCCTGTGCTGCTGGCACCTCAGGAACAAGGCACACTCTGATGTGATGCAATCTCCTCTGCTTCAGGCACTTAAGTTCACCAGGCACTGTCTTTGAAGGGACCATTTCAGGGCTTCCCAGCAGAGCTCGCCCTGAGCCTGGCACATGGTGGGCAGCTGGTATCGTAATTCCCAGAACCTCTTCTCTCCCAAATGGAACCTCACTGCACACTTGTACCACTTCACACAAGATAGGTGTAAAAAGTCTACAAGTGCCTCTGTTTTTTGTGTAGAAATGTGCTACTTTAGCACTGATGCACATTATTAGTTACTTTTAAATGTTAGCACTGCAACAAAATCTCACGCAAACACAGCTGGAGTACCCAAAGTGGTATGTGATGTTTTGCCTCATGTCACCTTTTTTAACTTGTCTTTCAAACTTGCAGCTAAATCAGATTTTGAAATATCATATTTTTCTATTGATTACTATAGATTTACTATTTTACTATAGGTTAGAAATTAAATTTATGTCTAAATAACCCAGAAAACTGCGTTGTACCAACTGTTGGTGAAAAACTGAAACCATCAATTCAAAACAAAGTAATTTCTGTGCTTATGGACAACTACCCGAGGAAATTCTACTGCCCTTCCAATGAGCAGTAAAGGTTGTCCAATGCATTGGACATACAATTCTAAGCTTCAAATTACCAATAGGATCACTGTTTCTCTGCCGCCTTTTGCAGAGGCAGTGAAGGTGGGCGCTCAAAGACCTGAGTAGGAGTGACACAGATGGAGTTGCTTTGGGCAGAGGGACAAGCCAGGAGCAGCACATGCGCAGCCCGTGGGCATCTGCAAGACATCACCCAGGGGTCTGGGAAACCCCTGCAGCACACTTCACAGGGATTTTTTTTTTTTCCCCCCTCCAACACCATATGCCTAAAATTGGTGAAGCAGCAGCTCTCAAGCCCTCTTCCTTCTGCATTGCTCTCTAACCATAGAGAACACCCGCAGCTGAAAGCTCAGGCGCTCTCCAACTCCAGCAAGCGTGAGGAAATGTGTGGGGAGAAGAGGGGGCTGCTGGCAGGTCCCAGCTAAGCCGCAGCAAAGCTCTCTCCTCCTCCTCTGCTGCTCCCAGCACATCAGATGCCTCTTCCTCTCTGGCACAGACAACAACTGTGTTTTCAGAAACACTTAGTGCAGGAAGGGGAAGAAGGAAGAAAAGAAGGAGAAATGAGTAATGTTGTCCATTAGGATGGGTGGGTGATATCCTAGTAAGCCAAGAGAGAGCACTACTATTCTGCCTGGATTCAGAAATTTATGGCTCTTCCAGCATCAATAACAAGTGATATTGAGTCCAGTAGGGAGCAATGTGACTGTGACCTCCCCTTCATAATACAGGTCACAAAACTTCCCTGAATTTAATTCCAGTTTCAAATCAAATAGCTGAAGTGGAGCTGCGTTTTAGAGCGCCATCCAAGATTGATTTTAATATTTTCAGTGACAGAAATTAACCACAATCCTGGGTCAGATGCTCATGAAGTTAATTTCCTCAGCCATTAAAAACATTCACCTTCTTTCTGGTCTGAATTATCCCAGTGTCAAATTCCAGACTTGGGATGTTTACTTGCTAGATTGAAAAAGGTTATATGATCACATATCTCCTCCTCACCATCAAGTGACTGCTTTGCCTTTAATAAAGCTAAATGCACTGAGAGTTTTGAGTCTCCCTGGTTATTGCAGGTTTTCTTTGAATGCTCAGAGGTTCTCTCTCACTCTTTTGATTTCTGGTTCCCAGAAATAGATACCTCAAGCCAAAGAATAACAAGACTTCCCCTCTGCCTGCCCATGCCCCCTAAATGCACCCAGGGACCGTATTAGCCTTACAAACCAGACCTCTTCTTTACTCAGCAAGCCCCCTTTGCAGCTCTGCCCAAGTCTCTGCTTTCCAGGAGAAGCAGCCCACAGTGTGCCTGGCCCTCTGTTCTCGGCTTCCTGGCCTTCCTTGTGGACATACTGAAACACTGTTTGCCTATATACCATTTGCTAATTGCTTCATGTCACCCAGCGTGACATTTTCCCTGCAGGATGTGTGGATGCAGGTGAGCAATGCACTCACATCATGAGTATTGCAGCTCTAGGCACAGACTTGCCATAGCAATTGACACCAACAGTGACAGGGGTGGATGATGTCCATCATAGCTGGTCTTGCACTCCTTCCTCTTGCCTCTGTAGCCCCACTACTCCTCCCCTACTTCTTTAACTCCATTTATTCCCCAAGAGCTGGGGATGGGGAGGGTGAGGCTCTTTATGTAGCCCCCTTGCTGCATCTCATGATGGTGCTTTTTGCTCTGGGTTTGTTTTTCTCTCTCTAAAATGGTTTCTTTGAAGTCAAGGAAGAGATCAGAGATAATTGGACAGGAGTTAAAAGCCTCAGTCAACAAACAGCCAGGGCAAGGGTAGTAAATCCAAGTTGCTCCTTTCACTCACTAATAAAAGCATACTGAAAACATTATGAAACAAATGTTCTACCAAAGCAAGCCACGAGATCAGGCAATACAAAGGAAAAGAAAGATCTTGAACATGCATCTCTCTGTCTTACTTAAACACTCAGTACTTATGTCTTTTCCTCTCCTCACCCTGCCTTTTCCTGCCACTTCGCTTTCTCCTCTGGCATCTTTCCTGCTCCTTTGAACATCCTCCCAGGAGAGCTCACGCTGTCACACTCACTCGGCAAGCTTTCAAACATGAGCAGAGAACAGAAGAAAGGCACAAGTGTCAGGGGCCAAGCAAAGCTATCAAGTTATGCTTTTCTACTCAGGATTCCTTTGCCTTCCCAAAAAAAGATTATGGGGTCTCATTGGAAACCTGCCTTGCTGCTCCCTTCTTTGCTCCAGAAATGCTCTGTACTATTAAAAATAGCATACCTTTGAAAATCTGGCACATTGGGTTTGTCACTCTCTTTCTGAAACAGCCCTGAAGATACTGGGAAGCTTGAAAACCAGCAATGACCCAGAAAAGACAGAACAGCACATCAAGAGGTACCATGGCCAACATGTCAAAACTTTCGTGGTTCAGAGACTCAACCCTCACTTGGCCAAGGAAATGCTTTTTCGAGCATTCCCAGGGGACAGACACGGCAAGGCAGGACAGAATAATCCCTGGGGGTCAGGGTGGCCAATCCCCTGAGCCACACTGGCTCTCCCAGCTGCACTCCCCTTCCCACCGGGGAAACCGGACAGGAGAGCACAATAGGCATTTCCCTCTTTGCAAACGCTATCATTGCAGCTACTGCACCACATTTTCACAACCCACAATGGGGGTCGGATGCTCAGGAGACCTCAGTTCCTGTTTAGTCACTGAGAGGGCAGAAATTTTCAGAGTCCAGCATATTGTATGCTTTATTTATCAGAAAATATCTTTAAATATCAAACAAGGGGCATAGCTCGGCTTTTGAAAAAGCCCTTAAAAATCCCAACCACCCTGTTTACCCAGATGGGAACAAGGTGACACTGAAAATCTGGTATCTTGCCAGAACGTGGCACTGTGAGCTCGGTGCTATCCTCATGCCACTGCACTGCAGCCTAAATCCCACTTCAACCCTGTTCCTCAGACACTCTCAAGCTTGTCAGTAGGATGTTTCCTACTGACAGCAGTGAGCTGAAGGTGGAATTGAGGCCTCACGGTGTGCAGGTAGGGCTTTTTATGTTTTGCATGGCAAACAAGACCCATATATAGAGTGTAACCACATGTACAAGATGTTAGATCTCTTATCCCTCTACAGCTATTGTATCCAAGTGCCTCACAGTCTTTCAGGTATTTATCTTCACAACACTGCTTGAAAAAAGCCATGTACCAGAAAAACGGAGTAACTCACCCTGGTTTCTCACCATCAATGATGGAGAAAGAATCAAAATGCCTTCCAGGTTTCATCTGAGCTCCCCACCCACTACATAAGCCCTTCTCTGCGCCTCAAGGGTTAGTGGAGAAGGTCAGTGTTTCCTAATAGAAATCCTTCCCCCAACAAACAAGATGAAGGGAGAAAAGGAATACATGGAGCAGAAAGGTTTTGCCTGAAGCCACAAATTGGAGTAGAGGCAGGACCATGACCTGGGATCCAGAGATGCCTTTTTCTGAGATGTCCATCCTAGAGCCTGCAGCACGTGAGTTATTTCCAGGCACGTTTTTCCCACTCTCTGATTTGTAATCAACAAAACATCTTCTGTTATTTCAATAGCAACCCAGCAGACACTGCCTGAAGCAATATATAATCACTGCTCCAATTCTTATGTCATCAGAAAACTGCATTTCTTTAAAAGCCCTACAACAACTTCTAGAACTAGGGAATGGTCACCCTGATCCTATAGAAGTCATTCTGACCACTGGCACACAGACAAAGGCCTTGTTTAAAATGTAGCAAAAACAAATTTAATGATCTGAGGAGTAGCTAAAAAGGTTAAAATTTCTATTAGTAACCCAACTGAAAAATAAATTCATACTAATTTTCAGATATTTCTTTTAAAAATATTGATGATGTATTAATACAACTTATGAGGTTATAGCACTACTCCTAAGTTCACTGAGAGTTCAGACAAAATCAAAACAGGCAGAGAGACACGTCATCTCTGCTCCGTGCCACTGAACTGGAGCCCAAAGCAGTCTGGCCCCCTTCTCCCTCTTTTCAATCACTGTGTTTCACAGCAAGCTCCAGAAAGAGATAATATTATTCCTAGGGAAAGACTGTATCTTCAGTGTCTCCCAAAAATTCCCCTAACTAAACAAAAGAAACTTGAGCTGCTAATATTTATTCATAATATTGAGCTCCTTGCATGCACCGCGATACACACACACACTCATTTCCACTGGAACAAAAAGTTTAAGCGAAATTCAGGCAAAATGTGCCACATAAAGATCAATACCTCTGCAGGAGTGGTCCATCTTGTTGTATTTGAAGTACCCACTTTTGCACTGGCAAAGAGCGACTCCATCAAAGTCTGTGCATTCAGAAGTTTCCTTGTCACATTCGGGGTCTTTCTGCTTGCACAAGCTGCCAACTGTTAGGAAGAGGTGGCCAACGTCAGCACAGCTCTCTCTGAACCCACCATTATACACATTTGCTATCCCCAGACATCACATTCAGCTCATGTGCTGATTTAATATCTTTCTTTTTTTAAATAGTGTTTGTTCCATTAGGAGACAGTCAGCATTACACTATGGCACCACTTCTTGCATATCTACTGTCAGTTGTACAGGCAAATAGAGGGGGCATGAACGTTTCAGCTTGGAGGCAGAAGGAGAAATGAAAAAGAAAAATTCAGTTTGGCTCAAGCTGAAACACATCCACTCCGAGACAGTCCAACAAATCAATTTTTCAGTTTATATTGAGCAAAACATTTCGCTCAGCCCAAACCAATTTTTTTTCTATTTCAGTATTAAGCACTAGATTTTAAAATTTTTTTTCAAACGAAGAACCTCTCCTTTCATTTCCATTACTTTGAAGCAGTGTTTTACCTGAGAAAGTCAGATTTGTTACAATGAACATTCAGCAAAACTGAGGGTAAGGTATGGAAATCGTGTCACCAAATTTATGGTTTTTACTGGGAGGTCAGACTAATAGGAATGAACAAATGAACAAATATTCATGAGAAACAGGTACTATGGAAAACGTGTCACTCATTTTGGCACTCACCTTTTATAAACTGCTAGATCCTTTTTTTTTTTTTTTAATCTGACATCTTTTCTTCTAAGTACTTACACAAGAACAGAATCTGTTTCTTATTCTGCTTAGTTCAAGTTACAAGTAGATTTGAAGCATTGTATCAGAGGTAGTGGCTAGATATAATCTGAGCTGGTCTACCAAAATAATTCAATCAACTCCATGGTGAAGTGTGGCTTTAAAATATGGCAGGTTAAAATAAAAGCACACACTGAACTGCTCATCTGCACGTTTACTTTGCCAAAAGGATCCAAGGGATTTCCCACTACACCCAGAGATGATGATTTTCATCTTTAAAGCCAAACATCAAAGCCTGAAGTCACAGAGCTCCATGTGTGGAAGTTTCCTTGCAGGAGCCCATCTTTCAAGGGTGCTCATTCCCTGCATCCTGCTGGTACATCTCACAGCTAAATGTCCTCTATTGCTCCCTCAGAAAGCGTGGACCAGGAGGTGCAGGGCACAGGCTCACTATCACCAATGGAGTCCACATGGAGAAGGTCCTGCACAACATCAATGAGCTTCTTCGGGTCCCTCTGTTCTGCACCCACCTTCCCCTTTGGCAGGTAGAGGATTCAGCACAGAGATTGAAAGCTCTTAATTGTGAACCATTTTGACATCCTGCAACACTGAAACTGGGCAGGCAGGAGAGTGGAGATTCCCAGGTAGCCTCCAGCAGCTCTAATTGACTTCACTGGGAGGTACTGTCTCTGCTTTCATGACTTTTTCCCAGCTCCTGGCCACACAGGTGGAATTAAGACTTATGGGATTTTGATCTGGCCAGCGCCTGGTGTCACATCCCAGAGATGAAAGGCTGCCCTACAATGCCTCTGTGTGATTTTTTCACAGAGAGGCAGATTTATCACACATATGACAAAGATAAGGCTCGATGTCTGCATCCCTTTTGTACTGCGAGGCTCTTAAGATGACTGCCATTTAAATAAGATAAAAAAAGATTCAGAGGGTTTTTTTTCCAAACACCAAAATCTTTCTTCCTCTGTTATAAAAGAAGCCAAATAAAACATCCTTTTCTCTTCCTATCCGTGTCCCTCCAGATGCTATTTACCTCTGTGAAGCGGTTTCAGGCTGGAGATGAACTGGCAGGCTTCAGTGGGGGATTTGCAAGCTCGAATGTAGCTTTTCACGCTGCTGACAACATCATAGAATGTCACGTTGGACGCTAAAGAGAACGTGGATTGCACTGAAACATGCACAAAATTTGCCTCCCTAACAGAAAACAAAACAGAACAGCCCTGAGTATCATGGGTCAGCCTGATGTCATCATTAGCACCTTATACATAGGATTTTTATTAACACACATTATACATAGGACTCTTAGTAATGCAAGCAATGCTTGTCACAGACACAGTACTGCACACACACTAAAATAGCTGTGCATTATAACAGACCTTAAAACAGGAGAAACATACACTCAGGAGATGGAATTTGAGAACAGAAGGGATGCTAGTGGAACACTTTAAAACCAAACGTAAATCCCTCCTGGGCAGTTCACAAACCCATTCCTAAGCTGCTCGGGCCAGGACAAGGGTACTGCGAGAGCTGGACAATGTGGTCAGGCATTTCCAATACGCTGCATCAGTCTCCATGGGACTGCATCAAGCCCAGCACCAAAATGTTGATCTCAAGTTGAACATGCCTAACACTCAAGTTTCACTTTTCCACTGGTAGCCTTTGCCTTACCTGGTCGCCTTAACTGTGGAGAGGCGGTACCCTGGCAAGCCTGACAGCGATGCATTGAGCTGCAAGGAAAGAGAAAGCATCTGTTAGTGCCCTGGGGGATGATGGAGGGAGGCAGCCTGGCAGGACAAAGCCCTCCTAGGTCAATGACACCATCTGTGTTCAACAGATCTGCCTGCTGAGGCCATGGGGGTCTGAGATCCCAGGGGCTCATCTGATCACTAAGAAATATGCAGTGTCTTTTTGGCAGCAAAGGGACAGCTGAAGTCACCATTGCACAGCCTTGGACAGGAATGAAGACCTGGGGATTTCGACAAGAGCATCTGCCTGGGGCCTCACTGTGCAATGACCACAAAGGCTGAGGATGAGCCAGAAGCCAGCAGGGAGAGAGTCCCGTGCAAGGCTGAGCTGAAAGCAGAACCCTTGGAGACTGCACATCTTCCAAGGAGCCTCCCTCCCCCTGGATCCACACGGTTGTTTGTGTTCACTCGCCAGCAGTAGCCATGAAGGCAGCATCAAGGCAATGCACCCCAGCTCCCCCCTCCTTTGGCAGCATCTCCAAATCACCTTCTCCAAACAGAGTTGGGATGAACCATGGCCAGTCCAGGAACAGCTAACAGGACAAACTGATGCATGCAATGATCTGGCTAAAAACACATGGAGAATGTACCTAGCCCCAGCCCAGGGGTCTTTTGGGGGCAACTGATGTCACAGTATATGGGGAAACCACCAGCTCACACAGTGCTTGCTCTCAGCTGACTGAGGACCACATGGTTACCATAGTGTGGCTGGGACACTCCACCAAGAGGAAGGTATGTTTGGGTGGGTGCTGCTGCTGTGCTTCATCCCGTGGAGTTTGACTAAGAACAAATGGCAGCAGCTGCAGTCCAACCCACCTCAGCACCTGTGAGATTTACTGATGACTAATAAAGCCTAGAGTTACTGTTTTAATGTTTGACCTTGGAGGAGCACTAATGCCCTTTTGAGGTCTGGAAAAGGCAATGCAGTCAGAAGACACTAGGAAAGGATGTGGGCTATGGAAGTGTGAACCCAGTCAGATCACAAAAAGGGCTTCAAGATTTTTGTGGCAGATGTGCTGTCTTACTCCAGATAGGAGCTGTCTTGACATCCTGGGCCGGGCAGGGGAGAGAAGCACGCCGAGATTTAAAATTGTACATCTCACCAGTCCTACTTACAGCAGACTGGGATGTTTAAATGATAAAAAGGCTAAATCCTCACTACAGAGTCTGCTGGTTTCCCACAACAACCGCGAGAGACGCAAAGGGCACCTGTCCCATCAGCACTGCCAAAGTCCCAGCAATGACACTCACCATCGCCAGGATTTCATCCTCGATCTGAAGGAGCTCTGCATACTTCCCATGGGTAATATTAAGTCTCAGGGGAACTTGGCCAATAAATATTCTTACTAAAAAGAAGAATAAGACAAGTCAGTTGGAACACATGTGTCCATGCCTTATGTAGCTGTGGTTTCATCCACCTTACATGAGAGTCTGTCTGCATGGAAAATCTCTTCGTACAGTGGACAGAAAACTCCTATCTGAGAGTCGCTACCCCAATAAAGCAAAGCCCCTGCCTTGGGATTTTTCCCAAGGGTTGCTGCAATGTTCCCACAGCCCCAGACAAATTCCAGAGCTCAATAATGCTGAATAGCCAGCATTTCACTGCAGCGTTCATACAGTTCCTATAGAAAAAGGACCCCATGAACACAGAGATTGCTGGGTCAATTTATGAACAAGACAGCTTCAGGTATCAAAGCTATTTATCATAATTTGGGGCAAACATGTCAAATCCCTTACCCCACCCTGCAATGGAAGGAAAGCAGATCAGCAAAGCACTGGAGAAAGTACATTTGCATTTTTCCAATTGTTGGACAGAATGAGCAATGACATTTGAAAAGAGGTCCAAAAGATGCATTTTTCCGTGCTTAGATTCACATTTGATTCATGGCACCAGAATGCAATAATCCAAGTTGTCCAGACTCAGAGAGATAATATCCCTAAATCTTGTATTAAGTGTCATGAGATCCTCAGTGGAAATGAGAACTCAGAGCTCCAGTTTTATGTTCCATCAGAAAAACAAATACAGTTGCAGATAACATTACAAGCCTCCAATTCTTTCCCATTTTTTCCTATCCACAGAGCCTATCTTCACCACAAATTTTCTATCAGACAGCTCTAATGTAACAAGTCACCTTCACAGCATTTATATAATCTGCCCATATCCCACTTCAAGGCATAATCAAAACAACTCTCTAAATTAGAAGCTGACACATTCCAACTTGAAGAAATGTTTCAAAACACCCTTCAGGGACACCTCGCCCATGTTTCCTTAGTAAAATTTCCATGCCTCTAATCCTCACTGATGAAGGGTCAGAAGAAACTCTAGCAAAACAAATTCCCCTTTACAATGGGACATTGTAAATCCTTGAGAGTCCTCTAATAGGAAGGAGGGGGGCAGAACCTGAGTTCCAACTAATAACTGTGTTGCATGAAAAATGCTAAAGGTACCAAACAAGACCTTGATCTTACAAAGACTTCCACGGCTGCTTAGTTTTCCACGCATGGCTGATCCCACTGAAGCCAGGTTATACAGCGGCCCCACTCGCTTCTCCCAGGCCAAGCTCAGTCGCCCAGGTTTGCAGGGCTGGGAGCCACGATAAGCTGCTGAATGCTTTTTGGGGGTTGTAAAACACTTTAGGAACAGAAGGGTCACATCTGTCCTTACTAACAAGGCTGAGCCCACTGATCTGCTGCTGTGTTTTTAAGAAACCCTCAGCTATTGCTCCCCAGAGCAGCCCAACACGACAGGCATTAGACACTGCACTTGTATAAACAGTAAAGGGCTCTTGTTAAAAGTGGTGCCTGGGAGGAACAGTAAGCTCCTGGGCTAGTCTGAACCCAGGTTAATTTATTATAGAAGATTACAGATAATTATTCCCATCTTTTTCTCCCCTGTTTTTTACTTTTGTTTTCTTACCTAAATTGCACTTTCCTTTTTCCAGCTCATACCCAAGAGGACACTGACAGATATAGGAGCCGTGAGTGTTGTTGCAGGTGGCCAGTGCAGGACAAGGATTGGAAAGACATTTATCCACATCTACAAAAGCAGAAAAAGAGGCTGTACTTACAGAATAACAAAAATCATCAACGGTTGAGCTAAAAGAGATGAACTTGGTTCCTCTTCTGTGACTGCCTGAGCATTACTAGATGCTTTATTGCATCATTTGCACTTACTGTTTATCCTGGTTTTAATTATACTGTTGGAGCTGAAAGAATAAATACAAACTGTTCTCTTGAATATTCATTAAAAAGCTCTTGGGATCCAGTGTTGATACATGTTAATGCAAAGATCCAGCTTGTCAACAGCACTGCTCATCCACAGATCTCTGGGTGTTTTTCAAAGACAATTATGCATGAAGGGACCAAAAAAGGGACCTCAACAGCCAGAGGACAACAGCAACACAGAAGCATGGGTTCCTTCACTTTTCAGCCAAGTGAATTTGTATGAAATCCGATCCTAATTTCTGTGATCTGAAGCTAGGGCCTGAATACTGATAGAGTTTGTAGATCCCCCAGGAATGGTGGAAGCAGCTCTGGCTGCTGTCTCCTCCTTTACCTGGGCTGCAGCCTGCCCCATGCTAGGTTGGGGATAGCCACAGCAGAGATACTGCCTGTGCCACCACTCGTAATGCACTTCCCACTGGGTGAGCAAGTGCTTGGGGAGCAGACACCAACGGTGAAACACAGAGTAGCAGGGGACTAATGACTGTATGCTCAGATTCTTCATAGATGGGCCAACTCAAACTGCAAATTCTGGAGAAAGTATCCAATACTTCCCTTTGAAAAAAAATGATGTCCTGGTCAAAAATGCTTTTGACAGACCTTAGGCAGGACTGTGTACTTGTTGGTGACAAGGCACTACAAGACAAGCAAGACAGCCTACAAACCACTCGTGCCTATTTTGCAGCTCTGCAGAGCACTGTGGCAGAGGCAGGAAGGATGGGCTTTGCAGTTAAAGCACAAAGAGCAAGAGCCAAACCCTCGACAGTGCTGCGATACTCTGTGGCATCTAGCAGGATGGGCAGACCAGAGAGTCCTGAGCCAACTTCCATGTTGGGACACACCATTGGATCCAATCTCCATGTCTCAACTGGCTTGGCAGCAGCTGCCCCAGCATCAGCAAGAAGGAGGTTTGGTGCCTCTGATCTAAGCAGCCAGAAACGAGTGGGTGTACTTTAAAACATTGTCTTTCACTTTGCCATCCTTCAGTTTGTGCTTTGTACAGCAGGGATGAGGGCAGGTTCTTCTGGCAGGGTGGTGAGTGCCCACGTACAAAGCACCATGTCCAAGTCAGCAGAAGGATCTTTTGTGTTCTGGCAAATAGTAAAACTCAGTATTTATGGGAAAAAGTAACTTGGCAAAAGTGTTAATCAGTTGGTAAAAAGGATAAGTACCTTAATTTTTCAATTAAAAAAAATCCATTCCCCTTCATACAAAAAACTTTTTTGTATGAAGCCAACAGCTAGAAAATTAAAACCAACCACTCTGAGAAATAACCTTTAAATACTCAATTATTGGATGGAATATATACTATTGCCTGTATTTCAGTGAGAATAACACAATTAGCACACACAATATCATGCAGTGACATGAGAGTCAGGCTCCTGAACCGTAAATGCACAATCAGTTTCCATTCATGTAAAAAAAAGTTTGGTCCGTGCATTTACTTAAGAAGATTAGGAGCCTGGCAGTGGTAATAAATGATTGTAACAACACACCCAACAAGACTACGGTACGTAGCTTACCACAAAAGGCAACAGGCCCTTGACTAGGAGGTATTTAGTGAGGTGGGGAGAAAATGACTATAGGTTGCAATGACAGAAGTTCCAACACAAATACCAAGTGCTGGTCAACCACTTTTTCTCATGAATAAGATAGATATTGGTTGATATTGTCAATTGACAAATGTAAAATGCACCCTATGCTTACTCCTATACTTACCCAGAAGGCCAGTCAGCTTAAATCTCAAATTTCAGCTTAACGCTTGTATCAGAAATGTTCATGAAAATGCTCACCCTTTTCCAGCAGTTCAGCTTGATTGCTAAACCCTTAGCTTAAAAGTAACAACACGGAGACTGAGTTCTTATCCTTAAACCCTGCTGACACCAGACGAATCATATATACATACACTACCCTTCAAAGACCCTTAAAGTGGGACCCAGGAATTCCTGTCCCCCTCTCCCCTGACCCCACCACTGACGAGTGCCATTAGACACGTTACCTGTTGCTGGAGACAACATCCTCAGCCCATTTGTGCTGCTCGATGGAGGAGTGGTGGTTGGCTTGGTAGCAGCCAAAGTAGTTGTAATGCTCACAGTGGTCTTGCTTGTTGAAGTGGCTTCCGGCGGACTTGTAACGGGGATATTTTCCTCAGTGACTTTACCAGGCCTTGCAGTGGTGGGATCCACAGCTTCTGTGCTTTCACCAGTGGTATACACATGCTTAGTGACAGAGGGTGTTTGGGCTCTGTGGGTTTTCGTGGTACTAGCATCACCTGGCGTTGGCCAGGGACTGGCTAGTGTTGTCAGCACAGAAGGCTCCGCTGTGGTCAGTGCCATCGCAGGGACAATGATGCTGTGGTCTGTTGGACTTGATGAGGGACTAAGGGGTGCATCTGTTGACCCAGCCTGTGGGGCACTGCTGGCAGTGGTGAGCAGTGGCGTTGCCTTTCCAAAGTTGCCCCCCTGGGCAGTCACAGGTCCAGGCGAGGCAGTCTCCGGTACCGTCGCGGGAGCAGACACAGTCACAACGTGTCTACCAAGCTGCTCCATGGGCGCCGTAGGGAAAGGGGAGCCAGGGGTGGTGAAGGTGGTACTGTTTCTGGGCTGGTGTGTAACATTGTGTTTGCTGGTGCCTCTGGGAGAGCTCCCAGCCACAGCAGCTGTGGAGGGCACTCGCCTGACCACAGTCGTAGCTACAGAGGTTCTGGCTTGATCACTATCATTGGACTGCGAGACAGAGGACGTTGACGAAAACAGAGGCAATAAAGATGCCAGTGAATAAGCTTGGGAAAGCAATGAGGAAGTTGGGAAGGGCGATGATAAAGCCTGCAGAGGTGGTGAAGATGCCATCACAGAGGATGAAAGTGGCTCAGTTGATTTTGATGATGTAAATAAGTAAGTTGTTGGTGGTGTTGATGACAGCAAGTGATGCAACGATGACAGTGAGGAAGAGGCTGGAAATTCTGATGAAGACAGAGATGATCTGTCAGTGGTCAACAACTCAGAGTCAGTGTTGAAGAGAGTTGTATTTTGTATGCTGTCTACAGACGCAGAAGTCAACAGTTTGGAAGAATGTACCAGCAACGGCTCTGTAGATGGCTCAACAAAACCTGCATCGCTGGATATGTTGCTCGTCCTGTCCTGTCCCACAGAAGATTTTGATGAATCAAAAGAGTTGGAAATTTCGGAAAAGAAGGTGGAACTTTCTGAGGAGTCAGCAGAGGTGCTGCTATTCGAGATAGACAGGAGGGTCCTTTCTCCTCCTCTGGTATATGTGGTTGAAATGTATGTGCCGTCTGTATGAGAAACCGAGGTCCTTTTCTCAGCTTCTATGCTACTGACTGGCTGATGGCTACTTGAAAAGCCTGGAGTAAAAGGACAAAAATGTATTAGAAAGGCAGAGTAATACGAAAGTATTTTAATGTAATATTTAAATCACTTGCTAAATACATAAAATATTCTTGTGTGTGAACAGGCCCACGCTCTTCAAAAAAATTAGAGCACTGTTCAAGCATGGGTATCGAATTAGGAGTCTTCTGCACTCCTTCATTGGTTCTAAAATGGTGAACTCACACAGACACAAGGCTCTTGTGAAACGTGTACATTTCTAAAACATATTCTCCCGGTATTGCTTTTCCAATGAGATTGAGCACTTATTGTTCTGTGATACTTTGTAGAAAGCTAAGTAGGAAAACCCATCTGTTCTCTTCAGCACTCAGAATTTATAAAACTCATATCCTCTCCTCCATTCCCAACTAAAGACTATCCATCCTTTTCAGGCAATTTGGTTTTAGACACAGTAAACTTTGCCTTTGCAGGAGGAAATTATTACATTATGTTAATTTGCAGCTTATCATAAACTCATTGATTGAAAAATTTGCAGTTAGGAAATCCTAAAAAGAGTAGCACATCAGTCTGCAAAAAAATTCAGATTACTTTGTATAAAGGGCACAGTCAATCTTTTAACATGAATTTCAGGATGCACAGCTAAGTTTAAGAATCTCTAAAAATAAAGAACAGAGTATTGAAAATTTGGTTTCATTCCACAGTTGGCTTAGGTCACCATGAAACATCTCTGAAAGCATCACCCAAAAAACCCCAGCTACAATGCAAAAAAAAAAGAAACAAACGTGGCCATCAAAACAGGAGAATTTCCCTGACTGGATTCGTGGCTTCGCTTCTGGAACTATTCCCCAGCTAGGTGGGGTCTGGCTTTGAGTTCTTTGATGAACACATCCCCGAGTGAACCTGCAGGTGGCATTGCATGTACTAATGAATGAGAACCTGTACAGAGCAGATAAATGCAGGGCAATGTGAACTTCCCCCCTCCCCCAAAATATACACCAGGAGGCACTAACTTACTTGTGAGAGTGTTTTGGAAAGAAGAGTAAGTGGGTATCTTGGAGGAACGTGCAAAGGCTGTTTCTGTCGCCAAGCCCATGGAGCCCTTACTTGTGGTGGAGGCATTGGCCACCCCACTTTGCTCCACCGACGCTGGCTGAGCTGACCCAGGAGAGCTGCTGGTGGTTTCAGCATAGGAAGCGGAGCTCTCCGTGCCATCAGTCAGTGTGACATCCATTGCTGAGTGCAGCATCCTTTCTCCACCGCCAGCAGAGGTAGATAAACTGTATGCAGGATCAGTGATGGGGCTGGACATCCTTTCCTCAGCACTTGAGCTGCTTAGGGAGTGCTGGCTGCTGCCCACAGCTGGAACAGGATCGAAAAGCAGGTATCTGATTTTATCATCTCAGAGCAGAGAGCAATTGTGAGTTCTACAACAATTCTGTTTCAAAATGCAGATTAATAAAATTGCACAATAAACACAGATTAAACACAGATTAAGTAGATCTCACGTTATCTATCACCTGAATGTGGATTTAACACAAAAAGCTAGTCCAAAGAAACAAGACTAGCCAAATACAGAGGGACAATCGGTTCTATTAGAGTCATAATGACTTATTTATGCTATTTATAATTATCAGCCCAACTCAGGCAGGTAGTAGATGTGTCCTATAGCAAGAAGCTACATGTCTCATTCCTAAGACTTTTTTGCTAAGTATCTACTATAACAGATATACAACACCAAGGAGCAGAATCACCACAGCCTATAAATCCTGCCCACAACACCCGAAACAGCTCTGGCATGTGTTGGTGGTCATATCAACCTCACAAAGAGGGGAAGGGAGGGGCAGTGGATTTTTCTCTTAATTCAAATGCCACCCCAGAGTTCAGAAAAACTCACTGGAATGTTCACTGGCAGACGAGAAGTAGGTGGAGGTCCTGGATGAAAAGGTGACCTTGGGCTCTGGGTACCCTGCTCGGCTGGACAAGGCATGTCCTCCTCCAGGCCATGTTGTGGAGGATGGGAGGGAGCCAGTATGGGGCTCCCCAGCTGTGCCTGGGTGAGATGTGGGGCTTCCTGACGCTGTGCTCCATATGTCACTGTTAGCTGCAGCCTGAGATGTTCCCTCCTTGTGCCTGGAGAGTGGGCTTGAGACATAAGTGGTTTCAGTAGGAGCACCAGAAACACTTCTTCCTCTCTCTGGAATCACAAAGCAGAGATATACATAGATATACATAAAAATACATATTTTGTATATTAATATACCTTTGAGGCCTCTACAAAGGACTAAAACCTGAATACTTCAATCCCCACATCAGAGGTGGTGCTTAGTGACCAACATCACTTATTTAGTAAGCAGTGTTCCCAGATGATCTGTGATTTTCTCCTTTACACCAGGAAAATAAAATAGATTGGGTTACATGGTGTTTCTGAAGCAGAATGGTGGCAGGGAAGTAGGACCTGGTCGTGAACGTCCTACAGAAAATCCCCTTTGGCAGACCAACAGGTTTCAAACCAATGCTGGTGGGACCCTGGCAGCAGAGCTAAGGTTGAAACACACAGTAACTGGATATAAGGAACAGCAAAAGGTCTACTGATTCCTTGCCACACCTTGTGCCAGGCTTCCCTGGTTGGAGGGATGAGGTCAAGGCTCCATGGCAGCCTTCACATTTGGCCTAGAAGAGCTGCCTGGCCATCTAGTTCCCAACACAAGAGGTGCTGCCCCAAGTCCTCCGAGGCAAATAACTCACCAACTGGGCTTACTAAAAAGGCAAATCTAGCTTAATGCTAGAGAAGAGAGAGCGGGAGCTTGGGAGTGGGGCAAAGGGGAGGGATGTCCTCCATGGCAAACCAGGAAACCACAAGACCCACCTGAAGCTCTCGGTGAAGGCGAAGGCACCGAAACGCTGGAAGAAAACACAGGCAGTAGCTTTGTTGGAAGCTCACCGAGTCCAGCACTGCTCTGCGAAACATCGCTCTGTCTCCCAGGGTCTGTTGCCAAAGAGGATGGCAGAAGGATCACATCCAAGGAGCTGGTGCGGGGTGGAGCGGGAGCAGAGCTCCCTGCCACGGTGGGTGCTGCGCGGGTGCCTGACACGGGCACCGTGCTCCTCTCCCCGCTGCTGGTGGCTGTCACCGAGCCAGGCGCACTGGTGAGAGGAGCAGCAGGCAGGCGTCCTCCCGTAGCCGAGTTCCCTTCTGCCAAGAAAGGGCAGAGCAGAATGGATTTCTACACCCTGAAGTATAGACAGGTGGGCATGCTCTCTGCCATCCCCACCCTTAGGCTGGCAGCACAGGTACAACGTGGCAGAAGACCCAAACCTGGAGCAAATGCTAACTGTGAAGAAACAACCCTTTCCTGCTCCCAGGGGGACACCCTGAAGAGGGGACTAGGAACCAATCCCGGGAGTGCTGTTGGGTTGGGTTCCCTTCCCTCCAGTGCTGCTCCTGGTGCCGCGGAGCCCGCAGTGAGCAAGGTGGGGTTACAGAGGCACCTAACTCTCCCACACTGGAAACAAAGCATGGCAGGCTTGTATGGAATCAGTACACACTGCGTTTGCATCCCAGGGCAGGAGTCAGGAGTGACTGGTGCTGGCTCCTGCTTGTATAAACACAGCCAACGGGGCAGTCTTGAGAATGAATGTGCTGTCTCAGAAAACACAGCAAATCTTGGGGCCAGACTGCTCTTGCAGTAAGGCTTTTTTTCCCTGTCACCAAATTCAAAATCCAGCTAATATATTTTCCTCTGGAAGCTGAAATTTCCCTCCACAATGCCCAATGCCATTATCCAGCACATTCTAGCACGCCTTCACTCCTCCATGCAGACCAGATGTTCGAAGTCTACAGGAGGAAGCCCCACAGGTATGGGCAGTGCTCACCTGGAGAAGCACTTTCAGAAGCAGATGGCAAGCCTGTGAGCAACGGGTCTGCAGGCGATACAGCGCCACTTCTGCCATCACCACTTCTGGCTCCCAGAGAGGACCAAATATGGTCTGGAGAGCTGATGGTTTCAGTAGCAGAGGGGGAAATCTCTGTTGTTTGGGCCAGTCTGGTGCTGGCTGGCAGAGACCTTAATGTCATCCCTCCACCCTTGGTGGCTGTTGTAGAAATGGAGGTGCTGGCAGTGGAGACATCAGTTCTTCTCTCTGTTGACAGGATGCTGAATGACACATGGCTGCTCCCAGTGGCTAGGATGTGATAAAGAAACAATTTACGTTTTTACACATGTGAAAAAGATTTTCTTCCAGTAAAAGCCAGAGGCAACAAGTACACTCACAAGTAGAAAATATGAGATGTCAATCTAGAGGAAATAGGAAAATTCCGAATATGTGAATTCTCCCTAAAGAAATTTGTCTTCCAAAAAACATGGTTTGACAGCAAGAAAAGCCCTATTACATAAAAACTGTTGAACTACTAATGCTGTGCACTTGAGTTCACCATTATGTTCCTGAGTACTCCATGCTGCCAGAACAAAGACACACCGTAACAGCCCAGAAAACCCTGGAAATCAGTTCAGACAAGACACAACACTGAGAAATGTGGAGGCCTTATAGAAGTCTGAAGAAATGGGATCAGGACAATCAGGCCCCTTCAGCACTGTATCAGTATCTAAGACCAAACAGCATCATGAAGAACCTCAGGGACCACATTCAAAGTTGCCTTAAATTTGTTGAGCTGGTTCAATTACTGGGAAGCAGCACGGACCTTCCTACCAAGGAGTAGGACAGAGGGCAGGAACTGAAGTCTGGCCCCTGGGACTGCAGGGACATGATCTAATCCTCACTTGCTTAGTTCTCTTGCCTATAAAATGGAGACAGCAACTGGAGATAGTAAGAAAGAATTGTGATTTGAAAGGTAACTATTTTTCTTGGTGTAATGAGATTTTACATGCATGTGCCCTCTCTGTAAAAAAAACCAAACCACGTTTTTTGGTCAAGAAAGAGATGAAATATTTCAGACACAAAATCACACTGCATCTTTCCAACCAATATATTCCGCAAAGCAGAATAGAGAAGGCAAGTGTAAGGTACAGGAACACTCCTCCTTTTACTTTCAAGAAAAATGGTATTTCACTTGTAAATTCAGCTCACCTGGGGAAGGACCTTCCAAAAGGGAGTGAGAAGGTGTTAGTGAAGGATCTGCCACCTGCTCGGTGACACCTGTGATTTCCCTGGACCCATGAGCTCCATAAGTCTCTCTCACAGAAGATGCAGATGAGGACTGGACTGTGCCCAAGGTCCTGTACATGCCACTGCCAGACGTGGAGACTTCTGTCGCCCATCGGCCGCTGCCCGTGGCAGACCTGGGGGGCCTCCTGCTGCTCCCAGTGGCAAAGGCTGGAATGAAAGCGCTGGTGGGAGAGGAAGCAAGGGGTTTTTTCTCCATTGTTGAGCTGTCAACTGGCCGGTGGCTGCTTCTGACACCTAAGGTACATTAAAACCAGGTTTGATTTATGTATATGGAGCTATACATTTGAGGGACTGTATAGTGTGCTTTTCTATACTGTTTGTTAAGAAATTGAGTCGACCAAGTTCTCAAACTGGAAAAAGCACTGCTGTGGTAAGAGGTGAATCCCTTAGGTTCAAGCACACATGGCTTAAAAAAGCCATGAAAATCTCACCTTAAACCCATGGTTTTTGACTGCAGGCTGTGCACAATACCTGACGCATGCATTTAAGCTGCCTTTGAGCCTGTTTAAATCAGGAGTATACATATCTAACTTCAAACTAAATCTAGAGGATGGCTAAACCAGGCCTGGATTAGGTTTTCTACTGACCATCCAGAAAGCCAAGGTGCTGTCTCAGTGATGGGCTGAGAGCACGGACATGGGGCCATGCCCTCCACAGCACTGGGCACCCAAGTGCAGGCACAGCTGGACAGAGCCTTGCCCATAAGATGCTCAGAAACATCTCAACACCCCAGCGTGGCATCTGACTCAGCCTGATTTAGTCCATGTTCAGCTTTACCCAGCACGCGACTTTCATTAGCAATGAGGACATTGGTGTTTTTCACTTTTTCACCCAAAAGCTGAGATCCACCCCTGCCCTTCCCAACAGCTTTGCTGAAACCCCAGTGCAGCCTGTAATAAAAACATCCATGTACCCAACAGTGACTGATGGCCGCTATCTAAAGAAAAACAGTGTGGAGATGAAAAATCTCATCCAGCCCCAAAACAGACAATGTTCAGACTAACGAATTTACCTCTGGAGGTACTTTCGGAGGCAGACAGGGAGCTTGTGAGCAAAGTCTCCCTGGAAGGTGCTGGGAGAACAGTGGCTTCCTGAGAGCTGTTAGAATGGTGTTTCCTGGCCCTCGAGGAGGAGAAGGTTCCCCCCAAAGAACTGGTGATGTCAGTGATGGTGGCAGATCCCCCTGTCACCCCAGCTGTGAGGCCATCTGCAGGGGACCCCGATGCCCCAGCTGTCACACCGGGCACATCAGCATGGTGAGCATCTGAGTGCAGCGTCACCTCTTCTGCAGCTGGGATGCTCTTGGGTTGGTAATGGCTGCTAAAGGCTAAAAAATGAGAAAAGAAATACAAATGCATACACGTAAATGAAAAGAGCTAGGTAGGTTTCGTCTTGCTATCAGGAGGTGTAGACAATGTATATGTAAATATTCAATACAGAAACATTTAATACTGGGAAATCATTAAGGCAGGGGAAAAAAGTGGTCTCTATATAGGAACTCCTGAAGTTATTGCTTGCAAAATTCAACCGAAAGTTTTCAAGGAAAATCAATCCTCCTCTTCCAACAAGAATAATATTTATCCATAGTTTCATTTCTGTGAAATGCTTTTTATTGTACAGAATGTGCCAAATACAATATTATTCCTTCTTTCTTTAAAATAAAAAGGATGTATTTTGCTTATAAAGAGTCTTTAAATAATGTTCTGAGTTATACAGCTAGCTATCAAAACTCACTTGTGGAAGTGCTTTCTGAAGCAGACGGTGAGCCTGTGAGCAATGGGTCTGTGGCACCTCTGCCACCACCACCCTGGGCCCCCAGATACACCCCAGTGGACCAGGTCTGGTGTGAAGAGCTGATGATTTCAGTACCAGAGGTGGGAATCTCTGCCGTATTGGCCAGACTGGTGCTGGCTGGCAGAGACCTTAACGTCCTCCCTCCATCCTTGGTGGCTGTTGTGGAAACAGAGGTGCTGGTGGTGGGGAAATCTGAAACTCTCTTCTCTGTGGCCGAGACATTGGATGGTTGGTAGCTGCTTCCAATGGCTACAGCACAATAAAAAAGAAAAAAAAAAATCAAAACAAAACAGGATTTACACATGTGAAATTATAAACAGATGGATCCGTTTTCTCCCCAGATGCTTACACCACACATACGGATATTAAGCATAGGAAGTTTTCAATCTGGACAAAGTGCTCTTTTGGAAATGCATGATACCTCTCACTGCAGGAAGACCTTGCACAAAGCATGGGGCTCCCTGCCAGGACAGAATGGCTTCATGAGAGCTGGGGCAGCGCAACCAGCAGGGAAGCAAAGGGGACAAGGACTGCACTGACTTGCCTTTAAATCCCACCTTTGCTCCAAGACTGGTTGAAATCAGCCCAGGCTCTCTTAGTACTTTATAGTAGCTTGAACGTGGCATCAAACAGCAAAGGGGAGAAACCTCAGTGCAGCCATGCTCCCATCGCAGCCTGCAGCTCGCTGCACATCCCAGAGTTTAACAGGACACAGGGAAAAATGCTTAAAGAAGCACAAAGCAGGGTAAAATAACCAACTGTAGACTAACCGAGCTCACCCATGGCAGTGCTTTCCGAAGCCAGGCGAGAAGGGACAAGGTGATGCTCCATGGGGGCTCCAGGGAAATGTCCCCGCGCTGGGGCCACGGAGGAAGGCTTCGAGGCCAGGGGCTGAGCCATGGAGACAGGCACTGCCCTTTGGATACTGGACCTTGGGTTTTCTGCAGCCCTGATGCTGCTCCCAGCAGCTGTGACAGAGGGAAGGGATGCATCCATGTGAGAAGCCTGGAGATGTGTTTGCTCCTGACAAGCCTCAGGCCCAGGATAAGGACTTGGTAACAGCAAAGTTTTCAATGAGATCACGTGGAGTGGGGGAAAGTGTTTGTTTTTGAGGGCTCCAGATGATCTTTTGGGTTTGTTGTCCTGTACTGGTTTTTGAAGCACAGACATCTCACCCTGTCTGGACGAGAGCAAACCCACCTGGAGTGGCCATGAGTGTGGGTTACCAAGCTCACGCTCCACTGCGGTGAGACCCACTGCTCACACAGGGCTGGGGCCTCGCCTTGGCTCTGCACCTGGCACTGAACCAGCCAAGGTATTGTGCAGCTGCAGATGCCCACCCTGCACAAAACGCAGTGATAAGGTGCAAAGATGTTTGGGTTTTTTTCCTTAAAGTGGAAAATATTGAGGATTTTTGGACCAAATTATTTTTTTCCACTGCTTTTTCCTGCTTCCAGCAGGGAATTTCAGCTAACTATGCAAATAATAACACATGGAGTGCATGCAGAACACAGCATCTTCTCTGGTGCAAGAAAGCAAGAGCTGTATAAAGGCTTTTCAAAGGTATAAACCAAATCCATGGGCCAGTAAAACTCACCTCCAGAAGCACTGTCCGTGGCAGGCAATGTTGCGAGCGAAGGGTTTGTGGAGTCCTTTGTGACATCCCTGGGATGTAGCACGATGTGGTTTGTACCAGTATGGGTACTGGAAGCTGGGATGGAGGACTGGGGCTGTCCTGTAGAACCAGGGAGGGGGGTGCTGGGGTGAGGCTGCAGTGTCCTCCCATCACTCCCTGAGGGGCTGGGTGAAGTGGCTGCAGTGCCTGTGGGAGGGCTGCCAGGCAGCTCCGTGCCCACCCAACCACTCGCCGGTTGAGAGGGGCCACTGGTGCCTGCAAGGCAATAGGGGAAAGCAATGAGAGAGCATGGAGACAGTACGAGTCTCCCACCCAGAACCGTCTGATGTCACTCACTGCTGTCATCCTCCACCTCCCCCAGCAGCCTGTGGTCCCCTTGCCTGTACTCTGCCGACAGCAACTTTGTGTTTGGGAGCCACAATGAGTAATTCATAATTTTCAAGGCCAGGAGAAGCTGCACAGATTCTTCTCTCCACCCTCATGCATGAAACAAACCAGAAGATTGTCCTGAGCCCACGCTGAGGACCGAGTGCCAGATGTAGCAGGCAAAGCTCTAGCAATGCAGGGGAGCCAGGCTTAACTAACGTCTGGTTTCTCCTGGGAACAGCATCCACCTTGTTCCCAGGTTGAACTGGGATGTCTCACCCAAGTGATGAGTCCCCACGGATGAAGGCAGCAGCACTGTCCTCGTCGCGTTGTCAAACACTGCCACATCGGAGGCCCCGCGGTGCCCACCCAGAGTCCTCTCAGCTGAGTCGGCGCTGACGGCTGCAGAAACCGCCAGTGTCCTCTCGGCAGCTGCAGGGATGCTCGGAGAAGTCAGAGCTCTTTTGCCTCTCTCCTGACTGCTCACAGCATGGTGATGGCTACCAGAGGCTGGAAAACAATGCAGAGAGGGTCACGTTTTCCCTGGACAAGATAAATTAGGGTCTGAAGTGGCAGCAATGTCACTCACAATGACACCCAGCCCTGCCATATGCAACAGGTAGGGTCACAGTTGCATCCCCCATGTGTCCTCTATTTAACACAAAGCACAGCTGCAAGAGGCACTGCTGGGAACAGAAGGTTTCTGTCACCAAAAAAATAGATTTCAAAGTTTGTCTTAATTTGTGCATGGTAAAAGAAATACAGATTTAAAAAACAAAACGAAAAACCAAACATTAAAAATGCAGAAGGCAGTAAGGAGCTTATGCCACGACAGCCAGCACCTGGCAGCCCGGGCATGCCAGCTCCACACTCTAGTCCCAAAGCAGGACAAAAATAGAGGAATTAAAAGAATTAAAGAAAACCTCTATGTTCATATCTCAGCAAGATTTCATCTGAGGTTATCAGGAAAAAACTGATGTGGGGACAGGGCAATTGGCACAGCCTTGCCCTGCTGGTGTGGGAAATGGGCTTTGATTCAGTTCATGCTTATAAAAAGTACATTGGTTCACTCATGACCACAGTCCCACCAAATGTGGTGAAGATTATGAACAAGCCCAAAGATAAGCATTCACTTGCACGATCTTCATGTGAGAACCTCATTTTAACTCGGGCATTTATAATCTACGTTGGCTTCATGATGGGCTCAGCTCCTCCTGGGAGGATCTGTGGGGATGACAGGGGTCTCCACTCTGCATGCAGCATTCAAGCTTTATGGATGGGCAGGACTCCCTAGGGTGCTTCTGGGTGATGAATAACAACAGTGGCAGCTCTTGAGAATCATCACCATTGTGACATTAAAAAAAAAAAAAAAAAAAAAAAAAAAAAGAGCAGCAGAGCAGCTTTCCTGAGACTGGATTTCTTCCAAAATTCTGAATTTCTATCAGCAGGGAGGGAATACTTCCTAATCCACTGGCTCTGCTCGGTCCGTGGGCTGGGTAAGGCAAATGAGGACCCTCCCATTGATAAAACTCACTGGAAGGATGGCTGCGGGCAGGCAGGTGGGTCGCTGTCCCAGCAGACAGGCTGTCAGGGGGTCCTGCTCCCAGTGGGGTGACATCCCCCCCGACAGTGGGGGGACCAGTGCGCCTTGTGGCCCCGCTCGCCGCTGGCACTGCACTGTGCCTGGCAGGCAGCAGTGCCCGCTCTCCACTCCAGTCCAGCATCGTCACCAGCTCCACGCTGTTCATGAGAGCACCAGAAGGCCTTATCTCCATGGCCGAACTTCTTCTTGCCTGGTGGCTGCTTTTGAGGACTGAAAGAAAAAACAAGAAAATCATTAAAATCCCATCAGAGCTGGACACGGAGGCTCAGCTCATTGCAGTAACACCAAGGACAAGCTCTGATCTCATTTACACCAGAAAGAATTTTGCATAATCAAAACGCAGACATGAAATTTATTTTTAGATTCACACCAGTGGAAATCAGATTGGTCCATAGGGGCCAAATGCCAAAACCCAAGTTTTGTGGATAAAATTAATTCAATTCAGCAGCCTCACGCTTTTTTTGTGTGTGTGTTAGGAGAAATAAATCTTTAAAGAAGCAAAAAGAAAGTCTTAAACAAATAACCAAGCAATGCGGAGTCCATAGGAGGAGTGTGTAGGTCTCCAGAGACAGTGGCCAGATGGAGCCCAGTACAGCCCATGTGCCACAACCTAAGCACGTGATGGGAGCAGGAGGGCCCCACAGCTCTTCCCCTCTATTGGCCAGCACTTGCTGAGTGCCTGACCTCAAATCCCACCAGCTCCAGAGTGCTGGCACGAAGGCAGCTGAGAACTGCAGGGCAAACAGGAGGGTTGGCATAATCCATCCAGCCATCACAAGGCACCAGGACAGAAGAGATCAGTGCATGGTGTGGACTACACTGGCCATCCAGGTGCTGAAGCACCCCAAGATGATGGACATTTTGGCATATATGACATTCATGTCTATGAGAACATGAGAAACAAGATGGAAAGGTTGTTTTTGCATCTGCAGATCCATTTTCTGTATGCAAATGTGGCCAGAGACCCTGCTCCATCCTAAAAGTGTTTGGGTCTTCTCTCTCGCTCCTTCTGGAAGGCTACTCTGAACTCCCACCTCTCCCATTGTCCAGAATCATTTTCTCATTTCATCAGAAAATGAATAAAAATATTTATGGAATAAATGCTGTTTCCCAAGCCAGCATCACCTTTTAGCTTAGCTAACTCTTGCCCTCCCCCTGCTTGCTCCCCACCATGCTGAAGTGTAACAACAGCAATTGCATACCCTATTTGCACCAGTTGCTTCTGCATTTCTACCATCCACTGTATCCCATGGACACAAAAATGACTTCTCCCAGGCGTGTCAACAGGCATTGCATGCTTTACAGGATCTCCAAAAGCACACAGATGGCTGTGTACATCTCTAGAATTAAACATGCCAAAATCAGGCTCTAAGCAAGGACTGAAGGGGTTACTCCATTGCCAGCTTGTTGGCTCAATCATTAACACTGATCAGGAGCAGCAGGACTTGGTGTGGTGGCTGTAGCTTCAGCCTGGGGTTTTCCAGCCTGATACTGCCTGGAGCAGAGCATCTAGTGACAGCTGCTGTGAGTGGTTCCAGTGAAATTTGCTGGGGGAATTTGGGTTCCTCCTCCATGGTACTCAACCAGGGCTGCACATCAGACACACAAAAGCCAGCAGCAACCATCCCTGTCCTCCATTACAGCCCCAAGTCTTGGCTGGCACTGCAGTCCCAGATGTTCTTCAAAGGCCACATGTCAAAGTGAGTCCAAATCACAGCTATGTAATCTGAAATTGCAAGATCCCAGTTTTTGCCATATTCCTTAGGAAAAAAAACATGATCTCTGGGCTGGAATAGCCCATCATATGCTCCACTTGCTGAGTGGGCAGAACGGGAGCCTAGCTAGGGAGAATGGAATGTAGGATGACAGGAGCTGAAGACTCTCAAGAAATTAAGAAAAGTCCTATGTTTTGGGAGGGGAACTCTCCCCACTTAGCAGCTTGGAGATCCAGCACGCTACGGGGCATGTCCTGTCACACACACGGCATCTCGAAACAGGGCAGCTGCTAAAGGGTTTTGCCCAAAAGCAGAGACTTATGTTGAACCTTCTTTTGTTGAAGGTTAAGCCTTGCACATCTGTCCTTGGTCTCTAAGCACTTTCTGTAAGAAAGCTGTGCCTCAGAGAAACACCCATGGGACACCTACTCCTCCTTGCTCTACATATCCTTTGGAGTGGCTGTACCTGCCACACCACAGGTGGCATTTCAGGAGTGGTTTCCACAGCCACATCCGCAATAGCTTCAACAGGAACTCACCAAGAAAAAAAAAAAGAGATATGTAGGTAGGACAGCCTGCATTTCATCCTGGGAGTCTGAGCACCACGAGGTCCAAGGAAGCAAGAGCTGCAGTAGAGCAGAGCCTCTTGAGTGCCTTTACAGACCTGGCCGTGGCTGCGATGCCCAAGAAGCCGAGCACACCAAGCAGCCACTGCCGTATGGAGCCCACTGTGAGCCATCTCCTGCCCCACGTAACCAGCTGCTTGCTGTTGCCATTTGGACAAGGGGATGTAAAGTCTCAGGGGACGCTTGCTGTGCTCATTTGCAAGCCAATACCCAGCCTGTAATTGTAGCCCGCAAGTCCATTTATAGCAGCCCCAGATGCTGAGAAGTCTGGGTGTGCTGGAGGGTGGCACACTGAATTGGTCTCCCTTTCCCTCTTGCTAAAAGCTTTCAGCTGGGCAACCCATGCTCCCTGTGCCCCAGCAGCCAGCTTTACTGCACAGAAAAAAGGCAAAGCAGCAGATGCTTAAAGAAACCCTATGGGGATGAGTATAGACAGAGGAAAGTTTGCTTTCTCAGGTTGCCAAATCATTTGTCAACAAGAGGTCCAGCCAGGCACCTTAAATATATAGCAGGGCACCACAGCAGGCATTGAATTGCCACTTCTTAAAAACAGCCCTGGAAGTGCCAGCAAGGAGTACCTTCAGCCACGACCCTTGATTGGATGTAGCCAGTTCAAAAGTAAAATGCTGCTGGTTGCTTGTCTGGTTGTTTCTTGCCTGGTTGTCGCTTGCCCTGAAAATCCACCTTGGAATTTTCTCTATCCTCTCTTGGCTCTGCAGAGCTGCTGGGAATAAACCAAAGCAAAACCTTTCCCCTTATCACGGGTGCCAGCAAACCCAGCTTTGAGGGCAGACAGGGAGCGGATGGGCTGAATAAGAAGGTATTATTTACACAGGCTTTTTAAAGTCATCTGGCATTTTTAACTCTGCCCTGCAAGGCATGCCAGGTCCTGCTGCAGGGAGGAAAACCTTGTGCCAGCATGGGCTCAAATCCCCAGATCAGTGGGGTGCAGAACATGGGCTGCGCTGGCAAGTCCAACCCACAACATGTAGTAAAGAAACCTGAAAAAATTAGGCCATTCAACAAAACAGACATGAAATCTCAGCTCATCACACAGCCATCCAGCCTGCCAGAAGTGCAAGGCAACCACAATCTCCTTTTACTTGCCTGCAGAAATGAGCCTTCAAGGACGACCCTCCACTGGAGCAGATTAACCAGGTGCAAACTTTTTCAGAAAAAATACACACGGGATTATTTGGCCTCCCCTGATGCATTAAAGGCTTAAAGCAGAGAAGTCCTTTAGCTCAGGTACCAGTCTGTCACTAGCAATTTCATCACATCCTAAGCTGCCAACTACTTTCTGTGGTTTAACTTCACGCGACTGCAGCTGTCGAGAAATATTTGACTTCCAGCACAAAACCCTCCTGCCACCCGCTGGACCGATGTTTTCCTTCCCAGTTAAAACTAGTCGTGATGGTCACCAGACAGGTCGAGGCTCAGAGTTACTTTTTCTTCTCAAGCATAACAAGACCGCAGCTTGCTGGGAGCAGAGTTATAACGTGGCCAGGACAAACAGATCAAGTTCCAGCAGATTTCTCAAGCCTTTGGGTTTGCCCCTGGCAGCCCAGCTGGACATCTACCTTGTAAGACTCCTGAAAAATCCCTTTTGGACCAGTTATTTTTTTTCTCCATCACTGGGCGCGCCATGGGCATTGCCCTGGCCAGAGGGGGCTGCTGCTGGGGGCAACATCATGGTGATGCTCAAGGCTCATCCACAGAACAGCACAGTACCAAAAAGCACCATACCACAAG
>JANVCC010000022.1:32450524-32465675 GCA_025345505.1 Todiramphus chloris collaris
CTCCTCAAAGGGCAGAAAAATACCCCAAAATTCACCCCAAAGCAGTCTGTCCTTGGGAGGGTGGCAGATCCCTGGGGACCATTCCCGGTATGGCTGCCCATTCAGAGGCTGCTTTGCCAGGGTCACGGCCACCCCGGGAGCATCCCATGCTGAGCTGAGCACGCGTGAAGCTAAAGCAGTCTCCTCCCGAGGACAGGCAGCTATAATTATAAAGCCCACATCTGTTAACGTTGCATAATCTTAACATCATCCAAGGCTCACAGAGGGGGGAAAAAAACCAAAACCCTCATCTTAACTTAGAAAGCTCCTTGCCCGCTGTCAGGAAAGGTTAGGAAGAAAGGCAGGCTGCGAGGGAGGTGCAGCGGGCAGCAGAGCCGGGGCTGCCGGCCCCTCAGCGGGTGGCACGGGTGGCTGCCGGGGCCGGGCTCTGTGCTGTGTTTTCAACGGCTGCTGCGGATGTCGGGATCATGGGTGGAGGCCAGTTAGGAGCCAAGTGAGTTTGTGTGAACAAAAGCTACGGCCCTAAATCTGGACCGTCCAGGGCTCTCTGGGATTTTCAATTTCCTTCCTTGTTCTTGCCCTGAAAGAAGCAGTTCAAGTCACGGGGGGGGGGGGGGGGGGGGACACGGCGGGGGGGCCTGAAATGGAGCTTAAAAAAAAACTAATTTCATACTTGAAACGGGTCAGTTGAGCATAAACACACTGATAATATTGCTCGGGGAAGGTCCCTCGTGTGCACTAAGCACGGGAAGAATGCGAGAGGTTTTTAACCACGTGGTCAAGCCTTTTTTGCTAATTCTTTCAATATTAATAAAAGAAATTATTCAGGCTGGATAATGAAAGGTTGTGAGAGAGGGTGGACAGAAAAGAGAAGAGGTGCAGGAGCCCTGTTATAAGGCTCAGTTTGGATGGGTAGCCTAAAGACACATCCCCTGGCAGCATCTTGCTCTGGTCCTTGTGCTCCTCATCCTCTCCCCACTGCATCCCAGGCAAAGCAGGAAAGCAATTCGCAAGACTTTAAATCATTTTATCCGTAATACAAAGGATTTATCCTGCCACCAAAGGTGACTGGAGCTTGGTGTCAGCTTGAGAAAGATGCTGGGGGCTTAATGCCAGCAGCAGACCCTGCAAGCTGGGAACGCAAAGGTTCAGGTGGTTAACACCTACCTGGCTGCTATGGGTGATGGGTGCCTACGGGGCTGGGGACATGGCATTATCCTCAGCCCCTCCTGTGACAGGCCATGGCACTTTGCTTGCAGTGGTGCTTTATGAGACAAAAACACGCTGCACTTCCACACCACCTCCCCTTCAGGACTTATAAAACCACAGAGGATGTTAAAGGCCGTTTTTGCTTCCTACTGGTTTTTTTTTTTTCATTATCCCAACCACTTAAAGCAAAAAGATCAAAAAAAAAAAAAAAAAAAAAGGATTTGATACTGTTCCTAAGAGCACTACCCTAAAGCAGAGAAACAGGTACTTCAAAATAAAGAGCACAGAGAATCCTGTGGTCATTTCCTAAGCATGGGATGCATGCAGAGTGCCAGTCTGCAACCAGGAATAAAACCTGCACAGTGCAGGGACAGGATATTGCTCTTCTTATACAGTCTTCCAGCCTCTTAATTTTGGTGTCCTGAATGTTTCCCTGGGGAGGTACAGGCTCCCAGATCACTAACTTAAGCTGATGAAACCCTGAGCTTCTTATTCATCTTTCTTGGACAGTTTGGGTTCAGTCCACAGATCCCTGGGACTGCGTGGATTCATGCTGCCTGAAAACCACTACCCAGGGCTTAGAGCAGCACTTTAAACCTCTTTTCATGAGCTTTTGTTTTTAAACAGCTTTTGGCAACTGTATTTAAAGAAAAAGTCCTGGTTTACTGTTGAGTCTTAGGAAAACACATTCAAATACAAGTCCACTTCCAAAAGGGTTAAGCTGTCTCATGATTATCCATACTCCTCAAAAACCATGTAACCATGCCAAGGCTCCTGTAAAATTCCAATCCATCCATCCAGACAGTGAAGTGGGGACCAAGTCTCCAGTCCTAGAGAGCCTCCACAGGGCCCCAGAACCTGTGTCCCTGCTGCCTTTCCTGAGCAGAAATCCTGAATTAGCTGTATTTGCTTGCTTGCCAGCTCATTTATTTTACACCTCAGCAGTGTCCTCTCCAACTTTGTCTCCTGGTGTTAATGTGGGAAAAGCCCCTGCAGCCCCAGGGGGTGAGAAGGCAGCTCTGCCACAGCACCAGCTGATGAGGCCCAGGAGCACTTACCAAAGGGATTTCTTCATAACCATTTTCAGTAAACATTAATAAAAATAAGCCAAAAGAAATCTTCCAAATAGCGTAGCTCTCTGAGCACTCGCACCTTCTCTCCACTCCCTCCCTTTCATTGCTGCCCTGGGATGCTGAAATGTCTCCAAGCACCCTGTCTGCACCACAGATCCCAGATGCTAAATCCCAACACCACCTAATTTGCTTTTCTGTAAAGTCCTGCAGAAAGTAATAGAAAATATCATCCATGCAGCGCTTCTCCTTCCTCTTTCCAGGGTTTTTTAAGTGCCCTGGAAGCTTTACTAAGCAGGAAGGCAGCGGTACCCTCACTGGCACTCACAAGGGCAGAGCAAAAGTCATGCAGGGACCCAGCCTGGTGTCACTCCAACTTGTGCTCCCATCCAAGGGCAATGCTGCTGGAGACTGTCAGACGGCTCGGGGAGGAAGTCTCCTGGCAGGGCTCCACCAAAGTGGAGTTGCTAGGTCACTAGAACAATAAAAAGGCAAGAAAAAACATCCTGGCTGTAAAAAAGAAAAAAAAGTGGTGGGGGGAGGGAGTCACGACTGTGTACAGTACTGGTTAAGAGGAAAGGAACAGTGTTGGAGAGAGCGAGATGATGCCGCTGATGGCTTTTGTAAGCAGGTGACCTCATTTCTAACATGGAACTTTTACCAGAGCTCTCACACAACTCCAGAAACCCAGACTTTGTCTGCAAAGTTTGCAATTGGTAAAAATCTCACATGGGGCAGTACTTCCAGGGAAGCTAACCCTCTGTGCTATGGAGAGATCAGTTACCCTCTGCATGTTAACCAGGGCATCACAATTTATTGCACGACTCTCACACCATCACCTGCCCCAGCAGGTGCCTGCGTTCATTTAAACTGGTAATAGAGGAAGACTGCCTTCAAGCAGGGCTATCCTTTGGTGCCCAGGGGGTGAGCAGCCTCACCAGGTGCAGAGTGCTGCACAGCCCCAGGGCTTGGGATCCTCCATAAGGAAAGGTGTTAGCAGCTTACAAGCTGCAGGATGAAATTTTGCTTCCTGAAAAGTTTAATTTCAAGGCCAGAGGGAGCATTAGCTCATTCTGTCTGACCTCAGGTACAACCAAAGTCATTCTGTGTTGCTTATTTACTCCCAATATAAGCTTGGTGACTTGCATTTGACTTAAATGGATCTTGCAGGGAAAGAAAGACAAACTATTAATATTTGTGATTATTTGGAATTGTGCTTAAAACCATGAGAACTATAGATTGAAGCACAGATTTTTCTGCAAAAAAAACTCAACAGCATCACAAAGGCATGCCCAGCAGTGTGAAGCATATGAGCAGCAGGAGCCATCCACCTCAGGAGCTGTGTACTCTGGCCCTTTGTAGACCCAGGAGAAAACAAGGTGATATCTTCATATCAGACTCTGGAAACAAAACCACATGTCCCTGCTCCAAAGTGGTCCGAGCACAAGAGCTGCTTCCCACAGCCAGGAGGGAATGATAATTACCAGTAAGATGGAGGAAAAGGGGTGATGCCACACTGAGAGGCCAATCCAGGAGCAGTCAGGGGCTACCAGAGGTCCCTGGGGGCCAAGTGATGCTGCCCACTGCTGCAGGGTGAGCTTTGGTCCAGGTGTCTTGACTAGAGCCTCACTGCAGCAGTACACTTAAGAAGAGCTCCCCAGGGAACTATTCTCCATGCTTAACACGAAGCACATGCCAAAGAGCTTTGCTGGCTAGTGGCCACACCAGGGATGATGACCAGCCTGGGAACTCAGCAACTTCTGAGAGACATGGTGGGGAGGAAAGGGATGAAGGGCCCTCTCAGATGCCAGAGGATTACAAGACCACTGAGAGACGGATGCAGTTTGGTGACATACAGATACAAGGCTCACTGGATACTGCTCTCCATGTAGACTAGCAAAATCCAACCCCATCCCAGGGGGAAAACTGAAGGCAGCCCAACCCTTACACCCAGCTTTTGCCTCCCAGCTGAAGGTGGGATACAGGGCATGGTGTCATGGCAGTGGGAGCCATGGATGCTCTCATGACTCCTACTCTTTCAGTGAGACTTGGGAGGGCATAGGGGAAAAAAAGCAAACAGTTGAAAAAAATTAAGCAGCTTAAAGAGAAATTAATCTCCAGAAGAGATAAGGGCCCCCACCTCCCTTCCCCCATGTGCTGTGAAAGGATGATGATCTAAATCACATTTCCTAGATGACACCACACCGATCTGCCACCGGAAGCGGTGGTGGCAGTGCTTGGGATGGTGCCGGACCTCCTTCTTCCAGGGGACAAGCTGGGTCCTTGCCCACTGGCACCCACCAACTGGTCACCACCTCCACGGAGAAGCAGTGTGCCGTGAGGCAGCTGGAGCAGGCATCCCTCCCCCTGTCCCCCACCCCATCACTCCCCCACTGCCTCTGCAGTCACAAGTTTCCTTTCTGAGAACCAGAGAGGAAGGGATTTACCATTTCCAGCACCTTTCTGCATGTGTTTTAGGGAGGCTCAAAACAAGACATCTTCCTTTGGCTGCGTGTGGGTCTGGGCTCTGCAGCAGAGAACCCCACAGCCAAGCCCTGCAGCCAGAAGTGGAAACAGGCAATGGAGAAGAACAGGATTGAGCTGTCACCCTCCAAGCCGTCACTGAGGACTCACAGGAGTCAGGGTCAGGTCGCAGCTCTCCTTGGTGCATGAGCAACAGAGCACAGAGGATCCACAGTCTGCATCTAAACCCTATCTGCCCATATTACCAAGCATGGAGCTACCTCACACTGACTGCCTTGGCATGCTCTTCCTATCCCCTTACTCTTGCCATCAACTTCAGTCCTAACCCAGCATGTGATGAAGCTTACCAGGCCGATCTCCAGGCACACCAGCAATTTGCAGGACAGGATTAGGAGGATCTCTGTCTGCAAGGTGTGGACTGTTCTCTGAAGCCATAAAATTGCTGGTACTCCCATTCTCCAGGCCAGAAGCCTCCTGGTCCTTATTTGGCTTTCTTCTTGCATCATATTTGCTCTATGTCCCTCAGAAAAGACCATCCTTACAATTAATCTGCACTCTCTGATCAAGTTTCCAACCTAAGAAGCACCCTTTCAAAGGGCTTTTATCTGCAGGGTTGGCTGCCAGTCTAAAGCTGCAGTTCCATTCTGTATTTGCTGAAAGAGCTGATAATGTCCTAAAAAGAATTAACATTTAGATGTCAGTCCTGTAACTGAATCCGAATCAAACAATGATGACTGTTCAAATGCCTAAAGCTACTCAGGGGTATTTTCCTTTGAGTTCTTCCAAGCTTATAGTAGGGTAAGGCATCTTTCTAAAGATGCCTTTGTGAGCACCAGCTACTGAAACCCTTCTCCTTGTCCCTCCAGACACAGATAGAATTATGCCCAGCTCCGGCACAAAGATAAAGGCTGAATTACAAGAGCAGTATTATGCTCCACAATCAGGGTTCTTCATTCCAGCTGAAAAGGAAAGCAAATCATGTGCAGTTGGTTTGCTAGTGTTTCTACTCCTGGAAATTCATTCCCATCACAGGGTAAGAAATTCATCCAATACACAGGCTCACCTTTTGCGTTACCTCCCCAGATTGCTAAATTAGCTTAGCTTTTCAGTTCATAAGGTCTTACAAGTTATTCAGGGTCACACCTGGCCACTACCTGTATGGGATATCTTTCTTTGCAAAAGGTTTAACTACCAACTGCTACAGTTTCCCTGATAAGAAAGTGTTTTCTTACCCTGGCACGGATGCAGTGGGACAGCTATTCAGACAAGCTGTGAAACCTTTCTCTGGAGTAAATTTTAAAAATTAGATAGATAAGTATCTTCTGGGGTGATCCTGCAAGGGGAGATATCTTGACATCCCTTGGGAGATATCTTGAGGCTCCTTCCAGACTTGCTTTTTGCTTTTATAGAGCAGTTAAAAAACCAAAACCAAACCAAAATCCATCCAATATCCAAACTCCGACTTCCACCCCTCAGCTAACACATACTCCTCCTTCCAGGACAGGTCCTGCCACCCTGGGTGGGCTGCAGTACCCTACTGCTAGGCTACCACAGAAGGTATCTTTCCAATAACACATTGAAGCCAAATCTTCTACTTAGTGTGATTCATCCCCTTTCCAGCAAAGTTCAACAGAGCATGACATTTCATACTGGTCCTCGGGGCTTAAGAGATTTTCCACAAGAGGAAGGGTGTTAACACCAGCATCCTAACAAGCAGTGACGTGGATAATTGTGCTCTATAGATCCAAATTCCCCCTGCCTTTCCAGATGCAGAAGTGCCTTTTGGCATGTGCCTCAAGAAAAAAAGAGCCCTTCTTTGCTACCAGCAACCCAAAGGAGCCTGGTCATTAGTCCAAAACTCCTGCACGGGGTTTCTTTCATGGTCTGGAGATCCCTGAGGGAATCTGAGGATGGTTCTGGTAGCAGAAATTACAAAGATGACCACCTGGTTACAGAGACAGGAGGTCAGACTGATTCCTGTAATGGCCTGTAAAACTTCAGCCATCACAGCAAGCTGAAAAACATTGATAAAAAAGCCCTGAATGCATGCGCAACATGATGTCCTCTGGGAGATGTTTGGGCTACACCCCTGGGACAACCGTTAACCCTGCCGAGTTAACCCTTCATGCACAGTTTGCAAGCCTTTCTATCAGACCACTTAAAATTCCTCCTCATTCCTTTCCCAGCTCATTTCATCCCAGAGCTAAATTAGCTCAGGGTTAAAAAGAAAAGGGCATTTTCTCCCAAACTTTAGATACAAGGTCCTCATTGCTATCTAACCACTGTACAAAAAGTCCCTCAAACATCTGCATGTTTGCCTTGGAGAAAGAACTGCAAAGGTCACGGTGACTTCAGAGGACATTTTGCAAGCACTGACTTGGTAGCCCAAGATGGGGTGTTCACACGGATGGGAAAATAGTAGAAAGAACCTGTGGCATTGGGTCTCATTGTGAGTGACACGGTCACCCTCAAACAACTTAAACCATCCGGGATGCTGGAAAAGCAGTTTTAAAAGTCCTACCTTCACATCCTTGCAAGGAATGAAAAGGCAGATGGAGCTTGCTTCTCCCAGTGGAGAGTCAATCTGCCAAGGTCAAGGCGCTTGCACAAGGTATTTGGACAGCCGGACAGAAAACAACTGGGTTTGCACCCAATTTTCCAGCTGCATTGCCCTGCACTTTGCACAGCCTCTCTTTTCCTAGCAAAGCAAGACCATTGAGATTGTTGCACTTCTCCTGCAGACATGCAGGCAGAGCTCTCCCAAGCAAGAGTGTCTGAAACAGCCCCTCTGTCTGGACTCAAAAACCTCTGGAGATGAGCTTTAAGCTAGTGATATTTTTAAATACAGTCAACCTGGATTTCTTGTGTGTCTCCTGGATTTGCAGCTCACGTTTTCAAGGGGTTTTTATCTACTACCTCAACAACCAGAAGCAATCTTTCTCCCTAAGTGATTCTCCTGTAATGACAACACCAGGAGTTAGGGTTTAAAGGAAAGACAGCCAAATCTGAGGAGGCTCTGAACACAGCTCCTGACTTTTGGCAGCAGTGCTCCCTCACCCAAAGCTGAGATGCTGACTGCAGCTCAGGAGATGCTTAAGTAACCAACTGCAGAACTATTTATCAGATTACTCCAAGTCAAGGGCACAATGGACGAAGAAGCAGATACAATCCTTCTCAACAGCCCTGCCCATGCAGAGGACAGGCAACAGGAAATATCTTCATCCAAATCATGGGAAGGCCTGGGGCAGCAGCATGGGAACAGCAATAACTTGGATATTTGCTATAGGCACTCTGCTTATAAGAAGTAGGTTGGGTTTACTGAATGAATTTCAGGCACTTTTAAAATGGTATTTCTATACCTCATGCGTTTTATACTGATTTCTGAAAAGATGAAACTCCTGAGACAGCTTTGTCTGTCCTCCTACACTGAAACACATTAGCCTGGGAGGCAGAGACCTCCAAGACAAAAAGTTCCTACAAGTTTTATGAAGACCAGTACTTTGCTAGAGAAGACTCTAGTGAGTGTCCAACTTGGGAAGCAGCTGCACGCAGACCAAGGAGGATCCCCATGGCTTAGTCCGTGCCCTGGCCATGGGACCCATATGCACACAGCACCCACAGAGCCCAAAATAAACAACACCACCCAGCCCATGGTGAGCAGAAGAGAGCAACCCACAGGTACAGCCCACAGAGTAACTTCATCATGTTTCTCTCCCTTACATGGGTTTGCCCAAACACTGAAAGTTCTAAAAATGAGACTCCTTCTCCCCTGGTTTTACACAACCAGACTTTAGAACTCTGCACCCCAGTGAGTGGAAACCTCACATCATTTTACTTTACTCCAGTTAATCCCTCTGCTCACCTTGGCCCTGCCCACCCCTTCTCCAAGCTCTTCAGGACCTGGAGTGACCATCACCCCATCCAGCACATAGCTGAGGTAAAAAAAACCCAAACAAATTAACCTCAAATAAGGGACGTGACCCAAGATCCTAAAATCTGTATTACAGACCTCACAGTATTCAGATCCTACGAGAGGTCCTCATTTTAAGCAAGGACCAGTTCTTACTCCCTTTTCCCCCTTTCTGAGTACTCTGGTAGACTTGATCTGACAGCAGGGTTACTATAACACAGGCAACAGCTACACTAATGGCTTAGAGAAGCTGAATTTTACAGAGCTTCCTTTACTCGAGGGAACTGCATTTTTCTAAGATTATATTATTACTTGGGCTAGCCACTCAGTAATGCAACATCATTTCCCTTTTGGGTGGGAAAGTTCTCTCCTTGTCCTCAGACGCGAATGATTTCAGCCTGAAAGGATGAATGTGAACTCTGCATAATCAAAGAACCCTAAAGGAACTGTGCCCCTTGCTGAAGCAGCAGGATGTTATGGTACAACACCTGGGCATTCAAAAATATGTTGTGATGGGTGTACATGCATTGGCTGTATGTGCACAGAAAAGGGTGAGAGGGAAGGGTCGCCAGATGTGACAAACCCATTTTCTCCTGATAGGCACCCACAGACTTCATTCTTTCACCAAGCCCGTGCTTGTAGCACTCTTGAATTTGCTCTGGGTGAATATCCCAGCAAATGAACCTCTACTATTTATGGAAGCAGCAAATTACAATGCAAACATCACCAAACCGCTCAGAGAAATAAAAATTTGAATTTGTAATCAGGTGTACTGCCACTGAAAATTGGATTCTGCCTTTGACGCTCAACTGATCAGGAAAGAGAAAAAACATATTGTATGACCTACATCTTCAATCGAATGTAAATAACAGGGCCTGTGGTTGGGGTATTAAGGCCTCGTGATGAGCTTGCTCACAAGCTACAGACTATGGATTTTGTACTGGACATTATCAGGGGAATATTACAAATGACCAAGCTTTAATTCACTTGTGGCACCTTCTGACCCTCTGGCTGATCAAACTGCCCCAAAAGCTTCTCTGCCCCATTGAAATGGCAGAAAGACACACCAACAGGTGTGGGATCTGGCCAAGCTTCTTTCCACAGGAGATCTGTGTATGTCCAGATGGATCAGCCCAGGTGGCAACTCCGACCCATCCAGACCCACTTGAGAGGGAGGTGGGACAACCCCCCATACCTGAGAAACTCTCTTGAAACTACGTGTGGAAGCAAAGCCAAAATCCAGAGGGTTTACACTGGCTATCTATGATCCACCCAGCTCCAGACCATTTCCTCAGGGTATTTAGGAGGTCACAGCCCTGCCCTCAGCATCCCATGCACGGCAGGGGCAGCTGGACTGGGCGCAGCACACCGTGCCCCCTCCTGCCTCCCCACAGTAGCACAGACACGGGCAGGAGGACAGCATTTTTGTGCTGTAAAGAGGTAACAGGCTCAGCCACAGCTGAACCCTACCACTCTGTACTCATCCTTATTTCAGAAATGGTATGTAGCTACCACTGACCGGGAACCTACAGAACCATCCAGTGGGTCCTTCCAGCAGCAACTCCAAAAGAGCTGCAGGCTTCGGCAGTGCCTTAGTCTCTGCACCACAGCACTGAAACACTAGTACTACACTGACAGGTTTTATTAGCTTGATTAACTTGTTAATTGACATTGTTCCTTATTATGTGCTTTTTTTATTATGCTGGATGAATGCTTCATAAATAAAACCATCACGACCAGACTGATGCTACCAAGGCTTCAGTCCGCTCCAGTACAGCTGTAGGAGCGAGCAGGGCTGGCAGCAGTGCCCACCACAGCCATACACGGCCCCAGAGCCCAGGCTGGCTGGCAGCAGCACCCAAGCAGGCATCCAGCACACACCTACAGTCAGCCAGGCTTCGGTCCCCACTATTACCCAAGGGACAGCTCAGTGGCCAGTTTGGTAGCTCACAAACCAGCAATCCCCTGCTCCTAACTGCCCAGACATATCCTGAAATTCCTTTGACAAGACTGCCTGAAACAGTGAGGGTTTGAAGAAGCAGCTTTATGTTTCAGATGCACCCACACAGTCCCAGCCACGGCAGCATCCACTCAAGTTCTGCACTGCAACCACACCAGGACCACCTTTCAAGCCAGGTTATCACAGCCTTTCTGCTAAACGAGGACCATCCTCTGCCACCTCTGCGAGGTGTGATGATGATGGAGCCGTCAGCCTCTGCATGGCCCAGCTGCTGTGACATGACCCCTGCAGAGGAACGGGATGGGGAGGATGGAGGCAGCACACAGAATAGCTTGGGAGCTCAATCACGGAGGGTTTCTGATCGCCAGACTAAAACTTGGGGTCTGTAAGAGCAGAGGAAGGAAGCAGGTTGTCCCAGAAACCCCACGCTCCTCTAAGCTTATCAGTATCTGTAACTCGTCAGCCACGAGTGGAAATTAAAGCGAATTAAGCTATCCCTTCGGAGCGGCGATGGCCGGTGGAGCAGCACGCGCTGCGAACGCCTGCTGAACGGGCACGGGCTGCCCCTGACGGTTTGCTACCAGGAAATAAAACTTTGTGACCAGCCCAATAACAGGCTTTAGCTACAGCAGTTATGCCCTCACCAGCTGTGCCCTAGTGACAGTTTAGCCCTCACATTCTCTGCCTGTGGAGGTGTAAATCAATACACAACACTGTGCGCTCCCCGTCAGTCATGTTACACAATTATCTCTCAGACTATTCATTTCCAACTTAAATATCTTGCAAGGTGCTTTCACAGACTGATGCAAACCCATCTGGTCAGTGCACGACCCTCATTACCTTCAGGGGTCTGGGATGGGGAGTGATAGGGGAAGCTAATCTTCTATCTCCCTCCTTTTCCGAAACTCTTGTTTTTCTTTCTCTATTCTCTTTTGCTTTTAATTATGCACCCCAAAGGAGCAGAACTAAATCTATACAACTCCGGGGACTTCACGTTCGCATCACACCAGCCCAATCCACTTACAGCTCACAGAGAGGAGTAGCAAAGATGCCCGAGAAAAGAAAACCCTGCAGCCTATGGGTCTTTTGACAGCAATGTAGAGGCATGGGAGGCAATCCTTCCTTGTTCCCGTGCTGCAGCAGGGGGGGAAGCCTCCTTCCTGCACCACTGGCAGTCACCTGAAAACCTATCAAAGCTAAACAGTAGCATCTTACACCTCTCTGCATCGGTGTGACTGCAAAGGAAGCCAGGCTTCTGCTCCTAGGAGTCACAAAATTGGTACTGTGAAATTTGAGGTAGGTTTGGAGGCAATACCACGCTTTTGTACAAAGGGGCATCCCCATCATCTTCTTCCCTCGCTCCACCATTTGCTTATCCTGCACACAGAAAGTTTCAAAGGTAAAGTTTAAAAACCCTCTAAAAGGGCTGGGAAGTTTCTCATAGTAGCCATCCTAACTCTCTGCTGCAAGCTAAGCTGATTCCTTCTCGGGTGATTTCACACCTTATTTTCAGGGCTCCCACTGGGGAAGCTGCAAAGAAAGACAGCAGCTGGCATGGGAGAGAGGAAGAAAGGACAGAAGGCTGGACACAGATGGCAGAAAAGCAGATCAACTTTGCAGGGCAAGCCCACTGCTAGCGGCCCCATGCTGTGCTGGGCGGTGCAGCCGGGCACTGGTGTGGGTCATAAGGGAAAATGAACATTGCAGAAACAGGGGGAGACCCTGGCCACCGTGATTTTGTCAGGGGCTTGGTGCCACCTCCGCTGTCCCCATGGTGTCACTGGAATTATTCCCATTACAGATGGGAAATCTAAAATAAGGAGACCTAGAGGAGGACAGAGCTTGTAAGCGAACCCCTGCCCATGTAAAGCAGCTGGCAGGAGGAATTTCACAGAAGGCTTTGATGATGCTTTAACTCTACTGTCACCAGCTTTCTCGCTTCCTACTTCACCTAGTTTTTTCCCCTCTGTTCCTCTTCCCAGGTTCAGCCTGTACTTTAAACAACTCACAAAAGCCATCTGCTCTCATTTCTTCACCAGACAAGCCCAGGGTTGGTTTGGCAGGGAGGGGCAGAAGACACGGGCCAAGACACAGGCAGGCCAGGGAAGGCAGCAAGGCTCTGCAGGGCAGCCTGGCTCCCACCCTGCTCCCTCACCCCACGCTTTGTGAGAGACTCAAAAGCCCCATTTCTACACCCACTGCCTCACCATCTGCTGCTCACTAAGCCCTGCCTGAGAAAGGGCTTTTTTCGCCTAACCTCAGACTTGTTTCAAATGGAGATGTAATCTTCATTTCCATGTAGTGCTGGGGCGATTGGTTTACAAGAAACCCTCCCTGCCCCACTTCAAGAATTCAAGCATTTTCAAAGGTGAAAAAAAAAATTTCAGAGAGGCAGGAGCGGCAGTGAGACAGACAAGAGGGTTTTATCAAGCATCTACAGCTCAACCTGAGAGTGATTCAGGAGATCCCATCAGCCCGCTCCCATAACACCAAACAATTCCCTTGACTGACAAGCATAGAGCTGTAGCTAACAGTGAGTGAATCGCGGCTGTCAGGACCCGGCATAATTCATGATGCCATTTGCTAGGGAGCGAGCTACTGCCGAGCTATTTATCACTCCTTCACGATGCTTCCCCCATTCCTTCTGGATGGGGTTGACATGATTCACGAGCACCTGTAGCTGCTGAGCATGGGGCTGCAGGGAGCAAAGCCTCGGAGCTGGGCGGCCAGACATTGGTAGCCAGACAAATGGCTTTTCCAGCATGTGGACAGATAGTTAGAGCTTTTCAGACTCATAACAAAGGAAATGCATTCCTCCACTGACTCTCAGGAGTCATCAAGGTCACAGGAAAAGATGCCAGATCGAAAGCTGAGATGAAATTAAATATTTTTTTCTGTCCACCAAGAAATTTGTGCAGCTTTCATCAAATAATAAGTGAGCACTTTGCTGGCAAGTCACAGATTTTTATCTTCACAAGGTTGCTAGCAGGTAAGACAGCGTTATTCTCTCCTGGTTTGGAGGGCAAAATGACACTTGGAGTGGCACAAAGAAGTGGCTGAGCTGGGAACAGACCCAAACCTCCTTCATTTCAGTGCAGTATCCTAGTCACCAGGCTGCTCTCACACAAACACTGTTAGTTAGGAACTTTCTAATCCACTGCAGGGTACATTCCGGTCGATATCCCCAACCATACATTTGCTCCAGGGTGGATATGTGTTACAAAGGCATGCCTTGGGTTTGTGAAGAAAACTAAAATGTTACAAATGTAGTTTGGTCACATTTCCTGAAGTTGTACAGCTCCATGAAAGCAGACTTAACCCCAAGTACCAAAGTATGATATTCTCTCCACATCAGAAATGAAAAGATGAAATTTGACAGTCCAGCTCAGGCAGGTGAACAACCCTGAAACCTACTTAACACCTACACAGAACTAATTTGACACAACTGGATTTCCTTACACCACCTGCAGACACACGGCACTTTCCAAACTCATGGGGAGTTAGTTATCATTTGAGCTACGTGTCTTCTTCAGCAAGGAAGTGGAGCAATGCACTGGGTGACACTTGAAACGAGTCCAACTTATTCTGGGAAAAATATGGTTTATCCTGTGCTGAAACCAAATTCAGCATCATTTGTAAAGGACCAAACTAGTCATTGCTCCTGATAATGACACCACAGATAGGACATCCAAGGAAAAATGTGACTTTATACATGACTAATCTGACAGTTCGTAGGTGACGTGGAGAGAGAGGGGATATTTATAGAAAGCTGATGGCATCTGTCCCCACACCTGGATGTGGCTCAGCACTTAAGGTGAGATGAGGTCCGGAGATGAACAGTAAACACAGACCCTGAAGGCCACCTACGGCAGCCACCAATTTTCCACCTGGGAAACATTTTGGCGGGTGTGTGAGTGTCGGCCATGCCCCTGGTACCCGCCAGCGCCTTCCTCAACTTCCTCTGTGAAGTTTCCACCGCTCGCCTTCAAGTCAATCCATGCAGCGACCACGCGTTTACAGTTTCCCACTCACGATTGCCATCCCGAACCTTCGCCCCATTGAAGGTTCCTCCTGTCTCCTCGAGGGGCTGGGCAAGGAAGGGTTCCCCGAGTGCCCTGGGATACCCACCCGCTCACCCCCCCCGCCCCTTGCCCAAACCCCAGCCCCGTGCCCCTGCCGGAGCGAGGGGCACTCACCCGGGCTGCCGGCGTGTCCCGCGGCGGGCAGCGAGCAAGGACGGCAGAGGCGGCTTCGGGACGGAGGAGGAGGACGAGGAGAAGGAGGAGGAGGAGGAAGACGCCGCTGGGAAGCGAGGGGCGACGACCCGGCGGGCGGGAGCAGCCCCAGCCCCAGCAGCAGCAGCAGCAGCAGCAGGGTGCAAGCTGCCGGCATGGCGCTGGGGGTGGATGGAGGGAGGGGGGCGGCGAGGGGGGGCGGTTGTTCACATGCCCGGAGCGGGGCAATGAATAACCACGTAAATAGCCAATTTTAATTAATTCACCGTGCCCCCCCCCCCCC
>JANVCC010000022.1:32465775-32514338 GCA_025345505.1 Todiramphus chloris collaris
GGGGGGGGGGGGGGGGGGGGGGGGGGGGGGGGGGGGCGGGAGGGGAGGGGGGGCCGGCAGCGGCAGCAGCCTGCGGGCAAGTGCGGGCGCCCGAAAGTAAAAGGGCAGGAGGCGGAGGCTCCTCCTCGAGCCTGACATCACCCAGCCGCGGCTCGGCTCGGCACGGCCCGGCTCGGCACGGCGCCCCCCCGGCCCGGCCCGGCCCCGAGCGGCCGCCTCCTCCCGCCCTGCGCAGCCGTCGGGCCGCCCGCTCCTTCACCCGGTTGTGTGCACTAATAATAATTATTATTATTAATAATTTTATTATTGTTGTTAATTATTATTATTTCTGATGCATCGCCCGGCCTCGCCGGGCGAGCAGGAAAACCCCTTCCCCCCCTGCTCCGCAACCGCCCGGGAGGTGCTCCGGTGCCGCAGCGTTAGCGCTACCGCGTGTAAACGCGGACAGCGCGCAAGTCCCGCGGCCCGCGCGCAAGTCCCGCGGCCCGCGCAGCAGCCCCCCCAGCGCGAAGGCATTTCGCTCCCAAGGGCAGCGCTCCCGGGTTTCGTTTTGCAGGCCGCGGGCGCGGTGGGGATCAGGCCGAGAAAAGCCGGCTGCAGCGAGGACATCCCGCAGCCGCCTGTCCCAGCCCTGCCGGGGTCCCGCACACGGCTGCGGGGAATTCGGCTTCTGGAACGCTCCCGCGCTCGGTTTTGAGCTACGGGGAAACAAAGCCAGCGACCGATAGAGTCCAGGGTCACGTCCCCGGCGGTGACCAATACAGCTTCTGAAGCGGATGAAAACCTGGCTGATTGTGGGCTGCTCTGCCGGACTGGAAAGTTTCTTTCCAGATGAGTGTGGTGAGCACTGGATAGCCCCAAACTGAATTCACATCGAGATCAAGTCCTTGCCAAATAGCTTCAAATCTTTTATTGGTTATAAAGCTAACCCACTCTCCTTTAAACAACAGCAGCGGTGAATTGGTGAATTTCCCAGCCTGGCTTGTACGGGAGGCAAAGGATTTCCCTTCATTGTTCTGAAATTCCCTTTCATAACTTCATGCTCCTGGTTCTGCAAGACAGCACACCCTGGAGCAGCGGGCCGGGCTTGTCGAGGCTGCTGCCATCCCACTCTGCCGGGTTTAGCATCCCGAGCCGAGCTCTTCCTCCCCAGGGAACATAACCCCATGGCAGGGAGTCTCTGCCCTCTGAGCTGCTCCTGGGCCCTTTGCTTTTCCCTCGAGCCATTTCAGAATCAGGCATCATCCCCACAAGCCATGCAGAACCCGACCTTTGAAAGGGGGTGGCAAGTAACAATACGGCACATCCTGGTACCTGCAGCCTCGGACAAAACCCGGATCTGGTCCACAGCCCCCCAGTCGCTGTTTCTCCCGTCACCAAAAGCAAAAGTCGATGGCTGACACAAACTTTCCTGAAAGCCTCTTTCCCCCCAAAAGGTGGCACTGATGAGCCCACACCAGCACGTTAATGACCTCAGCTTTACACAGACGCAGGGCTACGTCTCTCCTGCTCCTGTGCTTTTCTCCCAGCGTGCGGGTGCTGCCTGCACCTTCCCACACAGCTCAGCTAACCACCATCACCTTGGTGATCGAGCACATTTCGAAATCTCCACTCTGACACTTGCATAATCATAGATGAAAGCCCTGGAAAAGGCAGCCCTTTGAGGCACCCCTCTGTCAACCCGTTCTTTATGCTACTCCCTACAACTTTTGGTATCTTCTTGCTTCAAATTTGCTTGAACTCAAGAAACAAGTCAAGCTAGTGGCAGTTTGAGAAGTACTACAAGTTAGGAAATGAAGCACAAACAAATCACAATGACACTTTAATTACACAAGTAAACATCCCAGTCCTGGCAAAGGGGGACATCCGAGTGACCCAGAAACCACAAGCAGCTACCACCAAGGTGCATGATATCCAACAGGATATCCTTAAGCTCCTTCAGTCTATGTCAATGTACCTATACATTCTTTATGGATTAGGTTGTGTAAAAGCTTCCTTATTAAGTAGAAAGACCAATGCACAACTAAGTAATGTACCATCATGGGACTGAGTTAAAGCTCAGATGAAGATCTATGAATTATTTTGATTCTTTGGGAGATTGCTCAGGGAACGTAGAGAGGCAGCTCAAATACTTGGGGAATAACTTTATACGTGAGATGCAGAACTCCATGTTACCAATTCCTAAGACAGTAAGTAATATTAGTAATAATTAGGGTCCTTCAGAAAGTTTTGTTAGTCCCTGGAACAAAAGTCTTGCCAACAAGCAAACCTGACACTTCCCTACATCCTTTGACTACACCATACAGGTGAGGCAGCAGGGCCGGAAAAACATCTCTGAGGTCAGCCGTACATCATCAGGGCTGCATGGGGCAAGTCAAAGCCAAACCCAGCCCTGATGTGAAACGGATGCTCTCGTGTCCACTCATTCTGAAGGGCTTTAACATCGAGCCTACAGCTCTCATCCCTTTCCCCCCACATTTCGCAAGAGACTTCTCCAACGTCTAAGTCACGCAGCAGCTCCCTGCTCTTACTGCATCCTCCTAAGCTGCAAACTGATCCAGCAGGAAGCATGGTATCAAATGCTTTTCCAAAAAAACTCAATAAATTCTTCCTACTGTTTTACTCAACAGGCACATCGAGAGCAGCAGCAGAAGCAGGAAAACACAAAACAAATGTTGCTGTAACAGCAACCCGTGTCTGTATCAAATGGCTCCAATCTCCCTGTGCCCCTGTGGTGCATCCATAGTGTGACCCATGGAGCTGTGAGCAGTGAAGACTTGGATTAACCCCTTCTAGGGAGGAACAGCTAACGCCCTCTCCCAAATTGCCATCAAACCTGCCCAAGCTGACATAATGCTGCATTTCTGAACCAGATGGGGCATTTGTGACCGTGAGGACTGTATGCCCAGCCATCACCAGCAAACACCAGCCAAAGGGCCCTGTGCTGCCCTTGAACTGGGCACATCCCAGCAGAGCTTGATCTAGGTAGGAAAACACACCACCAGCCCAGCTGACCATCTGACACACATGGCAGCACTGGGGCTGCTCCTTTCACCAGCCCCAGCTGGGACAAAAGTCCCCCAGTGTGAACCCGTGCATTTAAACCAGCATTTAACATCAGAAAATAATTTCTCTCCTCTCTCCATCACGGTTCCAGTCACAAGCAGCACATTAGTCACAAGCACCTGGAAAGGAAACACTGATATTCAGGCAGTTTTAGACTTCCCAAACACAATCCCTTCCCCCCACAGGTGCCTATTTTGCCAAGGTTCAGTGGCTGTAAATTTAAGGCTACTGTGTTTTCCTGCCATGTTATTTTATTCCTACTTTCACCACTCTGAAGGAACACCGCTGCACCAAAGAAATCAATTTATGACTGATATTTTTGAGCTCCAGCTCCAGCAGACATATGAAAAAATGGAGGAAAAAAAAAAAAAATCTCACCTTTTTTTTAGTTGCATTTTTTTTCATCCATTGGGACTGCAGAGGGTAGAGCGTGCTGGGGTTAGCACCCCTGCCACTCACATACCACTTTAGACACCTTCCTGGGAGGCTAGGGAAGAAGCATCAGTGGTAGGAGGAGGATGGATGCCTGCAGCAGGATGAAGGTGGCTGCATGGAGCGTGAGAGCTCAGCAAAGGCCACCGGCACTTGGCTTTTCCTCACATGGGCCCGGATTTGTTTATCCCCATGGCACAACTGCACGCTCTGCTGCTGCATCCCGCTAATCATCGTTACAGGGCAGCTCTGGGCTGTGGGCTGCTCCCCTCGCTCCTTCAGAGCACAAAACTAATAGGAGATTTAAATGCATGAAATCGTGCCTGAGGAATTGGAAGGGCCGGGCAAACCCTAATGTAAATGCCACTGCATCCTCCTGGAAGACAGTGTGACCTCAAACATCTCCCTGAATTATGTATAAAATACATTTAACACTTCCATCGGAAAGCAACCAGCACATTGAACACACACAGGAGTTAAAATTAACCAACTGACCAACCAAAAACCTCATCAACACAGGAAGCCTCTAACAGAACTATATAAAACATGATCCTTGAGGTCCCTCCCAACCTGGTATGCTATTCCATGATTGATATTACAAGCTGATTAAATGAATTCCACCCATCACTTTGTTTGGGGGGAGGAAAAACATAGTCTGTTTTTATTTCACCTTGTTTTCCCCTCTCCAGAGAGAGAGAGGCTGGAGACACATGATCAAATTTGACCAGTTCTGCATTGTTTTGGCTTGAAATCACCAAAACCTACAGGATTCTCTACAGAGGAGGCATCTCTGTAGCACTTTGTCAGGATTACACTGACCAGTCCCTTCTCCCTGGTTCTATAGAAGCCTTTCCTGCCCTAGCCAATGTCATGAAATTTCTGCAGCTCCCTTGAAACTCGGCCCAGATCTGTCCAAAACTTGGATCAGGCTCATAAACCCCAGACAAGTTTTAAGCTGATGATGAATTAAGGTACAAAGTGAATGTTTTCTACTCCTGGAATTTGTTATTAAAAGTCCTGAGTTTTCGAAGTGGACAGATAGTTCCTAACTGAGTAATTAATTACCTTCCCCATCTCCTCTCAATGCTGTAAGCCATCCATTAATGGATCCAAATTATACAAAAGGCACCTACCTGACCATTTTTCTTGGTATTTTAGGGGTGGTGGTATTTTATTGATTTATCTTCACAAGCAGGGCTTGACTTATACCTCTGCTTGAAGCAGTTTGTTCCAGAGACTTGACATTTGGAGGACAGACACAGGTCTGGTGATCTTGTCTCATCCCTCACAGAAAAACGCACAACAAATTAAAATGACATTGCAGTTTGAATCCTGTCACTGGAAATAAATCCCATATTTTCTGGGGGATGGGGTGGAAAGCCAGCCATTTAAACCTGGCTGGGAAGAAGTAATTCTAAATTTCTGATTCGTGTCTTTTAGGACCGTTTTCAGCCAGCTCCGGTTTGGAGCGCGTTAAGAAAAACCCGGCCATTTCAGAGCTGAGCAAAACACTGCACAGCAGCACCCTTAAAATCCAGAAAGAAGCTCCTGCCAAAGTTTACAAGCAACATTTGGACCGAATAAAGCTACAGGTGTGTTCCTTGACTGCTGTGTTTCTGGGAGTGTGCCTGTGCTTCCATTCACTCTCACACGAGGCGGGCAAATCCCAGGAACTGGGGGGTATGTGCATGGAAACAATGTCAAAAAAGCCACAAGAAGCAAAAGGTGGAAAGGGAAGGAGCATCTCTTGTGATATATGGGTTTTAAAGTTATTTATTTCTAGCCTGCAGTTTGCTGCTGGAGCCTCTTGTCCATAGTTTTTAAGGCTATTACTGCTGAGGTCTCACCTCATTTCAGGTTTAAGTGATGCGACATGAAATCTGGGTCTCAGCCACACCACTGTGGAATATAAGCAAGTCCATCATATGCCTCTTTTATATGAAGTCAGCAGATCTATAGGTTATCTACAAATTTTTCTTTCTTTTATCCCAGTAATTGCCTTTTCTAAAATTGACCAGGCAAGAGCAATAATTCCAATAATCTTGGGTTTCCACTAACTTAAATGTTAATCCTAGTCTGGCTCCTGTGATTTAGCAATCTCTTCCAACCTTGCAGGTGTAAGTATGGATACTGTTGAAGAAACTCTGCCTGTCTGAACCAGGAACTAGATGATCTTTAAGATCCCTTCCATGGGCAAGAGCATACCAGCTCATGGGGCACAGAGAGACCCCCATGCCTAAATTCAGTTATGCACTGAAGCTTCATTTCATATTTTGTCATCATTCTTTGCTACTTCAACACTGTGGTAACAACTATCTCCTATGAAATAGTGACCATGGCATGTGTGTGATATTTTTGGACACCACACACAACAAAGCCCATCCAGGGAAACTCAAAGCTGATCAAAAGAAAGCCAAGAGGAGAGAAAAAAAATACAGACTTGAGCTAAGCTATGGATTGAAGGAACTGGGTTCTCACCATGCAGGCTCATAATGGGACACACAGGCAGATCCAGGGAGATGATGACAGTTTACACCAAGGAGCTGTCTCTTAATGCCAATATCACAATAAAATGACACTTTTCTCCTGCCCATTCTTATTCTTGACTATTTGTGCTGCAAGTTTTTTTGAGGCAGAAGATTCTGAGTTCCAGACCTCTTTAGTACTGTGGGATCACAAACACAGCATGAGTTTCTAGGCAATACTGCAAAGCAAGTAATGAAATATTTATCCTCCACTGCCTTCTGGGCTCACATGCTCTGCAAAGGAAGCTGTCAAAACTACAGCCACTAATTCTACAGTCAGAGTCTTCAAAAGAAACCAAAATTGAGCTGTTATATCTCGAAAAAAAAATGTTCTCACACCTTGACCCATCAAAAAACATTTTCATTTCTTACATAATAGTTAAAAAACCAAATCTCCAACTGAAAGTAATTACAGATGGTAACAAAGGTTACACGGCTTAGAAGATCAGAGGGTCTTTTCATAATGACATTAACCAAGCTGCAACCTATATGGGATATATCATTCTCAAAGTTGAGTCCAAAATCCATCTTCAGTGAACCTGACACTTCATGAAAGCCACAGCATCTGGAGTCACAGCCTGGCTCCTGGGGAGCAGTGTGAAAGCAGCACATTCCCACTCACCCCAGCAATCCCCACCCACAATTGTTCCCTTCAACCACTGAACGTGAAGCTGAATTCCTACCCCTAATTTCAGTTATTTTTTCAGAATGCTACAGAAGCTATAGACGTGTTTTACATGACATTCTGATCTTCGGCAACACAACTGCTTTTTCTTACTCATTGGAAAAGCTTCCTTGACGTGCAAAGCCCTGCATACCCTTAGAGCCTGTACTCATCTATTCTCCAACACTACCGAGTCTGTGGGGTTATCGGTGCTAAAAAAAGGCTTCCCTCCACTCTTATCATGCCAGAGCTCACACTCTGGGAAAGATCAGCACGTCCCTTTTCAACAATTAAACAGGAAAGTTGTTCTACTCATAACCTATAATGGTAGCAAGGAAAGCAGCCCCATGCAACGTGTTCTTCCCCTGCAAACAGGAGGGGAGGAAGGGACCAGATGGCTGTACTTACCAGGTGGCAGAGGGAGCTGTGCTTCCTGCTGTGCTGCTGGTGCCAGCGGAGGAGGTGGCAGAGTCTCTCCAGCAGCAGCACACAGAGCCCAAATACTAGAACCCCCTGGCACAACATGCTCTGCAGAGCATCTCCTCTGCTGCCAGGTCCCAGTCACAGCTATTGCCACCTGCCACTACCTTTTTTTGGAACTATCAAGGCACAACCCATCCGTGCAGCCCAGAGCCCTCCGGCCAGCCTCTCACTGAGCCCCTGTGTGGCACGGTGCCTTCCTTCGGCAGCCAGCAGAGGCTTTGACGGTGGGCAAACACAACCAGAGCTCTTCCAGAGGATGTTCAGGTGGAAAGGGCTGATGGAGCTAAGGGGGCAGGACAGTGGTGGCAGGGGAAGAGGACAGCTGCTGCAGACTTAGCTGAAAGAAAAGCTATGGGGCACCTTCCCAGTACTGCTAGACCAGGGGAGAAGTTGCTTGCATTTCTGGCTCATCACATCCCAGTTTTGGGGATAAGCAGGGACCGTGGTGTTGGAGAGGCAAACACTCCTCACCCCCAAGTCATCTGGCTTCAACCAGCACAGCTCCTTGGTGAGGGGCCAAGGGACCTTCCTCCTTCTCTGGATTCTCCTGATTATTGTCTTATTTTAAGAAGGTAAGTAAATTGTTTAGGAGCTAACAAAGAAGTTAACCCATGAATTTCGGACCATTAATCACTTCATGCCACACTCTGTGGTTTTCTTTTGTTTCAGCTGAGAAACACAGGGCTGGGTAACTCCCCTCTTGGAAGGGAAGGCAGCCCATAATATTTTGATACAACATGACTTCATGAAATATAAGATCTTACAGCAATGACATTATAGCTGTGTATCAAACTGTAACAGGGGATAACGCAGCACCACAGTGGATCAGCACCAAGGAGTGTTAGAAGTTTGCATAACAGCAGTACATGTCAAGGTCAAGGATGCTACAAACACAGGGAGGGCTCTCTGGAGCCACTGGTACCCAGGGAAAGCTTCAACATGGAGCCACATCCCCACTACAGGTCCAGACTGTTTGGAAACAAGAGGCAAAAGGCAACGAAAGGAAAGAACCCTGGAAGGAGCATTTCCAACACAGAACAACTGACTTGAGGTGGCTCAGAGCTGGCCACACAAGCCTCTGTTGTGATAATTAATGTTAAAATAACTTTGTAAAGGACTTGTGACCTTGAAAAATGAATATGCTTTCTGCAGTGTGCCAAGATTGCTCTCTTCTTCATCTCAGTAGAAAGCCTCCTCTGTTTTCCTCTGTAAGAAAACTGGAAGAGACAAAGCTGCAGTCGGCCAGACCATGAGATGGGACAGGAGGTCCCCACATCTGGTAATGCCAGGGCACCGTGTGCTGGCAAGCAGAACAGTGCTCAAAGGCATCGAGTGCACCCACAGCAAGCACAGAGAGGAGTTCCTCGTGTCTCAAGCTTTTATTGCACAGAAGGAGAAATAAATAATCTACAGGCTGAAATGATCAAGAGATGAAAGGAAGTGAAAGGCAGTGATTTCCCCCTCCTTTCAGCATCAGAACTGATTTGTGTTGATGGGGCTTGCCTCAAGGCAGAGCTCTCCCTCCCATCTCCCCAGGTCTTTGACAGGACCACTGCCTGCAGGCAGGACAGCACTCATTGGACAGGTTTTTCCCTGGGGAGTAGAACCAACAGTCATGAGCTGTCCATGTAAAACCTCTCCCTGCTCCACAGCCACTGCCCACCAACCCTAAGGTCTGTGCAGGAAACCTTGCAGTGTCCCCCATGAACCTCCCACATCCCAGATAATGTCAGCAGGAGAAGCAGCTCCTTGTGGGAGCTCACTATGGGATGGGCTTTATGCAATATAAGCAAAGATGGGGCTAAATGTATTTGTTAAGGCATTTCTTAATCATCTGTCCCTCTATTTGGACCAAGCTATGTTGTTGGGTCCCAGGTTTCACATCAGAAAGGATGTGGGAAATCACTGGCAACAGCTTCTAAGACATCATTTCACAGTTTCACAGTAGAGGTCATTATACTGCATTACTGCATTTAAATGTGTGGGTTTGATTCTAGTTGTGAATACATTTCATAATCTTCTTGCACTTGCCACTGATTCTGGCCTACTGTCTAATGCCTTAAAGTACTTGCTAAGACCTTGGTAATTGAAATGCTGAGGTAGAAAATTACTGTATTACAAGCAGGCCAAGAGGAGAAGTGAATTGACCTGGAAGGTCACATCCATCCACGGGGCACTGGCTACTGCTGCTGAGGTCACCACACCCAGGCACAAGGTGTCCCTACTCACCCAGAGGACATTTGAAGCGGGGTGTTGTAAGCTTTTATAGCAGTGACAGTCTTCAGAGCTCAACAGTGCTTCTAATTGAATTCTTTAAAAGGATCATATTGTCCTCAGTAACTCGTCACTTCCCTGGACTGGCCCTTTCATTTGCATATTTTCCCACATTTTGGATAAGATTTGAAACCCGTCAATGTTCAGGTTTGCATAAGTAAGCAAACCTCAAATATATAAATAACTATTCACATCCTTCTCATATATATTCAAGTATTTCACAAGGCACAGTGGCAGCCATTAGCACTTCTAAATGCTTTTTGAAGTAACGGCTTGATTTTTAATGTGCCCTTTACTGGAATTGATTCCCAAATTCCTCTCTGCTGATAAGTGAGGACTGGTGATAGCGGTCCCGTGAGGCAAAGTCTGCATTCTCCTCGGTGAGCTGCGTGGTCTCCATGCCAACTGTTGCAAAGGATGGTGTCACCACGATCTGCTCCTTGGGAAATGGCCTTCTCCTGTAAACAGAGAAGCGGAGGCACCTGCATCACCCCTTGTTTGCCATTCATTAGGAGACGTGCTTCTTGGCTGTGCAAACAAGGCAGGATGCTTCAGGAAGAGGTTAAAGCCTTCTCAGTGCCCTTGGGAGTCACAGAGCTAATCTGAGAACAGTTTCTTAGAAGGCACACAAAAATACATTCTCCTCCCCCAGCAAAAACTGGAAAATACATATTTTCTTAACAAATAAGCCTCCTCTTTGGACATTGGCTATGGCAAACACATCCCACATGGTGCAGAAGAAGCAGCATGAACCATTTCTAATGAAAAATACCCTTTTTTTTTTAGTTTCATAAGCTTTAGCGTACAATTGCTTTTGTAACTCTTTTAAATTAAAGAGGAGACTTTGCTGCCATCTCTTTATTCCAGAGTCTGATTTTAAGAAAACGTCATTGCACATCTGCAAATCAAAACTGTAAGAGCTTATAGCACCAACCCAGACTTTGTTGAGCACCTAAGAGCTTCAGGATCCTTGTCTGACTCCAAGTGTTTTGCAGTCTAATGGGATTTCTTCTTTACCTCCAATTCATGAAATCCAGCAAGATATTTTAAAGAAAGCAGAGCTTAGGAAAAGCCTGTAAATTACTTCAATGTCATTTCTTGCAGTGTGGTAAAGGTGGGCTTCAAACTGACCCACCCAACCCCCAAGAAGAGCTGAAATTGTTTTTGTGCCAGCTTGAGCAGGAGCCCTGGCATTAGGATAAGGCAATCAAGGTGGCTGGCTGGCTGCACTCTTTGAGGAGGGAGAAATAGGATTAGTTTCTGCCTTGGGCACTTGCCAGCTCCTCACTCAACCCTCTTCAGCAGGGTCTTTGCTCATTGATTGCACTGATCGAAGCTCTAAGGACTGTGCTAGTCTGGTAACGGGTAGGATAAAAAACCCCTGTGACAACAGCATCTCTACCCATGAGACCATCAGGTCTGCCTTTCTGGGAGAGATAGTTTCTCCTTTCCACCCATGGTAACATTGTGAAGCCTCTCATCTCACCTGCCTCCTGTGGAGAACCTCTGACGACACAAAGGAGACAGGGTTGAGATGCACTGAAGGACGACCAGGAGGAAAATCCTGCTCTATCATCATAGCTGCACTGAGATAAAATGACCTGCCACAAATCTGCTTGGACACTGAGATGGGATCAGGGGGACAATCGTCTAGGATGTGAAGCAGTGGGGTCTGATTGACTGTGCCACAAGTAATTCTGGTAGTGCTTCAGCTGGGCCCCACATGACCTGTTCCCATCCTCAGCTCCTCACTCTTGGCTTGGGCTCATGTCACCCATCCAGTAGACATTGCAAAAATGGGCAGGGAACAACCCCTTGCTTCAAATAAGCTACACAGAAGACATGGTGCTCACCCTCTGCTCCTCCTCACTCCTCTTCTGGGTCATCTGTCTAACCCAGGCTCTCATCACCAAATGCTTAGGCCAGTGTGCAGCTTTGCACAGCTGCCATGAGAGGCAGCAGTAGCTGCATGAACAAAGCTACTCATGGCAAGAGGTGTGCAGGACAGGAGGGTCTTCAGGGACCCAGTCCCATACTTGGAGACATCCACTGGTCTGGTAGAAAGAAGGATAGATGTGATATGAGAGAGCTGTCTCATCTGTTCTCAGCCACGCCACAGACCTACCGTGGGGAGCTAAGAGAGGTCCCTTCAGCCCTGTCTCCTCTTAGTAGCCACATCTGCTAACAAAGGCATGTAGCCATGCTATAGGGACTGTGGGCAGAGGCAGGAGCTGGCAAGACAGGCATGGGTATGTGCCAATGTGCTTAAATGCCTGGACTTCCATTTATTATTAAAGGAGCCACAAAATTAGCACATACAATGCATAGTGGCTTGTGTTGTGTGATCCTTAGGACAGTGTTCACTCACTGCAACGAGGGAGCAACCCAACAGATTGAGAACCTCAAAACCCCACTTCATTGTACAGCAGCACAGATGGTCACTACTGTCTGTGGGAAACCCAGATGTGATGGAATTAATAATTAATAGGATCAAACCAGACTAACAAAATTAGTTAATAACCAATGAAACAATACCCTTAAGGTCTTTTGGAAAGGAAAACCCCAAGACAGCACTGCTGTAGTCCCACGCAAACTCAATACCGAATGGTTCCTTCACCAAAAACCTTGTTTGCTGTATTTGTCCTGTAGCTATTGAGGCTTGCCCCCAACATTTCCTCTCTGAAACTCACAGCTGACACACAGAATCACAGAACATGAGGGATTGGAAGGGACCTCAAAAGATCACCTAGTCCAACCCCCCTGCTAGAGCAGGATCACCTAGATCAGGCCCACCTAGATCAGGCCACACAGGACCGCACTGAGGTGGGTTTTGAAAGTCTCCAGAGAAGACTGCACAGCCTCTCTGGGCAGCCTGTTCCCGTGCTCTGTCACCCTCACCATGAGAAGGTTTTTCCTTATGTTTACACAAAACCTCTTCTGCTCCAGCTTGTACCCATTACCCCTTCTCCTATCACTGGATGTCACTGAGAGGAGCCTGGCTCCATCCTCCTGACACTTGCCCTTTATATATTTATAGACATCAATAAGGTCACCCCTCAGTCTCCTTTTCTCCAGGCTGTAAAGACCCAGCTCTCTCAGCCTCTCCTCAGAAGGGAGATGCTCCACTCCCTTCATCATCCTAGTGGCTCTGCACTGGACTCTCTCCAGTAGCTCCCTGTCTTTCTTGAACTGGGGTGCCCAGAACTGGACACAGTGCTCCAGGTGGGGCCTCACCAGCACAGAGTAGAGGGGGAGGAGACCCTCCCTCGACCTGCTGGCCACGCTCTTCCTCATGCACCCCAGGATGCCATTGGCCTCCTTGGCCACGAGGGCACATTGTTGGCTCATAGCCATCCTCTCATCCACCAGGACTCCTGGATCTTTTCCCCAGAGCTGCTCTCCAACAGCTCAGCCCCCAGCCTGTACTGATCCATGGGGTTGTTCTTCCCCAGCTGCAGTATTTTACACTTGCCCTCGTACTTCATTAAACTTCTCCCCGCTCAGCGTTCCAGCCTGTCCAGGTCATGCTGGATGGCAGCACAGCCTTCTGGCGTGTCAGCCCCTCCTCCCAGTTTTGTATCATCAGCAAACTTGCTCAGGGTACACTCTATCCCTTCCTCCAGGTCATTGATGAATATATTGAACAGCACTGGACCCAGGACCCAGCCCTGGGGAACAGCACTACCCACAGGCCTCCAGCTAGACCCTGCTCCACTGACCACAACTCTCTGGGCTTTGTCCTTCAGCCAGTTCCCAATCCATCTCACCACATGTGTCTGTTCCACCAGTACCTTAGTAATTTTCTTTCAAAGGATGGTGGGTGGAAAAGATGGAGTCTCCCATTCCTCATTTCCTAACAGATTCTCCAGTTCAACGTGAGTCACCAAGGTTGAGCACAGACCTTTGGGCTAACATAAAGCTTCAGGCACCAAGATATGGTTATCAGTTGACATGTCCACACACAAGGCAGAGGGGATTCCTTCTCCCCAACTTATGTGGCCAGACACGTGCCAAGCTAATGGGAGAAAACAGTTATTTTTACCATTAAGAATACCACTGAATTTGCATGAAGGGACAGACAGACTTCTTAAGGTAATAAGCAAGTCCATTCTTCCACCCCTCTCTGTGCACATTAGTGGGTCATGGGAACAACAACTGCCTCCGTAGCTGTCAAGTGACTGGTACCAACCTGCACGAGGTGAGAAAAATGGACTTAATCCAGCCGAAGAAACTGAAATTCGCTGCTGCTCCTACAGAGAAAAGGCACAAGAAGTAAGCGCGCTGCTAATTCTCTCATAATAGCATTATGCCATTGAATTTGTATATAAATCTCAAACCAACATGCTTGTTATTAGCCTTCAGTACACAAAGATTTTGCAATGGTGAGAACATTTTGCAATCTCCCCACACACTGCAGCTTTTAAACTATTGTCGAGAAACTTAACCGAAGTTTCCCATGGAGAATAACTATCCTTTCCCAGACTGCCAGTTTGTGAAAATCCCAGTAAAGCTAAGAGCAAAGCACAGGTACCCACCACAGTACCTTTTCCTCCCTGGACTGACTGCAAAGATGATTCCCAGTGCAGGGATGGGGTGTCAGGAGGAGCCATTCAGCTGACCTCAGCCAGCGTGGTTGTGGTTTCACCGTTCATTGCCTTTTGTCTGCCCCCACGGAGAGCTGGCTTAACTTATTACACTAACACCATTTTTCTCTGGTTTCTCTACAGAGTTAGTTTCCTGCACTGTCTCACTGCAGGGGCAGGGAAGTGCTGGAGCTGGCAGCAAAAGCAGCAGCAGAAGTTTGCGGTGAAAGACAAGGAGGAGAACAGAGACCTGGCAGCGCCTGCTGGATTTGGCTTCAGTTTTTGGGAAGGAAGGGAGCAGAGAAGGGATGTGTTGAAATCCCAGAGCATTTCTGCTCCTGAGGTCTTCAGATAGTCCTTAATCCGAGGTGTTTCTCAAGCCAGTGTCTCCCAACCTTTCTGGATAGAAGCGTCATTCAGTCCTTTAGTTAACAAACTCACAAATCATTGGATGCTACGTGACCACAGAATAATGTTCGCTCATAGCCAAATAAAAATCAGGATGAACTTTATTCACTTCTAACTTTTTCTTTGCTGTGCATTGTTTTACTGTATGTGTGGGAATGCACATGCAAAAGCAACCAAACAAAAATGTCTAATCATGCTGCTATTTCTCAGATCACCTTCCAAAATTCCCTAACACACCAACTCAGAAATTATTTTTTAAATTAGTTTTGGTGTGTATTTCAAAAGCAGGTAACAAAGAGAGAAAATAGCGAATATACATGGGCAAAATAAAACTCCCAAGCCTGAAAACATGTCTTGTGTTTTGTTTCATATAGGGAAATTGTAAAAAAACTTTGTCAAAACATAGATATATTTCAAAAGATACAAATTATCAAGTCCTACCCACAACCTCAGCTCTTTTCTTCCATCCCATACAGATACTTAGAAAGGAAGTCACTTAAGAGTAACAGAAAAGAATTGTTGAGCAATGTTTTGATGGTTATTGAGTGACAACTCATTTTTGGGTTCTCATTGTCTAGGTTTCTGAAATCTAGTAGCTGCTTACCTAGTGTCTAATAATCTTTTGTCAAAATAAATCCAGGTAGTGCCAAGGAACTGTAGGCTCTCCTGAGCTGCTTCCTAAATGTGCTTCACTGTTTCATTTTCAACTTGTTTAAGCCGATCACATGCGCAGACCTTTCTAATGCCCTCTGCCTAAAAGCATTTTCCCAGATTACATTCTCAACATATTCAACCTGTTTAGTTCTGGAATCAAAAGGCTCTCTTGTTCTGCAGTTATGAATGCTGAGATTTAATGAGATACTTGTCATAATTCCCATTTTCCTTAAAGTTTTCTCAGGTGGGTTTGTATTAATTAACTAAAACATTTTTATGGCAGATTTCTCTCATTGCTGTAATACACTTACAATCTACCGTGCCTGTTAAGTCTTAGTATTAGTATCTGGTTTTGCCATTTAAAGTACAATTTAAGAAAGCAATAAGCACAATTTTCACACTGTCAAACCAATGCTAGTTACAGTTAGGATACAATAAAAATTAGTCATAGAGAAAATGTATTAGAACTAGCAACGAAACAAAACCTCATCACTCACTGTGTCACCTGCATATCAAACACAAGAGCCTCAATTCCTAATTAAGTTAAATTAAAGCTTAATTAATTTTTAAGCAGATTTAATAATACAGAAAAAAAAATACTCACCAAGGGGGAGTCCCGGGCTCACTTGGCCAATGTAGAAATACAGAATAACTGCTGCACCCAGGCTGATGAGGGTGTAGATCCACTGAATGACAAACATTATGATGAGGGACACGATCGCCTGTTGGAAAGATGGTTTGAGGTTACCCCTGAGTCTGTAAGAGAATACAGTGATGACAGTCTGACAGTCCTTTTTCTGCAAAGCCCAGCAGCTCCACTGTCCTCCTGCTCTGGCCCTGTGGGAGAGCTGAAGAACTGCTCACCTTCAGACACAGGCTGACACAGGGTCAGCAGTTTGTTCCTCTAACTGGCAAGAAGAGCATGCATTGCACCTCTAACAGAAACGCTTTAAAAACTGAGGCAGTGCTGGGGCTTTCAACCTGTTACAAGACCATCAGTAAATGCTCTTTCTGGTTTGCTTTTTTTTTCCCCCCAGAAATGATGCATCTTGGTTTTAAATGCAAAACCAGTCCTTTGATGGCATCTCCGCACCTCTGTCTTTCTCAGTGTCTTCTTGGGAGCATCGCGTAAGAGACATGCATGGTCAGGACCCAGGACACAGCCACTCAGAATTATCCTGGTGTTTTCTTTTAGGTGTCTCCCTCCTATTGATGTCCTAGGATGGGTAGATAGCAGAGGCCCTCCTTGCACAAGACCCGCTGCACAGCCCAGGTCTTGCTCGCAGGAGAAACCATGCCAGCTGCAACCACATGGGTCGATGGATGTTCTTGAGCATTGGTGGCTGAGGCTGGTGGTACAGCAGGACCCCTGGGGAACCACATCATCTCCTGCCTGTAAAACACCCCATGATCTGTGGCTTTTGGTCACACGTGCATTTCCACCCACCATTATCTGGAAAGATTTGGCTATGGCATGGCTGGGGTTTCTTCCTAATAAGGTTCCCATGTTATATTGGTTTCACTGTTGAAAGGAGGGACAGCACAGGCTGACAGGGTCATCTTCAGCAGCATGGAGGTAGCTTTCAGAGAGCTACCCTGAGTCCTAGAGGCAACTCAGATCTCTGTTTGGGCTTTTCCAAGGGGAGTACCCAGAGGGTCAGCAGCTCAGGAGGTAGGTTTGGCTCCAAGGGCATATGAACAGGGGCGGCAGTCCCAAGTTGATGGGTGATGTTAGGAGCAGCAAGGGGCAGCATGCAAAGAAAAAGCTAAATGAGTCCAGACTGCCAAGATTGGTGAAGCTCAGAGAGAGAGGGCTGAGGGGCAAGGAGCCAGGATGAATAAATGCATCTGATCTTTGTTTCTGTAATTTTATTTTGCATCGTTGATCTCTTCTCAGCTCTCCTGCAACATCCTCCTAAGTCTGATTACTGACAGGAAACCAAATCTGCTTTAACGAACACGTCAGTCATCTCTGTAAGCAAATTCCCCTGCGAAGACAGGGAGCTGACTGCTCTGCAATGATGCACCCTTGGGAGCTACGTTAGTCGCCGAGCCCCGAGACAGCCTCAGCACACAACCTCCTAAAGATGTCACCGCTAGCCAGAAGCCTCCACATCCATCCCAGCCCTGGTGCTGCAGTCCCGTGGGACCCCTCTCCAGGAGCCGGCTGCTGGCAGCAGCAGTGAATTTGAAAAGTAGGTGTCAAACTCCATCTGAGAATGAAACTAAAAGGGTCTGGTGGGTCGTTTGAGTGGGTTTGTTACATTTTACGCACTGCTATGAAATCCTCGTCCATGTAGCAAAGCCATATGGTTCATTCATTATGCATATCTGACCCTTTCCCTGTCGTTTTCCCAATAATCCATCTTCCCAAGATGAATTTAAATGTCTTAAACTCCTCAGCGGCTTGAGACAAAAGGTATTTAAGAGTTATTTATTCTTTAAAGTAACATGCTGGGGGAATGCTCCACTTTCCTCCCTCAAAAGATGGAATTTCACAGCTGTGCTGCTGGAATCAGGAGGTCAGCACTAATGAAACCCCACCCCGAGCTTGCAGAAACTGCCTCATAAATAAAAGCTACACAGCTTTGAGGCTGATGTCTCACTCCGTCCATGGCAAGAAAAAGCATGCAGGCACACAGTAAAAAGAGGGACTCTAATTTTTTTTCCCAGCCAGCCAGGCATCTCTAACATCCTATGATGCCATACTTTGAATTTGTTATCTTTTTGGTTTGGTTTTTTTTTTTTCTGTTGCTGTCATTGTTAATTAATCTGTCATCTGGTTTTCTCTGAATTTGAACTACTGGATGCACGGCACCTTGAGTAGTTAACTCAGGTGTGACCTGGAATGTTAGAATCAAAAGCCATTTTACAATACTGGAGTGTATTTACCCTGCAGTAAGTGATGAATTACCCTCTGTTTCCTACAATCACAAACTAGTGTTCAAAATAAAAGAAAATTACTTACACCAGCGAAGGAAACCCAATGATTGCAGAATTTGGAATAGAAGGATTCTGGTATTTGCTGAATTCCAAGCTCTGGATTTTGATGCTTTATAGATGATTCTACAGAAAACCAAAACAAAACCCACAAACAACAACAAAACCAAACAAACAAACCAGAAAGACACAAAATGAACAAAACCCAAAGCAAACAAAAAAATACACACACACACACAAAAACCCCAACAACAAACAAACAAAAAAACAGAAAAAAAAAAAAAAGCAAGAGACATTAGAAAGGAGCTATAATGTGGTTGCTTTCTCCTAATTTACATTACCAGATTCCAGAAAAGCAGAGCAGAAATACTAGCTGACATCTGAGTAGGGCAAAGTTAAATCAAAACCTCTAAAACGAAAACAGAAAAGAAGTGCTAGAAACAAATCCTGAATCCATTTGAAGGCCACATTTGTATATTTCTGCCTCAGTTTCCCTATTTGTGAAAAATTAGAAAGAATACTTTTCCCCCTCAGAGGACTTTATGAGGCTTAACTGACTAATGCTAATAAAACACTAGAGCACTGAGATGACAAACTCCAAGCAAACACACGGTATCAAATACCCATATCACCAACAAAAATTCCCAGTAAGCTGTGGATGTTGAATGTCTGGCTCCACCTGTGGCACAGGGCATTTTGATAGCCTGAGTTTTAGACTCGCATGGCTCCATCCCTCCTACCCCACACAAGGATGAAGTAGACTCAACAACTTTTTAATATAGAGCATTATGCATGCATGTGTAGAATAATGAGTATATAGTAAACAACACTACGCTAAATATACTCCTGCCTGCTTCCCTGTGAATAATCTTCCAGATGAAATGGCACTGGAACTTCTCCTGTGATGCACTGTGATGAACTCTAGCCTGGAACAAACGGTACTATCTTTATGAATCACCCAATGACAGCCCTATATAAAGCTCATTTCACACCTGCCTTCAGGAAAGCACCAGGAAGACCAAGGTTATAAACCGTTCATCCATGAACATGGACATGTCCACCTCCTACAGCCCTTACCTTCTCCCCTCCGGCCAGGGAGCGCCAGCTCCTCGCTGCAGAGCTGCTCCCCCTGCTCCTGCAGCACGGGTGCCTGCTGGGCATCTGCAGCGGGTGATGAGCATGGACCTGCCTCATGCTGACAGCCCTGCTCAGTAAGGTCCTGATGGCTCTCGTTGTGGTGCTCCATGGTCTCATCCCAGCCGTGGTGAGTCGGGGGAGCATTGTGATGGAGATCCAGGAGAAAGCTGTCTTGTAACATCTGCTTGGCTGGCTTCTTTGCCTTCTTTTGTTTGACTTTTTGAGTTAAATTCTCAGCTTCTCCTTTTTTGCAAGTACCTGTCTCACTGAGAAATGGTTTAAAAAGCTGGTCCATGTCTTTTTTGAATTCCAGCAAGGTGCCGTTTGATCTGCTTTGAATTACTCCATCTGCTGTGTGGCTAGAGGGCTTGTTGAAAATTAAAGGCTGGGAAGGGTGAGCGGGTCTAGCAGTCTGCATCTGGGTCTCATCAGGTTTCTGCTGAATGTTGTAGCTCAAGGAGATGGAGAAATAGGAATAGTCTACAGCAATATACGTCAACATGAAGTTGATGGTGACTATGGGAGCAAGAACATTCACTTGCCCAATGAAGACAAAAGCCATGGTGATGAGACTTGTTAAGCAAATCGCAGCCACTGGAGTCTTGTTGGGTCCTCTCTAGTTCATAAATAAAACAAACTTGCATTTAAATTAACAACCATAAGCTTTGCCATGATGATTCCCCACTTGCTCAGCTGCCATGGGCAGTTACCTGGACATTTTGCAGTACCCCTTAGTCCTGAAATACATGCATGCATGTGTGAGCAGAGGCTCACTGGCTTAAATTAAAGAATAGGCTGGAAGCAAAAAGCTGCTGAGCTCCCACCTTGTCTCTAAGCCTTACTCAAGCTTTGTCTTTGGAAAACACATCCACTCTCACTCCGTATCTCCATGGCAAACCAATGGCACTAAAGCAGCAATAAACCTTCCGAGAGATTTGTGGCATTTATGGGAAGTCTGGAAATAAGAGTGTATTAATTAGAGTTAGCTGTTTGTCTCTAGTTCTCTACAGGTCTCCACGACACTGCCTACACAAAAGGCTACTTCATGCTGCCACTGGAAAGGCTTTGACTGCATGGAGTGATGCCACCTTCGCATCAGCAGCTTCTGGCCCTGCCCTGCAACAAGGCTAAGCTAAATCCATGGTCTGCTGAGCCTCTGCACTTGGGGTTTCCCTCCTCCTACCCACCCAAGTGGTAGAAGGAAAGCAGCAGACCAGTCAGGCAGCCAAGCGCGCTGGAGGGCAGGAGTCATCCCCCAGCGATGCCGGGCGTGCGTTGGGAAGGCAGGCAGCCAGGAGAAACACCACCTGCTCTTCTCCTTTTGGGAGGAGGAGGAGAAAAAGAGAGACAAAGCAAAGGGGTGGAAAGACTTGAGCCATCAGCTCATGACCTCTAATCCCAGGTCTGAAGTACCCTTCCTTGGACCAGGCACTGTCATGCCATTTCAGTACCCAAGAAGTCTGTGCAGGCTGCATATGGGCCGCACTGAAAAATATCTTACAAGATATCTTACAAAATACCTTAGCATTTCAGTTATTGCATGTGCTTCTTTAATAAACACATAGCTCAAATGGAAACTATTTCTATTTTCTCCACTCTTATTTATTAATATTAAAAACCAGTTCTGGACTTAACGCCTTTTCACAATGAAAGAGAAATACATCTTGGAGACAAAGGAACACGTTTCTCGGAAAGCATCTTCAGTATCAGAAAGACACACTGAGATGGGGAACAGATGGGATGATCTCAAGATGCCTCTGGCTTGGGTTTAACTCTACAGAAAACACTCGTGTCCTTCCCATCAGCAGGGGTTACGGTGACTACAACACTTTCTTCAACCACGGAAAAGAAAAGCTGATGTGGAACACATTGGTAAGGGCACACTAAATTTACTAACACTCCATAAACCAAATCTAGGCAATTTTCAACGTGGCAGAGAGAAGGAAGGTGAAAAGCGATCTGCCTTTGAGCCCTCTTTTTGAGCCCTGCCCATCATGGCCCGCTGCCCAGACAGAGTTCAGAGCAGAAAATCTGACAGAAAGAAAACTATCAGAGAAGAGAGGGAATCAACTTTATAGTCATCTTTCCTAAATCACTGAAAATTTCACAAGGGTTGCCAAGTGAAGAACAGCCTGTACTGGGATCACCTGACAACTGCCTTTGGCAGCTGGAAGTTTCTGCTGTCATTATTGTTACTGCTTCCCCTATAATTATTACTATTCATTATTATTATTATTATAGCTATTATTTTGACTTTAATTTTAGAAATTTACTTTGAGAAATAGAAAACAAACAGAAAATGATTATACTTATAAAACTTTTACATCTTCTAAAACATTCATAAATACCAACATTGTAAAGTATTTTCCTGTATTTACAAGCTGCTCTGAAGGAGCAAAACATCGTCAAGTTTTCCCAAGCACTCAGTACAGACAGTTAGGTACTGCAGGTTATTGAGAGTGACAGAATTCTTTTTGCCCTGTTTAGAAGACGGGAAAACCATCAAAAATAGTTTGCTCTGAATGTATAGCTCAAGACTAGAGTCCTTAGTGACTGGTACTTTGATCTCAGTAGAACAGCTCATGTGAATGAGGATTATTTATGAAGACAAGAAAAAAGCCTCTTGTCATATTCAAAGCAATGCTTTGTTTCTGAGTATATCTAAAGCTTAGCAGCCCCCTAATTTAATCTTTCAAATATACCCTTTCTTTTTATTTTATAGTGTCCAAAAGGCACCTGATCTTACAAAGAAGCATCCTCTTCTCCAGTGCACACAGATTGGATCCACGGCACCGTGACTAATCACGTACTAAGCTAGGAAGTTTCTGAGGAGGATAGGAACAGCTAAAAGAAAATATGTTTGGGAAAGAAGAATAATTAAAACTAAAAATAAATAAATACTTAAATAAAAGAAAAAGAAAAAAAGAGATAGAGAGGTATTTACCATCCATTTCACCAAGTGCTTGGAGAAAAGTTTCAGGCCTCTGCCCTGGACAGGAGGGCAGAGAAGAGCTAGGTAACTCCCTTGGTTAGGACCTCTTCTGCCTACGCATATGGTACCAGATGTCATGACTTCCCCCTCCTTGCATTTCATACATCCCCCATCTCACCCTATAGACACATAGAAATACTGGATTCTTAAATCACCAGTTTTCCTTCAGGTGAAGGTTTGACAGCAGTCTCAGAGAAAGGATGACTAACCCCATGTCCAAGGAAGGCGAGCATGGGGATCACATTCTCCTGGGCGATGCACTGCAGGATTCTGGGTGCTCCATACAGCCCTCCCATGCAGGATGCCAGGGATGAGATGTACAGCCCTAGCAAAAACAAGAAACCCACCAAGGATACCTGGAGGAAGTGGAGAGAATGCAAAGTTGATTATATTGTTCTTTAAAGACCCCCCGAGCGGTCTTAAATACATGTATTTTAAAAGACTACATATATTTTGTAACACTGCTAAATGAAGACAGTGAGCCCTGGGAAAGCAGCAATTTAACTGGTCTGTGGCATAAAGTGCAAGCAATTAATACAGGAAAATTATCCCATAAAAGTAATTTAATACTGAACATCCTGTACCGACAGAGCCATTTGACAAACACATATCCAAGAATTTCTTTGTCACTTGGAGCAATTGCAGCAAAGCAGCAGCTATTAGATACCCCTTAAGTAACTGGAAGTGAGTTTATTTCAGGAGAGACCACTTATATACAGAGCACATCATACAGGAAAAGCTGCCCAGGCTTCCAACCATCCAAAACAGGAAGTCAAACCCCTGTGTCCCAGAGGGGAAAACCAATCCTGAAAGAAAATCCACAGTAAAACCAAATCAAAATTGCCACTTAAACAAATGGCATCTCAAAACATACGCTCCAAAGGATATAATACAATGACCCTATTTTCCTGTCTTCAATGAGAAAAGAATTTCCTTTGGCTAACATGAAACAAAAAAATCTTTCAAGCCACAGTGCTAACAAGGCTGGGTTTATTACAGGTTTCTAGTGAGCACCCTTTCAAATGGAGAGCATCTCCTGGAGGCGTGGGCTATCACACAGAAGCGAGGTCTGGGGTCCCCCTGCACAGGTCCTCATTGTCAAGAGCTGCAAGCACAGGCAGCATATCTAAAAAAATCCCACCCAAACACACAAAACCCCACAATATGAACGGTGTGCAAGAAAGCTTTGAAACGGGAGTGCTCCTGGTACCACAGCATAAGGATGTGAGCAGATGCAGCCAAGAAGAAGGTGGTCTAAGGTCACCTGAGCCATCCCCAAATCCTTCAAGGCCACAAGAGTCTGAGGGACAGCATCCAGCCACAGAGAAAGGGAAAGCATGGTGGGGTTACACCAGCACAAAGGCCAGGCAGGGAGAAAACCCTGGCATTTCGGTCCAGATTCAGCCTACCCACACTGAGATGAGCTGCTGGAGGTGCAGACATCAGTGGCAGAGGATGTACCCTACATCCCACACGTCCTTCGCTCCCACTACTCCCCTTAGGAAAAGTAAAGTCTAAATGAACAAGAGTCCTCCCAGCTTCTGCCCTTGTTGAAGTCAGGCAGCACATGCTTTATTAGAAGGAATTACAAAAATTTACATGTCTAAAGCTGATTCAAGCTACAGCTGCCTTTTCCTTGACTGTGAAATCCACATGCAGCCAAAAGGAGATTGGGTAAAAAGCCATAAAACGCTTGTTGTTTGGGGAAGGCATGTAAAAGTAATATTGTGGTCCAGAACTGTGCAAACCTCCTACCACAACATTACTTTTTCCCATGAAAATCCACTTGGCCTTGTGAATTTTATCTTGTGAGACAGAAGAAACTCGAGGCAAAGATGAGCAGATATCAGCCTCCATTAGAGCAACGGACAGGCACTCAATGCGGAATCTCCCCTTCCCTATCTTCTAATCCTGCCCTGCTCTCAAATATACTCTGAAGAAACAATCAGTCATGCCAGACTTCATATATTATTTTAGCTGCCAAAAATGTTTGCATTTAAATATACTACTTGACATTCAAATCAGGGTTAGAAAGGGAAGAGTCCTTTTCACTGAGGCTGATGAAAGGGTTTGCTGGGGGTTTCGAGCGCAGAGAGCATGAATACTTCCTAAGAAATTGGCACTTTGAGCTCATTAGAAGTGAAATTACTGAATCTCATTTTTATGTTTAAAAAGCCAAACAAGTATTGTAAAGGAGAAAAGCAGCCAAGCACTCGCTCTACCTGTGAGTGACAGAAAGGGAGACTTTGGATGTATAATGATGTCTTCCCCCTCCCTCTCTCCAAAGTCATTTAAATCTAAAGCAGCTTGTTGTAACTCAGACAAGCAACATGAATATTGTGTTCCATACTAAGGAAAAGAAAACTGAATTTGCTTTTTTGGGGGGTATTTTTTGTTTGTTTATTAATGCTAAATATAAAAAACCCCAATTTTCTTTACATTCTTTACTGGATGATGTCGTATTCCACCCCCACCCTGCCCTGAGGGCTTTGAAGTTAAAATAAAACTTTAACGACCACTTTTTCTTCAGTTAGATTCACTTAAAGTTGATTCTTTTTACTTACTCTACTTTTCACCCATTAAGTCATTGCACACACAGGCATGGCCTTAAAGAAGGAAGGCTCATTCCGTTTTCCCCTGAAACAGAGCTGATTTTTTACCTTAGCAGGAAGTGGCAGGAGCCTCACCAATAATTTTGAGTTTATTTTGGGGGTTGGAGGAAGTCTAGAGCTACAATTACTTAGAAAGAAACCAAAGCCAGTGTTTCAAACTGGTATTTTAGATGAAACCCATGTTACAAATCAGATAAATGGCAAACAGCTCAACTTTAAATTAATGACAAGAAATAGTGTCAAATATGGTGATTTTGGATAATGGCAAGTAACAGAAAACTAGCCCTCCCATACCCCATTTAAAGTGGGACAACGGCACACAACAGAATCTCGTGCTCTCTCTTTAAAGGTCTGCAATGATAAGGCTCATGTTCTGTAACACTGCAAGCCTCCCTCATGTATATACACCCATGTGGAATGTCTCGAGTGTAATAATCCTCTTGCTCGCCCTGCAATTACAGCTCACTAGATATGGAAATGTAAGCTTCGCTTGACTTAGTAAAGATAAGCAGTGGGGTTCTTTAGAGATTTCAATTCGGTCTAAGCTTTCACCAACGAGAAAGGATACATTGAGTAAAATACAGCATTTATCATTAGACCACATTAGCATATTTTAGCTCTTAAAGCTATTGCTGGGTGATTATGCCCAGATTCAGCATTACTGGATATGCTGGTGAATGCAAAGCTACTCAGATAATTGTAGACTGGGATTTGTAATGGGGAAATCCCCCTGAATTTCAATGAGGGATGTGTACCCAAATTCCTTAGGCTTTTGGAAAGTTCAAGCACGCAGGAAGGCAGATGGCAATGAAAAAGCTCCATTATATAAAACCACGCTGGGTTATTCAAACGAGTTACCTTCTCTGCTATCATGAAGTCATAGCGGAGTGACTGCCGGGTACAAATGGCTCCCAACAAAAAAACAAAGACCATGTACAGAAACCACCTGCAAACAATAAAAATAAAATGGGTTGGGTTTTTTTTTTTCTCCTCCATCAAGATAAGACCACTGAGAATTCTGCACATTAGCAGGGCCAGAAGAAGGTCAAATACCCACAAGCTAGGTCTTCAATCACTCTGCATGGGCTGTTCCTGCATAGAATCATGTAGGTTGACTAAGTTTAACACTGGTCCACATTACTTACCCACTACAATGTACGAGGAACAGCCACAGCATGACTGTACCGTACCCCTGAGGGGAAGCTATCTGTATGCCTGATTTGTGCATGAGGTGAATAACCCAGTCCCAGGGACAGACTGTACGGCCTGTAGTGACAGGACCAGGGGTAACGGTTTTAAACTAAAAGAGGGTAGATTTAGACTAGATAGAAGGAAAAAATTGTTCACAATGAGTGTGGTGAAACACTGGCTCTGGTTGCCCAGAGAGGTAGTAGATGCCCCATCCCTGGAAACTTTCAAGGTCAGGTTGTATGAGGCTCTGAGCAACCTGCTCTAGTTGGAAAAGTGCTTGCTCACTGCAGGGGTTTGGACTAGGTGACCTTTAAATGTCCCTTCCAACCCCAACCATTCTCTGATTCTGCAGGCACAGAGGTCCCCTCCCTGCATCCAGCAATAATGTTAAACACGGCAGCTGCTCTGCTCTCCAACTTCAGTCATGATTCTCCTCAGGTGTCCCTGGCCTTTCCAGTGCTCAAGTGGAGGAATAAGCTAGTCTGTCTCTAAAGTGCAGGCAGTAGAGATGTGAATGACCACAGTCCATCCATTTATTACACTTCTGTGTCCTGTGAAACAACCTCACTTAGAACAACCACCAATTTCACCAGGAACCTCTCTAAATTCTAAAGATCCTTCCTTTCTGTCTGAACCTTGGTATGCAATTAAAAGTAACAAATTACAAAGCAATTTAAGTGGCAATGAAAGGAGACTGAAAAACCTACTGAGGTTTTTTTTTTTTGTAACATACAACAGTAGTTTCCTCCTGGAAGAAGCATTTCCTGGGGGAGAGCTCTGCTTGGGGTGCAGGGCTCATGCATTCCCCTGGCCTTGCAAGTAGGCAGGTCATGCCACTTGTCTTGGCCCCATTTTCCCAATAACAAACATTTTTTTTATATATATATATTTTCTATTTACGTAGAAAAAGAAAGCACTTTGAAATCAACAGCAATAAGTGACAAAATGAGGCACCTCGAGCCTTCCAGAACTCTGCACCCTGCTCTGCAGGAGAACAACTGCTCCAGCACCAACAGACTGATCGCATCCACATTAATGAGCCCATTCTCCAACCCGCCCAGAGTAGGTGGTGGTAATGGATGACAGTTTGAATGAGAGCCAGACTTTAATTTTCCAGATGGCTGAGTAATAAAAGGTTGATGGGAATATGAAATGGATTGGTCACATCCAGGGCAGTCTCCAAAGAAAGAATTTCCCCCAATCTATGACTTACGAGGTGCCAATAGCAGCCAGAGACCCCAGGGGGATGTTGGTAGCAGGCTTCTGGAGATCTCCACTCATATTGAACCCAGCCATCACACCTGTATTTCGTAGACATAAATGCAATTTAGAGTTAATCTAAGTTATAGCATATATAAGGCATATTACAATATGTAATATAATTTATTCAATCAGTTAATTGATTGCTTCAGAACAGCAACTATCACTTCATTGCACTGCCATACACACAAATACTGACTCCCATCAGAAACTATTCATGTCTTTAATAGAAGCAAGCCACCACCAACACATCTACAAAGAACCCTTTGTCCAGTTTGAACAATGCTGGGAGGGAAAGAGGAAAGGGAAAAAAAAAAAAAAAAAGAGGAGAAATCTGAAATCTGAACAAACCCCATCTTATCTTAATGCAAACCTCACAGAAGACAGAAGACAGTGCTGTCCAATTGTTGAAAAGAAAAATGCTACCGTTCATCACGGCCGCGCATTCAGCAGGTGGTACTACCCCCTCCCCGACCAGATCCATTACACATCCCTGCATTCATCAGGGACAACCACCATTACAAAATAGTCCGTCCTGTCCCTGTTTAATGATGATCACATGCTCATTTAGCAGAGGGAATAACAATGTTCAGCACGTAGGTGGAACCTTCCAGCCAAGGGATCAGCTTTGGAAGGAGGCATTATCTCTGCTTCGCAGATGGGAAAACAGAAGAGCTGAGGGGACAAGTGTCCCAGCGTCATGTAGAAAACATGTAGTAGGACTAAGAATAAAGTTCTGAACTGTTATTTTAGGCCAGAGTACAGGGTATTGTACAATGAGGGACAGCCCTTAAGCCTAAAAAAATTACCATCTAAAGACTCAAGAGAGGGAAACAGGATGGCCAAAGGATTACAGTTTCCATGTTGAGGCTAAGAATCCAAGGTACAAGCTGGTTAAGAGGCTTTGCCCATAGCCAAAGGTGAAGTCACACCAGACTTGGCAAGAAAACGTAACTTCTCTTGTGACATTATCCCAAAACTTTTACTAGAAGACTTCAGATACCTGCTATGAATAAAAAAAATAAATAAATAAGTGTTCTATGATTTAGAATCCTCATGAGAATTTGGACGATTTGAAGTCAGGAAAGAGGAGGCTCTTTAAGACACTAACTTCTGCTCATCCCTGTCCCATCCCTTGGATGTCAGAATAACATCTTCATAAGGACACACGGGCCAGGTGCCAACCAGCAGTGCTCATGGGACGGTCCCTGGGAGCTGGGGTGAGATCACCACAGAACAATGAGAAGGAGGATGCCAATGCTCCAGCGCTTGTAGCATCTGCCAGCCCCAGCAGCAGGAGACAGACCACACGTTGCTCTGCCACGTGGCTGCCGAGTCCTCATTTTCAGAGGGCACAAGAATGATGAAGTCAGTCTCTACAGCTGCAAATCTGAGTGACTACAGCTCTAAATCAGTGACAACCCATTGCATTTTAAAGATCAAACATTTATTGCTGCCTGGGAAGTTTTTCTCCCAAGATGAAGGGTAGAGAGAAGTGTGGGACAAATCCCTGGGTAAAGGGAACAAACCCAGCTTGGCCAGATGAATGCCTTCACTACAGACATTGCATGGCCACTACCAATGGACTGTCAACAGGGAGCAATTGTTGGGTTGCTGAGGAACAGGGCTTCATCTCCCTGCTCTGTCCCATGCTTTGCTGTGCATCTTCATAGGTCCATCTCCCCATCTACTTGATGGGAAATGTAACACTTCCTCTCCTTGCTGTGCTGCTGAGAGGATAGCACATTAATGAGCACAAGGCACTCACACATTGCCAAACATCAGCTAAGCATCTAGGCTTTTATTTATTATTAATATTTTTGCCTTAATCATCTTTTTTTTCCCCTTGATCATTCCACTCAGCAGACACCTTTATCTATCCTCCTTTTTACCACAAAGCCAAAGGCCCAACAGCATCTCCTCAGTTGCAATGGGCTTATGGCATTCCTCAGCTCCTGGAAGACCTGTCTTTCAGATTCAGACCAGATTTTAATCCTTGATACCACACCAAAAACATCACAAGTCAAAAGGAGTTTCTTAATTTTCTCCTGGAAGGCTGTTCTGTGGACGTACTTCTGAACAGCACTGCTAAAAGCCCATCAACAGGTGTGCTTTTGCTCAGATAAAGCTTCCAAGCACTGTTCAAGCCCTGCTCCCTTTAAATAGCTATACAATAGGCTTAGCTGCAGGTGAGAAAGTTAGGAAGGCAGAAAACCATGGAAATGGTCACAAACACCATGCTAATTGAAGTCTCTACGAAGCACTCCTCGGTGACGTGCTACTTTGCAATTCAGGGGCAAAGTAGAAAGCTCAGAATATTCTGAATTTTTCTTTCAAAGGGAGAACACTGTTGTCAGGACAGCTGTTAATCTCATGTGCCTCTTGGCCAAGTTTGCCAAACATCTGACACTACTTCTAAATCTTCCAGCTTGAGCTTGACTCACCTCTCCCTCATCCAAAGTCCTGCCTCAGCAAAGCACTGGGGAAACACCAAAATGGTGTTTTCTGGAATGAATATGAAAAAAGTTGAAGAGATGTGAGTCACCAGCGCAGCAATGACTGCACAGCCCAGGCCACCTCATTGCTTTCCTCCCAAAGACCCACGCATATTCACGAGCAGCCAAGAGATGACCTGCCAGAGCCCACATAAACAAAATCTTGAGATCAGTGATTGACCTCCTGTCTGGCAGCAACTAGGGGTCAGATCCAGGCCAGGGCACAGAATTAGATTTTGTTAGGACCCCTAGGAGGTCATCAGACTCTCATGGCTTCTACTGCCAAAGGCCAAGGCCACCACAGAGGGAACCAAGACAGTTATTCTCAGCCACCCAGGCCAAAGCCATCTCCTCTGTGCTGCAACTATGCCTCTGACTTGACTAGTACAAAAGGAGATTTCTTCCTCCATAGACCTGTCCCTAGGGAAACAGTCAATCCCTGCTGAACTTAAGCAATCGTATCTGCAGATTGTCCATGGAGAAAATTATCCACCTCTCTGTTTCAAAGAGATAGCAAGCTGGATTTTCCACACTGGCTATTATCTCAGAGAGCAGCAGATAATGACAAAGCTTCTGGACAAGGCAGCATGAAAACATGGTCAAGTCAGCCAGGAAATTATGGCTGAGACAGTCTGTACATTGCTGCTGTTCCCAGTGCAGTGCTGTCCTGGGCATCCTCCAGGCAGTGGATACGTGCACAAGGGGACCACCTACATTGTAAATAAGCCACAACCATCAGCTCCACCAGCTCTGGCTTCTAACTCCACCAGCTACGGTTTATAACTGCAGATAGGACTGCTTGCAAACGCCCATTGCATTTTCCAGTGAATTAACTATAAAATATAGAAGTGTGGGTTTTTTCCTTCACCCAAGAGATGAAGAATGGAAAAACTTAGATAAGAATTGTAGCTAATTTTTTTTAAAGGGCCAAATTCTCCACTGATGTAAGCTGGCACCTCTCCATGGACTTCAGTGGAGTTGTGCCAGTTTACATCATTCAGTAACTTAGACCAAAACTTCTAAATCCATTTGCTGTCATCTTGCAAGTGCCAAATATGGATTATTTCAGAACTGGTTTCAGTACAATGATATTTTCCACTAACACCGCTTCAAACGCTGCCTTACTTTCTTATATCACATGACAACACTCTTCTTTCATTAGACAAAAAACTTTGGGGATTTAGTAGAAAAAGAAAAACATTCTCTGCACAACAGAAACGACATTTATCTTCATTTTTAAAATGCATTGATGGTTGTGTGGCTGCTGCTAGGAGCTGAATGTGGGCAGGCAGCTCCTGAGATTCCTTTCCTGTGCAGAGCGGGGTGTTTGCAGATCACAGCGCGGCAACAAAACGTGTGTGTTGAGATGGTATTTGCAAACGTGCAGAAAAACACCTGGTTAAAGCACAGATTCTCTGCAGGAGTATGCTCACATCTTCTGTAGTGAGTACGTTCATCTTTTTTGTCCAAAGCCAGTAAATCGGAGTCTTCTATGCCCGTGCGCTCCAATGTAGACCAGCTCTAGATGTATGTTTTGGATCGCTCTGCTACTTCTCTATTATTAAATGACATACTTGGGGGAATAAAGCCAGCTGCACTGCACTTCCAGCTGAACAGCTTTAAACAGCTATTACCCAGGAAGCAAACAGACCAGCCTCTGCTTACCACCACTCAACCAGGATAACTTCACTTGTGTTGCTGGAGCCATACCGATAAGAGAGAAAACAGAGAAAACAACCCAACCTGGAGCAAAAGGATCCAAGAAGGATGCTCGTAGGAGGTAACATGTCTACAAAAGGCATCCTGTCCCCTCTAGCCAAAGCACACACCTGGCTGCTCCTCCTGACCCTTTGGTCCAGGCAAGGTTCTCCCGAAGTGTCTGTCCCTCTTTGCTTTTACAGCTACTAGCCTGTATTTCTGAAGTTTCTGTTTCACTGGTTTTTATGATGGAATTGGACAACGTAACTCAACTTTTCAGTACCCCCCAGAGACCAGACTTAAACCAGTTGAATTGAAATAACCATTTCAGAGGGCGAGGGAAGAGCTTATCCTGAAGAGATCAAAATAGTTTCACATCAAAGAGGAACATTTAATCTCAGAAAGGCCCAAACATCTTGTTCCACAATTTCCTAAACATTTTTTTTTTCAAAAACTTTGTTATCAAAACAGCATCTTAGATTGTAAACTAACATATGCTAAAAATTAAAAAGAGTAAACACAACATTTAATAATTAAAGATAAACAGAACATTGCTTTGGGTCAAAGAAACGTTTCATACTGGCTCAAAGTAACCCTTCAAAACTAAACAAGAGATTGTTTTGCTGAAACTTTCCCCAAATTTCTGTTGCATCTTAACGCAAAGGACTGTGCTTCCAGGGCTTTGCTCGGGCCATTGCGGGGGGCCCAGCAGAGGTGGGCATCATTTGGGGGTGGTGCTGGGCAAGGAGAAGGAGCATGGGCTGGAGGTAGCAGCCTGGGAATAACGTTCATATGTCCCTGATGCTCCTGTTCACGTGGAACTGCCGGAGACTGACACTGCCACTTACTTGCAACCTGCATCACACTGCCTGACCAGCATCAGAAGCACTGGCAATCCTATCACATCTCTCTGTTACTGGCGCTGCCAAACCCAGCCCTGAAATGTCATCTCCAGTTTTGCAGAGCGCCTGTCCTGATGGTGAGCTCAGGCTGCATCCAGGCAGTGCCTGCAATGCGGTGGGAAGCAGCTCTGCTCTGGCACACGGGACCTGAGAAATCCGGGGTGCCCTCTGCAGCCCCAGCATCCCAGCCCCATTGTGGGGAAGGAAGTGAGAAAAGCCAACGAGGGTCAGGCGGGACGTGGGGGAACCAGCCCTGACTCATCCCAGCCCTAAGAGATGTGAGCTTTATTCCCAGCACTTCTAGATTTGCACTGGGGTCCCCATTTCTGATCTGCAGCAGAGAAGTCTTGACTCCTACCCTAAAAAATCCTTAATTAGATTACAAGTTCTTCCACGTAGAGCACAAAATGCAGCCCTATGTTTCATTAGGCTCCTGAACGCTGCAGTGGCACAAACAGCAATAACAGGAGCAGTAGCAAAGTTATAGGGTATCACTAACACTGCCACTTCAAAGGAATAATTTAAATCCTGTAAATAGCCAGCAATTAAAAAGAACACATGAAAAAGCTGTGCAGCAACCAAAGTAATTATACATCACCCCAAACTCTATTTTCAGAGAACGTTTAACGTTATGACTGGTATTACAACTGCTAACTAACAAAGCAACAGGCTGCCAGGGCTTTAAATAAATTATATCTATTAGTTTTGGCCTTCTTCCTAACAGACAGGCATTAGCAGTGATGAAGAACCATTTAATATGGCTAATCATGGTAATTTTCTTCACAGCTTTGTCATAACTATTCCTTCTTCTATAACCAAGGAGCTGGGGAAAAAATGCTTTCCTGTATACGAGGCAGGGCTCATGGGGAAGGTCTTTTTTTGGCTGGAGACTTGCTTGGGCCAGGCAGAATGACAAAGAAGAGGGCAGAAGCCAACTTCTCCACAGGGCAAATAGTGCTGGCAGGTGAGTCTTCCAGGAGGAAGTCTACACAGAGGCAACAGCCAGCCTGATAAGATGGGAGAGAGGATTTCAAAGGAAAATTTGCGGTCCTGCACTGGGTGCACCTGACAGAGTGACTCCCTTCGGTCCCATCGGTTTCACAAAACCTTTCAGCTTGTCTCCCTGTACTACAGCAGTTCTGTGAACAACTTACAGGGAGTTGCTTAGAGCTAATCCTCTGAAAATTCATTCTCTAATCCAAGGATTCATCGCTATGGAAACTCCTTATAATCGGTATTTTACAGCTTAAAAAAACCAGCATTGACAAAAGATATTGTAATTCCAATTGATAGTTATTTCATTCCCACTGGAGACTGCCAGCTTTGGAAAGGGGATGTGGATCTTCCTGGTAATTTAAAGGAATGAATAATATGGAAGTATCCAATTAAGCTCATAAAAATGATCTCTGCTGACGTGAAAAGATGCATTTGTCACACCATGCAGAGAGTGGTGGGTCAGCATCATGAGCAATGGCATCAGCCCAGCTCAGCGACCTGCCCATGATAAGGATGGAGGGAAAGCCCTCCTGTGCTGCTCCTGCCCTCTCAGTGCAGTCCAGTCATAAGGCTTATCTAATAAGTTAAATCATGATTGGCACTTTTTAAAAGGCTTGATACCTGTGGCCTGACAGCAACGGCCAAGATCAGTGCCTGAGCCTTGTCCAGGGCAGGGAGGGATGTACATCACCATGTCAACCCGTACAGTTAGCCATCGATTTCTGACCACACAGACACAAAAGAGCACACTCAATTGAGCAGGACAGGAGTATGCAAAATTTGAGGTGCTGGACAAAAGCCTGAACATTTTGAATCAACCACATGAATCTGCTACAGCCGAATATAGTCCCACTCACCTCGCCTTGCAGCCCAGAGGGGCTCCTGTGCTTCTGCTCATCTCTGAGATGTGACTGAAGATGGGAAGAGGGGAAGGATAAAACTTAACCGTACCTGTGGCAGCTGGGAAAAACACTCCAAAAACAGTGAAGAAGGACTCCCCCTGGCTGTAGTCCGGCAGCGTGTTGTTGAACATAAGCTCTTCAGAGTAGCCAACAAAGCCGTGCTCTGCGAAGACATGGAGGGCAAGAGAACCTCAAAACCCACAGGGACTGCAGGAGACTCTCCGGCCCGCTCTTGGCAACCACCCCTCCTCTAAACACATGAGACAGCAGAAGTTGTTTCCAGGGATAGTTTGAAAGGATGAATGTCACCTTATTTGGGGTGGGGGAGAAGGTAGAGAAGAGGTCAGAGTGTTTACAAGAATGCAAATGCCAGGGAAAGGTGCAGTGGTGCAAAGTCAGCATGTTGAAAGGTGCCACCAGGCTGCGTGGCTCTCACCAAGCCAGAACATGGACTATAGGAAGTCCCGTCTGTGAGCAAGCAAGACATCTTCCTGTGAAACCTGTCCACAGAGGAAAACTGGATACAGGGATCAGCTGATATTTACCCTTATTTATCCACATCACGTTAATCCTGTTTCCAAAGAGAGCAACATTATGCTGCCATAAGACAACAGTGTCCCCGAGGAAGCCCTCACACCATATCCCAGTTCTGTGTTTCTGCCAGTAAAGCTCCTGCACAGACAAGAACCGAGATGTGCCCATGCTGTGAAGCTGCTACCAACATACACAGTTTCTACACTGGTTGCCAGTGAGCCCAGAGACAAAACCAGTAGTTTGTTGCAGGGTGGACTCTCCCCTGCAATGCGGGTTTCCTAATGCAGAAGGAATAAAGTGCTCCGCCGCTGCCCACTGCCGCGTTTCGCTCTTACCCTCCTGAAGCCACTGCTCTCCTGCTGCTGCCTTATCATCTCCAAATCGGGGACAAACGTGGGGTTATGTACCATGACCTGCTGCCCTTCTCCCAAATCTTCTGCAGATGTTCATCATGGCACAACAAGGAGCAAATGCTGAGACCTTGGGCTGTGCCCCCTCTCCACACTGACTTCTTCCAAGTCTTTCCATGGTCATACACTCAAGTTTTACTTTCCAAAGGGAAACGTTTACAGAAGATGGGAGAGAGGCGAAAGCAATGGGTAGGGTATCAATGTCATGCGACTGGTTGGCTGGGTATGTAATGGAGGATCCTGCTCCCTCACTTCGCACTGAAATGACAGTTTCTTCCACAAACCTGGATTTGCTAGGAATAATTGAGCTCAACAGCTGATGTGACATCAGGGCATGAATTAGGAAAGGCTACAAATGCTTATTGGTAGAAAAAATAAGCCTTGAAAGGAGGTTAATGAATTAATGATATATCTATGAAATTAATAATTCCATTTTCAACAGGCTTATTAATAGAGTATCTTAATTTGTGGAAACTTGTCCTTCCTGTCAGTAATCCAAATGCTTGTGCCAGCTGGGGATGGGAGCTGAGCAAAATCAGCTCCTTTTTTTCTCCTGCCACTACAATCTATTTCCACAAGACATGTGACTGCAATAACTTGAATTTTCTCATTAGCAGGCAGGATGTTGTTTATGGCTGCACAGGGTGATGGCCAGAAATTAAAAAAAGACTCCATCAAAGCTGTCCTGTGCCTCAAAGACAACATTAATGATCTTTGGACAATAGATTAAACCGGAAAATTAAATCAGAGCTCTGAACACAAGACGTATCCATTTAAAGTCTCAGAATATAACTAACCACAGAGCTTTGAAGTTGCCACAGAAAAATCCTATAGATAATCAGAAGTTTCCTAGTACATCTGCATTCATTGTGTTGCCCAAAGATGGATGGAAACACACTGATAGAAGAGGTCTCCTGCCGCTAGGCTTTTCAAAAGCACCAGATATCTTCACTAGGAACAAGTCCCAGACAACACTTGAAGAGAATAAGCTCAGCGTAACACACTGACCTCTAGACCTTGAAGATGTCTGCAGAAAGTGCAGCTTCTGGAGAAATAAAGGTGGAATTTGTGTAGGTTGTACATTTCTGCAAGACCAAACCTGAGCTCTTTCAAGTGGAATTCATGCTGACGACAGCATGGCACATGGGCTGGCTGCAAAGCTCCAATCAAACTGCTCAAGGAAAATTTCAGTCCCTTGCCAAGGATTTTTACATGAAGTGCTTGTAGTAGAAATGTTAATCTTTCATTAGTAAAACAAAAGGAGTGGGGAAAAAAAACCGCCAGTCATCTTGTCCCAAGAAGACCTGCAGACCTTCTCCAACCTGTGCTTCACAGGAGCAGCATCAAATACATCTACATTGCTCTTGACAAATGTTTAACCCATCGATTCTTAAAAATCTTCTGTAAAATGGTCTCTAGCCTCTCTTGATGGTTTACTCTTATATTTCCCTGTCTTTCTCATTTAGGTTTCCCCTAATGTTTAACCAAAATCACCCTGTTTGAAGTTCATGATGCTATTTCTTGCCTGGTCCATAAGCTATTTGCATGTTTTTGTGGCATCCTTTCACCTACTGGAAACAGTTCCCATGCTGCAATGGCACAGTCAGCAGCTTCTGCCAGGCTGTAAAATTCTATGTTTGTCTTGATCAGACCACAAATCGTCCTTTTCATACCACTTCCTCAGCTTGTGCAAGGTCATCTGGAAGTCTGACTCTCTCAGCAAGGCTGCTTCGAGCCCATCCCACCTGGGGTAATCTGCAAATTGTATCCCTGTATTCTCTTTTCCATCATCCAAGCAGTTAAGGAAAACATCAAATAACACCAAACCAAAACCAGACTCTTGCAGAACCTCACCAGGCACAGCATCCTGCTTTGTGAGTGAACCATCTCCAACTGGAGTGCTCCAAAAAGGTTTTAGGGCTATATAATTCAACAATGGGCTCATTTAGGCACTCTGGGTACCTTGTGTCTCTTTTTCATTCAAAAGGTCAACTATACAACCAGGCTACATTTTCTGTGAAACTATTTTGGCCATCCCATGGCCAAAAGGAGACCATGAGACACACAAGTCCAACATCTGACCTGCACCTCTGTGCATCTGACCTCTGTTAATCTTAAGAAGCCAAACGATCCCTTGTGCTCCATCCACTTATCTGCTGCTCCTTGTCCTACTTTATTTCCAGAAGTGTAAATCCTGTGTGGAAGAGACAAAGCCCAAAACCATGGCAGATGTCACTGGAACCACAGAAAATGACAGCCCTGTATTTGTTGAAAGAGCCACAGGATGTGCCTAGAACTCTATCCCACTTCTGCTTCCTTTTCTTGTGATGAGAGGAAGCCCAGCCATCCCACATTTCCCCTTCATACAGAACCAGGAGCTCTCTTCTCTAATTCAAGTTAATCCAAATGTTATTTGTTATTGCGCCCTCACTTCTCCGTCAGTCATCCTCTCATGAAGCAAATATCACATCCCTTTTGATTGGTTTTACATCAGGATTTCCAATCGCCATCGATTTCAGCAAGCACGCGGCCGCGGAGCCGAGAGCAACGTGCCATGAGCATCTCACGGCTGCCCTCACGCCTGCGACAGGAACAAGTCATCTGTGACCTTTCAGCTGTCATATTAATGGGACTAATTGTAGCTGACAGGGCAATTGGGTTGAAAATCATCCAAAACAAAACAGGAATCAGCAACTGAGACCAATCGGTTAAACCAACAGAGCACTCAATCAGTTGTTCACAGAGTCAATTATCCACATCCCATTGAAAGTGCACTTCAAAAGGAAAAGCTTCAGAAGGAGGAGGGAAGGAAATGCAATAGCGTCTATATTTGGCTCTCTGATCTCCAAACAAGGCAAGATCATTTTATTATTTTGTTGTTGTTGTTTTGGGGGTTTTTTTTTGTTTTGTTTTTTGCAAGAGGATCTTTTCCCCCAGCTTACTGCTGGATACATAAGATCCAAGCCAGATTCCTCCCTCCTTGCTAATTACAAAATGTTTGTCTGACAAATTTTGCTCACAATTAATTTATGCAACCTCACAGCATCTAAATCCTGTCTTTAATAATCCTGCTCTTGGTTAGCTTGCAGAGGGCTGGAGCTGAAGTGCTATAAACAATCTTCCCAGGGTCATGCTAGAAGGAAAAGAATCTGGTTCCTTCTCTGTGCCGTGTCAGCCTTATGGGAAATGCACAACGAAGAGCAGTAACAATTTATTTTCATCATTAGATACTCAATAAGGAGCAGGCAAATAATGGATTTCTCAAGTGATTGAGCTGAAGCAAATAAGCAACAGGGCGGGGGAGTGGAATTTACTTAGAGCAACATCTGAATTATTCCTGTGATTTTTGACAAACTAAGTCCTTCCAGTTGCCCTTGTTAGAATGATGCAATAAACAATAAAAACCACCTAGCAAGTTGCAAATGGAAGAGCTTCCAGGATGACCATCCTCCATTCACAAGTGCAGGAGGACCACAGCGGGCTGCAAATCAGCCCAGTGCAGGTGGAGGAGGAGGAAGATGGCCAGGATTCTCATAGCCACCAGGGATGCTTGGGAGGAGGTACCAGCCTTCACCTGGTTCCACTGCTGCATCCCCCCTCTGCCCTGGCTGGTTTCCATGTCTGAGCTTTTCTTGCACTTTCTCTCACCTCTCACCCCATGGAAGAGGAGGAAAGCAGCTGAAAATGTTTCTGGCCCTTGGGACACCCCTTAGCAGCACAGCCCCTCTGTGAAACCCAGAGTTTCGGAGCAGGACTCAAGGAGGTTGGAGAACGGGCACAAGGTGAAGCTGTCCATGGTTGCATGGGGTCAGGCCATTATGCAACAGCACAGAGGATGACAGCGCTGCCAAGTTCCAGGCAACCTGGAGCTCATTACATATTAGTCAAGTCTTGGCCAAATTCAATAAGCCTGTTCACAAGCTTAAGGTTAAGTAAACCCTGGCACCGAGGCAGGGGCTAAATAATGCAAAAATGGAAAACCACCTTAAGAAACAGTTCCCAGAAGATGGTCACGTATTGTGCTCTGCTTGTGATTAGAGATTTTAATTATGAAGGTGAATGCTGAAGTCTTGAACTGGTGACATTTTTTTCTTTTCCTAAATAAGTAAGCCCACACGTTCCTGCCTAGAAGGTACTTGCTGAGATTTGCTTTCAGAAGAACAGCTGGAAGTGTTTGTCTTGCAGCACATTTCCAGGTCTGACCCCAGCATTTTCAGGATCCTGTGTGATGTAAGACATGGAGAGCCAAAGAGTAATTATATATCCTTGGCATAATTATCTTCTCTCTCTTTCCCATTTCTTCTTCCATCTCAAAACCCTTCTGGCATAAGCTCCAAAATCCAGTCGTTCCCCTTGGGCACCAGTCCAAGCACACACCCAGAGCAAGGTCTTGGTGTGGGTGCAAGAGACACTCAGGCACACCAGTGTGGAGAAAACAGAAATGGTCTTCACAACCTCGTCCCACAGCTGCCATCCTCACCTGAACACACACCTCTGCAGTAAGATAGTTTCACTCCTCACCAGCCACATGCTTGTATTTTCCTCCTCCAGACTCTTAGACAAGGTAAAGACACAAGCCAAGGGCTTCTGAGTTTTGAACTCCCCAGTCAGGTTAGTAACTGTCAGGTTAGTAACTCTCAGAAGTTATGGTCTATGAAATGACTGTCGGGTGCCATAAACCAAATTAATTTCTACATAGGTCAAAATGCTCTGCGTCAGGGAAGAAGTGAAATTCTTCCTCCAAAAGACCTTGTAATACTAATTCTCCCCCTGCCTGCAGAAATTCATTCATGGATGGTCTGGTGGTCACCAAACTCACCAATCACTCACTATCCATAGCCTATCACACAAGAACAGCATCTTCATTTGCCAAGGTAAAAAGTCAGGCATGCCTGTCTTTAGTGAAGCAATGTTCTGATGCCAAACCACCACCAGCAATAGGCTTTTCAGCATCTCAGCGTAGAACCGAGGATACACAGGATTAACCATCCACACAGAAACTGTGGGTGTGCAGAGATGGAAGCAAAGCCATCCAAACACCGCAACGTTTTCTCTTTGTGTTCCCCCCATTCTCTGCAAACGGTGAAATTTAATTTGAGGCAACAAGCAGCAGAGGCTCCCCTGACACAACAGCTCTGAACCAGTGCGGCTGCACTGCGGATGGCTCCGGGCTTCCCCAGCGAAGGGGGTACTTGCACGTGCTGGAGAACGATGCGGGTCTGGCTGACCACAGCCACCGTCCAGCAACGCCACACAGTAGACCCAAGAAAGGTCACTGAAAATGGTGCCCTGCTCCGGCAGATTGGCATCAGCAGAGAGGCATGAAGAGGGCACCAGGGTTATGAATAACACTTGATTCACCTTTCCCAACAGCATAAAAAATAAATCAATCAAAGCAGTGCAGTCACAAGCCCCGGCCCTCGGCATCCCTCCATGCACACGCTTGGCTTCCTGTGTTTGGGCTTGTTTAACACTGACATTAACAATCTCATTCCAAACGCTCTTCCAAGGCCGGGCGACTTCCGCAGCAGTGCCTTTGCAACCACCCAGCTCCAGCTCCTGAGGTCCTCTCAGTGGTTTTTCCCAGGCAAGTCCAACACTGCCATTGCTGTTCTCAGGTGTTGCCCTGCTGCCAGCCTGGCACAGGGCAGGTGGAGACAGAGATGGATGAGAAAAACGTGGAAAAGCTGGGAAGGAAAACAGGGAGAGGGAAGCGGCATTGGAGGTGAACAGAGGACAGAATGGTGGGTTTTCTGTGCCACCAGTCCACTGGCCAGCTTGCTGTGGGATGACACTTTGCCTTGAGATGCACAAGTAGATTTTTAACAGAAAGTCCCAGTCCTCTAAGAGACAGGGAACTAGTGAGTCATGAAAGCAAAGCATTTTAAGGGGCAGAGCTGTGCTGGCAGGTATGAAGAACAAACGTGACATTTGCTGAACGCATTCAAGGATACAAAGATGTTTTAACACCTTCTGAGATATCTCCTGCTTCACCTCTGGATGTACAAGTTTTGGCTGGAAGACTGGGAAGAAACAGAAGGAAAAGAGAAGAGCTGCAGAGGAGCAGAGCTGAAGGAGGATGGTATGCACTGAAAAGATCGATGCCCCTGTCTCCTGACTCACATACTCAGGGGACCATATTCACAAAAACCAGGTTGCCCTTTTCTACAGCCCCAGTGCAACACGTGTGCCACGTGAGTCAGCACGGAGCAGTGCACATTTCCTACGAGCCAGGAGCACGTCTGCTCCATGCTGGACTTTTGGGCAGCAGCCTGGCTCTGTAGCAGGAGATGGGGTACGTGCAGCCCAGGCCAGAGAAGAGCAAATGATACCTTTCTTCTGATACCTTTCCTGCAAAAAAAGAGAGAGGAATTTTTGTGTTGAATGCATGCAGGTTGATGATTATGCAGTGATAAAAAGGCAGCTATTACAGCTAACACAAAGGCACGTGACCACTCTGACAGATCAATGCTGAAAGACTGCAGAGCATCTGCTCGAGCTGCCAGGGCACTGAGAGATAGGAGAAGTGGGAGCTCCCCTGCTCCTGCCCTACCCCCCTAGCCAATGTTGCTGCTGGCAGCCCTAAGCACAAAAGTACTGGGAAGAAGAGGAGGTAAGAACGGGAAGGGACTGAATTCCCTTCGTAACTTCTTCCCTAAATGCCAGTTGAACACATTTCCTACCAAAGGAGCTCAGTGATCACAGACCCCAAGCCATAGGCAGCAGGAGCGAAAGGAGCGGCTCTGCCACTGCCGTCTCTCCACATGGCAGGAGGGTGCCACCTGAAAATCAAGCTCTGGTTGCCACAGTCAGTATCTCCCCACGCCTCACTGGCCACAGCAAGTGGCATCCTCAGAAATGCCAAACCAAAGCTAAGCAGCAAGAGGCAGCCCGGGGCAGGGAGAGAAGCCCCTTTCTATTTTTCCACTTCTGAATAAATAAGCTCCTATTTTGTCATTAGCACTAGGGAGATGGTTTCATAAATTAGCATGAACAGCACACTTATATTTCAAATTTTTTAGAGCTGCAAGTAGCAAAAAAGTAAGACAGCTTTTATTGATGTGGGTGGGGGAAGATGGATCAGAGGAATTTTAAAGAAAGAAGGAAAGGAGTTCCCTTGCTCAAGACTTTCTCCGCACTTATAATAAGCCCGGCAAACCCAAAATGAGAGATTATGTAAAGTCTGTAATTGAAGGAGCAAAACCCACAGTTAAAACAATCTAAAAGGGCCAAGCCCTGAGAAAGGCAACTTAAATCCCTTATCTTTTGATGGAAAAGAATGTGCTCCCTGAGATTAATGACGTGTTTACCCAAAAGGAAATTGCCGCCCTTCTGAAGCAGCGAGTGTTTGTTCCTCCCAAGCCTCTGTTTTCTGCTCCAGAGCTGATCTCCCAAACCTCCTGTTTAAAGTCAACACACAATACGGCTTCCTGCTGCCATGGACTCCAAGGGATCCCACCATTAACTCTCTCCCGAAAATCACCCTCCACCACACCTGCCTGTCCCAGCCACCGCTGCTGGGACAAAACCAGTGTATTTTAGTCACGCTTGGAGCGTCAACGCCGAGAGAGGCATCACGCTGCCGGCTGCCAGCAACCTTGCTGCAGGGGGATGAATCACCCCCCTGCATAAATATTTCTCCGTTGAGCAGGCGAATTAGCAAGCACAGGCACTGACAGCGCCGTTGAGGGGAAGCACTCGCTTGTCCTGCTCTTCTCCGAAGTCTCCAGGCACAGCAAACAACCGCTTCTCAAGTTGCTTGGGGTTTCGGCAGCGTGCCCGGCAGCCTGGCCTGCTGCAGGATGCTCTTGGAAAGAGGTTTAACACCAGACAGTGCAATGGTGTGCTGTGTTATAGGAGGCATGAAGGAGCATGAGATTTGTGCACTGAAAACCCTCAAGAGAGTGAGAAAACCTCAAGTAGAAGCACTTGGGGGGGGAATCTTAAGGAAACCTGCAAAAACCCTGCTCAGGGACCATCAGTCCTTTGCATATGTGACATATTGTCCCCCTCTGGCAAATGCACCCCTGGTAAATGCACTCACACTCCATTTCCATACTCCTCAGGAAGCATCCCAGCCACGAGGGCCACCAGGTCACGAGCATCCTCCTCTCCCTAAAGCCAATGGGCCTGCAATAATGGGTGTTGGCCAACAGCTAAAAATAGCACAAAAGGCAGAATAAACAAAGGGAGCTGCTTAAATCTGTCTCTGATGTTCATATTTAGCTAATGGGGTAATTTTCATTTGTGGGATGCTGCCACCTCTCTCAGATGGTGAAGCAGCCTATATCCCCCTCAAGTGCTCCCCAGCCACATCACGTCTCCTGTGGGATCTGGCTGGGTGGGAGGAAACCTGCAAATTCTGCTAATTTCTGCCCAGCTCCCCAGGAGCCTGCTTTATCTCCACCTCAGCTTCTCAGGAGGATGAAGAAGTGGAAAACCACCAGTGTACACAAGAGCACACACAGAGCCTACAAGGGCAGCTCCTCACCAGAAAAGCCCAGCAGCTCTGCACTGCTTAAATAAAGGAAAACTCAGGAATGTGTCTGTGGAAGTAGCTAGCAGAGCTGTTTGGCACTTATTCTGTCTCTACAGGATAGTGGGGTTTCGTTATTTTTTCAAAAGAAGTCAGAAATAGGTATTTTCTGCAGGTGGAATATCTGAAGTTTTGATTACGAGAAAAAAAGGAAGAGATTTTAGCATGAGTACTTTAACTTTATAAAGTCCACTTATGTTTTATATTATTTCATGCTAAGCACTAGACTTGCCGTAAAATATAAAATGCTTCCACTGCTATTTTATTTTTTGATGTGGTATCCACTACCTGGCTTGTTCGGTGGTATTCAGAACCGTCAGTGGAAATGGTTTTATTCATTACAGACAGAATGAGAAGTAGAACGTCCCTTGCTTCACCCTTTTTCTAGGAAAATAGTTTGCATCAATGGGATATTATTATTAATTATAGAGTGGTATTTCTTAGAAGTCATGCCCAGAATCCCTGGTTGTGGGAGGCTCTGCAGAACTTAGATGAAAAAACCCAGCCTTGAGAAATGAGAATTTAGGCTGAGTCAAGACACAACAATTGGAGGAAAATGAACGGCAGTTGAGCAGCAATGATGATGACACACATCCTTTGGACTAGTTGGAGTGACCTCCATTCTAACTCAGAGCTGTTCTCTGTATTGCCTGGGACAAAGTCTAATCCATGTCAATCAAATCCCATCTTGCAAAAGAAAGCAGATACCAAAAGGTAACATAATCTACTGGACCCTGCCACGGTCTACAGAGGCTTCTGCCATGGTCTACAGGGTCTTCTGCCATGGTCATAACTAGAGCATCCTGTATGGTCAGGTTATGGATCTATTATCCAGATGACACTGGTATTTCAAAAGAAAACCATTCTGTTTGTTGATTTTTTGATGTTGTGTCCAAAATGATAATTTGGTTTTATTTTGGGGAGGTTTTCATTATGCTCTGTACAACATACACAGCTCAGCTTCAAGTCCAGTTTCAGACTGCAAATCAAACTGGAAATCAAACAGCATTTGATTTTGGAAAGGTTGAGCAAGTTGTTATTATCTAAAAGGATTTTGGTTTGCTTGTTTGAAACTATTAATTGAATTCAGTTTAAATGAGAGAATACATTTTCCCTACCAAAATCACATTTTTCAATGAATGCATTTCCCTTTTGAGTAGAAAAGAAAACCATCGAGAACCACAAGGCCATCATCCAGGCCAGTGAAGGCACAACCAGGATAAAATCTCTTATCTTCAGCCAAAACAGGCCAAAAATTGTTTACACAAGCCAGCAGAGAAAATGATGAGCAGTAGATAAGAAACCATATCCCACACAAAGTTTTCTCTTTAGCCTAGGAAAGGAATGTGAACTAGGAGTGAGGAGGCTGGAGAAAGAATCTAATATCCAGAAATTATCTTCATAAATTCCCAAATAAAGAAAGCTGATTCAGGGCACAGCTGAACTGTGACTGGAATTAAACACCAAGGGAAAGAAAAAAAAGAGGGTGTAAAGTATCTCCATCATTTGAAAACAATTATGTAGCGGCATAGAAAAACCCCAGCAAGATTACATAGAGCTGTCCCATTTAAACACAGTGATGGGGAGAGATGGAGAGATTATGGGATGATATATATCATTCTTGAGCCAGTCAATTTTATTAGGTCTCAAGCATTAAACAAGTTGCTGCTGAATGGAGAGCCTGCACGGGAGGCTTCTTGGGGGGAGCGGGTGGGGAAACCCATGTGAAGGCAGTGTCCAGCAGGGGACAAAGACACCTGAGGTATTTCAGGATTTATTTACAAGCTCTAGGAAGGTGGGCTTAGCATTGCCTTGTAGGGAAAGACTAGATAAATTAAAGGTGAAATGAACCATGTACACAATCTCCTGTACAAATCAGGAGCAGCGTTACCTACTAAGCAAGTTTAAACCTGCAACAACCTCAGCAAACCCTCTCCTGCTCCAGGGGTGGACGCAGACTAGACTGGTTCATGCAGTGGCACGTCTGAAGGTGTCAAAAGAGGCCAGGACCCCCCCTCCTCCCTGGCAGCACGCAGCAGAGGGCAGCTCACTCCCACGCTCCATGGGCCACTCACATGGCACAGCCTTGAGAAGAGAAGAACAAGGTGTCTTCCAAGCAAGGTGATTCAATGCAGAAAGCAAGTACATCAGCTGCTCTCCAAGTTCTTGAGAGACCCAAAGCAGTGGGTTTTGGCTGCAGGAAGAGGGGGTTAGCCTGAGATAGCTGTGACAAGAGCAGGGCCTGTGAGGATGCAGGGGAGAATTCATCACTAGAAATCTTTAAGAGCACATGGCACCCCCAGCCCTGCAGGAGGGCAGGAACCCACAAGCCCTGAGCTCTCCTTCCCTCCTCCTTACCCAACCACTGGATGATGCTTCAGGGTAGTGGGCTCAGAAATCCCACCTGGCCTCAGTGGAGCAGGAGCACGAGGATGGCAGCCCTTGCCCCTTGTGAGCAGACATTTTACCAATACCCTGAGCATCCACTGGCAGAGAAGATCACTGCTCCTCGACAAAGTCCTACTGTGGGATGTCCTCCATCAAGGAAAAAAACCATAAAAACCTACCTACAAATAGGGCAGCAGAGTAGAATCACACAGCAAAGTTACAACCTAATTTTTTTATTCTTCTTTTTTTTTTTTTTCTTCTTTCTTTTTTACACAAGCTGCTTTAAATACCTACTTCAGAGAGCCTGGACAGAGTGGTGAAGCTTTCCTCTCCCTATCTAAATAAGGCCCCTAACAATGTTATCACTTTTCAAAACACATCTGTCCCACAGCTCCTAGCCCAGACAATTGGCAGGTAACCAGTTAATAAATGTCTTCGCCAGACTGTTGAATAGGTTGGCCCCAGCTCAAGAGTGATGTCAGGGCCATTCAATGCACTATAATTGGAAAAACCTGGGCAAAGCAACCCCATGTTTTTTAATAAATAAAGAGTGTATTAGCAGCCTCCTGCTTTTATTCACCATGGTGTCTACCTTGTTCGGTAGCAAAAAGGGATCTTTTTTTTTCCTGCTGCCGCTCATTCAGTGATTTCTACTTGGAATTTGATGCCAGTTTCCAGATGTGTCTCAGGCCAGGAAGTCAGCAATCAGCCTGGAAAAAGCCTCTGGGATTAGCTGCAGATCATCTTCTGACACACACATCCTTCCTGCACCCTCTTTTATGAAATTGGGGCACACCCCTCATGCCCGAAAATAAAATAAAACAACGCAGAGCCAAGCAAAAATCCCCAGATTAGGACACTTTGATTGCTTTAATATTAAATGTATGGGAATATAATTAATTAATTCAATCCATCAAAGTCCCCAAGGCACTGTTTGAGGGATCTTTACAACATCAGAGTGTTTATATACATAAATCACTTTATCAATTGCGGGTTCCTCATCTGCTGGAAGAGCCCCAGGCAAAGCTCATCTCTCACAGCTCCTCACCACTGGTACCCAACCAGAGAACATCAGCTCCCCCATATCGGCCACAGAATACCTGAGGGGATAAATCCTCCAAAGGACTCGCCCTCGGAGGAAGAAGTGAGGATGATAAATGAGCTTTCTGGGCTCTGTGTGAGCAACTTTGGGAAGCTAAAACTCAAGCGGGTGATATGAAGGATGCGGTTTGAGTGGAAAATAATCTCAAGCAGAAGCTCACCCTCACAGCAACGTGCCTTTCAAGCCTCTCCACGTCCCTGAGAAATGAACTGCTTGGGTTTCCCAGCCAGGAGAAGGGGGCTAAGCCCTCCACACCCGGGCTCCACGCTTGTCCCAGCCACGCGGTCCTGTCTGCTGCAGGATGGGGGTGGGATGCCCCGGCCCAAGGGGACCCAATTACTGTATTCCCAACAAAATATTTTAATACCCCCCCAAGCTTTTAAAAGGCTGTTGACAGGCTTCTTTTGCTCATGTTGCCACTCCTTTCATCTCCCCAACAAAGCACAACCAAATTAACAGCAGCCTTCCCCCCATTAAGCACAGCCCCCCCAGCTCCCCGCTGCCATGGGCTCGCTGCTGCAGTCGCTCTGCTCTCACAGGGCACCTGAGAGCTGCTGCCAAAACAGGAAAGCAGGCGCCTAATTGAAAGGGAGTATTTGGGAGTCACCCCACACAAAAATTAGCAGAGATATGCTAGGAAAATAAAAGAGTGGGCATTAACAGCCGGCTTATCTTCTTTTTCCGTGACTCTGATGTTCAGGACGTGAAGAGGCGAAAAAATTTCACATGCTGTTCTAAGGAGCTGGTCACGAAGAGGAGCATCCTCTCCTTTACATACACCACTGCCCCCAAAATCACTCGGGCTGATTTTGAGGTATGGACCTCCAGAATCAAAATGCAGAAATAGGTGAGACAAGAAAACCCCGCATGGCTGCTATGCAACTGTGCAGCAAGTGCCAGGTCTTGGTTATGGGTTGAGAAGTTGAGCGCTGCCTGATTTCAATTCCTCTGTGTTGGGTTTGATAAAATCAGTAAACTGTGCCTAGGGAGAAAGAGCAGAGATGTTTTCTGTCCCGAGAAGGAGCACAAGGGTCTCTGTTCCTGGAGTTGGGACAGAATTTTAAGGTGAGTGGCGAGGGACAGCTCAACAAGGCTGGGTTTCAGCCAGCACTTGGGAGCCTTTCTCCATACTATCCACCCCTGGCCAAGACCCAAGCCCGGGACTGTGACCTGTCCCCAGGGGAAGTGCCAGCTGGAGCCAAGGGGAGGATTCCGGATGAAGTCCAAAAACTCAGGCAGACCCACCCCGCCCTGCGGAAAGGAGAGAAAGCCCTGGGGGCCAGGCAGAGAGATGCTGCAGCCTGGCAAGGAGCAGGCAGGTCTAAGCCCTGGGGGCCAGGCAGAGAGATGCTGCAGCCTGGCAAGGAGCAGGCAGGTCT
>JANVCC010000022.1:32514348-32529472 GCA_025345505.1 Todiramphus chloris collaris
GGGCCAGGCAGAGAGATGCTGCAGCCTGGCAAGGAGCAGGCAGGTCTGCCTGCAGCCTCAGGACAAGAGATCCAGAGCCACTTGGCTCCTCCAGCCCCAGCCTCAGGCAGCAGCAGCCCCTCTGGCTCTCTGGGTGGGAGTGAGCAATGGCAGTAGAGAGAGGAGGAAAAAAAAAAAAAAAGGAGAAAAAGCAGCGGGAAGCCCTGCTGAGAAGCCCCCTTTTGTGTAAACATGCTCTGTCCTCAGACTAAAAATAAAGGCAAACCACAGGAAGGGAGTGAGTGCTTGGACAATATCCGATTTGGTGTGTGCCTGGGTGTGAGCTGAGGGAATGGGGAGAAGAGCAGGGGACTCCACCCAGCCCAACCACACAAAGGCAGCCGTTTAAGACCTTCAAGATGGACAGGCATTCCTGGAGATTATTTAAATCCAAATAACTGCTGCTTGGCAGATGCACAGTCCTTTGGTATGTGAGCAGCACTTGGAAACGTTAAGTGAGAGAAAAGGCTGCCATGGCAGGAACAGGAAAGGCAGGATGGCTGCACAAGGCCCATTTTACAGGTTCCGAGACCAAGAACTGTGAACCGAAACCCCATAAACGTGTCATAAAACCAGGAAGCAACCTGGGCAAGATATTAGCTGAAATCTTTACAGCTTACAGGTCCGTTCTCAAAAATGATGTCTCCCTCCTTCGCATCCTAAGTCACCACTGCAGGTGAAGAACAAAACCCTACACAACCTCACGCATGTGAGAGCTGCAGAGTGCTGATCAGGTCACTGCCCACACCAAAAGGGTCTTCAATCCTCACCCTTGCCATCAGCTGATACTCGAGGATGGAGCTTCACCAACACTTGCATGTCCCACCAGCAGCCTCCTCGCAGGAGGGATGCTGTGCTGACGGGTGAAATCACACCCAAGAGGCAAGCACCCATCCACGCTGTGCAGAAAATGTGCAAGACAGAGCGAGGAGGCTTCTTGAAGCCCAGTGCTCACCGTTGGTGCTGACACACCACTCAGAGGCCTTCTGGGGAAATGCAGGACTTGGGAGGAATCAGCCATTCAGCCTAGCTCGAAACAGTTCTCTCACATGGTAGTACTGCTCTGTAAAAGCAGGGAAACCCACAGCTCTCCCCAGCCATCCCTACAGCCACAGACTCCACTGTACAGGCTGCTCTGCTCTGAGGTACCAGCATTTGGGGCTGGGATCTGGCTACCATCAGCCTGATGTTCTTCCACACACTGGAAACCCTCCTCTCTTTAGCCAGCCATGGCTGAACTGCAGCAACCGCAGTGCTCAACTGCCTCGTTTCCTTTCTTATCTCTATTTTCTGTCAGAAGAAAATGACACGGTGCTCAGCAGTGGAGGAAACCAAAGACAACTACATTGACCTCAACTTGGGCATGTTTCCTGGTGATGTTTGTATTCCTCTAATTCTCTCCTCTTGGTCCCTTGTTCACTTTCCTACCACCAGGTTTCACCCCAAATTTTCTCTCTACTATTAGAAAGGTCTCTAGATCCGCATTAAAGGTCTCCCCCGAGGACCATCAAAATGCAACCACCATCCCCCCCATTTCCTTTAGAAAATAACTTCCTATGAAAAGCAGCTGTTTGGAGCAGGTCAGTCGCCTTCTCTGCAAAACATGTCACACTGAGCACAACCATCCTTGCTTCGCTCTGACTTGTGTCTGCTGAGACCTTTACTGGCTTTCATTTGGGGCATTGCTTCCATGCTAAATGTAATGCACAAGCACCTTTCCACAAGGCTCGCTCCAAGAAGGGAGCAGCTGCTGGTGCAGCAGCTTCTGTCCCCACCTCCCCAGCCTTGCACACGAGCAGCACAGATCAGATGGGGCATGAAAAGCCAGCTATGCCACCGGTGCTACCAGCATCTGCAGGACTCGCCTCCTGCCACCCAGCCCGGCAGCTCAATCGAAACTGTAAACCAAAACTGAAGGTCTTTCCTCTAAATCAACTTCAGCATGTCCCTCGCAACCCCCTAAGGTGCTACTGACCACAGGGGAAGCCAAGAAAAAGGTGACACCTTCTGTTTACTCAGCTAATTGCACTTCGTTGTTGCTGGAGCAGCTGCTGCAGCACTCATGGACCTTGTCCATCACAACACCCTGCATCTTGAGGTGTGTTTCCTTCCAAACACCTCTCTGGGATGAGGATGGAGGGAGGGAGAGGAGGGGGGGGGGTCAGGGTGCAAGCAGGGCTGTAGGTGGGAGTCCTGAACTTCCACCTTGCCCAAGCTGGAGCTGTCTGTGCAGGCTGAAGTCAGGCTGGGGAAGGTTAACAGGGGAGACTTGCACCCTGAGCTCCTTGAAACCCCAGCAGCCACCCGCTCTAGCCTACCCAGCTTCCTCCTTGGCTCCTCAACATGGCTCTGGGTAGCAATTCCAGCAGCGTGAAGCCTGGGGCCAGTGCTGGTGGCACAGGTCATCAAAGCCAGGGTATAAGGTGACCTCAGGGGTCTTTGGGGAGAAGAACTCCTTAACGGAAAGTCATAAACCTCAGGTTTTGTGGGCACATTGCTTAACATGGAGTTAGACAGCAGAAGGCTACAAAGAGCAAACAGAGGCTACAAAGAGCTGCAAATGCAGCCACTCCATTGTTAGAAAACCTCCAAGTGCAAAATAAGTATAACAAGTGCACACATGGAGAGCTCCATTCCCAAGATTAAACACCCAAATAAGGCATCTTCAGCCACGCTCTGAAAATACATCCTCCTTGCAAAATTACGGGTTGCCTCTAAAAGATCAGTACCAAAGAATAGGGCACATGTCTGGAAGTGCTGAACTCTACCTCTGCCCAGATGCGTAACTTCACAAAGACACCTAAGGAGAAAACCCTGGGGGGATTAACGCCTTCTGATCCCAAGGTAATAGACCCTCAGTTTTACCTGGATCAAGGTGTGTAAAGGATCCGATGACAAAGTCTAGCGTCGAGACAGCCAGTAGGAACAGCAGCAGGAGCTGGAGCCTGATGATCCACTTCACCCCGGCCAGGTTGATCCCCAGCAGAGCCAGCAGGACAGCTAGGGAAATCCCACGCACTGCCCAGATGTTGCTGAGGCTCAGGACATCTGCGATGGACTCTGCAAAGCCAGTGATGTACATGGCACCTGCAACGCACTGAAGGACAGAGCCCTGTGAGTGTCCCAAGGGAGAACAAGGGATCCCCATGCACAGCCCCCATGCTGAGCCAGGGAGGTCTCTCTTTAGACAGACAGACATTTGCTGTCACAGTACAATTTTAATGCTACTCTGGCCTACATGGGACTAACTTTTTTGCTGTAAGACAGCACACTGCCAGGGCAGCATACCTACTACTTGAGTAAACAGAGGAGGCTGGGCACGAGGGCCAGCAGCCCAGCAACTTTCCACTGGCTTTAAAGTTTACCTTCCATTCATGCTCCAGAAGAAACCACACTGGCTTCTCCAAGGGAGAAAAGGATGAGTCAACCTCTAAGTTTCCTCCCTTCTTCTGTTTCTCTGAAGGGTTCCAGTTCAAGACCTGCCTGAAGAAAGGCAGTTTGCTTCCCCTTTCACTGCCTCCCAGGGGTTATTTTTAACTTGGTGTTTAGTTTGGATGTAAAGTCTGATGCTTCACCGGCTCCCCATCCCGTTGCTGGAACGGAGCCTGAGCTTTTGAGGAGAGCGCATTGTGCAAGCCATGCCCCCTGAGCTCCCAGGAAAGCTGCTTGTTTGTCTTGCTGCTGGGCAGGACATGTGCTGCCCTGGGTGGCTGAGAGGCTGCAGGATGGGACATCTGCAGCAGAGGTTGAGGCCTCAAACCCCCCTGAGGGACAGCAATCCTAAATACCAGGACATTTCCCTCCAGAGATTCCCACTATCTGACATTTCAGCAACAACCCTTTGTAGTGCATGGCACCCCTGGCAAAACAGGCTGGGGCACACAGCCCAGCACAGACGGTGTGACCTTGGGTCCTGCGGCCACGCTGTCCCCCTCCATGGACAAGGGATGTGCAGCACAGCTCCCACATGACTGGAAGGGAAACCCCCCCCCACCCAAGCCAGCAAGAGTCAGAGACAACCTGTCCTTCACTGCAGATTCCTGTTAGACTGACCCGGCACCGCTCCACTGAGGGTGTTGGGGACAACCTGACCCATTCCCAGGGGCTGCAGCTTCATGTGCAGTTTTCAGTAAGCAAGGTGCGTGAGATTCACCCGTTCAGACTCAGACACCTGCAACTTGGAGATCCTGGAGAAAGATTGGCTTCTGGCATAAGCAGACACCTAGGTCAGCTACGCTCTGAAAGCATCTCTCCTTACTGGTAGCCCCCCTGTGAATGTCTCCACCACAGAAGTATCAGACTCTACAGGGTGCTCCCTGAAAAAGCAGATGGTTTCTTGTTTACTTGTGTTTAGCATGGCCTACATCACCACTGCGTGGATCACACGCATCCTGCCTGGCTGCTCTCTCCAGCAAGCAGGTCCCTCCTGAGCTAGCAGAGGACAATACCCCACACTGGCACGGCTCCCCTGGGGGCACCCACAAAAACTGCACTTCAAATCTGAAGCCAAAAAATCCCCAAACAGAATCAAACTCCGATACAGCTATTAAAACTGGGTGCAGTTTCTTGCCTCTCACACGAGGAAAGCCCTGCAGACAGAAAGCAGTACCACCCAACCCCAACTCCCTGTACCTGACCAACAGCAGTTTTTAAACAAGTCACGTTTTCTTAACTAAGTTTTCTTTCCTTTCACCCCAAGCATGGCAATACACAAGGACACTCTGAAGGGAGCAGAGTGGAGCAAGCCACTGCCTCAGCACCACAAGCCTCCTTGAAGCCTTTCCTCTGATGAACCATGAGCATCACCAGCAGAATGGAGAAGTTAGATGCCCACAAACAGCTCCGCTGCTCTGCATACAGGAATGGCCAAGGCCCCATGGCACTGGGACATGGGCTGGTTTCTCATGAGATACCTGTCTGGAAATCAGAATTGAGTTCCAGGCTGAAATTTGCTGAAATCAGTCCCTCATAAACCTTTGTAAACAATGTACTTCGCTGGGCGAGAAACACAATCGGTTTTCAACACCCATACTACCTTTGCTTTTGGTATTTTAGGGTTGGGCCCTCAAAAACCTCTGCTTCCACAAACAGGTCTCACTGCAAACCACCCCAGGAAAGAAGACTGCAGAGAAAAGCACCAAACCACAGCCCCGTGGTTAGAGCTGCAGTGACCAAACACACACACCAAGTGGATGCATGCTGCATCCTTTAGGGGAATCCGATTCAGCCTCTGCTATGGAGCATCCCAGGAGGACAGCAAAGCTCAACCAGGTCTCTGCTCACCTTGGCTGGTGCAGCAGGAGCCCATCTCTGCAGCAGCCCTGGGCAGTGAGCTACTTAATCTCCCAAGGCATCAGTAGCACGTGGCCAGTCATGCCCCACTTGCCCCAGTCAGACCAAGAAATGGGGAATACCTCCATTTCTGTCTGGACTCAGCTCATGATGGAGGTTACAGTGTTCCTTGAGCATCTTTGTAGCAGGGGAGCTGCCTGCAGCTGGTGCAAAGCACGCTGGGCAGAAAGCAACGGCCAAAGAGCAGGGAATGGAATCAGCTTTTGGGAGCAGGCAAATCATTCCTGAGCCAGATGCAGCCCCCCATGCACACAGGATGCCTAGGCAGGGGCAGGGGCAGCCACAGCCCAACCTCAGGACAGGCTGTAACCTGATTGCTTTCCCAGACGGGGTCCGCTCGGAGAGGGAGAGTGGAAAATATGACAGGAAGGATTCTCATGTGTGGCCCATTTCCATATCTTGGCTTGTAACTGTGTTCAGTTTGTATTTTATGGACACTTGCTTTTAATCTGGAGTGAAAGGAGAAGAGGGGATTATTTTTGGTTTGGGGTTTCTTAAGGGTTTTCAGAGATTTCTGGAAGCCAGTCAGTTAAAAACAAACCTCAGTAAAAATGCTTCTCTGCTCACCACGTTTTATACCGTTCAGAACATCTTTATGGGGGAGGGGGTTAAGTTACTGCAGGTTTAAGAGATTACTTTCCATTCTGGATGCTTACTACTTGTGTACTTCAGTGCTTCACCACTGCAACAGCTCCTTGGGACCTTTCAGAAAACCCAGAACTGTGAGGTTTGGATCTCGAGAAGTCAATTAGCTGTGGCCCTTACCTCTGCCCAGCTCTCTTCCCACACCAGCACCCCTCCTGCTGGCTCCCACAGAGTAGCAGCCGAGGCTTGCCCAGTCCTGAAGGGCACAGGGAGCACGCCAAGGCCAACCTGCCAGCCCATGGCCACTCTCTGTGCTTTAGGTGGCCACGCTAGCCTCTCCCACCTTTGCTTTAAGTCAAGCCTCTCTCCAGCAAGGGCATGTCCTGGCAATGTAGGGTAATTTGGGATGGGAGAGCACAGCCTGTACAGCTCACTTGTTCAGACGCCCTGTTCCTCCACTGCTGTGACCCGTGCAGGACGTGTATTGCCACGTACAGGCTTGCTCCTGGGCAGCAGAGAGGGGCTGTACACTCCCTGGCTGCTCTGCCATGCTGTCCAGCATACTGCATCATTGCTCACATATTACTTGGAGCATTATTTCCTGCAGCATGGATGCACAAGATTAATATCTGCATTACAAACTTTCTAAAGTTTCTGTAAATGATTTTTTTTTTTTTTTCCTAATTACCTGGCCAAAAATATAAAGGAGGCCAATGGTCCCCCCTACTTGACCTCCAAGGACAGTAGAGATCATGGAATAGACTCCTCCACTTCCGATGCTGCACTTCTCACACACCCCAATTCCAGACAAGACTGTCACCAGGGCAACCAGGATGACAAAGGACACCAGAAACATGCCCGTTACAATGCCAGTGTTTCCCTGGAAAAAAAAAAATAATTCAAATAAAGATCAACTCACAGCAACTCTGTTGAGACAGAATAAGGACCTATCTGCTTCTGGTCACTAGTAATCAATCAAACTGGAGTCACTACAGATAATAATAATAATAATTAAAAAAAAAAACCCCCACACAAAGAGCCCTACTTATCTAACTAAAGTGTCTGACTGTCAAATTTACAGTTCCTATTAGTGTTCCTTTGAAGAAGACCTGCCTCGTCCTGAGGCTGGACAGAGCTTCACGTGAGCAGGTCCTGCTCTGTCACTGGGTTCCTGCCTGAATCACTGATTTTGTCCTCTGGTTTAAAAAGAACGAGGTCAAACAATGATTCAGACACCACTGGCAGGGGATCACTGCTTATTTGCATGTTTAAGAATGACATTCTTAAAAAAAAAAACCCACTTTCATAACAAGAAGTAGTTTCAAAATTGAACGGCTGGGATCGGTGGCAGCTGATTTGTTAACAGCATCAAGCTCACGTTTTAATTTTGTGGAACATTTACCTTTAAAAGCTCTGATCCTCCCAAACAATGAGATACCAAAGAACAAAACCCCAAAGGCAACACGAGCTGGAAGACAAATGCTCTCCCAGAAACCAGCAGGCTGGCCCTTATCTGCGGGAGGCATGACAAGTGGCAGGCAGCTCTCGCTCCCCCTGCACCCGGGGGAGTTTTGTGCAGGGGATTCAGCCCCCCTGAAAAAACACAGCCCTTCCTGCTCCAGGCAGAGGGGGGGCCCCAGGAGGAGCTGCTGCACCAGACATGGTCTCGCTTGGGGTGAGCAAAACCCAGCTGCAAGTCCTGTTGGCAGCTTTAGGGGCAAGCATCACTCCTATTTTGGGGGGTTCAGTTTGACATTTAGGTCAGGTTTTCAAAAAGAAAAGGCACTTGGTACCTCCAAAAGCATTCAAGCCCCGCTTCTGAGCTTGGGATCTTCCAACCCTCTCGCAGATGGCTATCATTTATTTTCCAGGGTCAAAAGTTTTCCCTCGTACTCCAGCCCACCTTCCCCTGCTGACAAATCGCTCAGCCCGGCGCACAGTGATTCCAACTGTATGATCAGAAATCTCCTCCGGTGCCTAGTGCTTCGTTAACGTCTGGCTTCCCTTCCTCTGCCTTTACTCACATTACAGGCCATGTCCACACCACTCCTTTCCAACCTTGCTCCAGCAACGCTCATTTCTGAGGTCATATTAGCCTTGATGGGGTTTGTTTATCACCAGCACTAAAAGGCTGCTTCTCAGCTTTGGGATTGGTTGAAACCCCAGATTTATTTTTTTTCTTTTCTCTTTTTTTTTTTGTGAAACAACAGAAACATATCCAGGATGTTGCTATCATCATAAAATCCTATTTTGGTTCAGTATCCCGCTGCCTTTGACAGGGGCTTTATCTGGTCAGTGGGGAACAGAGCCAAGGTTTGCTATAAATGCAGCTGCTGCCAGGGTCAGCATCACAGCCCTCTATAACTGGTATTCCTTTTAAAAATTACAATTGTTCTTTTTCTTCAATAGTTTACCCTCAGGTTAAAAGGGTTAATAAATCTGACACAGTTCAGTTAAAAAAATATAAAAAAAAGGAAAAACCCCAAAAAGCACACATGCAAACATACACATAGCCATGGGCTTTTCCCCAATCTGCTGCTGGCACCAGGCTACAGCAGCAGTTACTTAATGGTCAATCCAATGGTTTCCATAGAAGAAAGGGTTAACGCAAAGACCAGGGAGGAAGGCTGGACTCACAGCGACAACAGCAAGAAGAGAAAGTGGGAAGAAAAAGCCCCCATTAAACACATGCTTATTTATGCATGCGAGCTGGAAGGGGTTAGTGCAGCCTTACAATAGTTGTTGAACATTTCGGCAAGATTAGGATCCCCTGGAACTGCAAAGCTTTACCAGCCTCAGCTCTGGAAATTTATAGCAAAAGCCTGACTCTGTGAATACTTCGACGTATGACAGTCCTTTGCCAGGAGAACTCTCTGCCAACCCCAACTTCTCCTCCCTTCCCTTTTATGCTAGCTTCCAGCTGTTTCAGTTTTTCTTTTATTTACTGGCTTTATTTTTATTTGCTCCAGCAGTAACTTGCTTTCAAAGGAGATGTGAAGGAACTAAGTCCAGGAAAACAAAGGGGCTAGGAAAATCATCCCTACTTCTCCACCACGATGACTGCAGCTCCCCTCAAAGCCTCCAGCAAAGCCATTTTCAATAGAGAATGCAAGTGTCTTCCTGCTCCATTTAGAAGATGTCCACTGTGTCTGTGACACGAACTCGTGCTTGTGACACAAACTCCTCCCAAAGCTCAAATTCCACCCTTCCCTGGAGCAGCTTTTCTTCTTCTAAGGGGAAATTTCAAGGGACAATACAATATTGTGCATCAGGAGGGAAGCAGAGGCACTCTTCTGGGCTCTGACCCTCAGTGAGATACTGCTGTGGATCCACATATAGAGTCCCTTTGATAGCAATGACAGTTTCACCTGGCTGAGGACTCTCCATTGAGGATACCGGGGACTCCAACGCTGGCATTATTTGGACAAGATCTGTTTCGGTGGTGCTGCAAAGGTGGCCAAGGAGCTGTAACTATGGCAACACTCTTTACCTGAAAAATGGTTATTTTGTCTCAACAATACAACGTGAGGGTGTCCCTGTTCACTGTCAAGGTTGGTTGTTGTGTTTTCCTTTTTCTGTTCTGGAGTTTAAGTAAGAAACAATTTACAAAGACCAGTTCAGCTTTCCATTTTAGTGGAACTTTTTGAAATGCTACAAAATACCAGAGGGCATAAGCAGTGCCAACAAGGAGCAGCACAAAATCAAAAGAACTTGGGTGGTGATGAAGATACGAGGTAAGGAGGTAATAAGGAAAATGACTATTGCCATGTTCAACCAAGTCAGCACTCACCACAAGCCATCCCGTTCTCAGGAAAAGAACCACTCCAAAAATGTTGATCATGCAGGAGGTGAAGACACCATCCCACGTTCCAAAAAGCACGGGTTCCCACACAAACAGCTGGATCTTCCACCAGGGCTTGGTCTGCGTTTGAGATACCTAGAGGAAAGCAAAGCCTTTGGTTTAACTTCTTGGGCTTCATGGGCAGGCTGCAGAAGTGGTGAAACAGCCAGGCACCACCAGTGGTATGGGCAGCCACCAACAGCTGCTAAGACATCATTTTGCTGCAAGTTGTCTCTGAGATGAAGGGGCAGCAGAGCTGTTGGGATCCCTGGGCCCTTGAGAAGAGTGTTCCCTGTAGTACTCTATTTAAATTCTTGTAGGCCAAGCAGCAACAGAATCCTACTCAGTCTGAGTGAATTAGGTTAAGATGGTCTTTTCATCACACACAGTCTTCTCTGATCAGAACACTGTATTACTGGAGGAGACATGGGACTCTGGTACTTGGGCCACCAGTGACATTGCAGAGCTTCTGGAACCGAGGCCTGACGCTCCAGGGAAACTGTAGTTTTACCATTGTAAATGCTCCCTCCCACCCTCTGGAAACTAAGTCCTCTCTTTCCCTTTCTAAATACACACCTCAGGTTCATGTAGCAAAAAGGACAGTCCTGTTTACCTGCAACAGAGGTGACCAGGAGGGGTTGCAGAGACGACAGAGCTGGACACTTGGGCTGTAAAGGGAAATGGGTCTCCAACATACCTGCTGTGCTTCCTCATGGAACAGCTCTTGGACACATCCCTCACTTCTGGCACTACTCAGGCTGAACATCGTATCCTTCGCCCTGTCTCTGCCTGCCCAACGAGCGGTCCTAACGCTACCACAGGCGAGGCTGATCTGAGCGGAAGGTCAGCTCTTCTCCTCGGTCAAATTCCTGTGGTGCTGGATCCTCTGTTGTAAAAGATTCATGATTTTATTGCACTTCCTGTGAAAGCAGAAAAGACAGAACACACTGCTTGCTGCTTTCTTAGTCTGCAGAAACCCAAGGCTATTACCTAGGCAGAGGCAGCAGTGGATTATAGAAGGAGCTGAACCCTCCCAGGGCCTGCCCATGGCACGGGCTCTATCACCAGCCTGCATTTAACAGCCCTTGGTGGCTCTTTCTGAATCTACCCACACCCCTGGTGTGCCCAGCATCCTGCAGCACCAACTCCAAAGCTTCCCTCTGTGCTTCCTGGGAAAAGTATTTCCTTTCATTGGTTTTAAATCTGGTGCCTGGTAATTTCATTGCGTGCCCCCACACTCTGGTGGTGTGGGACACATGGACAATGTACTTCCCAGCAGTACCACAGCCTGGCTCACATCCTCTTCAGCTATACCCTTTGCAGCTTAGAGCCCTGCCAATGTCACCTCTCCCCTGACAAGCAGCTCTGACAGTACAACACAGAGATGGAACTGAAGCAGATAAAGGTGTTCGCCACCGCCAATCCAGACTCTCCACTCCTGATGCTCTCAGCCACATCCCCTGCATCCACGTACAGGCACCTGTCTTCATGGTCATACACACCCTCAGAGGTACAGTCATCTTGCCTGCAGCAGCCTGACTTCACATTTGTACCTGCCACAGGCAGACTCTGGCAGTCAGGCTTAATTCAATACCATGGATATACCAGGAAAGCAGCAGCAGGCTTTACTTCAAGGGTAACATAGCACACCTTTACCAAAGGGGCAAGCCAGCACAAGCATTTCTCTGCCTCAGAATTGCTGGTTTGTCCCCTCACTGGGGTGGATTTTACATGAAGTTCTCCCTCTAATCATGGATACCAACTTTTATAGACCTCCCTCCATCTGGCTGCAAGTCTTAACTACCCCTGAATGGTCTTGTGATGAGCACTGACCAGTAACCCACTGCCTCCCATGCCAATTGCCAACAGAGCCTTTCAGGCCACTCCTCAGCACAGCTACACCATGCTTCAAGTAGGACAAAGAAGGATGCAGCCAGAAGGACCAAGACATGAAGAGGGCAGTTGGTCTGGATCGCTGGGTCTCCTGGAGCTGACAATTTCCTATCCAGTCGAGCTCACATGCTACAAGAAGCAACCATGACCACACATGGCTCTTATCAGTGGCTAGACCCCTTATCTGAGACCAGAGATCCTATTTATCACAGGGACGGTGACTGTTCAACCTTGGAAGCTAAGGAGACAAGACAACCAACAGAAATGTACCTTTCCTATTGCACAGGGAGAGACGCACTCAGAGACAATCACATCAGGGTCTGAATCCCAGCTCCCAGATCAGCACTTTCACCATCCTGTCTTTATTATTCTACTTTTAAATACCCAATAATAAATAACCAACGCTGCTGCTTCTCCACCATGCTGTTTCAGCTGCAGAAGGACCCCTGCAGCTGGGGGTACAATGGCCAGCCCGGGAGGCTTTTCTTCACCTTGCCCACGTGGCCAGTTAAGCAGCACCAAAGCCATAAGAGCTCATTGATTCCCCGATGATCCCTCCCCTTTTTTTTGAGGCAAATAACTCTTCGCAGTATCACAAATGGCTGCTGTTACAGGGAGATTGGGGCTTCAAGCAGGGCAAAAGCAGCAGGAGGAGATGAACTCTAAAGAAACAAAGCTCATGTTTTTATGCAAATAGCCATAGGAATAAAAAAAGGAAGAAAATACACGACGTGAAACAAGATTACAACTGAATAGCCATATTCTCCTAAGATTGCCCAACGCAGCCCTTCCTCAACAGAGATTTCACTCGGTAAAGGATTCACTGTGGCCATCCAAACCCACCTTTCACAGCAGTTCCAGCTGGATGGAGAAAGCTGCAGCCCCGAGGCCTCTGGTTCTCCTAAACCACTACCCCAAGGGAGCCCAGAAGGAGGTGGGTCTGACCCCCTGCAGCAGCTCAGAGTGGCTGAAGCTGCTTGTTCAGTGTGCCTGGTGTGTGACAACATGGGTAGGTTTGACGCACCTGCGGAGGACTTGGGGGTGTTGGTGGATGAAAAGCTGGACATGAGCCAGCAATGTGTGTTTGCAGCCCAGAAAGGCAATCTCATTCTGGGCTGAATCAAGAGAAGTGTGACCAGCAGGTCGAGGGAGGTGATTCTCCCTCTCTACTCTGCTCTCCTGAGATACCACCTGGAGTACTGTGTCCAGCTCTGGGGCGCTCAGCACAGGAGAGGCATGGACCTGCTCAAGCTGATCCAGAGGAAGGCCACAAAAGTGATCAAGGGGCTGGAGCACCTCTCCCAGAAGGACAGGCTGAGAGAGGTGGGGTTGTTCAACATGGAGAAGAGAAAGACCACAAAAGACCACCTTATTGTGGTCTTCCAATACTTAAAGGGGGCCTACAGGAAAGATGGGGAGGGACTCTTTATCAGAGAGTGTAGTGATAGGACGAGGGACAACTGTTTTAAACTGAAAGAAGGTAGACTTAGATGAGATATAAGGAAGAAGTTCTTTACTGTGAGGGTGGTGAGACACTGGAACAGGTGGTCCAGAGATGTTGGGGATGCCCCAGCCCTGGAAGTGTTCAAGGCTAGGTTGGATGGGGATTTGATCACCCCAATCTAGCTGAAGATGTTGCTGCTCACTGCAGGGAAGCTGAAGCTAGACAGTCTTTAAGGTCCCTTCCAACCCAAACTTTCAGACTGATAACTGTTGAATCATAGAATACTTGCAAAATACAGAGAGAAGGGCTCCACATACGGATTTCACCTTGCAGGAATAGTTACCCTCCTAGACATTTAAACCTCTTGTCTCACAACTTACTTCCTTTTTCTCAGCGTTAAATCCCCTTTCCTGCCCTGCGCTCCCATGCCCTTTCTGCCTAGTCCCACTCCTTCTTGCCTCGGCGTTAGAGCTTTCTCCTCCACAGTCGCAGGAAATTGCCTCTCCAGTACTGCTCCTCTGCAGCATTTCCAACTGCCTAATATCTTATTACTCAGTTCTGCAATCATTCACATCCCTACTCAACGTATGGATCCATTCAGCCCTATGAGGTAACCGAAGCAGACACAGGAGGGGGGTATAAAGCGCAGAAGTGAGAGCTGAACACACATGCCAGGACAACCGCTGCACGTGTAGCCACGTCCCCATCCACACGACAGGGAAGTTTTTTTGCAGTTTAGGGTCTGAAAATGGAAGGTCCTCGGGACAGGAGCCTCCCCCTTGCTCCATGCAGCACGCTACCAGAGCAGCATGTTTTCTAAGTTGCTGCACAGCCCAGAGATGTTTTCGGGCAGTATTATCTACCTAGGTCACCAGCAGAAGCTTTTTCTGCTATATACACATTTGCTGAAAAAAAACCAAACAGGAACAATTTTCCTCTAATATAAGTGAGCCTCTAATGCCAAAATTAATTAATATTACTTTTCCTGAAGTTTCTGCCAAAGACACTAACCAGTCTATAAATAATGATTGGTTTAATCCTTCCATACCATTTAGCACTCGAGAGAGCAGAAGAGTGTTAGCAAACCTCCTCACAGAAACATTACAAAGGCTCATCTCAATTTCCTGCGATGCTTCTATATTTAATTACAAAACCAGATTCCTATAGATGAAATTTCCATACCTTCCGTATCCTTTCAAAGCAGTATTTTATTAATTGTCACATTGAAGCTATTTCTGAGCTAAGCGTCGCCGCTGTGAGCTACTCAACAGCTGGCTGATTTTAGCGAGGAAAGGTTAATGCCTTCCCAAGCACAACTGCGTGTGGTCCCATGACCTCCAAAGCCTCTGTCCCTGCCAGAGGAGGTACTTCCAAGCCTGCCTCCCTCAAGGGACCCAGCAGCCAACAGCACTTTAGTTTTAATAAATCCCCTCAACTCCTCTCCAGGTCAAGTTCTTAGAAACACCTAATTTAGGGGACCCTGAGGAAGGCAGGAATCAGAGGGAAATAGAGCGGCCATCAGTGCAAGGAAGGTAACGCCATTCATAGGAGCGCTCGGTTATTCCTGTTACTCATCTGCTGCCGTAGTCAGGACAATTACCCAACTCCTTTTGGGTTTACGTATCTCTGCAGAGCAACTACCGTAACCAACGCTGCAGAACACCGGGGGTGGGCAACGAGCCCGGGCTCACCCCAGCAGCCCGGTGCGGTCAGGCGGCTTTGGTTCTGCAGAGGCCGCGGCAGTGCCAACATCTCCGTGCCAGCAACACCCCCGTGCCAGCAACACCCCCCTGCCAACAACAAACACCCCCGTGCCAGCAACACCCCCGTGCTTCTGCCGCGGTCCCCGCTCGGGGCTGCGGCCCGGCCCGGCCCGGCCCCGCCACCCCGGGGCTGCGCCCGCCTCTCCCGGAAAGCGCTGCCGGTACCTGCTCGCTCTTCCTTTATCTTTTTTTTTCTTCCTCCCCCTC
>JANVCC010000022.1:32529872-32850945 GCA_025345505.1 Todiramphus chloris collaris
AACCGCCCCAGCCGGAGAGATCGCGGCGGGCACAAAGCAGAGCCGAGCCAGGTGCCACCTGCGCGGTCCCGAGGCTGCCCTCACCGCTCTGGTTCGCTCGCCCCCCCGGGCTCGTCCCCGTTGTGGGTGCCCCCGCCGTCCCGGCCCCACTCACCTGGCGACGCCCGGGACCTCCCTCCCTCCGTCCCCGCCGCCCCCGGCCCCGCTCTCCTGCGGCGCCGCCTCCCACAGAGGCCGGCCCCGGGCGGCTGCCACGTCTGTCCGGGCAGCGCTGCCACCCCCCCGCCCCGCGCCGGGCCGGGCCGGGCCCGCAGCTGGACTCCCCCTGCGCGGCTGGAGCTGCTCGTTCCGGCCCGTTCCCACTCGCGTCCGCGGAACGCGACGGTTATTGCTTCGCTTCCAGGGAGGCTGAGACACCGCGGTGCCAAAGCGATCGGCAGCGGTGGGCGCATCGCCCAGCGTAGGAAACCGGACTAAGGAGGGTTTAGGAGCAGACTTCCACCGAACCTGAAATTCTCAGGAGCCTGACAAAAAAAATTAATATAATAAAATTCATAGCCGCTTGGTTTCAGCAGGAGGGAAAGCTGCCAACCGCAGGGAAACGGGACTCCGATTCCACAGGGGAGCGGTTGCAACCTGGTTTCAATACGAACTCACTTCAGCGTGACTTCCCCGTTCAGGGCTGCCAAGAAACCCCGTGGCCCTGCGCAGACAAAGCTGCATCTGAATTAAAGGCATGATTTTTGGATAGTCTCAATGTACATAGGATCAAGTCCACAGCTAGGCACCCTTCCTTAGAGCTTGAATAGAATTCACTGACTTCATTTACTTCCCAAACAAAGTAAGCCAAAATGAGTTAGGGCCATTTCAATTTTCAATAAAGTATCCGTACGAGACATTCACGTAATCTAGCACACCCGCTTTGATTTTCCAGTGTCCCACAGGGGCAAAGCGTAAGCAAGCCTTTACTTTTGGACAGAAAGAGCAAGGAGTGAGTGGCAGAAAAGGAAAGAATGAGTTTAGAGAAGACAGGATTTCTTAATGGAAGATGAAGCCTGAGGAAATGGGCAGATAGGTTCCAAGATAGCCCATTCCTGGAATGTTTTGGAAGGTCTCCTCTAGCTCCCTTCTGTTACACAACTATGAGGGAACAGGTTCGACCAGATTCTCTCACCTTGAGGGCCAGTGCAAAAACTGAAGCAATCTATCTTTGGAAGAACCGGTGAAGTCACTAATTCACCAAGGACTGAGCCTTTCCTGCAGGCACATCTGCCCCTACGCACACACGGGCACGCTAAGCAAGAGCCGGAGAAGTTTCCTGGGGCAGTGGCTGCCACTGCCACTCCCCACTGCTGATCACCCCTGCAGGAAATCCTGCCTTCCCGCTGGAAGTAACAGCTGCAGAAATCCAGCAAAAGCTATTTTCAAGGACCATGCTGACACATTAAAATCACCACGCACTGCTGTTAAAATGCATTTTCAGGAGTGCTCAGTTGGGTCTGTGTCTGCTCCTGTTTAAGTCATGACGATTCTCGACATTTTCCTTCTTGGCAAGAGGCCCCAGTGGGCAGCACTCCTTCAGCAGGGCTGCGAGCATTCCTCAGCACCACTCTGCTTTTCCACACCCAGCACATGAGCAAAACCATAGGGTGACACAGACTGTCCCTTCTCCAAGGTCAATCAACAAGTGACAGTTCACTTTCTTTAAAGAACAGGCTCTGAAAATAAGGAGGCAACCCAAACGCAAGAGAAGCAGCTCTACTTCAGACTACTCGTAACAAATCCGTGGTGATGTGGCACGGTCTAAATTCCCCCAGTGCACGCTCTAGATGGCTGCGTGACTCACAGCTGGCTCAGCCACCAGCGTGTTCATGCGAGCCTTCCTCCGCACCGCTCCGACGTCTACATCACCTGCCAGGAAAACCATCACAAACCATTTGAGAACGGTTTTTAAAAGGCCTAATTAAAATTTCCCTCTCCTTATGCTAAGTGCCTTAGCTCTACTGGGAGGAAAGGGGGGAAAAAAATGCAATTAAAAGTTAAAATTGTTTTATCAAAGTGCGATTCGTGGGTGCTTTCAGGGCTCGCAACAAATGCTGCAAGTTCCGCAGAGCAGCAGGAATCCTTCCTCGCAGGTTACGCAGGTCCTCAGGACTGTCAGAACATCTGAAACCTGACATCCTGAGCTGTGATCTGAGATTTTTGATAGTCCGTATGCTGTTAGTGGAGAAAGTGAAGGAGGTGACAAAAGGTGATGTGGGATGGAACAGGTAAGGGAAAGATATAGAGGTGTCAAAAGTACAAATGTGGCCCCTAGAAACAGGGAAAGTAGTGGCACAGAGGTCTGTCGGCAAGAGATGTGAATTTGAAACATCTACAGGTCTGACCTATCCCATGAAATGTGGATTCTTAGTAGAATGGATGTTAATTATCATGTACCTCGTTCTGTCTTCTTCAGTTGCCAGACATACCCGTCTTTTCCTAACATGGCAAAATGCAACCCGACTGCCACGTACACTCACGGCATGAACTGTGAATAAACTACATGATTTACCTTACCACATGGCTTAATGACCTACACAGACCCCAGGTCACCAGAAAAACGGGCTGTTACCTGTAAAGACTGTGTTCCTAGACTAAATGAAGAGCCAGCCTTTCTCTATTCGAGTTCATAGTTGTAACCAGTAAAATACTTTGCTTTTAAAATGTATTTTTACCTGATTTTGTTCAGTGTGTGATAACCGCAGTTACCGATACAGCCCCTGATCATCACCACAAACACCATTCTTGTTTCAATTCTTTAAAATGGACTTTCGGGCAACAAGAATGACCCTGTGAAAGCCAGCACTGCAAAAGCACGTTTCCATACCCAAGGTGGGGACTGACGCTGTCCCAACAGCTCATTTTCAAGTAGCTGCAACATCCACCACTATAGCTACGCGTGTGACCAGGGGACTAATCATCCTGTTTTCTTTGAACTGATGCTTTCGTTTAAGCTAACAAATTCCATCTTAAAGAAATTCCTCCTTTCCGAGTCGCGTTTTGGAGGAAAAGATCACTTTGGCACACTGGTATCCTTGCACTTGCTATCCATCTTCCCAAGCTGTAACTTTCTTAAGCTGTTCTGCTGTGTCTATAATTAGCTTTATAGCAACGATGATTTGAGGAATTGGCAAGATACATGGAAGGACACACAGCATTGGAGAGAAAACAAGTCACCCTTTGAGCTTCTGGTGACATCCTCTGCTTTGTTTTTACACATTGCTGCATGGTCAAGATTACCTTGCAATTACCCTGAACACATTCCCAGCACTTGGAGTCGCTGCTTTATTATCTCTCATGACTCAGTTTATCTTGTGACAAGACAGACTGATTAAGGAAGTGCAGCTCCTCAAGAGGTTTCAGAATATAAAAATTAAACATTTTGAACAGACCTTGTTCATACTAAAACAGAGAAACAGCTTTTATGAATTACAGTGCTAAAATTCTTTTGCCAAGCTAGTGCTTTTGATCCAACAGCAGTTACAAAAGCTCTGCTACTTCTGCCTCTCTGAAACAGCACTAATGATCACACCTGACCATGAGGGGAAAAAAAAAAAAAAAAAAAAAAAATCTATGTAAGTAGAAGTGAAAACTAATGTGTGTTCTGCAGCACAGCTTGCACTCCTCCCATAGCTGGGCCAGCTTACTTCTCTCAGGCTGCACAGTGAAGGTACTGCATCCTCTAAATGAAGGCAGCTATGGTAGAAGCCTCTGCCGATGCCCTATCTATGCCAAAAGATACCAGCACAAAGCTTGGTCTGGGACAAGGCCCCCATGTTTCTATCTGAGGGGCTTGAAAGGTGCACCTGCTGGCCAAACAAAACCCAAGCTGCAACAGCCCTTGGCTCTGCTGTGCAAGATAGGGAGAGGTGCCCAGGGAGATCAACTCCAAGTAGAAAAACCAGCAGTTACTTGTACACCCAGCAAACATCCAGAAGCAAGTACAAATGATGGAGGAAGGAACTGAATCCCGTGCTTTTTGCATGATGTGCATGGCTGCCAACACTGGCAAAAGTGATGTAGTTGGCTGGACTGCAAAAGAGACGCACGCACACACATTGTGAGATGGAACCTTACCAAATCATCTATATCTGCCAGTGATTCATATGTGTACACATTTGCCTGCCTTTGAAATTTGAAAGCTGGAGCAGATGCTGCAGCAGGGATGTTACGAACCTGAAAACCAGCCCTGATGCGAAGGGGAAAGATGCTGCGGAGGAGGCAACTTACCTGAGCGACCATGGTAGGGCTGCTGGCTTCTGAAAGGACAGCACACATGGGCTCCATTCTAACGCCCTGATCCCAGTGGAGACCTCTCTTCTTTACACACTGTATCTTCACAACTAAAGCAGACAAAAAAGCAAACAATATTCTACAGGAAACTACCTTCTCTTGACTTGGCAAGTGCAACACAGAAGATAATCAACAAACTGGACACTTCCAGACTGCCTCCCTAAACCAACCCACCTTCAAATATCTCTATTTTCATAAATTGCTGCCTATCCTGGAGCTACAAAAATAGTTGCTCCTGTTTAGTGAAAGAAAAATACAAATTTCAGAGAGAGAAAGGTAGCTTTTTTTCAGTGCTCTAAATAAAAAAAACAACCAATCATTTGAACAGAAAACTGTTTCCTTCTCCTAGCAAAAAAAAAAAAGTTCATTTAATGGATCGTTTTTCTTGATCAACACAAAAGATAGGTTCTGGCAATTCTTTTTAATGTTAAAATATTGAAAAATGTCTCCTTTTCAGTATCACTTTACTATTTGACAATTTTAATCATGAAAGTAAGTAAGCAGAAACTATCAGTTTTGATTTATTTCCACTGCATAAATAAAACAAATAAAAATCAGTATAACTGTCAGTGAACACAACTGTTAACATACCACGGTAAGTTCTTGATAAGCTATTTTAAATAACAATACCAAAACATGCACGCTGGAGTAATACTGAAACCAAGTCTTAGCAAGTCATGTTGCTGTATTCACTCCGTACTGGGTAAGTACATGAAGACACATGTGAGACAGCAGTGCCTGGGGCCTCCCACAGCCATGAAGGACTGAGTCAGGGCAGCTGTCCTAAGGCCAATTTCACAACTGTCTGTGCTGATTTAATCCGTTCCTGCCCTGTGGCCATCCTGGCTAGGGCTACTGGCCCCTGGCTAAGGCACCAGAGCAAACCTCTTGAGCGCCCTTTTCTCTGCCACCACACAAATTCCTTCAACATCCTCGGAAGGGGTTTAGGCTAAGGCCAGACAAAATGCTCCCCTCCCGCAGCCGCTGCTGCCCAGAGGAGGTTCCCTGAGGTGGCAGGTGGAGAATGCCCGGGTGCAGGCTCCAGGACTGGGGCTGTGGTCACCCAGAGTGGAGACAGTGACATCCCTGAGCCGCCCAGCTCTTTCTACAGTGCTCATCTGATCATGGCTCAAGTCTTAACACAGAAATTCATTAGATTGGTTTTTTCCTCTTTAAAACATACAGTGCGACTTTTAACGTTTTCTTACACAAACCCTGCTGTTACACAAAGTAAAATCAACAGAGCCACACATTTCACAAAAATCAGCTCTTTATCAGAAAGGACTTTACCAAAAGATTCAGGGAAAACAATGCCTATAACACATGAAGAAGAAAAGGCAAACACTCCCAATATTGGTAACTAATGCCATGGGGCACATCTCTGGGTTTGTAGGTGCATAAATGCTATGATCGTCAGTATTCTTTAATTATTTGCTTCAGTGATAGAAAAAAAAAAAAAATCTATGTAACAAATACTTTGTATACTACATGCTACAAAATGACATAGTGCACACACACACGGTATATTGTTATCTGATAGACTGGAAAACTTGAGCAATCAAGTTACCCTGTCTTACAACTGAGATTAATACAAAGTTCTGATTCTCATTTACACAAAGAGTTGCTGGCACGGAATAAATTCCCTCTAGTGCATACAAAAATCACCAAAGGAAAGCTGGTGTACTACTTGGGGTTTCTATTAAAGTGATTCCAGTGCAATCTTCTAAAATGACCACAATTAAATTAAGGTCAGATACTCTTGTTTTCTATAATCAAAGGAGTCAAAAGTGAGATCCAAAAGGGAAGAAAACCCAAATAAGTTTTATATGTCTCAAATCAAATATTTAAGTATTTCATTTAATTGTTGAAAGCATCCACTTCAGTTCTTGCACAACGTTATGTATCTTTACATGCCTTCATCTGTCACAGGAAGCAGATTTTGCCTGAAATTATCTACCATGAAAAATACCGCTAAGTCTATTCATAAAACAGTATTCTATATTTTTATTTTTCAAACAGCAAGTGACCACATTTAAAATGCATCATTTGCAAATATAAATTATCAAACTATTAGTTTAAAATAAAAGTTTAAAAATAAAGCAAAACATAACTTCCCTTAGTATCACAATACATAGAAGGGTATTATAAACCCGCAGAAGACTAAGTTAACCGTATGAAAACAATAATGTCAAAAGTGATGAATCTCATTAAGTCACTTAATGAATAAATCAATCCTAAAAATACAATTCACCATGATTATGTTAAAAAAAAACCCCAAAACAACAAACAAAACAAAAGCAATCGTTCATTGTATTATACAGATAAAACAATCCAATCCTTCATGCCACATTTTGTAAACCATGATATAAATTACACTCACAGTCAAATGAATAGGAAGAGTTACTCCCAAAATATTTTCAGTTGCTTTTAGGGCAGAAATAAAGGCAGAACTAGAATCATTTAAAATATATCAAGTTTAACCAAAAAAAAATTCATTTGGTCAAGCCTGCTATCCAACTAGATTTGTTTCCTGCAAAACTATTTTGTCTTTTTTGAATTATGAAATTTAAATGTTTCTTTTACATATTAAATGCAAGTTTTGTGTTGAACTACAATAAATCATTTTATACTTGTGTCATTTTTGCCAGGAGACCCAAACATCTTTCATGTACTTACACACACGCGCGCACACACACGCACACACACTCTTGATATCAGGAAATTCCTCATTTCATGGGAATAAAGAAAGACTCACATACTGATTTCTGTCAGAAACATAAGGAATATACAAATTCATACTTTTCAGGTTCCTACAAAACCATCTCTCACCTATATACATACTTTTACTGATGGAATTCAGATTACGGTCTTTTGTCTGATAATAAAGGGACGGAATAGATGTTGTAGGATAAAGAAATACTGTATAATCATTGAAATAAGCCTATTATCCTATGATTATCTATATGGATTTTTTTTTATTATTATTATTAATTGAAATACAAAGAAGGCATATGGACTTCAGGAAAATAACACTGTATTAGAAATGCACTGTAACAGTGTTCCACTATATGTAGCATCAGGTTTTTCATAAGACAATTTCTTCTGTACACTAGATTTTGTACTAATTTTTCTGTCTTCAAATTTCCAGATCCAATCCACCACATTTCCAGATCCAATTCAGCACTACATAGTATGCCTTCAAAATAAAAGGAGGTCACTTGCTTTATTGAATACCAAGTTCCATTCTGGACAGCATTAAAAGAAAGACAAGACTACACAGACAAAGTCCAGTATAATTCATTTCTGACAATGAAAATTTCAACCCCTCATACTGTTGCAAAATTCCTCCTACTGAAATGCTTTACTACAATAATAATAATAATTATAATTATAATAATAAAAAGCATACATTACATAGAAAAGATACCAGTGTACTAAAAGTGACAGAAGTGGACTAGCAAATCCTTCAAAGCACATATTATATAAATGACTAGCATTTAAAAACATTTTCTTTTTTTTTTTTCTATAAAATGTAGGTCATATACATTTATAAATTGGGGGGTGGGGGTTCTAAAGCAGTGATGACTGTTCAAATAGTTAAGCTGCTCTGTACAGTCTAATAGCTATTCAAACTATAAGTTTGACATTTAGTTTATCGGAATAAACCCATCTCATAGCTCATAATTTGAAAAATATGCAACTCGGATGAAGAAGTGACTTGCAAGTTCACCGTTAATCTGCATACGAAATAAGAAGAGAACTACTCCTTTCTACTGGAGGCCCAAGTCTCATCAGTTCAGTATCGGGACTTAAAGACTCCAAATTTAAGTAGAGGAATTGTCAGGAATCAGCACAGAAGCAGAATAGTATCTCTCATCCCTCAGAGACACAGCTATTCAACTTTTGCAGTCTTCCTCATCTTGCAGAAGTGCAGAGCCATTCATTTCTTACTCAAAGTGTGTACGGATGAAGCCATAGATCTAAAGACTGTCCCCTCTGTGACTGAAATTGTGCTGTGTAAACAACATTATATACCCCAGCAGGAGGACATTTGAATTTATTTATAAAAAAAAAAAATGATTAAGAATATTCATTAACTCAAACAAGGCTATTAACTCTCAAAGGTATTTTTGGAACTTATCCTTATGCTACTTGTAAAGTTAGCACTGCCATGTATTATTATTGCTTACAAACAGTACATCATCATACGCCTTCTACCAGAGCGGTACTGTGATCGGTTCCTACCTATTTACAGGCTTTTTTCTTTGTTTTTTAAACAAGCTATAAAAACATTATATACTTTACAGACAATACAAATACTCAAGTCAAACAAATGGAATGCATAACAATAAAAAACATCATAAAGGAAGACTGACATAAGTCCTTGATTGTCAAGACACATTTATATTTATATATAAACTCTAGCTGTGTAGAATCAAAGATTCAATCATAGGTACATCCTTATTTGATAAATCATATTTACAGCATGATATTGCATAAAAAAATAAAATAATGTTGTTTACACAATATTACCTTTCCATCCATTGGATTAAGGAAAGCAAGAAACAACTCTTAGAAATGTTTGCTTGCCTCAGTTTGTGTTTCCTACCAAAAGATGTAATTTTAAAAAGGAAACATAAGGTTTTATATACCAAGTAGAGCAAAAGCGACTATAAATTTACTTCCCTGACTCAAAGCAATTTAATTCTGAACAAAAATTTAAATTTTAACTTAAAGACATTTCTTCTCATTAGCAGTAATACTTTCTTAGTACTTGTCCTTTGCAAAGTGAGTTTTAGCTAAATGCATTACATGCCTAACATCAACATGCATTACCCTAAGTTGAATGAACTTTCCAAGTTACAAGGTTTCATTTTAGTAAAACATTTCACACTAGGAAACTGTAACATTGTTCATTCACCTCAGTACCAACCATGTAATTTGAAAGTTCACATGTGTACTGGTACCTACTGCACATGCGTATTTCTGCCTGTTAAAATTTCCAAACGGATTCCCAGGAGTATTCGGGTTTTCCCTGCAATTTGTAATGGTATTAAAACAAGCAACTGAAGAAGAATAAAAATCAAAGCTCTCAAATCCAAGAAAATTTAGTTAGCAAATATACATACATAAAGTAATCCAATGCTGCAAAATTCAGAGTGGATTCATCCAAATATTCTAATTCATTTCAAATAGTTACTACATATGATACAAATACTATAAAAATATTCTGAACAAGCATGGCATATAATGCATCTGTCCAAGGGGAAAGTGTTCATAGGAGAACATGAATACTTTAGAATAAACTCCAAAAGTTACAGTAGAACCCCAATAATTCGCAGCAGTGCCTTAGAAACCCTTTAACAAATGACAATTTTGAAAATAGTGAAGAAGCAGGCAATGAAAGCAAGGATGTCACATCACAAAAATGTACTTTGTTCATTTATTTTGACAACTGCAATTTAGTTTTCAATACTTCTTGTTCCTCCCAGTATACTCGTATAGATTCTGCAGTATACTTGGGCGAAGTCGTACAGTATTACTAACGGGAGACCTCGCTACAGTACTTTTTAGACCATTGCAGAGAGGTGGGGAAGAGACCATCGGGGATGTATGAACCTGGAGGATGCTCTGATTAGTGGTCAGCGAATTAGCAAGATTTTACTGTACTTCTCAATTAACAATGAAAAGCTCCCATCATCCAAAAAATTGACAAGTACAATATAAAAATAATACAAGTGTCATTTCACATGAATACTTTCTTGTCCTATTTTCCTCTTGAAGCACAATTTTCCTAAAGACAACACTAGGAGATACAAGATCATAAACAGAGTTCTTTTATCATCCAATTTAAATTACGTGTTATTCGTAAACCAACATACAGTAATACAGATGGTTAATCCTTCTCCCCAAACCTTGTAATTTATCATCAATTCATTCTCAAATCAAATGAAGAAAATGCAAATGCCTATTAGTATACCATTACAAGCTGATTCCTTCATTGTCTGTTATATTAATGGTAAAACATATCAAAGGATTCATGCTAAAAGGGACACTGTCAAGTAATTTAGGACCAAAATATGGCCTGTTAATATGTGCATCTGTATATATACACATACTGTGTATATATATAGTTCAGTAATAAATGTCATCAATTTCCTCTTTCTTAAAATCATCATTACTCTGTCACTAGGAGATATCCCCAAAAAATTCCACCTTATACACACACACACATTTAGTGCCGGCGTGGCCTTTAAGGATGCCTGTTGTTAGCTCTGTGGAATATAAATGCTCACCCAAGCTTGTGCTGACTGACTGAACAGGATCAGCACAAGACAGAACACAAAAGCAAAGTCACTTTTTTCCAGACATACACAGAAAACTAACAAATATCAACACCGACCAGACCAAAATGAAAAGTGTGCATCTGTAGCAGATTAAAAGCAGCAAAATACGAGCAGTGGAAAAAGTTATTAAATAATGTAATTATTAAAAAAGCAAGAGCTTTTTACTTAGTTAAACCTCCCAGAATTACATAAACACTGATTCCAGAACAAAAGGGCATGTACTCAGGAAATCATAGCAGTGTATTTGGTTAACTCCTCCAGTACAGAGTGCTTCAAGCATCAGTGGATCAACTACCCACACCACTGCTTTAACGGTACACATGGAAGAACCCGATGAGATAATCCCTGGGGGCTGGACAGGGACTTCACAACCTGTCCTAAGGCAAGGAGTGTAGATGTCATGGCTCAGCAGCAGGCTAGGGAATGAGCTGCGACTTAAGGAACAAGAGTTCCTCAGATGATTCTCACTTTGCTCCGGAGAAGAGCAAGTTCCTTGACTCTGTACAACAGCTTGCTCCCTCACGCACCCAAGCAGCTATTCCCAAGAGTGAAGATGGCATGGAGTGAGAGCTACCCCCTTCCTACTCCTCAATCACTTTCTCACAGCACAGTATCAATGCAGTAACTTTTTAAAATAAAGCAGAGTCATTGTCCTCAGGGAGAAGAAGGCTTTATTCCTTGTACCTCTCTATGGGGCCAGAGAAGTGCAGAAATAATCTACCCTGTTAATTCTTTTTTTTTTTGGCTTTTGCTGCTTGTTCTGTTTAACAAATAGTACCTTTAATGGCCATCTACTTGCAACAGCAAGACATTAGAACAAAGATGCCAACACAGAAGTATTCAGGCAGCACAAGCTAGGATGTTATGGAAATGAAACGCTGAGAGCAAAACATGCATTACAAGAAGTGGCTTCCTGGGATAAAAGGGCTGTATGCATTATGTCTGTGCAACATACAATGAAAAATCAAAAAAAAAAAAAAAAAAAAATCAAACTGACCATAAAGGAAAAAAAAAAAAGAAACATGAATCAGTTTAAAAACATACTTCCAAAGAAATTTGTTTTACATCTGTCATTAATAACCCACAAGGAATTTACTTTTCTCCCTTGATGCTCGTCTTCTTAACACGGGGCCAAATAGTCAGACAAAACTGTCAGACAAAATACTGTTAAGTCATAGCGCCAAAACAGCTTCCTGTGTTATATACAGGGGCAATGAACCTGTTTTCTTATACAAAAGTATTAAGTAGGAAGTTTACATAGATTGTATTTCTTGTCAACGTAAGAAGCAAGCTATGGAAAATAAATGCACTTTCTCCCTCATTTGTACCAAGCAAAGTCAGTGCTGTAATAGTGCTACCAAAAGGGAAAAGAGACAGAGTGGGATCACTTTCCTAATAATGAAAATTAGGAAAAATATTGCTACTGCTTTGGGAAGAGGTGGGAATTGTTTGTCCTGCTCAAGTCCTTTCTTAAAAGGCAGAAGATATTTTAGCCCCTTGAAACGTAGTCTTTTCTCCTAGCTGGTGGCTTCATCTGAGAGATACCAGCTAGTAATAGTGCTGTAAAAGGATGTATGCAATCCTATTTTTAGCAAAATCACCATATACATACATACCTCTGTGTTTGTGTGTGTATGTGTGTGTGTGTGTGTTTTTCCCTGGTTAATCAGCCTACATTAGGCTTAAACTGCCTTAAACTACCAGACAGTGTCCCTTTAGGGAAGGTGCAATAAAACGAACATACAGTTCAAAAATCTGTAACTTGTTAACTTAAACTACACAATAGTTATGCTACTCAAATCTTACCACCTTAAGAAAGCACACAGAACTACTTATCGTACCATACTGCATACTTCAAGACAAAGTACTATTCAAAAAAACATATTCATGGTACAGGGATAAACTCTGTAGTTTAATTATACTGTGAAATGCAACGAAAACTTCTGATCACTAGCCTATACTGGAAAAAGAACTCTTCTTCACTAACATTATTCAGTGGGTTTGGTTGGTGAAATTGTAATGACTTTCACTAAAAAGATAGGGAACTTGAATGCCCACTTCTTCAGCTTTCGGGGATACTTCAAGAAATTTAATGATGTGAATTGTCAAAATTCTAGACATAGAATTAAAACAGTTTTTATAGAAACTAAGAAAACCCAATCTCAAGTATATCAAAAAGAATTATTGGAGCTGTATGAGATCAAAAAGATGCAACCATATCAAACCTAAAAATGGTTTTATTTTTTTGAGAAATCAAAACTACCAAGTGGTCTAAGTGCTCTACGTTAATCATTATGAGTACGCAGGGTAAGGTACAATTAAGCTTTTAAATCTTGGAATACACAGTTTGTGTAAGCAATATGTAATTGGGAATGTCACCTACAGAGTATTTTAACTAAAACTTCAAAATCTTGGTATCTGCATATGAAAAAGTCATTAAAAAGTTACATCTAGGTCCAGCTGTACAAAGAAATACACGTTACTTCAGGAATGAAGTAAAGGCTTTAGCAGGCATTTTGCTTAAAAAAGTGTTTAATGTATTTTAAATTAATTTAACTTTTAAATAGTAGAGTTAGTCTTTCTGAATTAATTTTTTCCTCCAAACAAAACTGAAGGTACTGCAAAGCAGAAATAAAGGGCTCATGGTTTAAAATTATTTTTGAGAGTGGAAGAAAGATAATTTTTCTAGAAAATGCCATATTTTAAAGCCATATTTGTTCGACTTTGAAACTTGTTTATTCTGTGTGTTTAGTACAAGTTGATTCCCTGCTGAAGAGCAATGACTATGCTGACAAGCTTGGAAATGACAATATGAATAGGATCAGACAAACTGTCCTCCCAAAGCATACAAGGAAACCAGTAAGGAAACAATCATGGGGGAAAGTCTTACCTGGGGATTTTGTTTATTTTAAGTTTCATATAAGGTAAAATATTTTCTGGATTCAAACAAGTGAATAATAAACTGCCTTTGATAGGGGCACCAACATCAGGCAGTTCAATGATTGGTGACTAACCAAGATAAAAAAAAAAAGGGTGGGGGGGGGGGAGAAGAAGCAGTTATTGGTCTTGCTAATATCAGCTTACTTTTGTTTTAACATAGCGCTCTTAAAAGCTGTACAGAACTCCATCTTATACAGAGCAACCCCCTTTTGACAAATGTGTTCTAAAGTGCCAGTATTATTTACAAAGGTTTCTTAGCCAAAAGTCTGGCCTGTTGTGGCATCAGGTGAAGAAGTCATCCCAGCTCTGCTATCATTTACATTCACCAAGGGAAATTCTGGGAAATCAGCACTTGTCCCTGGTCCCCGAAGGTTCACCTGTCCATTGGCAGTGCTAAACTGAGATGATATTCCAGCTCTTGTCCCATGGTATTGAGCTCTAAAGGGTTGCTCAAAGGAGCTAATTTGATATGCTTGATGAACGGGTTGTGCCTCTGCTTTCTTCTGAGAAGTTACTTGATCCAAGAAGTCCTGTGTAGAGGAGGAAGAAGAATGATTTGCCTCATCACCTGAAAAGGGAAAAGGGTGCTGCGAATCACCAACCATTAGTCCAAAATGAGACTTGTCTGGAGTTGTTCTTAATGGAGAGTTCATTCCCGACCGAAAACTATTGACAGGTATAGATGTGTAGACCTTCTCCATGGAAGGAAATGCTGGCTGGGTTGTAAGAGTCTGGTTATCAGTCACAAAATTAAGGCTCGGGTTGTTCAAATAGGCATCATTTTGGCTAGTTCTGTCCAAAGCTTGTTGTAAAAACTTTGAATATTCTTGTAACATACTAGCTTTATCTGATGAGGAAGCTTGAGAGCTTGTTCCAACTGTCTCAGATTGGGTGACCTCAGATACTTCAGAAGAATTGATTGATATACTGGAGGTCACCTCAGTGTCAGCCACACTGAAAGATATTTCATGTTGTCCGTTAGCCTTGTGTGAATAATGATCTAACAGAGTTTGCAGTACCTCATCTGGAATGACATTTTTGTCATGGTTACCTTTAATTTCAACATTCAGTGCCTGTGTGTCTAATATTGAGGCCGTGGCAGTCTCATCAATGACGCTGGCCACAGCTGCCTGTGTTACTGAAGGTTGAGATGCTATGGTACTTACATTCAAGGCATATTCTCTGTTATTACTAGCTGCTTGTAGATACCTCTTTTTCTTTAAAAACTGCATTGCATCATCATAATTAGTGCTGCTGTGTACAGGTTTACTGGGCCCTTCCTGTAATGTGTCGACTTGATCAATGTCAGCATTACCTTCAGAGTCCAGTAAACTTTGCTTATCCACAAGATCAAAGGCATACTTTGAAACCTTGCTGTCTTCATATGTAGATAAAGGTGAAATGGTTTGACTTTGCTCAAGTGGCTGTTTCAGACTCCTCTTGCTGTTAACTTTTTTGAGAACAAGCTTAGGTGGGTGTATTTCTCCAGAATTTGCTTCTTCTAAGTGCGTCCCACCTACTGAAGAATGTGGCATCTCAACAGCATATTCCGCTACCATGTATTCATCTTTTACTTTCGTACTAGAAGAGTACAAAGGCAAATAGTCATTTTTGTCCTTCTTCTGTTCCGATTTATCCATACTGTCCTTATCTCCAGATTTTGTTTTCTCCGTTTTCTGCCTTTTCTTCTTTGGCAATGAGCTGTCTTTCATAGGCGTCGAGAAACCAGAATCTTCCTCCGATGGCAAAAAGCCAACTTTGGTGGCACTTCTGTTCGGTTTCTTGTCGCGGTTCTCATGGCACATACGTTTATGTTTCAGCACACGATCAGTCCTGGAGAAATACTGCAAAAGATTTGGATTATTACTGTTACGCTGGAAAAATAAATATATTAGCAGAAAGAAAAGAAGCCTTTCATTCTAGCAGATTTCCTTGACAATTCATCCACTGTACTGATTTCTAATGAGGTGTCGAAAACCAGTATATAACCAGTAAAATCACGTGCAGGCAGTTGTGATGCTGCTCCACCTGTGCCCCAAGACCGCCCACCTTAACAGAAAGAACATTCATTCCATGTCTATTTGGATGGACATGGCTACAACACCTGCAGAGCCTCCTACCTGTACTACTGGGGCACTGACTGGTGTTTTGTTTCTCTTCACCGTCATCTTACCTGCAAACAATATTCACACTGGTAAGGCTTCTCTCCACTGTGAGTTCTTTTGTGCCTTTCCATGTGATACTTCTGAATAAATCTCATACCACATTCATCACAACGAAATGGCTTTTCACCTGATAAAAAACATGGAGCAAAAAATAAATCAGTGTTCTTCCATACGATTATCAGGTCAAATATTACGTTCTTTATTAGTAGTAATAAAGAAAAGGATTTAGTCTGCTGCTGTTGAAAAACAACATAGGGCTTGCCCACATGACTATTTCACCCACTACTCAGTAGCTGATGCCTCAAAATTATTTTTAGTTTTTACACTAAAACAAAGAAAAAACAATCACCTTTAAAACTAAATTCTTGCCCACTCTTTCTAATGTAGGTACAGATATCTCTCTTAAACCTAATGAATTAAGAACTGCAAAGACAGGCTTCTTGAACTGCTGCTACATAGTATTTTTTCAGGGCAGATGAACTCATTAACTCAAACCCATCCCTTCTAGAAGAGAGTTATGCATTTCCAAGCCTTTAATTTAATATTTTTGTAGGTATTCTGTATTTTCCATATATTTTTTCCCCTATTGTATGTAGAACTGAAAAAAAATCCTACTATTTTGGTAGAAACACTTTTTTTTTTAATTTATCAAAAATTATTTTATTTTAAAAAATAAGCTTAAAATAAGAAACCTCTGTAGCTGAACTGGTGTTTGCCTACTTACAGGTTTTTCAGTATGGTCGTTTTGTTTGGTTGGTGGTTGTTCTACTTTCATTAAATATTTGTTCAGACAAAATTCATTACCCTGAATTCATCTCCCCTTATTTTTCCTCACAAAGAAGCCCTGCAATGCTTCTTTCAGCACACAGAGTAACTTTATTTTTATTTCTTGTAACTTTTGCCTTACATCTTCCTTCTGGTATTTTTATTTTGTAGGTTTCTCTGACAAAAACTAAAAACTTTGTGTATTGAAAAGTTAGTTTTGCTTTTACAAAAGTTCACTATTACTTAACAGTGACCTTAGCCTGAACAACAGGGATCATCCCTCTTAATATTCACTATGAAATCTTTTGAACTCACATAGACACCAGGGATTGTCTTGGCAGCATTTGTCAGCATCCTCTTTGTTCTGTAAACTGTACTGCACTGTTTTTTGGGATAGAAATCATCCACCTTTTGCTTCTAGAAATATGCAGACTACTTCTATTTTTCTGAGGAAGTTTTCTTCTTTAAAATTGTTTTATTAGGTAATTTTATTAAATTATTACTAATAATTGTTAAAATGTTAATATATTTTATTATGTTAAATATTGTTAGTGTGTCTATATTCCATTTAGAATAAAGATATTTAGCCACATCCTTCTACAAATGGAAATATGGTAATAAAGAAGATGCCAATATTTATAGAAACTAGAATGGAAAATATCTCTCATCAGCCACATATTTGCTCCTAGTCAGATCACTAATGCCCAGAGTTTCAACTTTCTTAATTTCAAGCAACTTCTAAATCTCCCTTTTTGCATGCCTATGCTCTGCTTCCTACTTCCAATTACAAATTCTTACCTCTCCATGTGGCTTCACAGCCAATCCCTTTCTTGGATGAATTTATTCCAATTTATGCTCTCCTAAATCAAATTATCTCCTCTCCTAAGATCTCTGAACTTCCATCGGTTCTTTTTCTACAGGCTCACAACCTCATCATCCTAACTCCTCTTTCAAATTTAGTCAGAGACTGGCTTCTACCATTTCTTGGTTATTACTAATCACCATAAAATATGGGGGGTTTTTTAGCACCCTTTATAAATCACACCACCTATCACATAATCGTCTCTCGCACTATCTGTAAAAGCAAACCCTCTTCTCTGGCTTATTTTGTAACTTTCAAACTCCAGTTGAATTCTTCATGTTCTCTTGATTCATTAGGCACCCTTATTACTATGGTGTTTCACTTGCACCAAGCCTGTTGAGACTTTCTGAATTAAATTCCAATCCCTGTCATCCCTTTTAAAGATGACACAAGATGTTTAGGTCTCATTGTTCCTGTTTAATATATTGGAAGTCTTCCATTCCCAAAGACAAGTACTTAGTCCTTGTTACTTACTGGTTTCTTTCCCTTCGCTCCACTGTTCTACCTCATGTTTCTTTTAAATCACCCCTTCAAACTACTCTCCTTACATTGTCTGTGCATTTGCTTTCACATAATCTTAGACTTGGTTTAGAGAAAGGAGCAGCTGTTTACGATGTAAACTATCCTGAGCCTTACAGAAGCCAAACCAAGTCAGAGAAGCAAGACAGCTTGGTCTTGTTCTAGCTTAGAAGAGCCCTATAAGGAGCTATCCTGCTACCCCAGAAATGCAGAACACTTCATTAATACACTTACCTTCAGCCTTATACCCACTTCTGTAAATGAACAGTCAACAGAGCTCCTTAACATTTATCTACCCAAGCTGGCTGCTTGCTGACAGAAAGCCCTCCCAACTACCTATCCCCATTTCAAGGCTTAAACAGGGCCAAACAGGAGTTCTGAGGTTCACCTATTTTGGAGACTTTCAGAGTAGATACAAAGGCACTGCTGGCCGTGCCTCAACAGGAAGGAAAGTTTGGGGACACTGCCCTTGAATTACTCAGCAAAACACTAAAATTATATGTTTCGGTAGAATCCCAGAACACTCTGGAAGTAAGATTAAGAAACCCTTTGTGAAATTGATATCATACTTAATTTTTGCTTTTATCTTCATAAAGAAGACAGTGTTAGAAAAAGATGAAAATTTAATATGAAAATATGCTTCCTATAATAATTTCTTCCTAGCAGAAGCCTGAAACTTCAGATGCCTTCTGCAATTTTGTTGTACTTTTCAAACAGGATCTATCACAAATGGAGGAGAGCATTAAAAACAACCTTTTACTAATGTAGGTAGAATCCAGGAGTTTTCTGCAATGTCTTGGTGAATGGGAAAGAATCAGTTGTAGGAAAAAAAGTCAAAATTTAATACAATGATTAAATGCATTATTTATGAAAACAGACAGTGTTTTGTGTCTACATTGGAAATCCATTAAAACTGAGGAATAGAACTATTTATAAAGTGTTGGACAAATACTATGTATATGAAGGCTGAAACAATTATAAGCTCCCAGGTGTTTTAAAATATAACCAGACAAAATATGAATTACAAAACACCAAAGGCATCAATAAAACAAAGCAGCATGACTGAATAACAAGGTGCTTGAATTGTTAGCCCCAATGTTGTGGTTTGTGTTTTTTTTAATGTACTCTCATTTTTTGTATCTAAAATGGAAAGTGTGGTGGGTTACAGAATTAGGACACATGAATACATGAGTGGATAAGATGTATAGAAACATCTCTAAGTAATAAGAAAGCAGACATATTTGAAAAAAAAAAACCCCGAAAACAAACAAACCCCCCAAAAGATTCAGCATCTTCATGAGTCTAGTAAATACAAAACATGAAAATATTTGTGTACCAATGACTCTTCCCTCTTTTACAACTGAAATGGAGACTTTCTGTATCACTAGTGACAAGGTAAGCAGCAGGGTTCTAGCACTGCTGCCCTCCTCTACAAACACTTATTTCTAGTGAGTTTTGTGTTAATGCAATGTCTGCTTTTAGATGCAACTATTTAATTATTTACACAGAATAAGGCTGCTCATTGATTGCTTCCTAACTCCCTTGTAACACTTCATTTGAAGAAGTGGTTGAGAGAACTGAATTCAAATGACACTGGAACTAGATGAAGCACCTGTACATTCATGGCTTATAACAGGCATAAAATTGGGTTTCTAAGTGTTACAACTGTCTTTGACTGGCTTAAAATAAAATGAAAAAATTGATAAACTTCTTTAGAAGAGTAAGAAACGCCCTGTTCATCAGTGCTTTGAACACTGTACAAAAGCTGGTGCTAAAAGTGGTAATTCAGAGAGATAAAAATGCAAAAGAAAAATACAGTACTGAATTTATAAGGAGTATTTCTTTAAAGCATATGAATGATAAAAAGAGAGCTTTCCTTTATTTCCATCAAAGTGAAACAGATGCCCAAGGCTCACCTTCTGGTGAGAGAAGCAAGCTGGAAATTCAGCTTTTCTGGATGGCTTCAGTGATGCAGTCCTGTACACCAGAGTAATGCTGCACAGACAGCTCAGGCCCAGCAGTGAACAGTCATACAGCAGTGGAAGCACAGGCAGGTAAGGTAGAATGACAAATAGCTACATATAGCTGGGCCAAGCCAAAAATTAAGCACTAGTCAGAAACTTGCTAACTAAACAGACTTCAGAAAAGTTTTTTCCATTCCTGGAAGCTGGGTCTTACATGTTTTCTCCTATCTATCTACTAGTTCTCACCTAGGCAAATACCCACAATTTAAACACCATCTTCAGTTTCCTGAGAAATAACCAAACTATACTTCAGGATGCTGAGGAAAAGAGGAAAACATAGTTATCTAAAAAAAAAAGTCAGATAACAATATCATTAATTTGTTAAATGACATCTTTTCCTCTGCTAAACAATACAGTTAATTTGTTAAATGGCACCTTTTCCTCTGCTAAACAAAGACTAGTATATGTAAGAACTGGTAAAAAAAGCCTTCAACACCACCACCACCACAATCTCTGTCTGAAGCCTTACAATCAACACAGAATTCTCATTAGAGCTAGAAGTTGAATTAAAAAAAGATAATTAATCCATTTACAAAATATTTGCAGACAAGTGTTACTTAAATATATTGCCCAGGCACTCATTTTCAAAGCCACGTACAGGGAATAATTCTCATTAAAAAACAAAACCAACAAACTTCTGAAAAATGTCAAGACTGCACTTAGAGTTTTGCCTCTGGGGGGAGGGCAGATAGATGGAAGAGTGTGAATGAGCATTCTTTTCAAAACTAGTATCTACATAAAGTGGAGGCAGCATGGTTCACCAATTCAGAGCCAGAGGAAAGACTAGGAGCAGAACAAAGACACCGGACAGAAGAATGGAGGACTCTTCTGTGGCTGACTGGCTGAAGGAAACCTACTTAGTCTGGACTCATGGCAACCTAGGATACAAAAATCCCATAAACAACAGGGCATTTGTGCATGTAACTCCCTGTACACTGCTCTGAAAATTCATTTTGCGGAGTTTTTTCTCCCTCTCAAGTCTTACCCATGCACACACTGCACTGCGTGTTAGTAGCTTTCATATCCATTTAAATGCTACAGCCAAGAAACACTGTGCACATTCACCAGCTCTGCTTTTCTGAAAAAGAGGCTGAGAAATTGGCATCTAGTCCAAAGGGACCATATTACAAAATATTTAAAGAGGAATTGAAAGGCCATGCACCAAAATGCCAAAAACCCAACGAAGCCAAACCTGTTAAAGAATGTGGTTTTGTGCGGTGCAAGAAGGTAAAAAAAAATAAACATGTATAAACTTTAACTCTCTTTGACTTAAAACTTTGGGCCTTCTTTGACCTATAACATATATTTTTAAACTATGGTTCTTATTTTTTAGAACAGTTCTGAATTAAACCTTTTTTTTTTAAAAAAAAAAAAAAAAAAGGAAAAGTAAAGCTGATACTAATACCTTTGGGGTTAGGCATTTTGGCCATTTTAGTCCTGGCACTTTTCCATCAAATTCCAAAATAAATAAATACAGAAATAAATTACTGAAATGCAATTTGAAAGTCCCCATTGCCTGAATTAACTTGATGCAACGAAAGAGAGAATCACTGAACAAACCTTGGCTTTTATGAATGCACAGATTTTGGGATTTGCTGGGTTATTTACAGAATACTACTTTCAGATTTGCCTACTAGAGTTATACTCATTTTATAGCCAAAGAAAAGTGGAGCAAGTTGAAAGCACAAAACTATTTGATTTTTAAAAGTTTTATAACATCTGTTAAGTTAAAACAAACTACAACAGGGTTTTAGGCTGCATACTTATTACCAGAAACCTTGCCTGAGTGGGGAAACAGTTTTAAGCACGCCAGTAAAGATACTCAAGGCTCTATACTCACCAGTATGAATCTTCTCATGCCTCTGTAGCAGGTACTTCTGTATGAAACGCATGTCGCACTGACTGCACTGAAATGGTTTTTCACCTTGAACAATATAATTCCACATCCATGAGTTAATAACTACACACTGTTGTTTCCGATAACTACTTTTGAGGAATATTAAAATGTCTATTAAAAAAAAACCCAGCATCTGAGCGAATTCCAAAAATACTCTAATACCAAAAACCACAAGCCTTACTACGTATAGGAACTGCAGAATTCTTTCCATGATCGTTAAGAGTCACATTAAGACTAGCAGGGAAGAGTGATCTGAAAGGGCTGTAATTTCCTCATGAACAAGATCAATCACGATGCTGGCATAAGACTGCATTCAGGCCACTGGCAAGCTATTGGAACTGTAAGTACCTCTTTCACTTCTCCGAACCAGAGAGATACCTCATCAGGCAAATAAGCAGCCGGAGCACATTTTACAAAGGGGTCAATTTTGGCACTTAGGCTACAAGTCAACCCATTACTTTCTGATAAAGAAAGAAAAGAAACCTTGTCAACAGTTAGGTCTTCAGTTTATTTAACGTATGTTGGTTTGGGGTTTTTTTTTTTTCTGGTATTCTTTTGACACTTTGGTGCATGGAATCTCTAAGCTTAGATGCCAAGTTAGCTACACTCTTAAAACTGAAATTCGCATAGAGCTGAAAACATTTTTAACATAAGTAAACAACTCTTTATATAGCAGAAAAGACAAATTTGAAGTCAAGCAGTACCTGTATGAATGAAGACATGTCTCTGTAAATGGTAGTTGGTTCTAAAGGCAGCATTGCAATGCTCACAAACATGAGATTTGTGGGTTTTCACACCAAGTGATCCATCCTCATTTATTGTAAGGATCTATTTTAAAAAGAGTAAAATTTGTTCTCACACTACCCTCTAAAGATGTCTTATGAACTACAAAAAAAAAAAACATTAATTTTTTTGATGCAGAAAATTTAAATATTTCAGGTAAAACAATGCTAATTTCTACAAAGCTACGTGTTAGGCTTTCAGTATACATTTCCAATTGCAGTCCAATCCAGCTTAGGTCTCATTGTGTATTAACAGATATTTCAACAGGACGGAGACAAAAGCAGCTCGTGGAAAATCAGCTTAGAGCTCCCCTATTCACAGCTGAGTCACTTTATGTGCTACTGTTTACTTTGTCCGTCTGTTGGAAAGGATGCAAAGTAACCAAACCACCTCTGGGCACTGAACCGTGGATAATCATATTTTAAAACAAAATGAAAAGTCATATTCTTTTTTTCAAATCACAACTGTAAATGTTTGCTAAAAGGCAATAAAGCTTATCCAGAACAGTCATACAAATTATCTACATCTACATAATACCAATAGTCTTAGAAGCAAATTTGTATTTTAAAAACCAATACTCCAAAGCCAAACAGTCAAGAAAATAGTATTATTCTTCTGCCTTTTCAGGTTCTTCACTCAATAAAGTATTGCTCACTCAATATACATTATAGAGCATCTCCTTGGTGACTTCAACTTGCCACGCTCAATTGCTTTGCTGGCAAACAAAGCCGCTAGTTGCAAATAAAGTTGAGAAAACTTAAATGAAAAAAATTGCACCATATCTACCTCATACAATAAAGCTCATCACAGGATTTCTCTAATTTGAGTAAATTATAAATATAAAGTAAAAAAACCAAAATCCAAACTCTCTACTATCTCTGGCAAGAGAATAAGAAAACCAGTAAACAAATTACATTTCCAAAAGTCTTACTTAACTGGAAACAGACCTATAACAGAGCTTAAGTAACTTAAATAAAACAGTTTAGTCCCTTGTTATTTACAAAAAATAAAAGTATGCTAGGGAAACACATCTGCGTTTGATTAGCTACGATGTTTTAGGCTTTATGACAATGACAGTGATGAGAAAGAGAGAGTCAATAACTGAAACAGTACCTCTGCAATAGAAGCAAATAGTGTAGGATCTACTTAAACAATTTTTAATTCTGCTGCTTCAAAACTCAGCAAGAGTGAAAGTCTCGAGCTAACAAATTCTTGTGCATTCACTCTGAAGGACAAGCACATTCATACGTTTGTAAGGTTGGTATGTTACAGCTCCAGTAAGTCACAGGTAAAGACAATGATACACTGTTCTGTAACAACATGCAGCTAACGAAACACTGACTGGTTATTTCAAATAAATTTAAATACAAGTTATGAAATGCTTTTCGTATACTATATTGAAGTTTTAAAGTATTTCTGCAGAAAATACACTTAATTTCACTGTTATTTTAAACCTGGGCTCTTCTACTGCATCTATTCGTTGCACCATCTCTTAAATGAAGAAAGTTAACTTTGTCAGTGCAGTTTTGCAAGTAAAAGCAATGAAAAAAGCTTGTGTGTGTGTCTGTGTGTGCATGTGTGTGTTCATATGTGCATATGGGTTTATGTGCATGGAAGAGGGAGGATTCACAAAAACTAATGACACTGTATTTCTATGATGACTACATTAACATAAAACTTTAAATGTTTCAGTATGTTAATTGACTTCCATTTGTAAAAGTCCCAGCTGCTGTTTGGATGGAAAATCCACCCCATTATTCTGGGAATACTAACTTAAACTGCAGTAGGCTCTCACCTATGTCAGTCTTTCAGCTTCTTTCTGTCTTTCTACTCTTACAAGTCTGAAAAAAGGTGAAGAGAGACTGAAAAAGAACCTGTTTAACAATTCTCCTGATCACTTTTTCAATCTTTTTTCATCAGAAAAGACTAACACTGACAGACTGGGAGATAAAAAGGAAGCATGCAAGTACATGTCTGTAGAAAGAGGGACACATGCCTCTCCTACCTTGCCATGTTTCCATGGAAGTGATTTGTGGACTTACTGAACCTAGATCTCCTTTTTCTAACCAAGGGAGAAGTACCTTGATGCACAGGATTCGGAACTTGCTTCCACAAGCCAATCTGAAACAACTTCTCAACTTGCCGAGAACAATACGGGTGCAACCTAGTTTGTCAGTGCTTTGAGGAGGACTGAGGGGTCCCACTCCCAGGCCAACAAAAAGGTTTTGGAGTTTTTCTTGGGATTACGGTGAGTTTTCCTTCACACAGTCCGGGCTGATTTCAGAGTAGGCTTATTTTAATGCTGCTGTGTGACAATATATGAGTTTTGCCTATCAGAGCAGCCTGTATCTGCTCTATTTTAATTCTGAACATTAACTCTGACTTGGGGAATGACTAGAAGATAGAACACTGCTACCTCATGAGGTGAAATGATTCTGGGTTTGTCTGAAGTGCGTCTCAATAGAAGAAAATTGTTTTCAGACATACAGGGATACATACTCTTCATGAATGGATCTACAAAACAAATTTTGAAGTAACAAACCAGCAGCTACGGTAAGAATCTTTTGATATAAATAAATACATAAATGAAGATGATTATGACCACAGGAATATTCCCTACTGGTAAATTATTTTATATATATTAGTAAACTTTTTAGAATTTCCAAAACTATCATTTTAGATTTCTTTTTAAAAACTTTTCACTGCTATGCATGAAGCATATAAAATTATCAGGCTCACAGAAAAGCACAACTATTATTAGATAGATACAGAGTAATGATTTATAAATTGTCTACAAAGCTACTGACTCATAATTTAAAAAAAAAAGTAAAAATATATATATATTTGGAGAGAGAACTGCCTGGAGAGACAGATGTTAAAATATGTCAAGGGTTCATGTTGCTAAAAAGAGTTCAAAGAAAAACACTGTTATATCAGGTTTTGTTTTGGGTCTCTGGTGAACTTCAGAACTGCATCTTTACTGAGCAAACAAACAGTTTCCAGCCTAGCTACTTCAAATGCTAATGAAACTAGTCATAGTTAACCAAATCTTCAGGTTCTTTTAATCTTGGTTTTGCCAAATCAATGTCTTACTTTTGCTGGTGAACGCTGTTTTCTTTTCTTCTTTTTCTGCAAATCTACTGGCTCTCGTATTTGTTTTTTGTCTCGTTTCTGTTGTTCAGATGCATCAGTAAAGGTAATTTCTTGCTTTACACTGATCTGTTAAGATACCAAGTGCCAGTTTCAGGTAAGGTTCTCACTACAGAAAAGCATTTTTTCAATTTTAGAAGATGACAAACTGCTGAAACAGAAAACCTTTTCTAAGGGCATTATCTTGTGGCTTCATTCTTTCAGAAATTTAAGTGAAAGGAATAATAAGTATATTAAATAAAAAGGGCATAGTTAATTTCTACAGAGACATTTTGATGTATCCTTTCATTCATCTCCCAAGGTCTTTTCTCCTTCTGACCTGTGGTGATTTTGAGATCAGTTCTTATATGAAAATCACTTCCATCTGTAAAACCATTCAGTTTTTCATACCTAGTTTACTTTAGTCCATGTTGTTGTCAATGCAAGATTTAACGGAGTAGTTTATTAAATATTTAAAACAGAAGTATTCTTAAAAAAAAACAAAAACAAAACAAAAACAGGAAAAAAAGCAACCAAAAAACGGTAGTAATGAAGTTTTTTTCCTAAAAATATTTCTTGATCTAACGTAAACTTCAATAAAGGCATGATACCCCTAGATTTTTTTTCTAACACCTGAACCACCTGATCTACAGCTAACAGAATAGTGTTTTAATACTGCTTCCTTTCTGAAGATTATTCTTCGTGGATAAGGTTATCTGCTTTTAAAGTCCTGGTAATTATCCTTTATGTTTGAAGGGTAACAGTGATGATGTTGAAACAGATGCTCTGTTTTCAAAAGGAAGTCATCTATATTCTCTCTGGGAAAGCTGAGTTACACCTTCTATTAGATATTGAGGAGGGGCGTATTTATGGTCATGTATGAAGTGTCTCAGTCCAACCTGCAGTGTGAATGCAATTGCTAAGCGTCCACGTACTTCGAAAACAGACAAGATGCTTCCTATAGCAAAAGAAACTAAATAGTGCTATGAACAGCATAAACAGTATGCACCTTTTAATAATGCTATTTATTGTGGTTTGTAGTTACCCTTGAGCATTAAATATATTTAAAAGAGCACATTTTAACGCATTACTTCTATGGTAACAGCCTGCTTATAAAATATTTATAAAACAGATACTTAAAGATTATACTTAATTGGCAAAATCTATCCACAGCCAGAGGCAAATGACATTTTCATAAATAGCATCCATTCATAAATATTTTTATAATCAAAATCCAAACAAGCAATTAATAGATTCTTGCCAGAGTAGGATTAAACTACCAGATCAAGCTTCCTAGTAATTTCTCCAATATTTCACAAAGAAATTGCTTACAGGGACATTAACAGCATACTGCAGCCCTTGAGGAAGTCTATCTTGCGTATCCATGTCATCATCATTTTTTACCGTCTCCTCATGGACCATGAGTTCATCATGTGAAATCATCTCTTGCTGTCGAAGTTCACTTTCCTGTAACACTTCATCTGTCGCAAGAATTTCTTGGTGCGCCATAGTCCGATCTTGAAGCACTGCCTCTTGCCGCTCTCCCGATACTCCAGACTGGTCAGATACTGCACCCATCCCTACCATAGCCCTGGATGACTGCATCTGGTCTATGCCACCACATTTAAGAAATAATCCTCCCAGCTTGTCTTCAATGTTCATTCTTAAGTGCAATAACCTACAAAGAAAGTTTTAATAGTAAACATCTACAATTGGTGCTCTTGCTTAAAATTTTTTACTTAAAAACATTGTATAAGCACTCAGTCAGTACTCAACATACACACATGCACTCCTAAAAAGATATCCAAATAAAAGCTGAAAAGATGGATATCTTGGTTCAACGTGAGAAGATTCTCCTTTCACACACATGTATGTGTACACAATTGAATACTTTCAAATAAAAAAAATTCAAACCAAAGTGCCTTCTGATTATTGGTAAAATTCTGGTAATTAAATGATAGCTAATTCCTCCCTCCCATTCCTTAGAAAACTGTTTTTTTCCTGTGCCCTTTTCACTCTGTTCCCTTTTTCCATTTTGTCTGTCTTTTACAAATGCCTCTTTCATATTGGTCCTGTTCTCACTACTTCCTTGTCCTTTAAGTGCCCTTTCACTGTTGCTACCCCAGCCCCAGGGCATACTGTAGCTGCTGGAACATCTTAATATCTACAAGTGAGAGAAAACTAGGATGCATCAAAAAGAAGCGTGGCCAGCAGGTCGAGGGAGGTGATTCTGCCTCTCTGCTTCACTCTGGTGAGACCTCAGTGGAGTACTGTGTGCAGCTCTGGGGCTCCCAGTGTAAGAAGGACCTACTCAACTGTGTCCAGAGGAGGATCACAAAAATGATCAGCAGGCTGGAACACCTCTCCTATGAGGAAAGGCTGAGAGAGTTGGGGTTAATTCAGCCTGGAGAAGAGAAGCTCTGGGGAGATGTTATTGCAGCCTTTCAGTATTTTTAAATACTGAAAATTTTTAAATACTGGGGGGGGCTAAAAAAAAGGTGGGGACAATCCTTTTAGCAGAGCCTGCTGCAATAAGACATAGGGCAATGGGTTTAAACTAGAAGAAGGTAGATTCAGACTAGATAGAAGGAAGGTATTTTTTACAATGAGGGTGGTCAAACACTGGCCCAGGTAGCCCAGAGAGGTTATAGATGCCCCATCCCTGGAAACATTCCAGGTCAGGTTGGACGAGGCTCTGAGCAAACGGATCTAGTGGAAGATGTCCCTGCTCACTGCAGGGGGTGGTGGTTGTGGATTAGGTGACCTTTGAAGGTCCATTCCAACCCAAACCATTCTACAATTCTGTGACAACACAACTTTCTGGCTAAAGGTATACATAAATACAGACTAGAGAGAGGTCACGGCTGTATATAGAAAAGGCATTCACTTTCACAGCCACTAAGCGGGAGCGTTAGTCAGGAAATATGAATTCCAGTCATCAATAGCAATACCATTACTTTGACTTATGGTCCACAGAGACCTATATAATCATAATATTCCAACAAGTGTCATGACATTACTAATTGCTTTTTAACACAGGGTGGAGAATTTTGTGAAGCTGGAAGTGGCAGCATCTTCTTATTCTACTTATTATTGTTATCATTGTCATGATAATGTTAGGTAGATGGTTGGACTTCATGATCTTGGAGGTCTTTTCCAACCTTAATGATTCTGTGATTCTCTTCTCCTTGGGGTACTGATGTCCAGTCCCAGCAGTCATGCTCCTTCACTCTGTTCCCCGGGCCCTAACTCTCACCCATTCCAAAACACTTTGCAGACAGACAGACAGACATCCCTGTACCTTCCCACAGATGGAGGGCAAAGGCTATACAGTGGCTACAGTAGACACAGGAATGGGAGTAGAGGCACAGTGGAGTTGGACAACACAGCGCAGGCCTAGCCAAAGCACCAGACGAGTATCTCGAGGGGTATGACAGCAGCATCAGCACCTTTGATTTTGATGCATTCAGAATTACACCACAGGTGTGATGTCAGTATGTTGCCAGTCATCAGCTTCAAACTCTGTCCCCCCAAGAGTACACCACAGTGAAAGTCTCTATCTCCATTCAAGTTTTAAATCAGAGGCTATGCTGCCTTCCCTGCAGCTCTAGACAGCAACTCATAACTAAAGAAATCAAGTCGTTCTGCCTTGAACCATCATCACTCAGCAGAACTGCACCACTACCTCCCTCTGCCAGCTTAACAGCTTGACAACATGCAAAGAAGATTAGATTGAACCAATGTACATAAAATGTTCATATCTCAATTTTCAGTTTGACCCATTTGATTAGTTTCCAAATAATTTTCTTCACCAGGAAAATATTTTGAAAATTCCCATTTATCTTAAACATTTATGAAGATTTGTTTATACCAAACTACACGGAGTTTACAAAATAAGTAGTGGTCTTTCTTCAAGTGCGATCCTAGAGTACTTAAGGAATGCAAGCCACCAGCAGAAACAGCGGAAAAAGATCTCAAAGTTCTCCCACGTTATGCTTTGCTTCAAATACTACTACTAGTTCTTAACCTTCTTAAAGTAAAATTCACTCCATTTCTTAAAAAAACAAACAAACAAACCCACTGCACACCCCAACAAGTAAAAAAAGCCAAATAATGCCTTCTCGCAGTAATTCACGTTGTATAACTTGAAAGCGAAAGAACATTTGTCCCTATTCTCTCCTGTGAGAGGTCCTAAATTTCTGAGTATATCCTTGAAAGGCCGACAGACGGGATGGTCTAACTCCTCTAAGTTTCCAATATTTAAGAGGCACACCAAAGAAAGAAGCTTTTCAGTGAATTAGATTTTCTTTTTTTTTTTTTAAGTAAGCTTTACTGGAAGTCAGGAGGACAAAGCCACCAAGCTAAATCTGTTTATATATGACAATGTCATCAAAATTTTTCAATATTCTTCCTTTCTATATAAAAAGTACAATCTATAGACTAAAAAAAGCCTGTGACAGAAAGAGAACTTGAGGAAAAATTCAGTTCCAACATTTACGTTTGCAATTTGCCCCTTTTTGTTCTTCTGCAATTCTAATGCAAAGTTTGAAATCCAGCTCTGGATTTTCACAGCACCTGTCTTCAAATACAGACAACAGTTCCTTAATGCCCCGAGTGAGCTCCGATAGTGCTAGGTGACAAGTTTATAGCCAAGTTAATCCACTTTATAAGGGAATGAGATTTCACATGTCTTCAAGGGAAAAAACATGTCTGTTATGCTACACAGCCACATGCAGACGTTATATAAACCACCAAGTATTTTTTTGGAGATAACTGGGAAACCATACTAATAGTTTCTCAGCAATAACACAAACAAACAAACAACAAAAGAAAAAACGTGGCACAGCACTAAGGCCGGGGTTTTTTTCCACCAGTGCAGATCTCCCAGAGAGATCTTGCAACAACATGCTAAAGGAGAAAACGAGAATCATCTTATTGGTGCGGAATATCCTGTGCCAAGTAAGAACTGTGAGAAGGAACTGAAGTTAAGAATCTGTCTCCCACGGAGACATTATTTGATAAGAGAGGGCACAAAAGATCTAAGACTGAGACTGGTTTCTTAGGGCACTTTAAATATGTAATTTGAAAGACAGACTCCAAGGAAAACCAGCAGATCTATTTATTCATTTCAGCCTTTATCCCAAATTAATCCGTGCTCAGGGTACACCTCACACAAACTGCCACTGTTCCATGCTACAGAAACATGACAGCATAAGCTCACTGCAGGTTCTTTACAGGAATGATGCAGACAGGTACTGGAACACAAGAACTCAGGACACTGAAACACATTCTGAGGAGAACAAACAGCATCAAGTGTGAGAACACGGTGGCCCTAATCTGTCTGCTCAAGCCACCGCCAAAAACAGCACAGAAGGTTGTTCTACATGAAGGATACTGTCGTATCACTCTGAAATTAGGTATGAATTGCAGCAATCCTGGATTTAAAGCTATTTCCTGGCAGGAAGGCAAACAGATATCGAGACTGAGCCCAAAGAGGTGGGAAGCCTGGTGACACACAGAATCTTAGGACAGCTGGCAAGATACAGCAGCTGCCCAGAAGACAGGCTAGCAGTGTATTGGTATTTATTGGTCTTCTTAGGTCTCTCAGTTGCCAAGAATACAGAAACTTTTTCTTTCTCACCCTGACTAGTAGGCTTAGCAGAGTCATGCAATTGAAAGCACTCAAGTTGTTTTCCAGTCATGATCTTGAGTCATATCAGAAGCTGGTACAGTGATTGTACTGCTTATTAAATCAGGCTTTCAAACATCTGGCTTTTCATAGCAAAATAATGAGAACTCACGGTGTTAGGTTGCACATTCTAAGTCATGAAATAAGTTTTAGGACACGTAGGTACTGTTTTAAAATGAAGAACCACAAACAAAAATAAGCTATTAATCCAAACATGATGTATCCCAATTACAATCACTTCCATAAAACACGTGTGATTTGTCAAGTGACACCTTTTGACTCACATAAAAGGCATCCTATCATTTAAATTGAAGATGAGAAGTGTTCTTGGAAGAACAACAGCGTGAAAAAGAAAATGCAAGCTGAGAGCATTCAAGCAAGCTCACTTTACCAAGCCTGCAAAGATTAAATAAATATTTAAGTGCAAGATGCATCTGCAAAATAAAGATCAACTTATTTTGAGATTGTCTTGAGGGAAGCTACAATAATACAACCCACGTACTAACACACACAAACACATTTCCTGGAGTAAGACACTGTTATCCTTGTTGCAGAGATGTTTCCCATGGAATTTCAGAACTTCTATTAAACTTCACCAAATCATCATATGATTTTTTTTTTCCTCCGAATATATCGTTTATCTGTACACTGACAGAAAAAGAGCTGTCAACAAAATCTTTGAAGTACCCACTTTGCTTGGTAGAGGTTTTCGAAGCCTTTACCCTAGACAACGCATTTCACAAGAGACATCTCCAGGCAGAGCTTCCGGGGTATGCACACATTCTGGGGGAGGAGAGAGGGGAAGGGGAGGGGCTGCACAGAAAAGGTCCCATGGGATCATCCCAGCACCTTCTCCTTTCACACAGTGCTCCACAGCTGCTTGCAGAACATCCACATCCAGTGAACCATGTTGTTTCGTTTCAGAAACTGCTGCTAGGCCAAACCCTACAGCAGTGCTTCAGAACTATTCATTTCAGCAACCCTGACATCAGTTTTTCCAAAGATCACTGCTGCGGTAAGTTGGAGAGCTAAGTGGTAAAGACAATATTCTTAATTAAAGAAACAGCCATTTAAACAAAAACACACTAAATGAAAAGTGTGATGGCCCCTTCAATTCAGAATCAGAATTTAAAAAACAAATAAAAAAAAAACCCAAACCACTAATGGATGCTTAAAAGTCTGCTGGGACGGTGGCTGCTACGGAGTAAAGCTGATCAGAGACTCTAAAGGAAGAGGGACAAAACTTGTTAGCCACCAGAATACAACACATGGTCCAGCCCTTCTTCTCCACTTTGACTAATGATGGGTAAGGGTTAGTCTGGTTTACTTATCTTCAACAAGTAATAAAGCATTATTTAATTTAATAAGCAAGTACCCAGAAACACAAATTGGTTTCACTTTAAAATTCATACATGCAGTACTGGGTTAAGTTTCTGTAGTTAGGATGGAAAAGATTATTTATGAGAGATTAAAAAAAAGAAAACATGCTGAAGTATTAAGAAAAGATAGACAAAGTATGAAAATTATCTGCATTTTAAGTTCTATTTGTAGAACGGAATTCATTTAACGGTTTTGCTCTGTTTTTTAAAGATGGACTTACTCTATTTGGAAACAATTTAATGCAAAAATCTTTGTTGGTTTAAGACTTTTATATATCTACATATATATAAGCACTAAAAAGCAGGAATCCTTTCTATATCCATATCCCACTCCACTTCTTTCCTATATTAACTTCTCCCTATTTTTTCCAATAAAAAATAGAACATAGGAAGGTTGAGGGAGACAGGAAAATAAAATTTGTTAAAATTTTATTCTTTTTCTGCGTTAAAACTTAGCTCCTTCTGAAGGATTCCAACAAAGAATTGAGATAAAAATATTATTTCCACATATAGCCATAACCTCCCTTTGACCATATTTTCTAAGATTCAGCCACCCAAACACAAGACCCAGGATGCACAACAGCAATTCTAACGTGCCCTTAGCAACTTGATACAGCAACTTGATACCGTTCTGCCTAAAACATCTACCTCTGAGATTCCCCTCTCAAAAGCTGAGGCTGAGCTCAATTCAAGTATTAAATGGTTTCAGAGTAATGAATGATTTGTGCTAAACTGTAAACTTCAATGAATATAACTTATATAAATCTACAAAACTCCCTATGTGAACATTCTTATTCTAGTACAGAATTGTTTCTTATTTTTCCTTCCCTATTTAGTGTAATTCACTTCGGAAACATTTAAGCTCAGTGAAAAAAAAGCAGCCACTCATCATATAATCAGAGCAGTTTTTCCAGGCACTGCTATTGAAACATTGCTAAATAGGCAAACTCCTCTAAAAAGCAACTACAGCTGAGACCCCACTAGGTAGCTACCTTCCCAGGAGAGGTTCACATTCTTCTATCAGAAAGTGAAGACTAAAATAAACCCTTTATGAAATTCAGAAAGGGAAACAAACAACCAAAAGACCATTCCAAAGGGATATTTGGTGTGTTTTCTTATTTAGAAAGAATCCACCCGACTCCCAACACTATAGCTACAAGAAACAACCTGCTCCGTGGGCTACCTGCCCAAGGGGGTAGTGCTCTGTGACTCTCCCCTGCTTAGACCTTCTTGCTGCATTCACTGGGTTGAGCACAGCATGTGCAGCTAAGAAGGGAGTTGGACAAAAGTGTACCCACCAGAAAAGCCATCAGGTTTCCTTTGGATGAGTGGGACTGTGCAGGCAGGGTGCATGGAAAGGGAGAAGTGCAGAAGCAGGGAGGAGGGAAAAGGACCACTTCTTTCAGCAGTTAGGTTAGATTAAAGCATACTGTCACACTGCTCCCCCAATACCAGGTACACGCACAAATGACCAAGTCACAGTCGCCATGCGATTTAGATAAGGGGAAAAATGGATCTCTAAACTCTCCAATGCTTTCTTCCTAAAAGGAAGTATAAAAGTCACAAAGAATTCTGCAATTCCTAGTGCTAATGAAGAAAGAAACAGCAACGTGGCTTAACAGCGTATTTAAAACTACTTATGTTTAAGCATTACCATGAATAAAACTGCCATCAATGCAGTCCTCTCCAAAAGAAAGAAAGAACTAGACCTTGACAGGTTCCCAATATCCACTTTAAAAATCCCATCAGACCATGAAGCATGTGGAGTATTTTCATATCAGAAAATGCATTTATTTGCACTGTTGAAATATGGGTATAGTTCAATATAAAAGAAAACACAGCTTGCTTTCACGGTATCAAAACTCCAATTTTTAACATACTGCAGGAGCCTGGAAAGTAAAAAATAATACCCTACTTAATGGTTTTAAATAAAGAACATTAAATAAAAATATCTTTTCTCTCTACTCAGAAAAATAAGACACAGCTAAAAAAGATTTTGAAATTAAACACACAAGTGTTTGTAAGAATGAATTAAAATGTGTTGACTTGCAAAAAGAAAGTAATCAAACATAAATCAATGGGAAATAGTTCACAGATCATAAAATTAATACATTCTAAAATGTAACATATGATGCAAACACTTGAGACTTGTTGCACAGTTATTTCTAAATGCTCCATGTTGCTGAACACATGACAGTAGAGGGCCTGATCCCGCAAAGATTTACACTCCTACTGAGCTGTGAATAGTCCTATTACAATCAACAGGATTACTCACAGAAAATCTACTTAACATGCATAAAATTATCCAAGCGTGAAAATCTTTGCCACCTTGCTTATCCTAAAATCAGTATTAGATCATCACCAGCATAACCGTAGCCTAACATCAAATGCTGTGTACTGGAAAGCTTTCGATAGTGTATTAACAAAGCCAGTTAAACTCCAGGGATGTCACCAATATACATACTTTAAGTATTCCCAGAATAACGGGCAATGGTACTTTTTATCTGGAAAAAAAAAGCCCACTGATTTTGTGGCACTAAATTATAAACTACTAGAAAACAGTTAATTTGGAGAATTTAGCTGGCAACTTCTATTCCTGCATAGTTAACTTCAAAAGAAGAATGTAGAATTTCTGCCCTTACTCTATAAAACTCAGGCACTCAAAACTGCTCACTCCAGAGACTTGCAATGAAATTTATATGCATGAAAGAAAGCACTGCACATTAACTAAGGCTCCCCAGCAGGTTCTGAGTACTTTTAGGAGTTTACAACTTCAGTCCAACTGGTTAAAATTTTGTGAACTGTCATGTATCACATGTACACCTGAAGCTCTGTAAAAAGACTTCAGAGAATATATCAATTGTTTGGGGTTTTTTTTTCATTTTATTTTGATAACTTTTTAGAACAGTGCTGTTGTATGAGAAAGCTGAGCCAACCTAACAGCTCTCACTGAAAGGGGCAATGCTGCTCCCTCCTAACAGTGAGAGTCCACCCTATCTTTTGTGCTGACTCTGATGCTCATGCAGACATACTGGTCCTTAAATTCCTTGGGCCTCACCACCCCGCTACTATCTGCGAAGCATCTCTCCTTATCACTAGCATTATGCTAGAGTTGTTTTACAGAAGATGGCAACCTGCTGTTGCTATCAGTTATCCTACTGGCTCAAATGGCAAAGGTCTGTGGTATGTAGGTCTAACAGAATTTCTGGTGTTTCTTTCCAGATTGCTTTTCTGATATCCTTAAAACATCATATATTAAAAGCCCTGGAAGAATACAAGAAGTTGCCTGCAAACATACAGAAGTTTCAGGGACTACCACAACTAAGGTACCTTGGTTGACCTTAATTCACCTCTCTAACCTCCTGGCACTGTGATTTATTTTTTTTAATAAAAATATCATATAGATAAACACACACGTATATCTTTCTACAAAGCACTGCTGGACTAGATGGTCTTTCAAGGTTCCTTCCAACCCTTAACATTCTGTGTGGTTCTGCGATTCCTTCAGCACACTGGATGGAACTGCTCCATTGAAATAGGTGAATAGGAAGATAGTTTACAATACCCTTGCTCCATGTGTCACAAAGGCTGAAACGTGTGTAAAACAAACACAAAGAGCAGGAAAAGAAAGTTATGGCCGTAAAAGTGGTTGAATGCTATCTGCTATCCTTGATCCTGCCACAGGTCTTGCAAGTCTACATGAGCCATTTCTACCAAACTTTAAAAAAAAAGTGATGAATAATTATACTTTCTTCATTTTCTTACCCTGACATATTTGGGTCAGATTTACCCTAAATGCTGAGTACACAAGGCTGCAATTAAATAAATGACAGCATTACTTTGAAAATACAAAGATGAAATGTAATGCTGTTTGTTGGGGCTTTTTTAAAAGCTTTTAAAGAGCTCAATGGGCATCCACAGCAAACACAAATATTAATCTTACCCCTAGGAATCAATTCTCCAGGCATAAAGTAAGAAATATCCATTTCCTTTCCCTGAGGCATAGTGAAATACTTGTAATAATAAGCAATGTTCAAAATAGGCCGCAAGGGTGAACTAATCAGTTTACAGTGTTCTTGATCCTGCGGCCAGCACAGCTCCTGAGGGAAGAAGGTGGCACATGTGGAATGGGAAGTAAGCCCACAGCAGTCCCTTAAATAACTGCTGTGAGAAAGAAGGTGGGCCAAAGAGGTTTGGCCTCTCTTGGGACCTAATTACTGGTAAGAAAGTGCAACCAACCAGTAGGTTTCCAGCTAACATAGAGTTGCCACTTCAGTGGAGAATCACTAGAGGAATGGGGGCCCAGATGTAGGTCTGTCATCAAGAAATGCTAAGCATAACAGTATGACTGAAGAGAGAAACACTGGTTACCACCATGATGTTGTAACAGAACTGTTATGACTTCTTTTCTCAGCTGCTGTTGGGCAAATCTGTTATCTTGGCAAATCATTCCCTGCCCCATATTTCCACCTCCTTATCTCCAAAAGAGGGGCAATGAACCACCGAGGATTTAGGTATGAGTCACAGAATCATTCTGGTTGGAAGAGTTGAGATCATCAAGTCCAACCGTTAACTCAGCACTGCCAGGTCACCACTAAACCATATCCCTCAGCACTACATCTACACGGGATGGTAGATGCTATCTCCAGGGATGGAGACTCCACCACTTCCCTGGGCAGCCTGTTCCAGGGCATGACAACCCTTTCAGACAAGAAATTTTTCCTAATGTCCAACCTAAACTCCCCCTGACACAACTTGAGGCCATTTCCCCTTGTCCTGTTGCTTGTTACATGGGAGAACAGACCAAGGCCCCCCCCTTTGCTAGAACCTCCTTTCAGGTAGTCGTAGAAAGCAATCGTCTCCCCTGAGCTCCCTTTTCTCCAGGCTAAACAGCCCCAGTTCCCTCAGTCTCTCCTCGCAAGGCTCGTGCTCTAGACCCTTCACCAGCATCACTGCCCTTCTTTGGGCATGCTCCAGCGCCTCAATGTCCCTCTTGTAGTGAGAGGCCCAAAACCAAACCCAGTATTTGAGGTGCAGCCTCACCAGTGCTGCGTACAGAGGGACAATCCCTGCCCTAGTCCTGCTGGCTATATATAGATCTATAAATACAGATATATACACTGTACAAGGCCTTCATTACAGTAAACATTATATTTATATACACACACACATACTGCTCTCTCTTAGAAAGAGCAGTAGGAACTATGAGGGTCTCACAAGCCTACTGATAACCATTACAGAAATTCCACACAGAAAGATATTCATTCTGTCTCCAGAGCAGGATTAGGCAGAGCACGTAAGAGAACACACATTATGCAATGAGAAGAAAGCGAATTACAGAGCAGCTGCTTGTTCCCTGAGCAGCATGTATCCTATACATTCAAAAAGGTGGGGGCTTCTGTGGAGGGCAATATTGTGTTTGTGTATCACGAAAGACTACAACAGAATATTAAGGTACACTATATTAGTGAGGATGGTAAAATGAAGGTGGCATAAGTAAAGCTCAATGCTACAATTTTAACATTCGTGTGCTTGACTTACACGTAAAACTTTCATTTTAAAAGCATGCTTTTCTTGCCTGTAGTATCTTTCCTTCAGCTTCATTGTTTTCTAAAAAAGCCATCTACATGCATTAATGAGAAACAGTAATTACAGAAAAATTCAAGCTAATCACCTTATACATCCACACAGACTAACTAACATTGGACAGTAAGCCAACAGAAGTATAATAAAGAAGGTTTTGACCAAAAATCCCTGAGGTTAGCAGCAAAAGCAGTCTCAGATTCTGGAAGACATCGCTCATTTACATACATAACAGCATAAGGAAAACCTCCAGGAAAATGCCAACACGAGCATAAACCATAGGTGAGAAGGACAGGAATAACGATACCAACCAGACCTTGTCTTTCATCATGCATGAGCACAGGCAACAATTCTAGAGCTTCAGTATTTGAAAGCATTATTTCAACAAGGGCTCTCAAGTTGCGAGAGCAATGCAAGTGTTTCAGATACAGGAACCATTCTCTTAAGTTGCAGTTTCAATTTTAGGACATCACCATGCACTAAGTACACATTTTTTTTGCCTAACTTTGTTAAGGTAAACTTACTTAGGGTAAGATTACACTCGGTGTAACATCTAGAAACAAATACTATAAAATATTGTTGGCTCTCCATAGATTAATGTTTCACGTGGTGATACCGGCAAGGAACATTTTCTCATTTAAATCTGCTGAGGAGGCAGTGTCGTACCCGGAGTAACTTTATTTTTAATGGATATTTATTTCATTTCAGTTGTGTTTCAAACATATCCCTCATCTACACATGGACCAGTAACCTCCAAAAATCCAGTTTGAAACATGATAGAACAAATAGCTCTTCAGTGAAAGATTCGATGCAGACAGATCAAGCAAATCCTATGCTTCCTATATTGCTTTTCAAACACCACAGAATGGTAGGGATTGGAAGGGACCTCTAAAGATCCTCTAGTCCAAGCACCCTGCCAGAGCAGGATCACCTAAACTAGATCACACAGGAACAAGTCCAGGAGGCTTCTGAAATTCTCCAGAGATGGAGATTCCACCATCTCTCTGGGCAGCCTCTTCCAGTGCTCTGTTACCCTCACCGTGAAAAAGATTTTCCTCATGTTGAGGTTGAACCTCCTGTTTTCCAGTTTATGGCCATTGCCCCTAGTCCTGTCACTGAACACCACTGAGAAGAGCCTGGCTCCATCTTCCTGACATCCACCCCTTAGAGATTTATAAGCACTGATAAGATCCCCCCTCAGTCCCCTTTTCTCCAAGCTAAAAAGACCCAGCTCTCTCAGCCTCTCCTCATATGGTAGGTGCTCCAGGCCCTTAATTATCTTAGTGGCTCTGTACTGGACCCCCTCCAGTAGTTCCTTGTCCTTCTTGAACCAGGGAGCCCAGAACTGGATACAGTGCTCCAGGTGGGGCCTCACCAGCACAGAGTAGAGGGGGAGGAGACCCTCCCTCGACCTGCTGGCCACGCTCTTCCTCATGCACCCCAGGATGCCATTGGCCTCCTTGGCCGCGAGGGCACATTGTTGGCTCGTGGCCATCCTCTCATCCACCAGGACTCCTGGATCTTTTCCCCAGAGCTGCTCTCCAACAGATCAGCCCCCAGCCTGTACTGATACAAGGGGTTGTTCTTGCCCAGATGCAGCACTTTACACTTGCCCTTACTGAATTTCAGTAGATTTCTCCCTGCCCAGCTCTCTAGCCTGTTTAGGTTCAGTGGCCATCTTTCAGAGCCACCACTAGTGTGAGCCAGAAGATCTGACAGAACCCTTTCCTAAAGCTCAAAGACATAGATCTCTGTTGATTGCTCCACTCAAATGCCATAGCTCTACCCTACCAACAAACAAATAAAAATAGGAGCCTTTCAGGGACCTACTCCACAAGACTAATGCACCTAGAGACTAAAAATTATTAAATTAAACATGAAACATAGAAAATAAACTATATCAAGAACATAAATGCCTACTTCACTTTTGCTAACATGAACACACAGTAACACACACATAACACGGTTGATGTAAAACAATAAGCCCACATAATTATCCCTGGAGGAAAGACAAACCCAGGTGACAGTTACTAATCATACTGCACAAGATAGTTCTGTAAGGTGTTTGGACACTTCCAAGATGGACAGCTGTATAAGAATGCAAAACCAGTGACAATGGTTTAGGCATCACTAGAAGCAGCATCTCAGACAGTATGTTCTGACGCTGGCCATTTCTTTCCTTTAATGCATGGCAAAAAACAAGGAGCAAAGGATCTTGCAATTCTCAATTAGGGAGACCACTGATCAATAATGAACAAAACAAGAAATAAACCTATCACTGTTCTTCAAAGTCCAAGCAGTCAAGAATTGGGCACCAAGGTGCAATTTTCATCAGTGGAATCAGGGATTGTTGTGGCCTAACGAACGCTCTGTTGCAAGGGCATGAGAACAGTATGAAGCGTCTTCATCAACAGCAGAAGAGTCAGTGTGTAAACAGACACGTGTTAGTACTTACAGACAGTAAGACATCAGGCAGAGGGAGGAGCAGAAATAAACTCTAAATTCATGGAAGTGATCAACTAGGTCACTTTCTCCGAACCCCTTCTTGGAACACAAGCATGTTACAGACCACGTAAACTTGCCAAGAAGTTTTATAAGAGTACACTTCTGTATATTAGGATTTTTTTTTTCCCCACGTTGTTGCAACAAATCCACCACATACCTACTGATAACCAACATTTGTGGTCAGATTAAATCAACTAAAAGCTATTCCTATTCCACTGACATAAAATTCCAGAATTGTAAGTAAGGATCTGTCTGATCCTCACTCCAAAGGAAAAAAAAAAGTCAACTCAAGAAACTACTAAATCCAGTATGCTTCTGCATACCGCCCACAACCCTTACTATCCACAACACCAACAACTTCCAGGTAACTCTTCACCTTGAGATTCTGAGAGTGGTATGAGCACGGAATCCCGCTGGCTTTTATCACATACCCCAAGGCGATAACTCCTCATTACAGTTTTACATTTCTCAAACAATTTTAAAGCACTTAAACCCATTTTCAGATCAAGGCAAGCCAAAACATGAGATGTCTAGAAGCCATTTTATAAGAGCAGTAATAACACAGATATCCTGGCCCATTAATTAACATTGAAAATAATCCAAAAAATAAAACTCAGACTTCTCAGGATTGTGCCCTCTCGAATAAAAAGACTGTGGAAATTGGATTTTATCTCAATGACTTCGGTACCCTGCAGCTAATTCTTGCTAATTAAGTGCTAGAATACACTAAACCAGAAATTCAGATTGATCAAAAGATGATTCATGTTTATAATAACTCCTATAATTATTAGGAACAAGAATCTTGAAGGTTTTTGATGCCATTAACTCACAGGCCAACAATTAAGAGCTACCATCCCAAACAGGGAAATTTCTGAGAACCCATAGTCAAATAACTTCACGATGAAGCCAAGTCTTAATGAAATACATTCGATACAACCCATATTACTAAGCAAGCAGGAAACCAGTCTCTGAAGTATGAACATATTCTTACACTATTCTGGTAACAGAAAATCCCCTCATGTCCTGTGTTTATGGACTGCTCCTCTGATACTATCTTCTTATCCGACCATGCAAAGTCTCAAGTCCTCAAGCTGCTGATGCAGCTGCACTCACCCAGGTTCCCTCAATACATAGATGTGTCCCATAGGTAACAACTACAACAGTTTCAGGTCCCCGAGATGCAAGCATTGGAGCTGAGACCACTTTGCCCAACTTGTGTCCAACCACCAAAGGTGGGAGATGAAGAGGCATGTAACCCATAACTACACCAGATCCCACACTTTGCTGGATTCGCAGTCATACGCTTATCACCCACAACTGTGGAAAGCCCCACGCCTGTCCTGTGACCTATAAGGAATGTAAGCCAGGGACAACACGAAGGCTCACTAGACAGCAAACTGCAAGGTCATGCAGAGAACTGAGAGATTAGGTTTTCTGTCAGATTGTCCTTTTCCATTGATGTTCCTTGAAAAGTGTTAGTAAACTCGCACTAAAGTTGCCTTACATTTGATCCACTACAGCGTGTATACTACTGAGTATACGTTCCTAACAGGCAACGGCAAAGCCTGAACATGCCTGGTTTGCACGGCTGCTTTTAAATGCCAAATTAAGACAACAAGCCCACTGGTTTTGTCTACAAACTGCCACCTATTCTCCACATTCAAGCAATGTGCTGTGACAACTGGATGATCATCCTCTCAATGCTCCTTTTCTATAAAATCCCTTTTCTCTCAATCCCTTAATCTTGTGTTGGCTATAAACAATTGCGTCATCATAAAAGAAATACATTTTAAATACGCAAGACCTCTTTTCTAGGAGTCATTTAAAAAGAAAACATCATAACCTCTACGAGGAGAGCTCTTCCCTTACACTCCCTAGCAATACAAGCTTTCCTGATCCCCAGCAGACAATCACGTAACTTTCAAATCTTTTTTGCTGACTCAGACAAAAATTCAGCATAGAGTATAACTGTCAGGTCCATCAGTGACAGAGGAAGCTCCTAAGAGCAGCAGCCTACTAAAGCTTTCCTCCTTGAGGGATGACAGAAGTCTTTCTCTCATACAAATGATTCATTTTTGTTCAATATTGTTAAAGCATTATTCACGCAGGGCACTTTCACAGATTCTACACAAAAATAACCCCACAGTTACACAGTCGAAACAGACATTGAAAACCCATGGACACATCTGGAAAACCTGCAAGTGACCGTGGTCTAAAATAATTGTATCGTGTCTTGGTATGCTGAGAATTGACCACCTCCTTCTACAGTTGATCTACTGTGGTCATCACAAAATTTTTCTTGAAGGTAAGACATCCAAGATTATTTTAGGAAAAAAGAAGTTGGTTAAGTTCGCCAACCTTTCATGACAAACTTCTTTGTTACGAGAAACTTTAAGGACACAAAATGAGATCATTTCTTAAAATTTATGTAGTTACTGTCGCATCTAGAAACGCTCAGCGCTATAAATGACCCAGCTTAAAAGGCCACCAATTGTCATCCCTCTCACATGTATTTTGTCTGATAGAGACTCAACGTAGAACAGAGAGCTATGTTAGGAACTACTGTGTATGTGGTCAAAACCAGAGGAGACTTGTACTTCAGGAGGTCAGCAGCAGAGATGATAATTTGCTGCGGAGTACTCTCATTTGAGAAACTCTGAAATCATACACTGCGCCTGGAAATACTGACTGTCATAATGCTTACAGAAAAATCATCCACGGGGCCCATGAAATGTACTCATTTCTTGGCTTTAATACTTATTTTGCTTTGTTACAAAACTGAAGAATGTTTGCAATGCAATACTACAGATTCACTTGCTGAAAGCAAGACTGAGCAGTTATCACTACCAAAGGAAGGCTGCAGAAAGCTGGTGAATCATAAGCTCCTTACTTTCTTTGCCCCTTCCCAGTAAACTACAGCTCACAGATACATCCCAGCCAGCTAACCCACATAATATGCTGTTATGTGGGTTATTGTTTGGCAAAATAAACTTAATTTTATGCTGAACATTTCTCATACTCAATGACTAGGGCTTTAGGCCAGACATATTCATAAATACGTGCTACAAGTGTTTTACATATACGTGCATGCATATGCATATGCATTTTTAGGAGCATGTCATCATTTTCTCGTGTTAAATCTAACCCCAACAACAGAGAGAACATAAATAAATAAATAAACAAATCTGACAAGTTTTCAGAGCAATCATGTAGTGGTTAAAGTTCAGAGGGTCTAAAAAGGCATTTGTTTCCCCTTTCTTAAGCACTGCTAGTAAACATATGACTATGTCAGATCTGCCCAGCATCAGTATTCCTCACTTCACCTCTAGCACTAAGGTAACATGACCTCGTCATGATGTAACTGGCACTGTAAACTTTTCTAGCCATGTCTTTTATAGCCATTTTGGGGTACAAAGGTAGCAAAAGTTAATACGGACCTTATGGGAAATCATTACAAAAACATGAAGGTACTTGCCAAAGTTTTCTGATTGGGCATCTTTTTCCCTTATAGATGCAGCTGCCATTTGAAACAGTTTTAGAGCAGAAGGCTTATCAGCCTCACAGCTGAACTCGCACAGATAGCACAACAGCTTTACACATTAGTAATCATAAGAGATTATTTTTTTTTTTACAGACACCTTGATTTTTGGTTTGCTGTTTCGTGGTGGTTTGTTGTTTGGTTTTTTCCCAGAGAAAGACACAGACAGTTTGTATTCGATAGGCTGTTCATAAATTATACCCTACTGCTGTTTGCAGGTTGGAACTTCTTCCCACACAGACTTCATTTTATCATCAGACTGTTTAATTCTGCACTTATAAAAATGTCATCCTAGTCATAAGGGGAGAATTAGACAGTACTGTCTTGAAGTTTTCTGCACAAACTGTGACAAGATGCAGATACTGTAATGCTAATACACCAGTAGAGTATATTGATTGCAGGATCAGGCCGATACATGTGTGCCATTAAAGAGATATGTCTTGCTGTTTTCCAAAGTGCAATGAAGTTATGAAGTAATATAAATCAGTAATACATTAACTGTATCCCAGTATTTGTACTCCTGCTTCTTGATATCATAGCCCTGAATACGTTAACTGATAATTCTGTAAGAGTACACTAAAAAATGATTTCTGAGCAAAAGCAGTATCAGTCTCTACTATCTCCCAAAATAAAATTCTGACAGCATGGAAGAAGTTACCTGCAGTTTCTAACCTTTTTGGATGTTGTGCTTTCCGCAGTCTTTCTAAAAGACACCAAATTTCCCCTTGGGACACACTATAATCAAGTTCTGTGAGAACATATTACAGATTTTTACAGATATTTTACCCAACATGCTGAATGATATATGAAAAAGATCTCCATGGAGTCAAGGAAAGGCAATTTAATCATATACAAGATTGGAATACTCACATATATTACTGCAGTTTAATTTGTACAATAATTTGTAAGTTAAATAGGTTAAACCTGTATCGCTTGTGTAATTTATGGCATTATTGCTGATGTATAAAATAGTCTGTTCTATGCAGATGACAAAAAAAATATATATTTAAAATGTACATAGAATCATAAAATAATTTCAGTTGGAAAAGATCTTCAAGATCATAGAGCCCAACCATATAAATCACTAATACGCTAAACAGATGGAGTTCTGTTTCTAACTTCACTGGAAGGTACTGAAATAAAGTAACAGGATTTGTGTAAATGAAAATAAATCTCATGAAAACCTGAATGGATTTTCTTTTGTTAGTCAGAAGTCTGTTCTTGGCCTATAGCTATACATTATAGCCAATGGCTGTGTTTTGCTGACACGGCCTGTCAATAGTTATGTCTCAGCTGTTAAAAACCACTAGTTAAAGGTATAAACTCAATACCAGTTCAAGGCTTTCTGCATAGATCCCAACACAGAGAAGGGAAAAAATAAAATTAATGAAAAGAAAAATATATTCAATGAACCGCAATACTCCAAGAAATACTATTTTTCCCAAAAGTATTTCTGTCAAAGAAAAACCTAAACAAATTAAAGTGAAAGTTAATCATAATACTGATGCTTCACATAAGCCCTACAACCTGACAGAAGCAGACACCCATGTCTACTTACATCCATGGAGTCTTTATGGAATTGGATTTGTCTTTAAACAGTTATGCAGATCAGACTGAATGCTGAAGGCTGGAACCTATTTCATCATAAGTGGTGCTGATCTGAAAGGCCGCTATGTGTAAAGTGCCCAGCAACAGCACAAAAAGTACTTATTCTAAATAAAATATGTCCATTTCTCTGCTAGATCCATTTAAGAGTATTCAAAGTAAAAAATATTTCCAATGGCATTTACTTTTCATTCCTTGTCCCATTCATTTAACATACAGGACATTGTTAAAATTGGACAAGAAAGTTGGACACTTTGGTTTCGTGTTTAGGGTAAAAGCAGTAGACATATTTAGCAAAGACCTTAATCCAACATTACTATTGCTTATTTAGCTTTTGTTTCTTCACACAGAAAAATGAATTTTCTATTAGAACCAAAATTAAGTCAAATTTAACCTCAAGTTATGCTAAACACTTAAAGTGGTTTTGATAGATGAAGGCTGACTCCATCAAGCTGCTCCACACAGACAGGTCTCCATTTGTAATATCTACAACAGGACAACAGCCAAAACAGCAGTTCTCACAGGATAAAGACTCTACAGAGACCCCAGCCACAAAAAAAAAAACCCCATCACAAATCTCTAGCAGTAGATACAAAAGGTAATTCCACTCTGCTTTTCAACAAAATACTGGAAAACAACAAACCCTTCCTTCCCATTAGTAAATTTTTAAATGTTTTACCTAAATCCACACACTACCAACCGACACCCAGAACTTCACCATTTGCAAATTTACATTATCCAACCTGAGGTGCAAAGAACCGTCTAGAAGCGAACTGAACTCTTTTCCATCACCACATTTCACTAAATTAATATATTCTTAGTATTCTCGTAGTTCAACTCTGACATTAGTGGCACACAGAAGTTCTCAGCTGGAAGTAAGAACTTCCAACCTCATGGTTTTACAACACCAGCTGTCTCCAGAACACAAGCACGCTCCACAGAGCTTTAAATCCTCATACAAATAAACCTGTGTACACTGAACTAAGAGGGAAAATCATATTTTGAGAAGCTACAGAATAGTATTACAGAAGTGTGTGTTCCTTCAGGTGAGTAATTTAGCCTGCAATATAACTTTTCACATTCTAAATAATTTTTCTTCCTTTTTTTTTACTATTATGGTTCTTCAAGTAGCTACTTACCTAGTTGTAATTTGATTTCATAACCCAGTATATTAGGAATTTTCCATAAATAGAATATGTTTGCAACACAGTAGAATTAAACACATATGGACAAGAAGGACAGTAACAGAAACATAGATTCCATATAAATCTGTTCTCTCAGGCCTTTGCCTGAGGGGCAAAGACAGAAAAAGTACATGTGCACACAACAGCCTAAATGTAAGATGTCAGCCTCATCTTTTTTAGTTTTATTCGTTATATGAGATCATTGACATGTGTGTTTGGGAAGAGAGGCATGAAGACATGCAGAAACAGCTACAAAGAAAATACTTTTTGAAACTCAATACACACGTACATTCAGCTGAGTATACATCATGAAAGGCCATGACAACAGTTTCCAGGAAATCGTGCAACTGAAAAATTAATTTTGTGGTGTTTTCTTTAATTACTGCAACAAGAGTGGGGTTTGCCTGCCTCTCCTATGGCCTATGCCTCCTGTCTGTACCCTGTACCAGGAGCATCCCTATGCCATGAGATCCACGGGAAAGCAGTCCTTGTGAGCTCTAGAGTTTCCCGGCACAGCCAAAGCTTCTGCAGATGACAGCTGTCACTGGACACATGCACGAATCCCAAACACTGGGACACTGGAAAACTAACGCTGCCCGAAGGTATGCAAACTTACTACAAGCAGGCTAGATTTTAAGTCAGACCATTGGATTATCTACTCTGATTTTGAATACAGCATAAGAACATCTCCGAACATTGAGACAAGTTAGCACCGCTTCTCCACCTTCTTCCTTCACAAGGTATGCCTCACCAAACTGATGGAGAACAACTGCAGAAGTCATAACACTTACAAGGACAAAATCTGACACAGGCACTTCAAAATGTTTAAGCATGACAGGCTCAGGTACATATTCCTAGCAAGCCTGTAAAATATTACTGAATCTGTGAATATGTACAGTGATTAAACAAAGCAACTGAGATTCCACTCAAAAGAAAAACCATAATTGTCTGTCATTTCTCTTGTACCAATAGCAAAGATGCTGCTCATCAGAAATAAGACATCTCTACCATCTAAAATTCCCTGGACCAGAGCATCACATGTATGCAGACAGAGAGAGGTCATGCTCCAGGTAGATTTTCAAAGCAAGACTAGATAAATTCTACATATTTTCTTTTTTTAACACTGGGCAAAAGCTGTCACAGCTGCTCTGAACAATTTACAAAAGAAAGTGATCAGAGAGATGATTTACATTTGCAACATGAATGTCTTCCCTTTTTACAAGCCAGTTTAATGCAGACATTGCTGCACTCATTCCAGCTGAGGTTTGGCAGGAATTGGGAGAGGAAAGGCAATGAAGAGTTCAAGTGTTTAAAGCCCAACTATTTTCTCTCAACTCCTAGTGGTCCCCCCTGCCCTCCCAACCAGTTCCAGCCTGGCACTTGTTAGCAGCTCCCGACGCTGGAGAGGGCTCCCTTGCAAAAGCTTCCTCGGAGCAGCTGAGAGGAGACTCGGAGAAGGTTATTCATGAAACAAAATGAAATTAAATACGTTTTCACAAGTCGGCACAATTCACCTATCTTACACCAGGAACAATGGAGACGAGGGCAGCGGGAGGATACGGCCGCCCGGGAGTACGGGGCCGGGGGGGGCTACTCAGCCAGCCCGTCCGTCCGTCCGTCCGTCCGTCCGCAGCCTCCCCGGCTCTTTGTCCGTCTGTCAGACGGCCCCACTGGCAGCGCCGGCCCCATCCCCACCTCCCCGGCGAGGCCTGCGCGGCCCCGCCGCGGCCCCGCGGCTCCCGGCCCGCCGCGCGGGGGGCCGGCTCCGCCGGGGGAAGCCCCGCCGACGGCCAAGGGGAGCGGAAGGGAGCTCCCGGCGCCCCCCCGCGCAGCGGGGAGCGTGTGAGGAGGGCGCCCGCCGCTTCTCTCCCCATCCCCGCTCGCCGGCCTCTCCGCCGGCGGGGCCAAGCGCGGCCCATGCGGGCGGGACGCGCCGGGCCGGGCCGCGCCGAGTCGCGGCCCCCCCCTCCCTTTCACTCTCCTCCTCCCTCCCTTCCTCCCTCCCTCCCTCCGCGCACCTCCCGCCGCGGTGGCGACGAGCGGGCGGGCCCGGCCGGACCCGGCCATCTCCCGCTCGCCAACACTTACCGGCCGCAGAGCTGCGAAGAGAAGGCGGGCCGGGCCCGGCCGGGGCGCGGCGGCGGCTCAGAGTGCCCGTGCCGCGGCCCCGGGCATGGCGGGGCGGCGGCGGCGGGGCGCGGGGGAGGGGAAGCGGCGGCGGGGGAGGGGAGGCCGAGGGGAAGTTGGCGGCGGCGGCGGCGGCTTCTTCCTGCTCCGGCGGGGCGAGCGGCGCCTTCCCTCAGCCTCCTCCTGGCGGTGACAGCGACAGCCCGGCCAGAGCGCCGCCGCGCCGCGGTGCAGCATGGGAAACACGCCCGGAGGACCGGCGGGCGCCCGGGCGCGGCGGGACGGCGGCGCGGCGAAGCGGAGAGGAGAGGAGGAGGAAAGGGGAGCGCGGCCGCGCCGGGCCGGGCCTGCCGCCGGGGCCGGGGCGGGCGGTGCCGGCGGCCCGGGTTATGCGCGGGTCAGGAGGCTGGCGCGGCCGTGGGAAGCCCCGCCGGGCGGGTCCGGCCGCCGTCCCGGCCCCGAGGGGAGGTGGGGCGGGAAGGGCCCTCGGGCCGTGCCGGGTGGCCAGGCTTCGGGTGAGGAGGTGGCGCTGCCGGTGGGGCTGGGGGTTCCCCCCCCCCCCCCCCCCCCCCGGTGTCGTCCCAGCGGCTTCATTTCCATCGGGGGCTCTGGGAGGAGAGGGGCCGGCGCGGCCGGTGCCGGTGCCGGGGAGGAGACTGAGGTGAACCCCGAGCCGCCGCTCCCAGCGCACCCCGCTTCTCTCGGGTGAGGTCGGGGCCTTCTGAGGCAGAGGGGTGCGGGCCCGATGCGGGAGGCCGCGGGAGGCCCCAGACCATCGGTGTGCTTAGGGAGGTAGCGGCTGTGGGATTCCCGCGGCATCCAAATCCATCGAGAAGTGCCGAGATAAGTTTTCCTGCGCTGTAATCTCCGTGATCGCGATGTCCTCCATGACCCCACACAGTAAACAATTTGGGGAATTGCTGGAGGCCAAATCTTCTTAGATCCCACGCGTTCCTTGGAATAGCTCTCCACCCAGTCTGCACCTCTGCATCTTTGACCGTGTCTTGGTCTCTGTTGCATCTTGCAACTTCATCTCTTTTAGGGGTTACCCATTTTCCTTGCTTCTCTAAATAAAGTATTTAGCCCAGCAACACACTCAAGCACGTGCTTAACTAAATTGCTTTATGTCACTTGCTTATAATTAAGCATGTGCTTAAGTGCTCTGTTGGATTGGAGCCAAAATCTGCATAAGCTCTGTTGGGTAAAATTTACCAGCTTCGTTGGGCTTAGCTTTGTGAGTCATTCAATCAGCAGAAGCCCAAAGCTTTCTGCTACAAGCTTAGTTGTTCCCAGGTTGTCCTACAGGATCACCCTGTCTCTGGGACAAGGCTGATGCCCTTCCTTCAGGTCCTGTTTAGAAGTAAGATGCATCTGCCTGGTGAGTCAGCTTTATGTAGGGTTTCTCGTTCCTTTAATGAGATGCATTAATAAGGTTCTGCATCCTTATGCAGGTCATAGATTGTGCCATCCAGTTACAGAGTAATAAATTGCATTAAGAAGAAAATATTAACACCATTAGGACCCAGTTGGAAGGTCTGCCCTGAATTTATGCAATACCTATATTTCAAAATAATTACATCAAGTATTCAATCTGAACAGAGGAAGGAGTTAATAAAATGTGGCTACATTTCATACAGTCATCTATAATTTTACACAAATACAAGAAGTATCATTAACCTGCTTGCTGAATAAAATGGGAAACTTTTTGTTTTCTAAAAATAGAGTTTTAGAAATTGAGGGAAGATGTACATTTATGCAGCTTCAATTTTTTTTTTTTTTTTTTTTTTTAAAATTCAATTATTTTTTTGATTTTTTCCTTTTTTACTTTTCAAAAAAAAAATCTTTTGAATTTCATTAAGTCTGAGTCAGGAATCTCAGCACTAAAACCTTATTTTAAAATACACCGAGGAATTAAAGCTTTCTGCAGGGTGAGCACAAGTCTTTCTCCAAGGACACATCAATTGGAACCTGCTTTTCAAAAAATTTGTTTGGCAATTAGCAGTATAATACGAAGAAGAAAGACTGCTGTATTTAATGCAAGGAAGTAAGACTCAGCATATTTGGGTTCTGTTCATTACTCTCCCACCATTTTTCTGTGACCTTAATCAAGACATGCTCCCATTTTCAAGTGTCAGTTTGGGTTAGGGTGGAGTTTTCTGTTGTGGTTCCAGGAGGAGCAGAGCACCTACAAAGCGTCAAGTTCGGTGAGAATGTGACAGCGCTTTGTTCTGCATGTCCCTTCTCTCTGGGGCAGGGGTAGTCAAGGGACACATCAAACCTTGGACCTTGGCTTCTGCCACCTGTATTTTCAAGTGGTGATGGTTCCTCACCACGTCACACATCTGCAGCATGGACGTCATTCATATTTAATACTGTGGTGTTTGTTTATTAGTATTTTGATATAACACTAGAGAAGGAACCAATAAAGCCAGCAGCTTGAGAAGCTTAAAGGAGCACTTGCATTTTGACCTATGTTTTGTTATGCTGCTCTGTAACTAGCAGACAAACTCTGCTTTTCCTTAGGGGAAAATTTAGTAGTCTTTAATATAGTCTTCTCTCTCCTTTCTGAATTCCAGAAGTTTCTCACCTATAAGAAACCCTCTAAAGGGCAATGTGTGTGCAGCATGGAACACGGTACGTTTCAGTTTCCTTTTTTAAGGACAGCTAAGTAATGGAAAGTAAAAGGCACATATTTTTTTCCCTTACCCCTTTCTGTGTAACTCTAGAAACCAAGACAAATAGGAAGCAGAAGTAGGCTTTATATTAAAAAAAGAGTGCCATTTGGGAGTTGTTAGAGAGTACTTGTGTGTTTTAAAAGATCTTAAACAGGATGTGGCTTCAAAAGTAACTGTGTAGAAGAAGTAGAACCATCTCGTTTGACCTGCATGACAAACTGAAGGATTTCATTCTGAAGTTTATGCATCGAGCCAGTAACTTCTAGTGAAAGAGTAGCTGGAAAGATCCAGTCTGGCTCTTTGAGAGAGAAGTCCATTGGTTATGTCAGCAGCAGAGAGGGCTGCTGAGCCTAACAATGTTGCATCTGTGTATTTGAAGTTCTGAATTAAACTAGTCTGGGCTTCCACTCATTGGTTTTAGCTATGGGGTTTAAGGACTAAGTATGAGGATTTTTAACTCTATTTTCCCGAACTTTATCCGTGTAACTCTTTTTAAATACTCTTCCAGTTTTCCAGAAAGTGTATGCCTTTCTGCAAATATTGTCAACATGCCTTCTGCTCAACCATTTAGCTCACGGACAGGTAAATTGACGAACATCAAGTGTAGCTTCCCACACCCCCAATCCCTATATCCACATAACCTTTTGTCTGTTCCTTCGGAGGGATGTGCAGAGTCTAGTGCTGTGCCTTGTCCTACTGACTCTGCTCAGAGTGAACTTTCCTTGCTGCTTCTCTGTTTTCCTCAGCTAAAGTAAGGATACACCATCTCCATCTTTCTCCCCTTCCCCATGTGGATATCAACAATTAACAATTAATAGTCTGATTCCTTCAAACACACTTTTTTCACTGGAGAAAAACCAGTTTTATCTGTTGAACTATTTATGTCTGCCTGTGGTTACATGATCAGGCCAAAGGAAGTGTGAAAAGCAATCTGCATGTCAACAATCAGTATTTTTACTGTTTTATAACCATGCTGTCTTGAAAGAAACAGACTTAAGATTATCAGTCAAGAGTTCATGTCAGTAGTTTATAGATGGAGAACACTGCCTGAAAATATGAGTCAAGGGTTCATGTCAATAGTTTATAGATGGAGAACGTTGCCTGAAAAATCTGTGTTCTCATAAAAACCACGGTATTTGCAAACAGAAAATTCAAACCCAAGGTTAACACCCTATGCTCTCTCTTGGATATAAGTGCAGAAACACACAATTCCTCTTCCCAAACAACACTAAACCAGCCTTTTTTGTGGAATCATCAAATTGAAGTTAATAACTTTAATGCGAGGTGAGATTAACTTGAGTTTCAGAGATAACAGATGTCTTCTTCCCCACCCATTTGAGTTACTCTCTTAATGTGAAAGTTAGTTTATGTTGTAGTGTCTGTGTCTCAGCAGTCCACACCCTGGGCCTTTGACAAAAACAAGTACCAATCATAACTGCATAAAGGAGCAGTAATCATCATTAGGATTAAGCCCAGGATAGAGAGCAAGAAGTAAATACAAACTAGTCTGTTGTAACTGGCTTGTCACTATAGAAGTGGAGACAAACACTACTTAGTCCTCATTGCAGACTTATGTCTCATTCCCTGTTCAGCAGCAGAGCTGCAAATATCCCATTGAATTAAACAGAGCTATCAGATACTGAATCAGAGTGGAAACTAAACTTCAGTTTCTCTCCCCTCCCTTCCTCAGACCACTAAGGCTGCTGTAGCCCTGGTTAATACTTGTGTGTGCCAGTGATGCAATGAATGATGTTTCACTAACGCCTAGAATGCCTGACATCTCAACAGTGGATGCAATCAGGGAACAATTGATAGGGAAAGCTAGAAAATCTTCCATCCATTCCTTCAGTTCAAATATTTCACCAGGGCTTTAACTAGCACAAATATTCAATGCAGAAAATGAAATGAATCAGTTGTCTGAGAATCCATTCACATTGTCTGTAAATTGTTCATTTCAGCATCTCTGATCGAGTTTGTGTTTTAATTATTTTTGTTCTATAGCAGGCTTTCAGTTCATGACCCCACGTAAACCTGACTCGATTGGACTGCATTGCCCTATATTGCTGGCAGCTGAGGAATCAGTCGTACTGCTGCCAGTCACGTAGTTGTATGGTGTGCTTGTCCTGACATTACCTAATGCAGAGAAATGCAGTGATCTGGTATGTCTCAAAATACCTGTGCAACTGATGCTCGTAAACAAAAACAATTAATTATGGAGAATATTGGTCGGAAGGAGAGGGTGCATGCAAGTCACCCAAATATCTTTTCTGTTCCCAAATCCATTTAGAGGAGAACACTTCTGCTACCACCTGAGCCCTGAAGAATTCTTCGTATCAGATTAGTTTCTAATGCCACAAACATGCCTGAATTAACTCATTCATTTACATTACAATAATACAGCACCTTGAAGTGCTGTAACACTTGAGGTGAAGACATCACAAAAATCCCAGGGAAAATGAAAAGCAATGGCTTGATGTGAGATATACCTGTCTGAGAAGAAAAAGAAGATGGCAAGTTGGTGTCAGTCAAAACGGTTATGTGTAGACACAAGACGTTCATATACCTGTAATACGTTTGACTTGGTCCCACACAGCATTCCTGTAAAATTAGCATTATAAATCTCCAGATTAAAAGAAAAGAGGATGTTTAATGTCCCATGCTGAGATACCTAATAGGCAGAAAAAGCAACAAAAATGATGATAATGTGGTACTCTGCCTAACATAAATTGTCAAATGACACAATAAGGCAGAATTTAGAGAACACATTTCTCAGTCTTAAAACACAAGTTCTAACCAGAGCAGAAAACCATCTACTCTTAACTTAGATTGGCTGTCTGCTGAAGATATTTAAGTTGAATTAACTGCAGATAGGAAAGTAAGAGGGCCTTAAACCCCAGCATGAACATTTTAGGATTAAGCCTTTCAGAATTAAATGTAAAGGAAGCTAGGGATATTTTATCTGTAAAAGAGAGAGCATCCACACAGGGATTTGGTGGACTTTAACTAATGCAATTTCATGTCACACCTTTACTTAATTCATCTTAATCTTTCCCAAGTGTCCCACTGCAGCTGAGTTCTTTAGCTTGAAGTGTTACAGTGGATCTAAATTGAAAGATAGCATTAGCTGAACCATTAGCTATAGGCTTGTCCATATGGGGAGGTTACTCAGCTCAGGGTAACCAGCTACTTCATACCTAATTTTTATGTCAATACTCTTAGTCTGAAGTGTTGTAGGCTACGTGACACCACACAACATACAGTGAGAGTTTGTGCAAAGCAACTTTTGTCTTTTAAATTCAGATTCACACCTTCTCAGGAGTCTCACATTTATCCAATTAAAAAGCAAGACTCAAAGATTCAAAGAGCAGGTAGGATACCAGGCTGTGATGCAGTGATGATGATGAGACATTGATACTGCTTAACCGAAAGTTCGAAGTTAAAATGGGGAAAAAAAACCCTACTGCTGTAAATAATGAAGCCCAAGAGGATGTAAATTCCCAGGGTGACAAGGATCAAGCTGTTACACTATATGGGGCTTTTCCATACATTATTTGAGCCAGTAGGAAAGCCAGAGTACAAAAATCTGGATTTATGAAAGTCAGTATAAAGGAAAATCTCAAGTTTCAGTTGGCAGTGAAGAAAGGCAAAATGAGAAGGGCACAAATGGGCCTTGAAGACCAAACAGGGAGAGACTCTTGGAAGAAAATAGTAAAAAAGCCTTAAAAGGCTTGAATTGGAACTCTAAGTTAATTACTCAACACAGCAAAAAGAAGGAAGGGGTTAGGGTTTTCAGTCTCATAATAAAATCATAATAGAGTTCCCCTCCCTTTACTGGTCTCCTCTGGTAGTACGCTCAAAAATCTCTTCAGAATGATAAGAAAATGCTGGAACTAGACAGGCTATTAACCATTCTCCAAATCACAGACATCAAATCCATGACTGTCAGAAGCTGAAACAACTGGGCTGCCAGCAAAGTTAACAGCAAATGCCTCAGCCTTCCATCCTAAATCCATTTCATGTTGTTTTTACAGTACAGATTGGGCAAAGATGCATACTAAACTGGGCAATGATTAGTATAAATAGATAACATAGGTATGAATTTGCTACGTTAACCAGGCCCCAGAAGGGACTAAAGAAAACTGCAGAGACCTCCAAAAATGCTAGAGGAATGGCCAGCATAATGACCAAAGAAGTTCATTGTATCTGCACAAAGTTATGCATTTAGGAGAAAAGGCAAACTGCTAAGGTACCTTGCAAGAGGTAGAGCTGTCAATTTTCTCACGTGCCTTTCTCATAAAATGAGAAATAGACCAGATGAAATTTCTCTAAGGCCAATACAAGCTAATTATTAAACCCTTCTTGAAAGCAGTTATGTCTGATTTTTCTTTCAAAATTCAAGGATGCATTGAATGGAATTGCTCAGGACTTGTACCAGTATTCAGACAGTGTTCAGATGGTTTAGTAGGGCAGTATGGTTGTTGAGGAGCTGGACATGAACTGATGTGCACACGATGCTGTTACATATGAACTGGCTCATATTTTGTAAGACACAAAGGAATCATTTCCATTCAGTCTCAACAGCATGGTTAAGATTTCAGCTAGAAATATTATGTCTGGTTTGGGACATGAAGCTGAGGAAAGATGTGTCCCAGGCAGAAAAGACAGTGAGAATCACAAGAGATCAAGAAAACATGACCAAAAAGGCCTAAGTGAATTTCACTTGTTCCCAAGGAGAATGCTAAAGGTGAAACATGATGAGAGTCTTCAAATATGTAAGAGGCCATTGCACAGACAGGTGGAAAAGCTGTTTCCCCTGCCCACGGTATATAAGATGTAAATTGCAGCAAGGAAGCTTTATGTTAGGTATTTTTCTATCTAATAGCAAAAGTTACAAAACACTGGGCTGGCCTGTAAGGCTGTGGAGTCACCAGAGGTCTTTTAGGAACAGATTGGACATGTTTGTATATATGTCCAATTCCATATTTGTATATAATGCTTTAGGAAGTACCCTAGATCATTGCCTCTGCCCCTAGATGCCAATCAGGCTTGTTTTCTGTGGTGCAACAGAGAGCTCAAGAACTCCATCCTTTCAATATGCAGGTAAAATAAAAAAGCAGATAAAACAGGATGAAAAACAATTAAAAAAGAGAAGATCTTGACATAGATCTGTGGTACAACCTCAAGCAGATTGCTGTGGTCCAGCCATCTCAAAGAGGCTAGAAACTTCAGAGGATGCAAAGAACAAGTAGAATCAAGAGCATGGCAATTCATGAAAGATTGAAAAGATTTGGATTATTATCTTCAGAGAAAAACAAGGGAGGCAGAATAAAAGTATGTGAAGTAATGTCTGGTACAGACAGATCAGGAATTTCTCTTACTGTCTCATACTATATAATAAGGGGACCTTCTTTGAACTATCAAACCAAAGGTAGGATATTTAAAACTAAAGAAAAAGAACACAACAAAAACAAACCACTAAAAAGACCCATTAAATGAAGTACCCAACAAGAAATTAAAATGGGGAACTCCTCTGCTATAGTAAATCCAAAGCATTGACGCTAAAACCAAAAGGATTCATAAAGAAAAGTCTTATCAGCATAGGTACATGAGATCCTTTAAAGTCTATGAAAAAAGTCTACTTCAGCTTGCCTAACATCAGCCCTTCACACTACACTGTTCCTTAACGAAACAAGACCAGTCACTGAAGGAAGGATGCGTGGCCTTCTGCCACCAGCTGCCATGCTCCTGCTAGCATCAGGACTGAGGCAAGAGCCACCAAACCCATCCTGGCTGGCAGCCCCCTAAACTGCAGGGAAGACACACCACAAAGCCAGCTGCCTGATCACGGGTCACAGGACACTCATGCGATGGGGTACAGCAGCCAAAAAGCCTAAGTTTCAGATGGTGCTCATTTAAATGACAGCAGAGGGGCCACGAAGCAGGACTGCTTGTCTTTAAGAAGACATTATTCATCCCAGTAGACTGGGGACTGGCTGCTCATACTTGTGCATCACTGGAAGAACAAGAGAACAGGTCTGATCCAAGCACTTTCTGTCCTAGATACATAATGTGTCCTAGGCCAAAACCACTGATTTGCCCCAAAGCAGTAACTTGAACAAACTTGGTAAAATTATGGCCTTGTTATCCTAAGAAGACAGAGCGTGTGTATCAAGGAGGTGTATCCAGCTATTTCTGTGTGCCTATTGTATCCAGTAACAAACTGTCACAACGGATCTCCAGCCTGGATGACAGCATTGGCAGTACCTATAAAGAGAAGGACAAAGGCCTTCATTGCAAAGTCTTGCCCAAAGTTAACTTAACAAACCTGTGTATTATTGAATAACACCAACCATTACATTTTCAATTATTTATACATTTCAGCGGGGGCCTATGAAGAACTGAACTTGAAAGGGAATCAGTTTGAGGACAACATCTCGGAGACATACTAGTAATTTTGCCAGGAATTTGTTTAAAAAACAAAACAAACATCAAGAGACCAGTTTCCAGGAACAAATGGGGTGCTGTGTGTGGGCATTAAGAAAAATGTAAACTTTGTAATGCTGATACATCGCAATATTTTACATGAGGAGAAAGGTCTTTCCTCAGCTTGTCTCTATATGTCTCCTTTAGTAAGGAAGGGATGCTATACATGATATGGTCTCTCCATACGTGACCTCATTAGTGGCAGCAGTTGTTTAACATTGGAGCTGCTTGTGTAGCAACACCAGACTATTTTCAGCTAACGGCACTGACGCTGTTTTCAAATTGTGCACAACTTCCAAGTAGCCTGATGGAAGAGCACCACGTCTCCTGGAGCTTACAGGCTCTACAGCATCAGAGCTGGTGTGACATTCGTGAAATCCCTTTCACACCAACATAAGCCTCTAGAAGGTTTCATCAAGGAATAAGGAGGATCAAGTGTATCCTACAAATGAGACCCTGAAGGACAGTGCACCCTCAAGTTTCATGCCCAGGCAGATTCAGAAAGCCTGGGAGGTCAGTTAGGAGGCTGGCCCGTATAATGCCAGCTCAGAAAGCCTCCAGAATAGCAATTATCAGCTGCTTGGAAAATCGTGAAGCTTGGCTGAGCCATAGGAACAACGTAAAATGAAATTGGTCAGAAGAAGATCAAAACAGTTTGACCGTGAGCTGGGACTATCCCAAACAATAAAGGCTGTTTGGTAAGTGCTGCTTTCCATCTGCAAAGCAGATGAGTTCAATGCTGAGGATAATTTAAAAGTCAAATAAATGATTTTAAATAGTTTGAAATAAATAAAACCATGTTTCTTTGTAAACTGCCCTTATTTGCTGGCTGGATGCTTGTGCACCAAACCAGCCAAGCAGATGAAGAAAAACCAGTCCCTGGGTGGAAGGAGAAACTCTTGTCCAGCCTGAGAGGAGCTGCATCAGGCACCAGGTGCTAAGCTGGTATGAAATGGGGACCATGGTGGAAAAGGACCCACATAACTGGAGAAGACAAATGGTGACAATAGACTGCAACGTAATGCACTGGATTTTTTTCTGGGTCAAAGCTGTGGGGAAAAGTGTTGTCCCAAGACAAGAGGCAGCTTCTCTTTCCCACAACCCCTCCAGTGAGCTGACAAGTGCTGCCGAGCTGCTGGCAGTTATGCAGTTGGTCCTAACAGCCAAAGTTAGCTTTTCATGTTCAGAAGCCAGAGGCATGAATGGAACAGACACAGAGAAAAATATCAATCCCATAATCTTGCCAAAATGGCAAAAGTAAATAAATGAAGAGAGGCAGGAGATCCTGGGTGAATTATCAAATACAAAAGGGCAAACCCAACAAGGTGAACCAAAATTCATACATCTCTGGGGAAAAACAAAACAAAAAAAAAAAAATAGTTTTATTAAAAAAAAAAAAGTTAATGTATTATCAAAGACTCCCTATCAACACTGGTAGATGCAAGCTGACAGGCTGAAATCAATGCCACCTATTGGAATATAAAGGCATGATAAAAATCTATGACTTCCTTTGAAAAATGTATACTCAGATGTAGACCAAGGATACTTTCATTTTGTCAGCTTGGCCATTTTTGATCAATTCACTTAGCATATTTAAGTAAAGATAGGATAGTCAATCTCATTCCTAATTGCATGCAAAGTGGCAACATTTTGCAGGTTGGTTCCTGACTGGGAAATGTCTCTGCTTGTGGTACAGCCCACTTATGTACTAAAATGGATGCTTTTTTCCCCACAGTTTACAGAGAAGTTTACAAAGCTGGAGCTGTCAAAAAAATAAACCATCCTGTGCTATAGCTCTGCATGCTAATGAGTAGTCTTAATGATGGTGAATTTTTTATGTAAAATCAGGAAGTCAATGTCCTTGAAAAGGAAGGAAAACAGGTCTTACTTAGTGCCAAAGCAGAGAAATAAAATCATTTGGGAGAGATGGTGAAAAAAAAAAAACTCCACAAAGCAAGTTCAAAACACTTTTCTCTTAATTAAAATGTGTTATCAGAGCAAATTACATTGGTAATACAAAATCTATCGTAATCACAAATAAAGAAAAGAACTAGAAGAGTAGGGTGTAGCATAGGGTAAGACTGTATTAAAACATTAAATGAAAAAATATCTAACAGACTGGGTCAAAAAAGAAAGTGGATGTCGCTGTGGCTTCATCACAGAAGCACAGATCACAGGCATATAAAATAGTTAATATTAGAGCTTCAACATTTAGTCTAGTGAAAGATGATCTTCATAACCATTTGGAACTATAGGAACTTGTCGTTAGAAGCTAAAATAGAAAAAGGCAAAGGTACAATAATTTCACTTGACCTTGCAGGAACAAAATGCTGAAGCCAGTGATGAATACCAGCTTCTCAGTCACATCAGCCCAAAATTCTTACAAGGTAATGGCTCAGGGTGGTGTAGCCTTTAAAACAACACAGATGCTGTTTAGTGTTGGAAATTATTAATAGTCTCAACTTACTAAATAATTTCTAAATAATTGCTATTGTGGTATCACCTAAGAGGTCCTGCTGGAACTTCAGAAGACCTGCTTGTGTTGGACTCAACTGTCAAAAGAAAGATGTCTGTCCATCCTCTTGCTGCTGAATTTGCACGTCCTCTCACCATTCCCTACAAGACATCTATTTTTTTACAGCTACAACTAAATTAACAAAAGGAGGAACGCTCACCTTCCATCATCTACCAGAGCTAGGGAATCTGGGGAAGACAGAGGGAGAGCAGGGAGCTGCTACAGTCCTCCCCTGTGATGCGCCTGGCTCCAACCAGCAGCTGCAGGTAAAAGCTCCACCTTGCACAGTCAGGCTGTCCCTTTGTATTTGCATAGTTTCTATTGAGGGTCATGACTTTGGTATCCAGGAAAAAAACCCAAACAAACAAACAAAAAAAAAAACAAACCCAAACAAAACACACCAAAAAACCCAACAACAACAAACTTTGCACAGTGGAAGTTCTTTCATATAGCACAGCCTGTAGCAGCAAGGCAGCAGCAGTGCAGAGCACACACCTAAATGAATTAGCAGGTTTTTGGGATTTGTCTTAGACAAATTGTTCCCTTTTCTGCTCAGTAGATCTTAAATTCAAAGAAATTTGCATCAGAGAGTGAAAAAGAAATCTCATTCGCCATATAGAAAGTGAGATACCAGTCATTAAACATTTCACTTCAGTTAATTGTCAGCACATTGTGAGAGCAGTCACGCTGGCACAAATTGCAGGTTAATTGTTCATAAAATACTCAAACTATGCTACGTGCCCCCATTTGATCCCAGAGCCACCGATACAGCAGCCAAGCCTTGAAATGTGCTCACGACCCCTGTTTGAGGAGCAGTACCCCTGGAGCTGGCTTTGAAACACTGCAGTGGCTGTTATCCCTGGGCTGTGCCCAGGTCCTGCATCCCCCACAGTGTGTCATTCTCCCACACACACTGGTCACTGGTGACCAGCAGTCCCAGCAGACAGGAACTAGTCCCCTACCATGCATCACTTCCCTGTAGCCTCCACACAGGCCAGCACTCCCTTGTGCAGATGGCTGTGGGTCCTGCCTGTCCCCAGCCTCCCCCACCCCCAGCACCTTAAAGCCCTTAAATCACTCTTTAAACTGCTTCCTCCTGCAGGCATATTTCAAGCCACATCACAGCCCACCAGAAACTCAGATTTATTCTCTAGGACTTTTTCCAACCTGGCAAAGGTGGAATGAGATCCTACGTGCTGTAGCTAGGATTTATTCTAGACCTCTTATAAGATTCCCTGGCTTTGCAGTTACCAAAGAATAGAAACAGCCAGGGCACAGTGAACTTGGCACCAGGAACACACCAGCTTCAGCAGCCCCATTGTGCTATGGAATAAAGGATTTCTCCAGGTAAGCATGAAGCAGAGCATGTACTGGGAGGAGCAAAGCATACATGATTTTACAGGGAATGAGGTGAGGCAGTAAGGAAAGCAAAGGCACCAAGGGAGAGCAAAGCAGGGACCAGCTAGCAGGGAGCTTTTTGGAGATGTCCTACCTTCATCAAGCAGCTGCCCTCCAGCCCCAGCCAGGCACAGCTTTATCCCAGCCAGGGACAGTGACAGTCCTCACTCCCCAGCAGCTCAGGAGAGCCATGGAAAGCAGCAGGAGAGCAATGGATGGGGGTAAGGAGAAGCCCCTGGGGCTGTGGGCTGCACTGGACCACACTCACGGGAAAGGAGGCTCTCATAGCAGCTGCTGTATTTTCCCATCAGTCACACACTTCCCCTGGGACTTACCATATCTGCTGCTGGAGAGCACTGGGTAAACTGCTGGAGGGTACCGGGAGGAAGATGTTCCACATAGCTGCTGTCTGCAGCAAGGCAGTTGCAGAGCAGGGCAATCCACACAGAAGAAAGTCTCCTCTAGAGGCTTTCAAGACCCCCTGGATCTGTTCCTGTGTGGCCTGCCCTGGGTGTTCCTGCACTGACAGGGGGGTTGGACTCCATGATCTCCAGAGGTCCCTTCCAACCCCTACCATTCTATGGTTCTATGAAACACAGGTGATCTGGGCCCAAAAACACCTTACCTGCCTTCTCATTAATTGCAAGCTAGTCACATGCTTTGTTGCACAACCCAAAGCAGCATCCCATTGAAGGTTTTTCTCTCCAGATTCACTGTATCAGTCACCAGGCACTAAGCTAGTATGAAACACAAGTTTAGGGGACTATGGCATGAAGAGGGAACTTGTCTTCAGCTTATTTCTTAAAGCAGGGAGGCTGAGGCAACCACAGCACTGAGATGGTTCATCTGTCCATTTCCCCTTCCTTCTCCAGTAACTTCTGCAGCCACCCAGCAGGAATAGGCAGGTTTGCACCTCCCCCACATCCAGGGTTGCTCCAGTAAATTCCCCTTGGAAAGGTGCCCGAGGAGCAGCCACCCCAACCTTTGTGGACAGTCCTTACCCTGGGGAGGACAACTCTTCCCAACAGATAAAAACATTGGAAAAAGTAAGTTTTGTTCCCAGTGCAGCAGGACACAAGTCTGAGCCCCTCTTAAAATAGCATTTAAGGGTGCCAAGTCCCCGTGCATCTCATATTGGCACCAACTTGCAACCATAAATTATTCAGATATGATGAAAAGACCATGGAGGCTGCCAGCATCACTTTCCAGGGGAGGGGCAGAGGAGGAACATCCCTGGATGCACATGGCAGCAACGCGGCTGCGCAGCTCCACAGGCAGCACAGCCACAAAAGGTTCCACACATCCCCCTCTGCCTCACCCCAGAGCACAGAAACTCCCAGGAACTGGGGATCCCCTCCAGTGTTTCTTTAAGCCTCCAGCTCCAGGGACACTGGGGCTACAAAACTCATGCCAAGGGGCTATGTTACTGCACCAACAGTGCTCCCTCCACACCTTTCTTTCTCAAATGGGCTACTCCATCCTGCTGGGACCTCAGTACCTGGCTTCTCCTTACCCGTTACTGATCTTCCACGTAGGTGGGGAAGAAGCTATGACTTGTAGTCCAAGCGCAATCAAAAGAGACTTCAGGGCCTTGGGACAGTTGGTGAGCGAATCTGGGGCACAGGTTATTTTTTCCTTTCTTTCCAGCTGCAGGCAGTGACAGTGGAAGGAACAAACAGATCCAGTCTATTAATACATAGCTCCATGGCTGGTGTGACCACCACAATTTTGTGTTTGTTGACAATTGAAGTCACAAGTATCAAGAAGATAAATTATTTAATAACCGGAGGGAGAAAAAACCCAAAACCAAAGAAAATGAGAGCTTGACCATAGCTGGTGTTATACAAGAGGAGGAAGGGAAGAAGCATCTCCCACTAGGCTGGAGGAAGTCAGCACAGAAGAGGGCTGTTGGAGAGAGAAGCACCTTGACTGCACATACTCTGCCCTGGGGTGTTGTGTTTGGGTTTTTTCTAAACAGAAGGTACAAGCCCAGGCTCTGCTCCCCAGGTTCCTGCTGGAGATGGTCTCCAGCCAAGCAGGAGAACCAAAAAGCCTCTCAGAGCAACTGGAACAAAGGTTTGTGTCTGGAGCCATGTAAGACAGAAAAGCTCAAATCTGTCTGCTCCAAACATTGAGGAAGTTTGGATGGGAGTAGAAGTGTGATGGCCAAGATCTGCTTCTCCTCTGACAGGTTAGCCATAAGCTAAAGAAGTTATATCTCTCCTGTTAACTCTCTGGGCTCAGAAGCAGAAATGGTTTCTCTCTCAGACACTGTCCAATAGGAAAAACTTGAGCTGAAGGATTTTGTTTTCACGGCTTAAGCAAAGCCTTGCCTTGTGAGGCAAGGCCAACAGAGCGTGTATTAGATGGCCTTTCTTGAGGTTTAGATGACTATTTTTTTAGATGACTCGGGGGAAGTTGTTATTTTGCATTTCCTTCACAAATCAGTCTGTCTAGCAAGCATCACTTCCCCGTGAGTGCCGGCGAGTGGCAGAAGTGACTTCATTTCACTTATTCACCACCACACCAATTGTAGCAGAACAGCTGCCATTTGAAAACGTTTATCCCATAACGGCAACTACTGCGCAGCAGGCAAATGTCTCCAGATTTATTTCCATTCCAAAAAACTCATGACAAGGGGCCTGGATTTTCAGAGAAAGCCAAAGAAGCAGCCCAGAAACAACCATTCACCTTGTGAAAAGCATGCCTTAAATCTTTCTCCCTTTTTTTTTTGGCTTTGTTTAGTCTAGTTTTGCATTTCTCTGCCGGACCAAAAGGCATTTGTTTGAACGAGGCAGGCAGTGGGGGTTTGCTTCACGCGCTCCCTCGCCGTGTCCTGTGCATCATCACCCAAGCTGTGCCGGGCGACTCAGCCACCGGGAGAGCGGTGGCACCGATAAACGCTTGTGCTAAAACGCTGAGCTTTGAGAATCCAAAAATATGCTTGCAAACACCTGAGAGGCAAACAAATGACAACCCGGCTGTGAATTACGTGTCTGCAAGGAGAGCTGGAGAGCAGCGACGAGCGAGCGGGGCCGTGGGCGCGATGGGGCAGGTGAGCGAGCGCCGAGGAGCGCGTGAGAGGGGACCCAGCGCAGCGCAAAACCACCTCCGGGCTTTATCCCACTGCCTTCACATGCACGCTCTGACCCCCCAGCTGCTCTCTGCTTGCACAAGATCCCTCGATCCGAGGAGCAACGTTGACTCGGAGCCAGGCAAGGAACGCGGCCGGCGCTGGCAGTGCCAGGAGCCCGCGAGCTGGCCCCGGGCCAGGCTGACAGCCAGCGCTGCGATTTGGCTCTGGCGGGAGCAAACGAGCACAGGTACAGACAAGATTTATTTTTCCTGTTGGAACACGTTCATCTGCAGCTTGGCGGCTGCTCTGCGTGCATCGAGCCTCGATACCGGCAGTTAACTCTTCTCTGCCGGCCTGCAGCCGGGCAAAGCACCTACAGAGCAACGGCACCCAGCTCCCCAGCCACTGTCTGGCTCCTCCGGGGTCCCTGTCCTGTGCCCAGGTGCCAGAGGCACACTGACCTATACAGTCTTATTAATTATTTAAATTCTGAAACAGAAAGGAACGTCTATAAGACAGGGGTTCCCTTTCCTAGGGACCAGCAAAGCTGGTGTTCCTGGATCAAATCCAAGAAGGCTCTGTAAAATTCTCAGTTTCTAATTCTTACAGACAACAAGAGGACAGAGTCTTCAAAAGCAAACCCACAGCAATCCACTACGGCTTCTGTTCCTTACTTAGGATAGACTACATCTGGAATCTAATTATCTCTCTGCAACTCCCTGTGCAGTCAAGGCAGACAGAGAGGGATCTCCCGGGAGCAATTCCTTCAACCTGCCTCCAACACCTACCTTGGGATGTGACCGACTCCCTCTTACACCCAGCACTCTGGGATGCTACACAGAAATAACTCGAGGTCCCATCTTCTGTGACACGTGAGTCAGACTGCACCTTTACACTTGGCAGAGCAGCTTGTCCTTCCAAATATTAGCATCTTCAAACACCTGGAAGTGGAAGAACATCTTTAGTGTATGTTGACCTAAGGGACGAGCAGCAATAGGAATACGAGAGGATGCAATTTCATGGTTTGTGCTTTATTTTCCTTTCTTTACCCAGATTATGGCAATCTAATAACTGGATTTAGAGCTTCCATACAGCCACAGAACAGTCTGCTTTTCCACTCGCTGGACCCAGAAGTGTCTCTTGTTTGGGGACAGCTGCTGAGACAAAACAGAATATGACAGACTCTTACGGCCAGTCAGGGAGGTGGACCTCTTGACCACTGCATTGTGCTACATCTCTGACCTGCAGCAGGAGAGGTTTCTGGAAATTGAATGCTGGTCACTGGGCTACAAGAAAATAAGTGTCTTAGAAGGCAAATGTTGACACAGAAGCTGGAGAACTCTTGGACAACTGAGCTGGACTTGCCACTCACTCTGTAAGGAGGATGGGAAAAAAGAAAAGGATCTGCTAGGGACATGGTTCATATCAAAGCTAAGCAGGAGTCTCTGCAGTTTTAAACAGAAGACAAAAGGACAAAACACTGTTGGCTGGAGATAGAAGAGGAAAGGGCAGAGAAACAAAGTGAGAGAAGGACTGCTGAACATGGCTGATCAACCCACGCTGAAAGACAATCCATGCTACCTACAGAGCTCTTCAGTCACTGCAAAAATCCACTTATTTCTGGGTAACAGAACATCATCTTTCAAGGGACACAGTCCCTCCTCTAGAGCCAATACATAAAATGTAACTAAGCTTATACTTTCAGAGTCAGCTGGTTATAGAGCCACCTGTACCAACGTACATCCCAGGAACCTGGGTGTATTGGCAAGTGCTTTAGAAAGCTCTGCACAACATGAAGAAGCAGGTATCTCAGCAACATATCTTGAGACCCTTCACGTCCTTAATCAGTGGATAGGAAGAACAGAAAAATCAGGGATGCAATCTCAGTTTTGTGGCACATTCTTCCAGCGTGAGGGGAGGCTGTGTACTGTGGATGGACGCCATCCCCCTAGAAGCCATCCCCAATTTTCTGAGCAGCAGGCTCAGGCTGACTGACCACACTGAAAAGGATTGAACTGGCTTGAAGGGGAGCAGGAAGGGGAGGGGCCATTGTGCCAGGACATTCAGAACAAAAGCAATGAAGGCAACAGGCTGGTTGCCTGTACAGCAGTGCCACAGAGTGGGTAATGCACAAAACTAACTCTTACGACACGTTTGGAGGCACAAACTTGGCACAGTGGTGTTACCAACACTTGGGGGAAAGCCTGACAAGCCAAAGCATTAGTGTGAGTGGAAGGTAGAAATGGGGTAGAAGGAAGAGAGGGGTGCCACTTCTCTTCCTCAGCAAAGATGGTAGGAACCACTTTTGAACCAACAACTGTGTGCACCCACTCATGCAGCTCAATCTGCCCAGAGCATCAAAATGTGCCTCCACCTCATGCAGGCCACTCTAACCTGAGGTGCCAACGCCCAGGCCTGTCACTCAGGCTCTTATATCCCACATGTTGTTTCTTGGTTGGAAAGAAACCCCAACTCAGTTCCTGAGCAGGGCTATCTCCTAACCACGGCAGGTTTACGTGAAAGTCATCCCTGGAAACCAAATTTATGAACAAACTCTTCTACCAGCTGAGTGTGTTTGCCAAACCCAACCTTACACAAACTTCCATCTGGGCTTGCAGAGTTCTGTGGTTTCTTTCCTCGTGCTTATCTCCAGTCCTGCTTCTATCAACAGCTAATTTCCCCTCTATACCTGCCTACTCCAAGTCAGATCTTGCAAACAGAGGTTATCAGCTCCCAAAGGTGGGCTCCTACAACAGCTCACCACCCTCTGCTTATGTGAGACCAGATGGATCCCACCACCACTCCCAAAACAGGAATCTGCTGCCCCATGATCTTCCAGGAGTATCTCCATTAGACCCAGCTCCCTGATCCCTGCATGTTTGCCAGGGATCTCCAGTACCGCAGTGCAAAAGCCACCCTGCTCGGGTAATGGGCTATAAGGAGGAAAGAGAAGCTTCACCTGAATCGAGTCAAAAGTTCTCAAGGACCATCTGCTGAGGACCACCACTGAGGCATCTGTCCTGCCACTCACATTTGCTGGCAACACAGCCCTGCTCCATGGCTTGCCACCTCCTTAACTCCAGCACAGGAAGCTCGACAGTAGGTGTCAACATGAGAGAGAGAAAAAGGAAGTGTTTTCAAATTTAAAAGTAACATGAAACCAAGCAACCACTAAATTGCCTTGTAATCGCAATCATTGTATTCGTTGGAAGGAAACAGAAAAGACCCAGCTAAGCACTGTATATTTAGCATTTTAAAGCTAAAAATAGCAGTGACTACATTGGCAGGGAGAAGGAGCTTGAACAGAAAGTGAATGATCACCAGCAATTATTTCTGAATATTTTAAGTAAGTGCCCTGAAATTAGAATAGACCACACATGTTCAAATCCCTATCCTGGCTTAGAGGAGAAACAGAAACAGGTAAAGTATCATGGAGAGGGCAGGGAATGGTAAAGCCATCCATAAAGAAAAGTTAGAGGTTAGGAAAGATCAATTATCTATAAGGAAGCTAAATCTACTTAGGGAAGATTTAACACTGAGAAGGATTTCAGATTTTGATTCCTCATCTCTAACAGTTTGGCTTCCTAGACCAAATGGTATCTCCTGGTCCACAAATGAACTCCCTCTGCCAGTCAATATTCCTGATGCTTTACATGGTTCAAAGGTTAATTCAGAAATTCATTTCTGAGATCTTGGAGAGCTGGGTCCAAGTTCAGCAGCAGTGCAGAGCAATTACGTAGTAAACATGTTAAACTACAGAAGGATGCACTTTACACTTCATTTAGGAGGATGCTAAACCTGAATCATACTCTGTGTGCACTCTTCCTCAACCACACTTGTGCCTTAGCTCCATCATGAGGAGGCAATTTCTCCTGAGTCACACCCGGGGTGCAGTACCAAACATCAGCTTCTTAAATTGCTGTCATATCTGCAGAATCATATAACTTCTTCTCAAGCTTATAGAAGTCCCAACATAAAAGATCTCTGAAACATGGACGCTGATTTTCAACAAGTCTTGAATTTCAGGATTACTTCCACAAGGCTGGAAGAAGGCTAATATTTTTTGCCTGTTTATAAAAATATATAGTTAGAGAGATTGAATCATTATAGGCCTGTCAGTCTGGAAGTAATCCCCGGGAAAAGAACAGTTGATAGAAAGTTAAAAGAGATTCATACCATTCAACATGTTAATGGAAAACATCTTGTCAAACTGATTCTCATTTTAATAGATTACCATTTCCTTGACAGAGCAATAGCATTAATGCATCAATCCACCACACCACAGCTTTCCTCACTCAGGCTGGGCCAGTCCTGCTCTGAATAAGAAAGCAGAGTGCCAGCCTAGCGTTTCTTAAAATAAATTAAAATCTGGCTGGAGGCTTCAGTGCGTCACTGGAAACAGGAAAGTCTTTGGGGCAGCAACGTCCCACGGGGGTGTGACAATGGCTCTACGCTGGGTACTGTCTTTACTAACAGCCTGCTCGGTAAGAGCATTACTGAGACCATGGGTGATGGAGATGAAGAGATTAAGGAGCCACTAGGAGAAAAGGAGGCTGCACTGCTGAGAAGCAGCACCAAGAGTCACCTGATGGAAGCAAACTAGCAGCAGCTCAGTGCCAGACCCAGCACAGCTTGGCTGGGGGAAGAGCTGCTCTGAAAGACAGAAGGAGCACTCAGGGCTTGAAATGAGCAGCGATGGCCTCAGGGGTTGATGTGATCCATGGAGGAGAGAGCAGGGAATGCCACAAGGGAGCAGGAATGCTGCTGTAGCTATTGCAATGCCCATTCCAGTTTGGCAAACAGGATGAGTGGAACATGCAGCTCTGCTGTGTGGCCCAGGAGGGACCTTGCTGCAGCATAAGGAGCCCGTGGCTCTTCCTTGCTGCCCCCTGAGAAGCCATTGTCTGCAGGGCCATCAGAGGTGAGCAGGCAAGAGCCTGCCAACACTTCACTTGGAAAATAAAGCAAACAAGACTGGAAATAAAGTCTATGCTTTTAACCCCTGGAACAGCCATCAAGAGATTTGCCCTCTCTGTCACCAGAAGGGTTCACAGCCGGGATCAGAGAGCACACGCTGCAGAAGAAGCTAATTCAAAGCAGCACTAGACAAGGGCAATTTTGTCATCTCTTACACAGGAGTGCAGCTTACACAAATGGTCACAGGTCATTCTTTCTGACTATGCAGCCAACATCATTTCCAAGCAGTTATTAAAAACAAAATAATAATATACTGCTGGCTTAGAAACCTATGTTTTAAGTCCCAACTCACAGCAGAATTTGCCCAGTGTGAAAGGCACCTGAGGACACTGCAGACAAGCTGGGAGTGACAGTGTAATACACAGTGTTGTTACAAGCAACCTGCAGCAATGCATGAATTTCTGCATGGAGACCTGTTCCAGCACAACCATCCCTTTGTGCCCAGGCACTCACTACACTATGCTCTAGTGGCCCTCGCCCCTCTGAGCGGCAGGAGGTGGGGGAATAGGTGGCACTTGCCTCCCTCCTACCGCAGAGTTTTATTCCAGCCCCTGCGAGCCCGAGCTGGAGACCCACAAGAGGGCAGTCGGGGTTGTGTTTTCTCTTCAAAGACATTTTCCACCTTAGCATTCCAGGGAGGCTCACCATAAAGTCACTTTTCATCTTCCATGGCTACTTACAACTACTTTCTGGAGAGAACATAATTGGTGTTGCCATACGCCATGATATATACAGATACCAGAAACAGTTTACTGCAGATGAAGCAGCTATTTACTAATCATGGTCCCCGGGATGGTTGCAGTAAGAGGGGCAGCCTGTGGGAGAGCTGTATCAACCAGCAGGCTGATCATGGTGGTTTTTGTATGATCAGGGTGTCCACAAAGTTTATGTTGGTGTTCCCCATGTCCCCCATGTATAGCTTAACCTCCTCTTGCCTCACCCAGCATGGTGCCATCCCCCCTTACCTCCAAATACTTTGCATTTTCACTGTCTGGAGCTTTCCTCCAAAACCACTCAAGATCCTTCCCAATTTGGCTTTGTTTTGTGTTTTAGATACCTTCTACAACCACTAAAAGCAAAAATATTTTTTCTTGAAAGAAGACAGGACAGGGAAGGCCAGTCTATGCCAGCTGTTCAAATGCAACTGAAAGGCAAAAAAAAACCAAACATAAACCAAGCCAAACCAAAGAATTTCCTCTCTGCACTTGACCCTACAGAAGTCACAATTGCCAAGTCCTTTTCATACCACTGTATCATATCAAGAAGCATCCGAAAACAGCAGTCAAAGAATCACAGTCCTTTGCTTATGTGGGAACTTGAGGCTCTCCAGGCTGCCTCACCACAGCCCTGTGGAAAGGGGAACACACACAAAACCTCCCTGCTTTGCCTGGGGGGACACTGAAGGCCCTGCCATTTCAACTAGAGACATTTCCCTTGCTACCAGCAGTGCAGCGAGCACCCTGCCTTCCCTCCTCGGTGGCCACCCACTAGAGGGAAGCAGATCACACAAGTTACTCTCCAGCAGTGCCAAGGTCTCTCCAAGAGCTGGATCAAGATTGTGCATCCTTGGCGAGACACCCCTGCCCAAAGAGACCCCAGGTCTGCGGGGAAAGCAGGAGAACCTGCCAGACAGAAGCACTCAAAACTGAAGGGCTTAGAGCAGAGCTTAACTTCGTGGCAGCGGCAAAGCGACTGTTTACAACGGCGACTCTCTTGCTGGGGATACACAAGTGTTCTGTGCTTGGATTTGGCAGCAAGGACCCGTGCTCCCATTGTATCATAATGCCTGCTTCCTTTCTTTGCATTTGCTCTAGCAGCAAATACAAGGCTGAGGCAGCAGGGATGGGCATAAGGAAACATGAATTAGTGGCAAGTCCAAGACAACTTCCTTCCCTGTAATCCTTTAGGGGACATTAAAAAGGGTTTCTCATTTAATTAACGAGCACAAAAGCATGTCGGTGGTAGGGAGTCATACAGGGAAATATCTCTCCCTGAGGATGCAGTGCCCCACAGCCCTGCCAGGACAGCTGCTCTGGGACATCAGCCTTGGTCCACTGGCTCTACCATGTGTTTGGCCACAACTGCCACTTCCCTCTGGCTCACCTGCAGCAGGCGGGATCCTCCCTGGGGACTTGAGCTCTGAGACTTGTTCTGGGCTTGCCAAGGCAGTCCCTGCACACAGCTGCTCGGTTAACTCTGCTTTGGCTGATGTACCAGATACTGAAATTATACAGTATTTAAAAAAATAAAAAGTGAATTGATAAAAATACTTTCTCTTTCCATTTCAGCTGGCTCCCTCTGCCTAGCAGACAATAGCAACTAAAATGTACTGACAAGTATTTTTATATATATACACATATATTCATACTTTTATATATACTATATATACTTATATATTATATACTTATATATACGTAGATATATGTATATAAAAATATATACACACATGGTCCACTAGTAATGGGGAAGGCCAGAGACAGAATGAGTGGCGATAATGCACCCAGCAAAGCTTCCTCCATCAGAAGTGACAGCTCCATCAGCAACTCAGATAATCCATGTTAGTAATCTCTACCATATACAAACATTTTGTTGAGATTAAGTTAAAATAGCCTGTCTACCTGCTATTATTTTCAAGGCGTTCCAACATTTTTCAGTATTTACTGGAAAATTGAAGGAGTTTGTTGAAATAAGGTGGATTGAGTTACAGAAGTTAAATCTGCACTGTAACTGGAACAGTCCACAATTGTCATGTGGACTCTATTAACCTCACAGAAAGCCATTAACTAGATGATTTCCCTTTAAAAAGTTAAAAAGCTAAAAGAGAGGGAGTAAATGTCACTGTTTGCTAAGATCCACAAGTACACAAAACACATGCAATGCTTTTCTGGAAACAGCAGAAGTAAAAGAAACTAAGCTATTGCAAATTATCCTTAATTCACCTTTCACCCAATTTCTGTGAAACAACATAAACACTTTTCAAATGCATCTTCTCTTGCCTAGGTGAAGACACATGAAATTCAGACAGCTAGTTCTATTTGGGCAAAACCAAAGCAGGGATCAAAGCTGGCTTGTAGCAAGCATCTAATATCAGCAGTAGCACTATGTTCTTCACTTAAAAGGCAAATCAGGTAGTTGTGCACAGTTTACCACTTAAAATTTTAAACCCACATTTGGAGACCATTTGAGAGCTACAACTGACAAACTGATTTTGATAATTGAACAGCAGCTGTCAGAACCAGGTAGACACCATTTTCACCAAAAGAAAAAAAACAACATAAAAATACCAAAGAGCAATTTTATTTAGCTTATTTGGCACAAAACGTACAAGAACTGTTTTGTTCCCTTAAAGTTAATACAACTAGCAAGGAAAAGAAGGCGTACTAATACATTTAATAAGCTGTACAGCAAGTGAAATGTGGAAAGAGGCACCAGAAAGATCTACCAAAAAAATCAAAGTGCATGAGAAATACCTACTCTGAGCGCCTCACGGTATTGTATTAAGGCACCACTCCTTTAGAAGGTTTTTACTGAATACATCGAGTGTGCAACTTCTTGGTTTGGAATGTAAGAGTCCCTCAGCCTGTATCGGAATGGGATACTGCAGCCCCTGAAAAGAACAACGTTTCTCCTTCTGTGTGTTAAATGGAGAGACCTCATTTTGCCCAACGTCATCTCAGCCAGAAGCATCACTGTCATATGCTTTGAAAAAGCCAACACCTGTTATCAGAGTCACCAGCATTTTACTTCAGAGTTTTAAGCTGTAGTATACACCACGCATATGAATTCTTTACAATGGTTTTACAGAAAAGAAACGCTGCAGAGACAGAAGTAACATGGGACGTATCAATAACTACATTTAGATAATTTATCAAAAGAACATTTAAGGACTTCCTGGAGTATCAAAACAAAACAACCAAAAAAATATCCAAATCTGAGTAGTGTTATAATCCAGAGTAATTAAATACACTTTTAACAGAACATTACAAAGGTTCCTTTAAGACTAGCATCAAGTTTGACAAATTCCACAAGACTTCAGGAACATAGGTAGAAAAAGACCAATATTAGACAGTGGTGTTTTTCATCATTGGAAACATTTAATGCAAGTACCTGTAACTGTAAATCATGTTATACTGGTGCGTGTGTATGTGCATATATATATATATACGCACATACACACACACACACTCTCTGAAACATGATTCAAAGAGCCAGACACACACCCTGGTTCATTGTGGATTTTACACATCACGGCTAAGTACTACAAGAGTTGTACCAGGTTTATTTCAGCATCTTCATTAAGAACTATCCTTTTATGAACCAAACCGCTTCAGTTACAAGAAGAGATACCACAGGCCAGATTCACATCTAGTGTAAACAGGTTCCAAACAACCAAACCTAAGTTGCATCTGCTTCTTACCAGCTTTGACTTTGGTTTTGCTGCTCAGATGGATCACCAGTCTCCTTTACTTGCAGGAAGAAATTTGAAAAAGAAAGTCAATGCCCATATCAAAACTTGAGTGGGAACCAGTAACTGCAGAATATTGTATCAAATCATTATACAACACCTCTACTGTAGAGAGTTTCAAACATCTCAGGAGCTTGAGACTGCTTAACTTGAACTCTGGAAAAGCACATTTCTCTATGGACATGCAAAGGCATTGAAACATGAACCCTTGGCATTACAATATTTCAGGTTTTGTCCTCTTACAGTGTAGACCTCAACTGTGTACCCCATTATAAAGCCAACACACCCTTGAACATTAAAAATTCTAAATTGGAAGGGCTGAAAAGGGCATCTGGAGGTGATCTACACATTACAAAGTATAGTATTTCAGAAGTCTCAGAACAGTTCAGTTGATACTTCGAGACAACTTTCCCCTATACCTTTGCCCCAATACAGAGCTGTAGTTTTTCAGTAACTCTTTTACCCCTGAATTATTTGCTACCACATATAAAACATGCCACAGAAGTGGCATTCAGGGCTAAACATTTAACAATGTGTCCTTTTTGTCCTTTATTAACAATTACAACCAGCGGAAAGAAAAACTATTCACTCAACTCATTTATTTCATGATTTGTATGTAAGTCATGTAGTAACTTAACATTGGTGTTACACATTTGTGCTTCCGTTCTCTGGCACTTGGAGGAATAACTCATTTCTAGATAATCACATCTTGCTGAAGCATTCCTTCGCATTTGTCCAAACTTGAATTCCCTTTAAAAAAGAAGTTTAAAAAAAAAAATCAATAGGTGAACACATACTTTGTTTGCAAACCTCATCAACAGACTTTCTTCCACAAAAGACTCTACAAAGAAGTCCCACAGCACTTCGCACAAGAATAAGGCAGAGACCACACTGGAACTGGACCACACTGCCTAGCATACATCCATATCAACTAGCGTATTACTGAGTTGAGTGGAGTGGAATGTGTGAGGTTTTGTGCTAGTAACTTCCAGCCTTCTGTGACTGCAGTGTTCCTAGTTACTGGAAGATCCCCGCTGACATGATAAATACACCAACCCGGACTTTCACGAGCTAAACATACCTTTTTGCACATGCTAATCTGCATAACAGCATAGTTTATAAGTGCCTCCTTCAAATCATGGTTCTTTTGCTCTTTAAACCGTTCAATGTCAGCCCAGGCACTTTTCACAAAGTCTCTGGAATTAAAAGCAATATTTTTGTTAGTAAGTGTTCCATCCTCAGCTCATCTTTCTTCCTTCCTCTGGACCCTCAGCAGAAGAGTTATGACCAAGTGCTCCATCTTTCAGTCAGTAAACCAAGTCCTGGAATTATTATGCATCCACAGTGCCCCCGTTTTTATTCTCCATCTTCAAGGTTTTTAAACTATAGAATCAGCTTCACAGGAGGTGTTGGGTTGGTTGGTGGTTTTTTTTTTTTTCCCCCTCACCAACAAGCATCAATGCCATGTACAATGAACATAATTCAGAATACACTTTTTTCCTCAGATTCTGTTGGTGTAACTACATATCTTTATGCTAACATCCAGCACACACCACCACGTTTCCTTTTCAATTATCGAGAAGATGGAAGATTCTGACTTGATGTGAAAACAACTTGTCATCAGAATTTGAGACACTCAAGTACAACAAACATTTACAATGAAAATTTGACTTGGACAATTCACTTCAGGAATTACTCTTTGGTTTTGGTTTGGCGATAAGTTTTCAAGTAGCTTTAACTAGAGGTAGATTTCTGCAATTCATAGCTTTCACTTATGCTGGACTATACATACAACACAAGTATTCACTGGAAAATTGTTTCCAGAGCTACAAATGCACATCTCCAGTACTTCTGTCAAAATGCTTATGAAATTGCATTTGCTGAACATCTTGTTTTGAACTATTCATGAACTAGTCTTATCTTTCCAGGTCTAATCCCAACATATTAGGGGATACCACATTTACCCCTTGTGTTACACAATGAGCATGTTCTGACAATAACATTGGTTTAGGAATGTTAGTTCCTATTTTGCACATCTGCATTCCCAAAGAAAATTTCACTAGAGGACCGAGAAGCAGTTACTCAGAACACAACTCGCCGGAACCTCTAACCTCTTTCAAACAGGAGTCAGTTGCCCCCCATATGAGAAGCTGCAGAGTATGAGCTCAGGACTCATACACATAAACCAAACTAAACACTGTATCTGAAGCAAGTCTTAGGCTACTCAACTGCAGACCTAGAAGTCCACCTGCTAAACATATCATTAGCTGAACATAAAAGCATGCAAGTCAGCCATTAGAGCGGGCTCAGTAACTGGGAAAGTCATCAAGTTTTACATAAGCCATACACTCAGACCAGAAGCTAACTGCATGTACTGTACTTTATTTCACAACTTGAAGCTGACAGGAGCTTTTATAGACAGCTCATAAACACCAAGAATATATTAAAAATGCTAACACCTTCAAGAGCATCCAGTCAAGGACTTTTGTTTAGGTGAGCCCTGTATTTTCTTTGAAGAAGTCGAGCTCATTTACCTGCCCTCCAGATTTTTGGACTTAAGTTGTTCTTCTCCTTCCTGTATCTGCTCTTCTAGAACCTTTATCTTGGCTTCCCTCTGCTCAGGGGTTTCCTGCCCAAAGAGCTTGCTGGTCATTCCTTTCAGAGAGAACGTTCTCACAGTCTACAAAAAAAACAAAGACACTCTAGATTTGGTATTCCTTAGCACAGACACAAGACATTTCATGATTTGGGCTTATTCTTATTATTCAGCTGATTTGTTGCCTTAACTTCCATTTTGTGAATGAAATTTTAATAAATTGAGAGGTAGCTATGGGAGGTATGGTGGCTCACATTGGATCGAGTTAAGTGGGAAGGAAATAATTGGATGTTAAACTTCTTAAGGCTAGTCTGTGGATTGGACCATAAGTGAGTCAGTCTCTGATACTGATAACCTTTCAAAACAGTTTTCCTACTCAAGCAGGAAAAAAAAAATAAATTTAAGTCTCATGTTCTGTATTGGGAAAAGCCCTAAAGTAGTTCCATACAGAACATCAATGGACCCAACAGCAATATTAAGAACTTTAAGCACTTTTTTTAAAGTTACCACTTTCAAATGATGTTTTAAGGTACCTTACGTTCCGTATAAAAGGGACTAACATCACATATCAGTTAACATCCACCCTTCCAAAGGCAGAGGAAGCCTTTCAGAATTCCCAATGTTTTAATCTTCAAGCATGAGTTTGTTTCATTCTGTTCAGTTCATATTTCCTGCAAGCCTTACTTGCCCAGTATTCAACAAAAGAAGTTTAGTACAAACAGCTCACATCACCAAAAACCAAGTTACTTTAAACCTCAAATGCCTACAGCTCATATGATACCTCTTCTCATAAGCATCAGCCAGCATGTTAGTGCCATTTAAATGTCATTCTAAGTAACTTGGCTCAGATAAAAAAAAGATTAAAAAAAAGACATCTTGGAGAAGGAAGTGGAAAAGACTCACTCCTGTTGCCAGCTCCTCACACTGCTGTTTCTTAGATGTTAGGTCCTGTGCAGCCATTTCCAAGTCATATTGCATTAGTTCGTGTTTCCTGCAAACTGCCCTGAAAAGTAAGTAATGAAAGGCCTGTCACGTAATATTTTGGTTTGCTACATTTCTCTTCATTTAAACTTTACAAATGGCATCATTTTTTTTTTTTTGGCATGCTGCACTTTCAGTTATTTATCTAGCTCGAATTCAACAGCCTTATCATAGAATGCATAACTCTGCAAATGCTGTAGCAAGCTTGGATCAAAGTATGAAGTTCTGAGTACAGCCACGTTCTGCTTCTTATTTTAGACTCATTCCAAGACACTCTCAGCAAGACAAGCCCTACCACTACTTAAGGATACCACTGTAAGGCAGTTATTTTTAATAAAAATAGTTGTATTAAAAATACATTACAGAAAGATCATAACTATTACAAAAGGTACCTGGAGATGGTACCTGTCACAGTAGCAATGTGTCAGTCAATCACAAAATTCTTCATGTTTTACTTTTCAAACAAATAAACAAGAAACTCTGCTTCTAGATTCATATAGTGTCTTTCATCTGGAAAAAGAGGAGAGTTTCCTCTGACCACCTGCAGCAAGTCCCAGTCCTGTGTGGGCTGACAGTGCTACATCCGTACTCCACTGCCGGATGCACATCCGTCTCCCAGGAGAGGCTACTAGTGCTCTGGGCTCCCACACAGCAGCCAGCACACTTGCCAGCCCCATTCTCTACAGCACTACCAAACCTCTTCAGGAGGTTCCGAGCGAGCTCGGGGAGAGAGCAATAGCTTTAGGTGCAGTCTTGCAGCATAAAGCAATCTGCTTTTGCATCCGCGCTTGTAAGGGAGGACAGGTCTATAAAAGCCAATTAAAAACACAAAACAAAATAAAACATAACAAAAAAACCCCAACATAAATATCAGTATTTAGCTGCACAATACTGTAGAGCAGACGAAAGTTATACAGGGCACTTTGAAATTTGCTGGAATTTATAATGGCTGTAGCAGCTCTGTTAGGCCTACCCCATTTGGAAGCTGAAGCTTTCAAGCACATTGGGGCACTATGGTACCAGAAGCCAAGGAAATAATGTAACCAGAGAAATAAACAGCATTTCCTTCCACAGTGTACCAACTTTAACATTTCTGACATTTCACTATTTAGCAGCTCACTTCTAATTTGTATTGCCACCCACATGGCAATCAAATATGAGTAAGCAAAACATGAGGTGAGGACATGAAAATTCCACAACGTTGCAATTGCCTCTTCTCGGAGAACAGAAGAGGATACCAAACCCAGTTCAACATCAGCACAGTGTTGGAGGAAAGGACCACTGTGGATGCTGAAAAGCTGCTAGCAGAGGGATTTTCTCAGGTTCTCACAATATTCGGTGAGAACCCTGCCTTTCTCACCAGTGTTATGAAAAACAGTAGGATGGTTTTTGTAAGCTGGACCAACACCTGGTGTTTTGCTAAGTTCTGTTTATGGTACATTGGAAAAATATTTTGAAATGGGTGTTGTAGGACTTTAGCCAATCACCCTAGGAGATGGGTGATCACTGACCAATCGCCCTATGGGGCTAGGGTATATAAAATGGGGTTATAAATTAATAAAATTGATTCTTTTTCCTGCTCTTGCAGAATTTGTGTGTTGCTGCACCTCTCCGCTCCAGGTATAAACAGCGACAGACCACAGCTTTCATTTGAGCTACAAGCTTCTGTACCTACCGTAGTGCTTCTGCATAGAAGAGATATTCTTTCAGCTGATCTGCATAATGTTCCTCTTCTTCCAGTATGTCATCAATAGAAGCTGCATAGCTGGTGAAAACCACTTATGGTTAAATATAAAGTGCCTTAATTTAACCTTCAACGACTACACACACAGTAACAGGGAAGAACACCCATTTAGAAACACCAGTCACAAAGTAAAACAGTGAAAGGCTCTTCCAAAAAGGGTTCTTCTTATGTTTTTAATTAAACTCTGAATCAACTAATACAAACATTCCTGAAGGCTTGTTTCTTTGCTTGTTACTACAATGAATCTTTTGACAAGTACATCATCATAAGTTTCCTGCTGAAGATGGGGCAGTTTTTCTTACAGGAAAGAAAAGAAAATTTTTTTCCTTTTCTTCAGTGGACTGTCAAGAGGCAGCACCAAGGCAAACAAGACATAGTGCAGAAGAAATCCTGCAAGGCTTAAATCCTTAAGGCATAGGAACATGAACATCATACCTTCTGAAAAGCAAAGAGACTGCTTTCATTGCTCAGTATTCACCCTGAGTATAAGAGAACTCATGGTGGTGCTCTGAACATCACAACTAAGTTCTCCAGCTCCTTCAAAGTCTGTTGCTTTGTCTGCTGTGTAAATCAGGCATATCAGTTTAGAGCAACAAGAAGTTTAAACCTTCCTTTTAGGGAGAAATCCAAAGTACAAGGCTTGCACCAACTCACAGCACTTGCAGTCAAGTAAGTTTTCTCTATTTTAGCTGATGTCTCCTAAAAATGGCAAGAACCACTTTATTTTTCCAGTTTATATTGCTTATTGGACAGTATTTAATAGGTTCTCCGTAACCAAGATGACTGTGCTTGGACACGTTTGCAGGAACAGGCCTACAGCTAAGAGGTAACTGCACACCTCACTTGGCACAGTGACAGAAATAGGATGCCACTTTAGCCTGCAATACAGGGCCTGTGCCACTGGAGATAAACAGAATGAATGAGACCCCATCACAAAGGCCTTCACCTCCACTCCTAACTCAGTCTGGATCCTCAGGTACATGGCAATCACCTGGCACAGCTGCAGGCTCTCTGAAGCACACATATGTCCATACCTGTCTAGTGACCAGCACAGTGCAACCCCAATGTTTAAAGCCAAGAGGTGCTGTAATTAAGTTTTTGTAGAGATTTTTTCCCCGCCTTTCCTCTTGTGCCTCTCCAGTAATTGGCTCTGTGGAAGAACTGGCAGTCTCAAGCTGAAAATGAACTGGTAACATGATGTGGGAGAGAACACAAATCAATTCTACAAGTTCCAAAAGAAACAAGGCCACTTAGATCCCCAGGAACCTGAGGGAGACACTCCTGCTGAAAGCTATCATCCTCAGGCCTGCTCAGTAGAGCATGTGAACTAGCAAAGGGCTCGTCAACAAGGGAGCAACTACTTGCAGAATAACTGCAAGAATGGGAAGACTGAGGAAGAGCTGTAGACGTGTCCATCTGTTCATGAATTTCAGAATTTGGCAAGCGAGGCAAGTTGTTACGATGCTCTGCAAAAGCAAAGACATGGCACATCCAGGAAAAGCCCTACCAAGGCTAGTGGTGATAAATAACATATGAAGTGACCAGCAACAGCATATCACTTTAAGCAAAAGGGATAAAAGAACAGGTAGAATGAGAATTCACATTATGAATCAAGGTAAAGAAGAAGCCCAAACTATTGAAAAATAAACTTGTTCTGAAAAAAAAAAACTACTGCAGCCATACAGGTCATAAGTGGCTTCACCTCTCTATTTTTAAGTTTTGAAGTGCAGTAACTTTAGTATAGTGGTTAAATTTCTCATGGCAGCAGATGGACCACATTTCAGTTTCACATTCTAAGTTTAGAGCAGTGCTAGAGCTCATCTGTAGCAGACAGATCTCAAAAAAAAGCCAAAACACACCCCCACACAACAAAAAACCCCACCTTACCTAGACAGTGTTCATAATGACACAAATTTAACTGGGGGGGGTGGGAAGTAGTAAGGCAAGCTGTATTTCTGACTGCCTGCTGAAGTTTAAGTAGTGGTCTATCCAAAACAGGGCAAATCTTCAGGAGAGACAGTACAGTAAGTTCTAAAGGTACCTAACACGTTCCCAGCCTTTGTGGGAATCGTCAGCTAAACCCCTGTTTTAGTTTAGACTGGTTCCACCCGTAATGACAGTCTAGTTGATACAGAGATAAAGGGTCACTCAATAGCATAATGGATAGAAGTCAAAGGTCTGGCATCTTTTACTTTCATCTTGTAAACGCTACAATTACAGCCATCCACTTGAGCTTTCTCAGCATACTCTGTTGTTGTTTTATCACTTCAGCAAGCCTCATTCTGTTATACAGCACATACCCAGAAAAGCTTTGGGATGTCTTCTCCAAATATTAAGCAGTTTTAGATCATACTAAACAATAACAGCTCAAAAGTTTAAATAAACATCTAGTAAAGACTACAGCATATGGGGCAGATAGAGAATAATTTAATTAGTCTTGAAGTTTAACATCTCTATTAGGCAACCTTCTTGAAGTAGCTTTCTGTTGCAATGAACTCTTGTCTCATGTTATGGGAATGGTAACTGAACTGGTAAGTTATACTTTCAAGAGATTGTAGATACGAACCTTACTGTTACGAGACCACATGGGTCACTGAATTCCTGAATCTCACATCTGCTGCTTCTTGCTTCATTGTCACCAAGTGATTATTTTCGTACAAGAGCGCCAGAAAAGAAGAGATGACAGAAAATGACAGCTACCTCAGACTTCATGCAGTGATTAAAGTTACCCAGAAACTCACTGTCTTTTCTCTGGCTCTTTAACCCTGTGCTACGGACAGAAATATATTAAATATCTCACATGTGTGGAGAGGCTTCAGTCTGACCAAGAAGTGAGACCCACTTCTTTTAGATGGTTATGCATTTCTAGGTGTGTGACATCTTAGTGTGGTGTACCTGAACCACTGAAAACCTACTTGTGCCTCCTTAACTCCTCTATATTATACTATGTTTTCATAATCTCTTCAATTTCTGCATACTGCAGTAGGTGATTAACACTGTATTCCACCTCATTTTCTACAGAAAGCAGAACACATTCTCCATTTCTTTATTAACAACAGAGCCCTCTGCCTAAAAATTATTGTAGCTCTTTTTGGGTGCAAACCACAATGTTAGCTAAAGCATGGAAGTGTGAATAAATTACTCAGAGGGGTTCAAATTCTTAAAGATTTGATAAACCAGAATTATGCTGAGGAAGCTGAAGGCAAAGTTTGGCATGGCTCTTCGAACCATTCCACTTGACAAGGTGGAACACCAATAACAACCAGGCAGTAATACACATGTAAGTCTCCACTGTAAACTAAAACTGATAACTTCACTACCACACAAATTACACGTTATCAGTAAAAGTACTGTATGAAGAAGAGTCAAGCAGCTTCCATCTCTTGCTGGAGTTGTTAATTATCTGTACTGCATGATTACAAACGAGCAATGAGAAATTACATTGTTTCATTTTCTATATGTGATAACCTGAAAAGCAGAAAGCAGGAGCCAAAGATGCCACTTCTGTGAGCACTCTCAAGCACCAGACTCTTATTTTGAAGGCTGTGCTTCACATACTCTGCCAACTGACTCCAAAGATGCAAAGAGGGAGGATTCTCTTTTACATCCAGTCAGTATTTGTTTCAAGAATCCACTGGAGTTTTGGTGCCTGTTAATTAAATTTCTTAACTCAGTGTTAATTGAAGTCCAAATCCGTGTACCTTCTACTGCATGGTACAATATGTTGCTACCAAAACCAAAGAGATCTCATCAGCTCTGCAGTACGTTAAAGTTGTATTCCACCAGTTTCTGGCATAGTAGCTTAAAAGAAAAACTGGAAGAATTCCAAACACTTCTACAATTTCAAAATAATAATAAAAAAGAAACCCTTCTGGTTCTCCTGAGACCTTTTTGAGCTACTTAGTACAGTACATGGATGCCAAAATTGTGCCTGCATCCAAGTCACAAAAATACCGTATACCTAAAAACAACTCACCCCAAACTTTTTGAGTGCACTATTTGTATGTACTTTGGGATTGAGGGAAAAGAGAGGAAAGAGGGAGAGTTCTGCATCTGGATCACATCAAACTATCAGATATTCAGTCAGTACTTACACATCCATGTGGTGGCCAGCACTCTGCAACCCATCCCCCATCTCCTTTTCTATTGCACTCCACTCACTGTAGGAAAAACAAACGAGCAACAACATCACACATGAAGGGTAAGGGAAGTTAATAAGCTGCATCCTGTATATAGTTTCCTTCCAGGTGACACCTGAATGGAAACTGCCTCAAAGTTACACTTGGTCAAACTTTTTTCTTCCTCTAAGGAGCAGCACTGACAATGTGGCATGGCTATTTATGGCACTCTGTTAAACCATTGTCCCTGGCACCTAAACTCATCCTCACAAATACACTTAATTTGGGACTGGTTTTGAGCAGGAAGGTTTTAGGGGTTTTTTTTAAGTAGCTAAAACTCAATTCAAAAAAAACAAAACCAAAACGGATGGGAAGAAAAAAAAAAAAGCACAAAGGGAAAATTCCTGAAACAGAATTTTGCCTAACATGCTCATCAAGAAGATACTAAGACACAGACAGAAACCTCTCATTCCAAAAAACAGAAGGTGGGATTTGACATTCGCAAGTATTTTACTGCTCCTAAAACCATTTGCTGTAATTTTTTTTTCTGTTTTCACAGTAGATTGTTTAATCCTATTCATTTTTTTTTTAAATACCACTTTACAACTGTCTCATTACTGCAACTACATATTCACATTAGGGAGGTCAGTCAGATAAAAAAGGAAAGAGAGCCACAATACAGATAGCAAGAGACTTGTTCTGGACATCTGAGTATGTACACTGCACTTTCAATTGCGTTCTCAGCTTTGGGAAACCTTATGAGATTTCTTAGTTAAAAAGAACTGTGGATGTATTTCTTGTATGAGAAAAAAAGATTAGAGAGTCCCCTTATATTTCACACAAATTATGTGTAATGCATCTATTCTGTCCTTCGCTTTTTCATAAACATTTCACTCTGCTGATGTTGACATTTGTTTGTCTTCGTGTTATTACAGAACTACACCTAATTTCACTTTAAATCCCCCAATGAGAAAGACATCTGCAATCCATTAGCCCAGAGAATTAAATTTAGCACTTGAACAGTATGTAGAAGCAGGAGGTTTCCCTAAACCAGAAGTTTAGATTCTTTAATTCTCCAGTGAGATGGAAAACTTGAGCATGCAATTCGCTCATATAAATCAAAAAATGAATGGCAAATTCACTTTAAAAAGGTACTAAAATTGGATATAGATGTTGATTCTTAACCCTTAAAATAGCCTAGATGCTTTACAGAGATAACTGCATAAAAACAGACAGTAAGTTACTTCCTGAAGAAACAGAATGTCAAATGCAACAACAAAAGCCCCAAAGGTTGGGAACATGAAAGAACAAACAAGCTAAAGGCTTCATTAGAGACTAAGCTCAGCAGATCCAAAGATCACAGAATCCAGCACAGATCTCATAAGCACTGCAACAGAAAGTTTTTCAAGGAAGACGTTAAAATGTTTCAGATACACTTTTCAAAAGCTTAACACCATAAACAACAAATGATCTCTGTCCACATCTCTCCCTCTATGAATATATTTAACAACTGTTATGAACTCTTACCTGAATACTCTTCCATAGTTGCCATGGACTTTATAGACACCATACAGCCGGTCAGCTACCCTCTAAAACATTTCAGAATCAGGTTTTGGTCATCAACAGTAAGTGCAATTGCTTTGTGAAAACCCAAATACAAACTTCAAGCTTAGGCCTTACCCAGATAAACAAGATTAGGCCTAATTCTAATCAAGGTACTACTGAAGGGAAAAAAAAAATCAACAGCATTCAGTCTTTGAAGTCACAATTGAGGCTGTATCAAAATATATGCCAAGTATTTCTTTGGACTCACTCGTGATTCGCAGGATTGGCCTGTGAAGACTGCAAATAATCAAGTTACCTTCAGATTTTAATAACCAGATTTAAGGCATAGCCTCCTTTATGCAAATAATGCCAAATTTAGAAGTACACTTGCTTATTTAATGAAGATGGTAAGACAGAAGTCCATCCTGTCACCAAGACTGTAGGGAAAGCTTCAGTAAAATTCTAACGAGTGACTTGATTTTTCCATCCAGCTCAGTGAAATGAAAGAAAGGAAATGAGCTATCCATTGCAGAACTTACTGCTCAAGCTAGGTATGTCATTTCAGCTGTTTGGAGAGGCAGTACCTGCTGCAGCCAGCACTATGATGCTGGCAACAACCTCAGAAAAGACCACGTGTACACTCTGAAGTGTGACTTGTAACCCAGATAATGCCCTTGTAATTGTGATGGACCGATGAGCGAGACTGAAGCTTGGCAAGAGTTATCATTATTGGTCTGTCAAAGAAGTAAAAAGGAAACAAAGGAAACAAATCAAATCGCCCAAGAAATCTCAAGCAGACACAGCCTTGAAGAAAAAAAAAATACAAAAAAGAAAAAAGTCAGTGTCAGCAGAACAGCAGTGATGAATCCTCTCGAGAACCCCAGCTCAACAGGGCAATCCATTACCATACTCTCTGCTGGACAGTTTACATCAAAAATTAAATCTCTGTTGAACGTACTAAAAAGCAGCATCACACTCCTTATTACTGGAACTGTAATTTTCTATTTCCTTGTTGTGACTTTAAAAAAAAAATCCATTTTCAACCCATAGAGTATCTTGATGCATGACATAATTGTTTTCATAATTAGAAAGAATATTATTTATTACAGATTGAAGAACAAGCCAAAGGAAAAAAAAAAGGAAAAAAACATGTGCTGGGAAGCTCACCCGATTCATACTACAAGCTCTAGAAAACAGTATTATACATCTGACCAGAAAACTGTGTTTTGGGGCCCTTCCAGCCCTGAAATCCAGCAAAGGCAACTTGTCTGCTGAGTACAGGAAGCAGACTTCTTGATCTTCTTTAAAATACCCCCTTCTGATACATGACCATCAGGGGAAAGGGCAGATTAGGAACATGCATGTGTTTGCTCCTCGAGTGATGTGGTGGTACAGACACCTCTGTGACAAATAACTGTCAAACTCAACCATCACATTTGGAACTCTTACTCCCTCTCCCACCGCCCCCCCAAAACTCTATGAAGTCAGTCCCTGTCCCCCTTGCCATGTCCTGCCCCATGCTCTACAGACTCTCCGCAAAACTGCCACTATTCTAGAGCACATATACCGGTTCTCTCGACTAAACAAGAAATACTGCCATAGAAATAAATTATACTATTTGTCATGACACACGTGGGAAATACTTACAGCTCTGACTCGCAGAAGGTGTGATATGACAGACTGCAGTTCATCGCTATAATGTTTTAGCTCAGTAAATCTCCTGGGAGCAGGAAACAGATAGTACATCATTAGCCATCATGAAAGCAAGCTCTCTCAGAACCCAAGATAGAGCCACAACGCCACAGCCAGCGAGACGGAGCCTGGATTATGGTGAGGTGGAATTAGCTGAGGACTCCTAAAGAAGTGACTGACTGCAGAGTTTAATTTCCCTAAAGCGAACAACCCAACACTTGGATAACTGTTATTTTTTAATGTTAAGTTGTCCTGAACCTTCATCATTTACTACTTGCATTTCATAAAATGTTATCGCTTAACTAGAATTACCACATCACTGTGTCGGGTTTTTTTTTTAAATGGGATTCACAGAAGCAAGCACTAGTGAATAAGAAAGCTTCAAGTAAGTACAAACCCAAAATCTGCTAAAGTATATATACTTATTAATAAAAACGTGGGTTTGACCTGACAAAGATATTTTGCTTTCAAGCTGCCATCTAGCCAGTTTCAAGGATAGCCTTTCGGAAGTTCAGGGAAGCATTCATAGCTATCACAATCCCACTAAGGCCAAGTCATCCGGTAACTGTTACTAGTCACACACAAACCCCTCCTGAGAGCTGGACCTGCACAGCTGAAAGCCACCAAGTCTCTACAGCTCAGCAAGTTACCAGCTGGGAAATCCATCACAAGTAACCATGTGCACACCACTGGCCTGCCACTACTGAAGGAAAGGGGCATTTTATCCACCACCCCAGTTAAGCCTTGGTGATGCATTTAGCTCAGAAGAGGCTCTGCTCACCAGAGGCAGCTGCCACAGGTTTGAGAGTGACAGGTTACCAACTAAACCAGCACAACAGCCTCTTCTGTACATGTAAACCCTCCCTACTAAACGCACATCTCACTCATGACCTGCTTTCATACACGAGAATGTATTTCATCCAGGTGGGAAGCCAGAAACAGCTTTACCTAAATTACTAAACAATCATCTGAAAAGAAATAAATAACATGGAAGAACACAACTAGAATTAAGGAATGGGAGGCTAAGATTAGCCATCCAGGTAGATTTCAAGCATAAAAAAACCCCAACTTCATCCCTCCTCCCACCACAGGCACACAGTCAGGCTTTGTATTTCAGAATAGCCTGTACCCAAGAGGTCTTACTGACATGAGTCATGTCACTTGTTTTGGGTGACCACGTATGAAATTCCAGGGTTTTTCATTTAACACTTCTTCCCCTGCCAGGAAGTCTTCTCTTAAAATATTCTCCTCCTTACACTCAGGAAGTAGAAGCTTTATTACTGTTTCTAATATTTTTGATCTCCAAGGAGCATCTTTTATAAGACTATGACACACACAGGGTTAAAGTACATAAAAAGATTTAAAAGTCAGCAGAGAAACTGTATGGGAAAAATAAATACAGTCATTGATCTGCACAGTGGGGTTTAGAGAGCAATCTTTTCAGTTTACACTTTATAAAATATGCACCAGGACTGCGTGTCAGACAGCTGCAGACACGTACAGTGAAGATACTTGAAATAATTGAACTCAAAACAAAAGATTAAAAAGCATGCCTTCAGCTCAGGAAGACTCCCCTTTCCACTCCAGAAATTCATAATGAAAAGTTTTATTTATCCTGTTTTGTGGCAAGAAAGCTTTTAGGAATGCTGTACTCCCTGAAGGCGAGAGTCAGAAGCCTAAGAGGACTTTCTATATCCTGGACTCCAGCAGCAATACATCATCTCCCCATGAATCTCCTCCTCCACTGAAAACTAAAATAGTAATTAAAACAGCTACTACCTCAGAACAAAGCTGTCTTTTTATTGTCTCAGAAAATCATAAACCAAAGTGTTGCTATTCCCCCCCCACTCCGATCTTCTGTGAAGGTTGAAAATTATGAAAATACAATTTTTCAGGAAGAACTGTTTTAAGAGACCAGCAGTGTTGCAGATCAAAGGTTTATTTATCAAGTATTTGCCTAAGTCCTACTCATAGATCATGTTAAAAAAAATTACATAAATTTCAAACTGAGTTTGGTGAAGCACACAAAGGGATGTTTAATTTTCACTGCATCATAACAGCATAAGTGTGAAACGGTTTCACACAATAGTTTTGGCACGCAGTAAATGAGGCTTTAGCTAGTGCTTTTGACTTGGTTTTACTTGTTCTGCAACATTACCAGCAGTCTAGGTATTTAATTGAGCTATTAAGCAGAACTTTAGACAAAAATTAACAGATCAGGTCACATTTCTGTAAGATCACCATCGGGTTTCTTCTCAAAAATGTCTTTAACAGTAGTGGCAAAGAAGAAAATTTCATTTATAGCAGACAGCAATTCAACTTAAGTTGAAGGGAACTTCATTTCAACTTAAGTTGGGGGCGAAAGTTACTTTAAGTATGCCTTTGGAAAAGATAGAGTGTTTTCTAACGACACCTTTCAGCAAGAAGCAAGCAACTGTTTTGATCGCAGCACAGAAAGAACAAGCGGATGGGTGTCATGAGGCCAAACTGGAGAGGTCTGCCACGGGTATAAATACCTGAGTATCACATTTTTATCACCATATAATTTCATCAAAGATATTAATTGCTTCCCCCAGGAGAAGGTTTAGTTTCCAGTCTACTTTTGAACTCCTAGAGCAGCGTTGTTCCAGCTCTGTAATGCTCCTCATACTGCTCTAAGCTGAAGGGTGCAGCTCCACAGGACCACAAAGCAATACAGACTGGGAGTTGCAGCTTCTCTTCCCCTGACCCCTTCCTGGTCCAGCAACCTGAAAGCCTACACTGAACACAGCAGTCAGATCTTTTGTTTAAGCAAGGTGAGCTTCCTGAACCCACTCTACCACCCACTCACACAAGCACCAAGTGTAACACAGAGGGACAAGGCACCAGATTCCAGGCAGCTCAAGTGAGGCGTGCTAGTCAGAGCAAGGCACTATTCCTCCTGTTAGGAGGAGTCTCCATGCTATGCTAAAAGGCTCTCCCTGAATTTAAAAAAACCAAACCCATAAGTTATGCTCAGCAGTTATTTATTAAACAACTTGTATCCAAAAGTCCAATTTGGAAGCTGTGTAGCTGGCAGAATACAACAGAAAGCATGTGCCATCCCTCTTCATTGCTACGAACTCTACTGGGGGAGATGTACTCAGGAACTGTCTTTGTTACAAGCCCTTACTCATATTTTCCTTATATTAACCATTTTCCTGCTGTTTACCAAGCCACTTCTCACAACAGCTTTCCTTTCTGAAATGTTAAGTTACCTTGAAAGATAACAGCATATTCCTCATCTCTCTTGCCCACCTATGCCTCCAGGCAGACTAGTTGCAGAGCTTCCCTGCCCTGAAAGCAGGAAAAGCTAACTCCTACTAGCCACAGATTAAGATGATGGAGGATGAAGCATTCAAACAAGGAGCCAGTTTCCCCTGTAGCTACTGGGAGAAATGTTATCTTTTGTATTAACTCCTAGCCTATAAAGTTTCCTTGCTGTCACAGAAGGCTGCAAAAGCAAACACAAAAAAGGATCAATTCACAGATAAGTCTGTAAAGAGGGTTAGAAAGACGTGTCCTCTAACACCCTTAAGACCATATACCCAGAAGGTGCTAGGGAATTACCAAGGGAACAGACAACAGAAGCCAGCCAGGCACACGGACTCTCCCCAGACAGCACTCCCCATTGTCACTGCTGGACAGCAGATGACCCCAGAAGGGCACTTCACACAGGTCTCTCTTGCTTGTTGCTGGCAAACAGCAACATCTCTTGGCCTTATGGCTGCACACTACTGGTTAACTAATGCAGAAGTAGCAACTCCCATTCTACCCTCCTCACATCAACCAGGGTGTTATGAACCCCCTTCTGCACACCCTTACACTTCTGACCAGTTTTTTGATCCAGCAGATTGCTCTAGTGCCCGTCCCAGAGCTTTCTAAACTACAACAGAGCTGAACTGACCTCTGGACTTCCAAAACCATCTGTGAAAATTGGCAGCTCGGAGAGAACTACGAACTACAACACCAGGGTGCATGCATCCAGAACTGTACACTAGCAGATTTTTGGAAAGACCTACTATCAATCTATATTCTGTTCACGCTTGGAATATTTCTTTGCAAACAAATACTAAGAAGTTTTTTTTCTGGTTCTTTTGGTTTGGGATTTTTTTTTTTTTTTTTTTTTTACCCTACCTTTTAATGTAGCTAAAACGAAGGACTCGTTTTGCATAAAGTGATGGCATTTTTCTGAATCTTCCCTGCTCCTACAAACAGGATTTATCAAACCTTTTCACACTATCTCCCTCCCGGGCTTCTGTCAAGATTTGAAATGCAGAAAGATAATTTTTCTTTTCTGAATTTATTCTAAGGAGATAGAATATTCTGTCATCTGAAGTTACAGTTGTAACTGAAAAAGGGAAAGTGAGGGAAGAAGGATGTGGAATCTTACTTGTCTGGGTTTTTCACTCTGAATGTTGCATTAAGAGCTTTTAATCTGGAATCTGCCTGAAAAAGGGGGAAAAAAAGCTTTGTTAATTTAATGCAATTAAATTCCAGTGACAAAAATCTCAGCCTTCTGGCAGTACCATTAGAAAAAAAATCCTGCCTTTCTGGCATATTTAAATCTTCAGACAAGTTAACACCAGGTGCCCTGCACGTCAGATTTTTTTATTAAAAAGTTAAAAAACTAAGCTATTTCTGTGAACTAAGATGTAAACAGTATCCACTAAAATTAAGCTGGTATAATCCAAATCCCACGAAAATAGTCCCTTCTTACAGTGTTACACAAATCATGGAGTTACACAGCCCTACATTCTTTTTAGATGAAGCAATTAGGTAACATAAGACCATATGGACAATCTATTTTATATTTTTCAAACCAAATAAAACCAGTGGTAGAGTGACCTCTATATGCTCTTTATTACTAGGAACAGTTCCCCAGTGAAATCAAAATCTTATATATGGTGTTCTCTTATTTTATGACTTGCTTTACAGAAAATATGTAATTTGTATATCAGAATAGAGGTATTTTTAATAGTGTTCTTTTCTATACCATAGCATATATAAATCTCCTCAGAAGAAAGTTAAATACCTAATTAAAAAGGCAATTGGCTACTTTACTTTTTGAGATGTTGGTTTACCAATGACTGCAACAGCAGTATGGAATCTCTCTAAGGAGTCTGTGGCTTTTCTTTTTAGTTTAATTGAACATTAAACTGTGTAGCAGGTATTTACTCCTAATAAGACACCTACGCAGATATCACAGAATCATAGAATTGTCAGGGTTGGAAGGGACCTTAAAGCTCATCCAGTTCCAACCCCCCTGCCATGGGCAGGGACATCTCCCACTAGAGCAGGTTGCTCAGAGCCCCAGCCAGCCTGGGCTTAAAAACTTCCAAGAATGGGGCTTCCACCACCTCTCTGGGCAACCTGTTGCAGTGTCTCACCACCCTCATGGGGAAGAAATTCTTCCTTATGTCCAACCTGAATCGACCTCTCTCTAGCTTTAATCCATTCCCTCCAGTCCTATCACTGCCCGAAAGACTAAGAAGTCCCTCACCAGCTTTCTTGTATCCCAGCCTCATCCACAGAGGTCCCACATTACTACAACTTTTAACTTCTACATGGCATTTTACATACAGATGAGCCCAGAGTGAGCTGTACTGCAGGAAAACTCCAACTCAGAGAAAACAGCTGGCCTATACTTTTGATCTAAACATCCTTTTTTTTTTAGCAAAAGAATAATTAAAGAACACATCTTGTGAGATGTATAGATTTCCTACATAGCACACTTTTTTTAGCTAAAGGATTGTGCAACGACTGCTAGCAGGAAGTTACTTCATCAGTATTTGTTAGTGTGGTATATGACACAGGAATAGTTTCTGCACTGTTACAGCCAACTTAGAACTTGAAGTTTTTCTGAATTTGACAGGGAACGGAACACAGTGTTTTCCCAAACCAAGAACAGAGCCCTGCCTTTAGGGCCCTTTCAATAACTTCTCCAGGAACAGTTTAATTGTTCTACCATCCACTACACTGGGGTTCAGCAGAAGATATCCACATTTGAATACCACTGAGTTCCTTTGACCTGGAACCCCCTCCCTACCCGGAGAACATTTAAGTCCAGGGCAAAGCACTTCCTTACAACTAGGATGAGAGGCACTGATGAAAGTCTTGCTAACTTTAGCTGTCTTTCTTCTAGGCACCGAAACACCAATACAAAACATAACCCACAAACCAAAAGGTAAGTGAAAAACTCGCAGTGATACTGGAAGAAAGCAGGTTCATTGTTATCACTACATGCAGAGCTGCTCTAAGAATATCTTGCAAAGGGAAGACAAAGGCAGCATGAGGAAGCATGTCCAAGATAGCACAAGGAGCATACAACACTGCAGTAACTCCAATTCTCAAACTTATGGTTATTCAGAGTGCTCCACAGGCTTGCGTGGCCTGGGACCTCTGCTGCTCTACCCACAGGAGTCATTACACAAACCAGTTAAGATTACAGGTTGTTCAGATGCACCCACATGTACTCCTCACTCTTCTCTAGCAGTATAAACACCACCTGATGTTAAATCAGAGTACTTCCCTCTCTCTACATAGCTGTTTCATAAAATGCTGTGTTTACATTCCAACAGCAGGCACCGAGGCCATTGTAGTTTGTTGGGACAACAGGTTTACTCCTGAAAAGGATCACTTCCTATGTAACAAGGCAAGCATTTGCCTTTTGCTCCACACACACGTGTAGTGCTCAGAAGGAAGAGTTCAGTAAGCATACAAGCACTGTCAGGCAGGAACCAAGATCCTGCCAATGCTCAACCTCCTAAAGTAGAGTTCTATCCTTCCTGCCATTAACAGCACAGTTACTCCCATGCAAAAATAGTTCAGATGTCAGAGAGATGCCTGTCTAATCTTAATTTAAGACTAATACACACAAGCATTTTAGAGATGAACTCCTCGTCAAATGAGGTACAGTCAAGGAGTTGTCAGACGTTTAATTCCTACTATGATCCTATAATCATTTACGTAAACTGAAGAGAATTTTCTCCTTCCTGAAGGAAGGGTTAAAATCCCAAGTGACAAATCCCTTAAAGAATAAAATTAAGTGCTGGGGGTGGGAGGAAGGAAAGGCATGATTTAATGATACAGTTGGCAGAATAAACAAAGCCTCCAACATCAACATTCAACTATAACATGCTACACTGCGTTAATGCCCAATTTAAAGTTTAGTTAGCCTGGTTCAAACCCTTTGGGACAAAAGACACATCCTGCTTTAATGCAGCAGCAGCAGACACAGAAGCAGCATGTGAACCAGTGGTCTGACACTAGTGTAAGACACAGTGAGCAGAAGTTTGTCCTCTAGTGTAGTGCTAAATAACCTTCAATCTTGTAGAGTTTATACTTCAGATGTTGAATAAAGCAAAGATGCTTTTTCTCAGGCTTTTGCAAAAAGTTGCTTTTCTTTTCTAAGAAAACAGGAACTGCAAAAAGGGCAACTATACACACAAATCTAGAAGGATAACAGGACATGCTTATCTCTCATTTAATCTACAATACAGTTTCAGCTGGGCAAATATTCTCAGCATTCTGCTGTGAGTTTTCTTTCGTAGACACAGCACTGCGTGCATTCCTGAACATACCCTGCCAGTACAAACTTTCTGACCTCCTATAAGCATAGCTGAAATAAAGATGTGTTGCCTAGGAAAACACAGCTTGAGAGCTTTACATATTTTGCATTATCAACACTAGCAATAGGCAAGCCCTACCATCATGGAATGATGATTGTCAACTGAAGTTACCAACATTAAGTGTCAGTATCAAAGCCCCTTGGACATTAAGGGTAAGAGCATCAGCGATTTTCTTTAGATGTCATTAGGCAGAGTAATTCTTCAAAATCCACCTAGTTTTCAGCTCTGAGTCCATAAGAGTTGATTACAACAAAACAAAAGCTCACTATTTGTCTCCATACAGTACCTTTTCCAGGCACAGCCCAATGATCTATCAGTTTCTCACAGGTTCTTGCCCTGTACACACACAACCTTTGATCATTTATTTCCACAAGACTTCCACCAGTTTACCCAGTCATGAATTCACTGATGTCAATGGGGACAGTACTACTTAAGATACATGCTGTTAAACAGCTAAGGGGCACCAAATCCATCTGCCTTAGCCTCTTTCAGCAACTTATCCTTGGAGAGAAGTCCTACAACTCAAGACTCCTTTGCTTGCCTTTTTTTTTCTGGACACCTTGCACCTCTTACCAGGCTAAATCTGACACCCATCTTTAAAATGTTGCTAAACTAAGTTGACAACATACAAAAGAACTTATAATCACTCAAGTTCATTAGTTTCAAAGCTTATAAGGATCATAATTCTGCATTAGAAGAATTACAAGGTTGAGCATCAAACATAGGCACTTATTAACGAGCCTACTAGAGAACTTAACTGAAGTCTTATGTATGACATGATAAGAACGCCACTGCTTTTTGGACTTATAAGAGTGCATAAAGCACACTAATTCATTCTAACAGCAAACAGCCCTTCTTTAGTAGCACAGAAGTCATGCCAAAATTGCAGTAATTACCTTTAACTGAAATCCAGTCTCATTCACCATTTCTTTCCATCCACCTTCCTAAAGATACAGGAAAAGAATGTTCAGTTAGAGTGATTCAAGAGTGGCAGAGCTTCTGCAAGTCCCCATATCTGAAGATCTTGTCCAGTAAACCTGGATTCTGCCTCAGCTACCCTCACCAAGTCTTTTCAAGGATAGTATACTTGCACACTAACTGCCCCCAAAATATTCCTCTTCACTACTCAATTAGCTCATTCTATCAGCTGGGGGCAGAAGCTGCCCAGCTTTGTCTGAAGTAGCAGCTCAGCTCTTTAGAAAGAAGGGTATTTATCATCTATTCCCAGTTATCAGCAGCTCCAAGGACACTTGCAGCTTGAGGCAGAGAGTATAAAGAGAACAGAGGTGACAACTGTCTACACTGCAAATGCAGTGGTTGGTTGTTCACTGTTTTCAGTTCTCACCTGATTCATCCACATACTACGCAGGTAACCATACTGTTCAGTCCACTACTTGGAAGTCTCTCAAAGCACAGAAAGAAAGAAACATTCAACATATTCTAAAGCTGAAAAATGCAGGATGCAATGCTTTAGCTGACAATTGTATCACAACTTTTGTGATGACACATATGAATGGATCATGATTCAAACACCAAAGCAAGAGAAACCATGGATATCTAAAAAGTGAACAGGAAGCCAGCAGTGCCTCTGCAGCCAGCAGTACATCATGATTCTATGATAACTATTTCAGTTTTAGTCCTAGGGAAGCCTTCCCAAACAACACATGTTAAGTTCCCAGTGTGCTGTTCCAAAAAGGTGGAAATTCTCTCTTAGGAGCCTTAAGACTAGACTGGAAAAAAGTTATAAGGTACAGCAGAAGGCCAAATGTACAACTTCATTGGGTTGTTAAGAAGCTTTTAGATGAACAAGCCTTTTCCACCTCAAGTTTATTCATGTTGTCTATCCTCCTCCTAGATACAGTGCAAGCTATTGGTTAATGGGAGGGAAGAAAAACAAAAGAACATCACCTTAAATAAATAATCACCACAGAATGTATTTAGAAAGCACATCACTTTACCTGCGTTAAAAATGAATAAAAGATTTTGTCTTGGCAAAGAACAGGATGTGAAGCCACACGTAACAAGAAGTTTTCCAAACCGATTCTTCTTCTTTCCACAAAATCTGGATCCATATTATCTGCTGATAGCTTATGCCAAACAAAGTCAGCCTATTTAAACAGAAGAGCGTTAATAGTGAACAAATAATTAACAATACAAAGCAACCTGCAGCCTCAGCTTCCTTACCCTTTTTTCTGGCAAAGGTGGAACAACAATATGCGGATAGGTAACAGACAAATAATTCCTCAGCAATTCAAATTCACTGTAACGTCGCCAGAGGGAGTCCACTGGGACACACTGTCCCTCACTCTGGGACTCAACGGCTCTGAAAGACAAACCAGCAAACCTCAGCGTTAGTTACTGCCTCTCCCTCATACCACCACTACAATCATAGCAAAGGCCCTAAAAATAGTTACCCAGTAATGATTACTGCATAGCTTGTCCATAATCTGAAGTACCCATAATTAAAATTTTGTGTCTTCATTTGAAAATATTTATAATTTCTGCCTGATAGCACTCAAATGTTTTAGGAGCACAGGAAACATCAACGCATTTTCGTCACACCACAAACAGGTAGGTCACAGTGAAATAAATAGTCACACGAGTGACTTAGTGCACAGAATTAGACATATTTCTGTCGGAATAGTACGATTTCATGAGCAGCTGAAGGATACAGGGTATTACACTGAGGAATTTATTACTCAATGGGAAAAATCTTCAGAAGATAAAAAGTGTCTTGCCTGCAATAGCTAGAATAGTTAAAAATCTAACTTTAAAAATATCTTTTAAATTTCAAGGATATTTTTAGGTAAATCACAAATTTCAATGCATTTCAATTGTTGTTGTTCAAAGTGATATATTTTTATATTTAAGGAGTAAGGACACATAGCCCAACAAACTAGCTAAAGACAGATTAAGCAGGTACAAAACTAGTGCACCTGAAAAATTTATTGGAAACTTACAGCAAACACCACCTAGCAAGGTATTAAAGGATTTTATGTTACTATAACAGGAGAAAAAAATCACAGAACATTATAGGATTGAGAAGCAACTCAAAAACTTGTGGGGGAAAAAAAAAATGTTCTTCATACAAGACCTTTAAAGCAACAGAACTACTTTGCAATGTCATAAAATAAGCATCGAGTCAATAACACTTCTTGGCAGTTAACATATGCCAGAATAAACACAGAGAGAATTCAGAGGAGGCACTTAACAGAAACCAGTGATGTCTGTGTCTACCTTAGTTCTTACGTTAAGTGACTAATTAGCATACAAAGCACTGGCATAAACCTACCTTAAACATTATTAACTATGTTATGAGATTATCAAAAATTAGTTGAGGTTGGAAGGGACCTCTGCATACCTGCAACTCCCTTGCTCAAAGCAGGTTGCTGAAGAGCCACATGCAGTGTGTATCTCCAAGGACAGATACTCTACCACCAAGCTGGGCAACCCATTCCCATGTTTGACCACCCTCACAGTAAAGAGGTTTTCCTTATGTTTAAATGGACTTACCTATATTTGAATTTGTGGTTGCTGCCTCTTGTCCTCTCTCTGCACATCACAGAGTGGACTCCTTCACCTCCCCACCAGGTATCAATACACATTGCTAAGATACCCTGAGCTGCCACTTTCAGAGGCTGACCATCCCATCTCTCTCATCCCCTCCCTGCATGTCAGACACTCCAAGACCATAATCATCTTCATAGCCTTTCAATGGACTTGCTTCAGTTTGCCAACACCCTTCTCGTCCTAGGGAGCTCAGAACTGGGCACAGTAAACCGTGAACTGCAAGTCCGTACTTATGTGGCACTCAGAATAGGGCACTACATTATTTCTTCCACTGAAATTCAAGCTATACAGTTCTTGAGTTTATAAGAACCTTCTTGAGTAAAGGTTTAGGTGTTTTTAAATAACACACAAAGTATTGATTATATATATTTAACCTATTCTTCACCTACAAGGTTGGATTTCTAATGACCTTGCTTAAAAACAATCCCACTCCAGAGTGGCCCCAATTATTTGATACACTTAAACAGAATACAAAAAGCCTTTGTCATCCATTTCTCTCATTAGAGAGGAAAAACCTTGCTATATCCTGTTGTTAAAAAAAAACAAGCATAGTAACATCTTGAGGTTGAAGTAACATAATACAGATTAATGCAAAAGAATTTTTTTTTCTTTTAACAAGTAAAGCAGAACGTTTTCTGTGTATCTATCCTTGCCTTGTGCAAAGGACATGTATTCCAGGTAACTGAAAAAAATTCACATGGAGAAATAAAAGGATGCATTCGTAAGCATTCAACAACTGCTGCAGATTAGAACTGTTTGAGACTGACTTAAGAAAATAAAGGCGAGCACACAGCTGACAGTCACTAAATAGCACTATGTACATCCCACACAATCCTTCCCTGTTAGAGTATTTTTGTTTCAACAAAGTTGGAGCTGCAAACACGGAGTTTTAAAGAGTCAGCTCAGTGCTGGGCTGACGTGCTGCACAGCATTCCTCCCTACAGAAAAAGTTGCACAATTTAAACATTTCAAGAACACTTCAGCTAAAAGCAGGTATCTAGCAAGTGTATTATTGCTGAGCTAGAGGTAAATTTAAACAGATAAAGAATCAAGCTACTATGCCCTGAAAGAGCAGTTGTTTAATTGAAAGTTGAAGGCACAAACCTGACTTTCCTAGAGGAGAAATTCCTAACAGAGTTTGGTAAACAATCTGGCCATTCCAGACACTCATGTAGAAGTACTTCAGAATCAGGGATCCTGATAATCTCCAGCAGCTCTCCACCGGACGCACCAACTTTAACACCAGAGGTTTCAAAGCACTACTTCTGCATGACTCATTACCAACCCTTAAAGCAAGACTGCTACCATCAACAGGTCACAGGATTATGCAGACCCTGTCTGAGAACACACTGTGCAAGCAAGCATGAATAGAAAGAGAAGAAAAAACCAAGGCCAGGACTGCCCTGAGAACCCAGCCGCATCCCAAGACCACCCATTTATGCTGCAGATACAGTTGTTGCTGTGCCAGCAGGAATGCACCAAAGACTTCACCTAGAGCTAGGTAGACATTGCACAGTGAGGCAGCCTGTGACTACCCTTACCCTAAAGGCAGGAAGATTAGAGACTCAGATGCAGAACAAAGGGTTCTCCATAACATAACTGATGTTCTATCAAGCAAGACAGAGAGGAAGAAAAAAAACCCAACCAACCAAGAAAACCCTGCGGGATGCATTTGGTCCATCGTTACTAAATGCCTCTGTCACTCCTATACATAACCATTTCCTGGCCACAGCAACTGCAACCCTGGGACTGGCACAGGAGTTGTGTAGAACTAGCTCTTCTTTCCAGTTTTGATTTTTCTGTAACAGGAGAGTTTCATGATTCATCTTATTTTTAAATTGAACTGAAGTTTAAAACAGACTGCCTCACCTCATAACCAGAGGCAGGTAGGTGTGCACACACTCCTGGCAGTTTATGGCAGCCTTACACGTTTCAGACACACAGTTAAGTTACAGAGGCTTAAGAAGTTCCCACCAAAGGTAAACTGCACAAAGAACGGTTCACTTTATTTCTTAAATATTGTTCTCATTTTTCTTGTCAATATGAACCCCTAAGGAAATGTACTGCTAGCCGCAATTATTTTTCATCTCCACTTAACTCATTCTACGGGCTTGCACTGCCACGGGCAACTTAAACAGAACATTTTCCACCTCCTGAATATGAAGTATTTAGGAAAGGTCATTTGGCCATTTCATTTCAACACAGCAAGTACTTAAGTGTTGTATTTTGCCTCTAACCCAATCAATTTCCAATGCAGTGCAAGTCTGATCTTAGGTTTACAACTTTCTGAACCACTTACAACATCAATGAGGTCAGCACAGAGAAGAATGAAAAGGAGTTTATCTTTCAAGGAAGTTTTTGCTGCAGATATTCCTGCTCCATCTTAAAGTCCACTTCTGTAGAACTACGACTTCATAAGATGTTAGAAAAAAACCTATCCCAAATGTTGGTAGTATGCATTTATAAGTGGCCTCAATATAGCGCACTCATACCAAATACAATTACAGTAATTAACATCAGTAGCATAAAGTCAGGTAGCTTGTCTTCCAGTTAGTCTGCCTTTACTTGTCCTGCTCTGACTTGCCCTCCCTCCACATACCCATTTTTGCCAAGTCAGCTTTATCATGTAAAATTTGATGCATATTTTTCTTAGCATTCCAAATTCCTGCAGTCAAGAGAGTCACATTACCTTTTAGTAAGTATCAATGATTTTATCACAAGTGTGAGACAAGAACTAAAAACCAGTGCTCTGCTACAAATTAACACGATAAAGAAATGAAATCAAGAAGAACGTCTTTATAAACTTAAAAGTGACTTCAAAGAATCAAGTGTGTTTGTAGAACTACATGTACTCTACTCCTATGGTACAGATTACAAGGTAGAAGAGAATGTGCTTGCATTTCATGTTCCTATCCTACAAACATTGAAGGAAGACAAATACACCAACAGGATCACCACCTATGTTAATAGTACAGCAGTCTTCTTATTTTTTAAGTGTTCAGGTCAACACATCATGAGTAAGCGGTCTCTGCAAGAGATCACAGCCTTCTGACAAGAGAATGCTCCAGTGCAAATTACACTTAGTGCTTCATGACTGTTTTGCAGAGTCAACTAGAAGTAGTGGAGACCATGCGGAGCCTTAACTGTGCAAAAAGTTCTCAATATGCTGCTCTCTCAGCTTTGTCTTTTTCACAATTCACAAGAACACATCAGTTATTTTAAAAACTCCAAAACCACAACAATCGTAGTAGTAACATCTCAGTTCACACACACACAAATATCAAGCAGAAAATTAAATAGGAGCCAAATTTTTTAAAAGGTCATCTAGAAGTGTAGCACTTCAGCAGGGAAGGACCACAGCTTTACAGAGAAGTCTAGTCCTGCATCAGAACAAACCACTACTACCCTACAATGGAGATGCTGGTACCCTGTTGTAGTTTTATGTCCACAAGGGGCCTCAAGAACTCAAGGAGGAAGGAAGCAGAGTGTCAGACCAGATCATGCCACTCACCGCATCTTCCCTGCCCATGCAGAAGAAACTAAGAAAGTTTACTAGATTGAAAGCCTACTGTCAATCTGTTCTAACAAAGCAGATCTGTGGACAACAGGGTAGGCTTCCCTAAGCCTATCAAGCTTTACAATCCCTTCTGAGGAACACACAAGCCTCACATTACACCCTGACGAAAAATATTCAATTATTACTGGAGAACCTTGAAGGTCAAGCCTGCCTGCATAGTTTGTTTTTTTTAAACAGACAACCTTTGATACAACCTCCTTGACACAGTCTGCGTTAAGCAGCCTGATGTTGTTTCTCTCCTCAGATTGTGCTTCCTTCCTTTATTCTAGCATGCATTTATTCTCGCTGTCTCAGAAGTATGAAAGCTGCCTTTTTTGGCTGTAGTTGTTGCTTTTATCTTTACCTAACACAACTGCTTTTCACCCAAAACAAGAACTAAGAGGAGCTGGGCTTTTTAAATTAACCCACTTGAATAGATTTAAGATGCATTTTGAAATTATTGATACTAGTTTATCAAAGCCTGGCTGTAAGGGGGAATCTTAAAGTAAAACCAGACAGATTCTGCTCTCTAGAGCACACAATGCTGCAGAGCTGGGTAAACTGGGGAGCAGTGAAGTTCTTTGAAAAGCTGTAGTGAGAAAGTACCACACAGTCCTTAGTTATGAGCCTGTGTCCACACACTGCCTTTTAAATGGGGCAGTAAGTTTGAAAGTGCACGGATAGCTTCAGGATAGGCAAGCAAGATGAGAGATTTTTACTTTTTTCATTTACTCACACTGAAACTGTCTCCACCTGGTTACAAGAGACCATAAAATGTCACCAATTACAAGAGTGTTTCTCCCCAGGAACCCTGTTCCAGAAAGGAAGTAGAAATCCACAAAGGTACTCGTTACACTTAATACCTTCATTACCATCTAATTTTTGAGACAACATCATGAACTCCACCACCAAATGCAAGTATTGCAGACCAGTTTCAATTAAGATTATAATCACTTGTTGACATTCAGTCAAACCTCTCGATTTGTTTTGGTTTTAAAAACACAATATAATACTTGTACAGTCTTCAGGCAGGAAAACCATATGTTTCCCCTCTACATACAGTTTTAACAATGCAAGTTATTCATTGAACAAGCCAACCTGCCTGAAAAAAAAATTAAAAGACAAAATTGAAACCTTCAGTTTTCACGTTCATAACTGATGTTATCATAGGTGATTAGAAGATCGCATTACTCCAAGAGTCATGTTCATTTGCCCTAATTCAAAGTGCCAATAAGAAAACTTTCGTCCATCTAATTAACCTCTTCCCATTTCCCATTTAAAACTAATTATCTTAAATGAGCCATTAAACAATTCTGAATGCAATAAAAAAAGAAAATGGCTGGAAAATATTAAATCAGACAAGAAGGAAATCTATCGGTTTATTTCCTTGTAAAAGCAGTCACCTCTCCAATTGAAGCAGCAATAACTTCGCTTTCAGCCTTTGACCTTCCACCATATAAGAAGTGACACTTCCACTCCCCCAGAGCGGGCAAGGTTCACAGTATGTACAGGAACCATTTCAGAGGGCTGCACAGCTTTCTCCATTAGATATTTGGAAATGGTCTCTGTATTTATGCCTCTCAACAGACACGAGAGCAATCGCTACATACTTTATAAGACACCAGAAGTTATTTGCCAAGATATACTATGATGGAGCATTTCTCTGGCCAGAAGATTTTTCACAGCCAGGTGATTCTTTTTCTTATTCTATACTGTCATTCGGTGTCATGTTTTAACCCCAGACAGCAACAAAGCCTCGTGCAGCCACTCGCTCACTCCCTCAACAGTGGGATGGGACTGAGAATCAGAAGCATGAGAGAGAAAATCTGGGGGTTGAGACAATGACAGTTTAACAGGTAAAGCAAAAGCCGGGTATGCAAGCAAAGCAGAATGGGCAGGCAGGTGTTCAGCCACCTCCAGGCAAGCTGGGTTCCATCACACGTAACAGTTACTTGGAAAGATAAGAGACGGCGCTTCAAACGTACCCCTTCTTCCTCCTTCTCCCAGCTTTATATGCTGAGCACGACATCATACAATATGGAATATCCCTTTGGTCAACTGAGGTCAGCTGGCCCATCCCAGCTTCCTGGGAACCCCCAGCCTACTTGCTAGTAGGGTGGTGTGAGGAGCAGAAAGGCCTTAGATTCTGTGTACAGACAGCTCAGCAGTAACTAAAACATCCCTGAATTATCAACAGTTTCCAGCACAAATCCAACACATAGACCAGTACCGGCTACTATTAAGGAAGTTAACTCTTCCCCAGTGGCACACCCAGTTTGCTGGTTTGCTACTCTCTATCATGTTTCAGCAGTCCTGGCTAACCGGGGATGTCCCAGTGGACTGGAGGCTGGCAAACGTTACACCCATCTTCAAGAAGGGCTGGAAAGAGGATCCTGATAGCTACAAACCTGTCAGTCTCACCTCAGTGCCAGGGAAGGTTATGGAATAGATAATCTCAAGAGCCATCATTGAACAATTAAAGGTCAAGCAGGCGATCAGGCCCAGTCAGCATGGGTTCATGAAAGGCAGATCCTGCTTGACAAACCTGATCTCCTTCTATGACAAGGAGACCTGCTTACCAGATGAGGGAAAGGCTGTTGATGTAGTCTACATGGACTTCAGTAAAGCCTCTGACACTGTCCCCTACAATGTCCTCATGAATAAGCTGGCTGCCCATGGCTTGGACAGGCATATACCCTGCTGGGTGAAACACTGGCTGGATGGCTAGGCCCAGAGAGTCGTGGGCAATGGAGTTAAATCCAGTTAGCAGGCAGTCATGAGTGGTGTCCCCCAGGTCTCAGTACTGGAGCTGCTCCTGTTTAACATCTTTATCAACTATCTTGATGAGGGGACTGAATGCACTTAGCTAACTGTATGAGTTTCAATAGGGCCAAGTGTCCAGTCCTGACTTTGGTCACAACAACCCCAGGCAACACTACAGGCTTGGAGAAGAGTGGCTGGAAAGCTGCCTGTCAGAGAAGCACCTTGGTGTATTGATTGACAGTCAGTTGAATATTAGCCAGCAGTGTGCCCAGATGGCCAAAAAGGCCAATGGCATCCTGACTTGTATGAGAAATTGTGTGACCAGCAGGACGAGGGAAGTAATCCTACCCCTGTACTCAGCACTGGTGAGGCCCCACCTCGAGTACTGCGTTGTTTTGGACACCTCGATACAGAAAGGACATTGAGGTGCTGGAGGAGGTTCAAAGGAGGGCAACAAGGCTGCTAGTGAAGGGTTTGGAAAACATATCCCATGAGGAGCAACTGAGGGAGCTGGGTCTGTTTAGTCTGTGGAAGAGGAGACCTTATTACTCTCTACAAAGAGCTGAAAGAGGGTGTAGCCAGAGCAGGGTTGGTCTGTCTCACTGGTGACAGGACAAGGGGAAATGGCCTCAAGTTGCACCAGGGTAGGTTTAGGTTGGATATTAGGAAAAACTTCTTTACAGAAAGGGTTGTTAAGCACTGGAACAGGCTGCCTAGGGAAGTGCTTGAGTCACCATCCTTGAATGCACTTAAAAATCGTTTGGATGTATTTCTCAGGGACATGGTTTAGCATCAGGTTGTTAGGGTAGTAGGGTTAAGTTGAGGTTGGACTCTATGATCTTGAAGATCTTTTCCAACCTGAGCAATTCTGTGATTCTGTATTTAACCAAAATATATACCTACTAGGCACATTAATGATTCATAGTATGAATTAAGTAAAACTCAGCAGTAAGTTTAACTCCTTGGTCTCCTTTCACCTCCTAACTCTCCTCTATTTAAAGCTCATGCTGAATTCAAACGTTGTTCCTTTTTTTCACCCAATGCCTCTATAGAGGTATCAGACAAGCCTTCCTGACTCTCAATGACCAAAACCTGCATTTTGGGATTTTATCATAAGACAAGATACCTCTGTAGTTTGTTCTGTGCCTCTCCCCAGGAAACACATGTCTGGGCTCTTTGCCCAACGTGAAAGAGGAGACTTGGGAAAGGAACTCAAACAAAAAGTGTAACAAAGGAAAACTCCTGAAGTCCCATGGAGCAGCATGGCCACCACTGAACTGTGACTGGCTGGCTACCAATTTCCAAGCTCATTTCTCCCACAGAAACTTTCTTTAGACAGGCAATCCAAGGTCTTCAGGAAGAAGTGGGTATCGCTCATGTCACCATTTAACTAACGGAAAACTTTCCAAATACTGAAAGCAGAAATAAGCTCAGTAACTTCCCCAGCCATACTGGGGCAGTAGCAAGGGGGAAAAACACAAAACAAAACTGAGCTACCCTGTCAAATTACTTCGAATGGAAGACCAGAAGGGCTGGAAACCAGGGATCCTTCTATGAAGCAGTTAGCTACCAGCCTGCACAAAGTTGCGTTACTTTTTCCTGAAGCCACATTTAGAAAAACTAAAACACACTCTAGTCATCATGTTGTGTGACCAGGGGGACCAGGCTAGGGATCTGAAAGTCAGCAGGGAGAGAAGCAAAATTAACCACATGGAAATGTCCTACTACTACAAAAGAAATTGTTTACCTTGAAGAATAACACCGGGGGGGGGGGGCATCCCTGTATGTACTATAATTAAAAGTCCATCAGCACAGAGCACTCAGAGGTGCTTTGCATTCTAATTAACTTCCAGCTTTGCATGAGTAACAAACTGTATAAAACCAGGAGTCAAATTCTAGGTTATATCATCTCATTTTTTGTAGTTTCATGCAGACTTTGATATAAGACACAGCTGCCTAAATTTCTAGCAAGCAAGCCAGTCTGAATTTAAGTGAGCTGCTGGATTTGCCATTTCCCTTACAGGGAGCAAGTGATGTGCTGAGCATCTGCATCTCAAGAAGGAATATTTAGCTACAGATCTTAATTGCCTTAATGCCATTTCCCACAAAGAGGTGGAAGTGTTCCTCTGTTCTCACAGGGAGAATATAAAAACTAAGTTATTTTTAAATAACTGTACATTTTAATGGAAACTGTGAAACAAACTGACTTTGAGACTAATTGAACGGAAATAGCTTACCACAAAAATCTCATTAGCTACTGCAGAAAGGTGTAAACCAAGAATCAAGGGGTTGCTTTCAGGAAGCACAACCCTTGGAATTTGCTGAGGCTCTGAAATCTACAGCACTGGAGTTTGTTTTGCCTCAAAGAAACAGATCTACATTGAAGTATAAAAAAGAAAATCAACTAAAGTCAAATGAAAGCGTGAGAATAGTAGTAAATATTTTCATTTTGCAGAGAAAAGGGAAGCAACATCATCACTTATATTATGAAAACAGTTTCATCAGCACTAGTGAAACTAACATGCTAAAAGTTTAGGTACTTGGCTCCTGTTCTGTAAGAAATACAGAGTGGTTGTAACTGCATCCATCTTGTGTCTTATTCACCCAGATGCAACTCCTCAATTCAAACTGAAATTAAATCCTAGATAGCAGTAATGACAGAACCCCAGTTCACATAAATATAATGCAACTATTATTAAGTGGTCTTCCTTTTATATTACTATAAACTGACTTTTATTCTTCAGCTATGAAAATATCCTATTACCCACAGACAAATTGCTGTGAAGCCCACCTACAGCTACAGGCTCAGCAGGAAGCACATTTAATAGCTACCAATTATATTTATGCAAGAAATTTTGCCTTCTCAGCAAAAGGAATAGAGAACCTATTATATTAGGGATGTGACAAACCCACTTTTTCAATAGTCCTGTGACAAACATGTAATTGGTCTTGGTATTTGCCGACCACAGAATAAAATAAATCTTAATGAAAGAAAGCAATCTAGGCAGCAAAAATACGCTTTTGCTACTACGAAAGAACCACTGTGAAAGACCAGCAGGAGTGAGTTTAATGTAAGGATGACTGGGAAAGGAGATGCAGTCAGCATGTTCTGGAGCTGCATAAAGAGTCCCCCAGAGTACACTTCACATCGCAGCTAGCCACCAATGATTCCAGTTCTCTTTTCCTTCAGAAATGTCATTGAAAGAAAAATAACATTACTTATGTGAGAAGATGTAATCTTTAATATCAATACACTGTAAAAGTGTTTTTAAAAAAACATGAGAGCAATTGCAAAAGAGCAACAGTATTTGGAAAATATAACATATGCCTATTTTAGATTTTATTCTTAAAGCTTAGCAAAATCATAGTAAGTGTATGAGAGCAGGTCTGCAGTCAGTGTGACTGGTGTGTCTATCAGTTAAACAAGCCAAGAAACTCTTTAACTAGGAACTAGAAGACTAAACTGTTAGTATTACAATTCGAACTCATCGGAGCCTCTACAAAACACAGCTGCTTTGTTTCAGATTTTATCTGTACAGCGGATCGCCCCTGGAGCAAGCCTCAAAGTTTAAAACTGTTAATATAAAGAAGAGAGAAAGAAAACTCCTAATAAAGGCTAATTGTGAAATTCTTGCTTCAGCTGAGTAACACAATCCCAAATAACAGGAGTCGTCTGTGACTAGTTGGGAAGTAACAAGAAGTTAGAAGAGATTTCAAAGCTTTGTTCACTATACACTACCTAAAATTTCAAGTTGTCACACTGGTACCAAGCATGTTTTCCATACTTGCATTACTCATCTTGTTAACATGAGGAGTTCTGCAGTAAAAGTTCAAGCTAGTTATGAAGGAAGGAAACAGTTAATTAACCCTAACCCATAGAGCATCTACAAGGAGTATGTGGTGATCAGATCAAGCAAAAAACCCTTAAAATATTTGTGGAGCAGTAAATTTTGACTACATGACATAAGTCATGAGACTTTCTTTATTTTCTTGTGATCTCAAACAAGCCTAAGTATTACTTCAGACCACAGTGCACAACCTCTCTCACATAAGAGCTTCACATACAATCTCATATGGATGTATATAAATTTATCCAACCCTTGTCAAGAAATAACCGAGCAATTGTTGTATTAAAGGAACATCTTTCAATCACGCATCTCTCCACCTAGCTCCAAATGAAGAATTACAGCACAGAGTTACACAACACCAGCATTAGTACCAAACTTCAGACCACATGCCACGCTTTCACCAGAAAGGATCCTCCAGAGTAAGTTAATTAACACAAAAATCATAAACCAGCTAAACCATCTTATCAACTGCAACTGACTTTTTAGGGGTGGAAGCAGGAAGAATCGGTTTAGAATAGCACATCCACCTAGACTGAGAGTGAACCCTCATCACCCACCTTGTCTCAATGAGGTAAGCAGTGTATGTTTCTTGCATGTTCATGGCATTCCTCCCAGTCCGTTTTTCGGCTTCTGAAACTGTGATTTCCATTTTTTTTGCCAAGCAGTCTTCCATCTTTTTAGAGGAGGAAAATAAAGATTCATGTAACATCAGCCAAGCAAGGCAAAGGCTACAAACCCTACCTCCCCTTCTCCCACACCACATTTGTTCAAATAAGATAGGTCTCTATAGGATAAAGGTTTTGGCAGGGTTTCATTTTATACTTATGTTCTGTACCACATTTGCTAAAGAAAAGAGAAAACCTGCTTTTGAGGAAAAAACAAAACAAACAAGCAACAAAGTCAACAAACAGACACTTTGGATACCAAAAGCCACCATGAACTGGAGATAGGAGAAATATTTTTCATTACATGTAACTAAGTAACCATTTATTTATTGATTGATTTTTAAAGGAAACAAACAAACCCCAGTACTTTCTACACAAACACTTCCCAACTACTAGTGAATTTCGCCTCAGGACACCTGGGACACACGTAACCACTTCTCCCCTTTCACAGGAAACACATTACATCCGGACCGAGATGTTTTTATTTTAACCTCTCAGAGGAGGCTCGTTATCTTTTTACACATTGGCGGGCAGAAGTCAGTCAGGACCACACGCCCACCCTGGAATGGCAGGGCTGAATAGAGCCGGGAGGGAAATTTGTGAAATCAAGGGGGAAAGGGAGATAAATTGAGAAGATAATTAATAAGAACAAATAAAAATAATAACCCCTCAGTAGGGATGAGGGAAGATTGTGCGCAAAGCCCTCTGATACTGGCCAAAATAAGGCTGGAGTGGGAACCCCCCAACTCAGACTCGGGATACACAGCTCTGTCCAGGCCCCCCCGGACAGGGGCTCGACCCCCAGCACGTACAGGGAGGGCTCTTCCCACCTGTAGCCCCTTCTCGCCGCGGCGGGCAGCGCTGGACTACCGCCCGGCCCCGGCCTCCCCGAGCCGGCGGCGCGGCGGCCGGGCGGCGCGCTCAGGAAAGCCCGGTGCTCGGCCCCAGCGGAGTAGGCCGTGCCGAGACCGGCAGCCCGCCGGACGGACGCCGCCCCGCCGCTCCCCCCCGCACCCTCACCGTGGCTTCGTGCTGCTCCGGAGACGGGAAGCCGCTGCAGGGCGCGGCGCCGTCCTCCTCCGGGCGGCTATCGCTCGGCTCGGCCTCGGCGCTCTCCATGGGGATAAGAGGCTCGGCCGCCTCCCTCCGCGCAGGCGCTGAGGCCGGCTCCGGCGAGCAAACTCATCGCAGGTCCTAAAGCGAGCGGCCGGGGCGGGGGGTGTGTGCCCGCCCGGGGGCCGGCGCCGCCCGCAGCCGCCGCCGAGGCGCCGAGGCCAGGCGGACCCTGCCGGCCTTCCCCGGCTCTCCGCTGCCGCCCGCCTCGGCCGATGCCCAACGGCTGCGTTGATCTAAGCCCTTTCTGGGCTGTTGGCCTCCTGCCAAGAGCTGCCAGGCTACGTGCCGGGCGGCGGGCACCTCGCCGTGCGCTCGGGGAGGCGGCAGCCACGGTGTTAGAGTGCCCCGCTCGCCCGCAGCCAGGCAGCGTCAGGGAGCGCCCTGTCCGGAGAGGGACGGGCTTTCTGCCCTCCCCGGACCGCCAATCCTACCGTTGGAAAAAGTTTATTTCTAAGATTTTTGTTGTTGATCATCTCTTAGCTCTCAGGTCACCAAAGGGCTCCTGACTCACCCGTGCAGTGTCCTATCTTTCGTCAGTAGCAGGGCAACTTGTCGTTTCGCTTTATAGAGTCTCTTTCACCATCTATTAACGTTCCCCCGGGACGTTTGTTACCATTAGGCAGCTCGGGTTGTTTTTTCAAAGCCCACCGTCCTGTTATTTCCCCACTCTCGCTCTTTACCAAGCAGCAAAAGACTCCGTTGGCTTTTACTGACCCTCCCACCTGCCCTGCCTTCCCCATCGGCTCCCTCTCGGTGGTGGTACCACATCCAGAACAGCGTTCCCCTGGACGCCATCTCTGCTGGCTACTATCAAAGTGTGGTCCATCCCACTACGCTTCCCCAGGAGGTTCTCGAGTAGTTAAAATCCCCCGAGTTCAGCTCTGGGGAAGCCTCTGTCGTTTATTTAACAAAAGCCCCGGCTGTCTCGGCTCTTCTCGTTGAGCGGGAACAAACCTTACTGTGCATTTCTGTTATTCTGTCTTTTTGGAGAGACCTTCAGCAAATCTGCCCGCAGCTCCTGAGCATCAGGCAACAGATCACACTACATCCACATATATACTTTCATTATTGCAGCCTTTGGGTTTATTTCCCACATGACCCCGTGGTGCCCACACCATCCTTGTAGGGCCAGCAAACTGGACGGAGAGGCTCTTCCTATTTATTCCTCGTACTCCAAGCATTGTTTTCAACAGTTGGCAGCAGAACCGTCATTCTCTGGTTTACATATCACATCACTCTCTTGAGACTTCCCATTTTTGCACCAGATTCATGTCTTTTGATTCAGACACTACATTTTTCATTATTCTCATGTAGCTTCTGTTCTTTTCCTGCCCTTTTCAAATCCAGGTTAAAGGCCGCCTCAGGGGATTAAAGAGTTGATAGAAGTTCCTTTGCTTTGCTTTTTTTTTTTTGCTTTGAATAGAAAACGGTTTTTTTAGTGTTGACCAGAGATGAATTTGCATACATTTTTCATACAAAAATTAATCTTTTACTTTCAACAACAATTAAAATAAATCTCAAAATCCCCTTTGAAGAACCCATAAATTAATATTTGGCGTCTGGTTTCTATTCTGTTGTCTTCAATGTTTATTCAACTTTTTCCTCAGATTGTTTGAAGTGATACCTCAACCCCTCCTTTCCCACCCCTCCACCACTGGAGCTGGATGGAATTTCCCAAGCTTTTCCACAAAAGGCTTTCCTAGAACAAAAGTCTTTTACAAGTATGTGAACTGCGATTTGTCCTCTGAATAGGACTGATTTAAGATTTGTTTCCTAAACCCAAAGTCCAGTTTAGATGTAAAAGCATGATTTCACATTGTAAGACAAAGTCTGTTTTCCATTAGGGTATGGTTTTCTTATGTTTACTCAAGATGTACATTAAGATACATACCTTGTATCAATTACACATGCATTTGCAGGATGTGCATACTGAAATTTTTCTGATCTTTATCAGTGATATAATGGAAATATTTATGTGAAGCTCATGCAGAATATCATACTTTGGAGTAAATGTTTTTATTATGGAAACAACAGTATCCATAAAGTACAGTAATATCTTGCAGGTCTATCATTCAGTCATTTCAAAAACTATTCTCAGCTTTGAATTGTCTTAATACTACTAAGAGATGTGGAGAAGAGTTAAAACACCATGAATGGAGGAGGAGGATGATGACAGAAGTGCCCAAATCAAGATGACCAACGGCCTGAGTACCCCTCACATACATTAGATACCAGGAAGCTTTAGAGGAGAGCATGAGATACCCTGACAAACTAGTGTGCAATGAACAGGACTTCAATAAGCACCAAAGTCTCTAACAAAGGTCTCTTCCTGCACCATGTTTCCCCACCTCAGCCTGCAGAATGGTCTAACAGGACATTCCCACTGAAAAATGATCCTAGCACACTACTGCTTTCAGGAGGACTTCCAGGACTTGAGATGCTTTGTTCAAAATAAGCTTTAGTGTTTCCCCCTTATCTAGGCACAACCACTCTTGCAGTCAGACTCTCTGTGAGCCCCCTCTTGTCAGGAAGTAAGTCTTGATTTCTTTCAGGTTACTCTAACCAGGACACTCCCCTGCTCTCTAGTGTCTTCTCTAGGCAGCACGTCCCTTGTTCTTCAACCATAAGTGGGCAAGCTCCACTCTTCCTACCTACAAGTTCCTTCAGTCTCTGAAGCTGTCATCACAGAGGTAGATTTTCTCCTGTCACTCAAACCAGGACATCTCCAAAGCGACCTTTTCATGTCAAAGTACTATTGACTTCCTTACCAAAGAGCTACACATCTTACAGGGGAGAGAGCAATACCTCGAGTTCACCAAACACAGATGCTCCTCCTTGCGAGTTCCAGTATGCTTTCTGTAAGCCAGGACACCTTATGCAGAGGCAGCAGTCTGCCCCATTGCTCTCCTCTCAGCTGTTCTTGACCCCTGCACAGTCTCTGGCGAACAGGAACCCCATCCATTTTTAGCTTGTAAGTCCGTTCTTTTTAATTCTACTGTTATCCTGGATAAACTGCTTTTTGACTGAAGATAGCTGATCAAGGTATATGTCCTTTTAAGTAGCTCCCCGCTGCTTTTTCTGAGGTTCTGTGTTTTACCTTTCCTGCTTTGATCTTTTGATAGCCTCTTTTGGTCTAGCAAATAACACATCTTAAACAAAAATAAATATGCCGTATTAATGGAGAAGATTTCAGATCATTTCCCCTTTGTCACAACACCAGTTCTCAGTAACTTCATTTAGAGTTCCTCATCCCTTCAACTTCTCAGAAGTAGTGTGACATACATTATAATACAGCCAACAGCAATAACCGTCACTTCATCACTGAGAACTTTAATGAAAACACCTAAAGTGGCATTGCCCTCACAAGCAGTGAGGTACAGTACCAGTAGATCCATGGAGCAATGCAGATGGAGCTGAGAACCCACTACCCACAACACACAGATTTTAGGGTGGGTAATGGGTTCTCAGCTCCAGTTGTGTTGCTCTAGGTGCTTTTTCTGGGGTGCTTCTCACTGGGGACTGGCCACCCTTCACACGTCCCAGTTTAGCTGCTACTGAAATAAAATCCAGCATGTGTGTGTGCCCTAAGACTGCCTTATAGCACAAGCCAAAGCGAGATGTCCAGGAGTTTCCCTTCAAAAGCACTTTCCTGATCCATGGTTCAAACTCCTGGATCCTATCAAAATTTCACTTCTGGTAATAATAATATAAAGATAATGGGTCAGGCTGCTTGTGCCTCCCTTTACAAACTAGTTCCTTCAGACCTGAAGGTGCTTGTGATCTGCAGGCGTCCAGCCACCAATGCAATGCCAGCTTGTGCTTTTGGTCTTGAAAGGCTGATCCTCACTGAAGACCCTGGTGTCTGACTGGTATGATGGATGGAGCAGACAACAGTGCTTGCTTAGGTTCCCTAAGAAAATACAATGGAGGAATGTCAGGGAACTGGTGGTAAAATGAGTAGCTGCTTCAGCATGAAACTGTGGAGGAGGAAAATGTAGGTTTGAAAAGAATAAATGGGAAATCCTCGCTCACATGAGTCCAGGCTTCTCATAGACATGTTTCTGTCATCTAGATGTCTGTGTGAAATGGACACTAAACAGTAGAAAAATCAACATTTTCTTAATCATTCAGAGAAATGAAAACTCATGGAAAGGTAAGTAGAGAGTAGAAAAGAGATACGGGTGTGTTTTGAGGTGGGGGAAATCATCCAATCCCACTCAGTCTGAAATCGGTAGCGGTGGCTTCCATCCACTTCAGCAACAGCAGTTCTGGATCCATGAATAGAAACAAGAAAGCCAACACTAATCCACATTTTTGAAAGAATGTGTACAAGCAGGCCAATAGTATGAATGCAAGTTTACTGAAAGCGGCTTCAAAAGCAGCACAAAGCAAGCCATGAGAAGGACCCAAGTCTTCACAGGAAGAAAGCAAGAAAATTTGGGGCAGAGTTGAACAGAAAACCAAAAAAACAAACTTAAAGCATAAATGGTAGAGATGGGCAAGTTAAACCTTTACTTCATTTTCATGCAGCTTTGGTCAAGGAACTTGTTGCACACAGTCTTAGGGAAGTTAGAAGGTAGGCAAATATTTCTGGACTATGGAAAGACTCCAGTAAGAGTCAAACATCACTTAGAAAATGCATTTATACTGCGTGGCTACCGAAACAAGCATTAGCTGAGAGGTAGGAGCATGGGAAAGGTGGCAGGACTAAGGAGAAGTGGTTGTGGCAGTGCAAACAAGGCCAACTGTGGCCAAAGGAGGTATAGATGTGTCCCTCAGGATTCATTGCTGGCTTTGATTGCACTCCTCACGCTATCTGATCATCAAAGGTTACCACACCATCACTGGGACTAACTGCAGCAAGAGAATGGAAAATGCCAAAGGTCCAGTCATGGTATTTTCCCTTAGATGACAGCGGAGAGCACAAACCACAGGACCATGTACATGAGCTCAAACAAACACCAAAACACTCTGAAACTGCAACAGTGGGAAGGTGATGAGAACTTTTCTCAGAGAATGATGGGCACCCTCAGCACCCACCAGACAATGGTGTCTGAGTGTATTCGACCCTCCCAGGACTGAAGCTAGTGTCCTTGTGAGAGCAGGATGGAGACAGTGGCTGGATTGCATTCTCAGTGCAGGGTGCACATCCTTCTCAGGCAACGATTGCTGATGGCCTGGTGAAAACAAGGCCATGCCTATAAGATACAGAAGTGATAACACTGAAATTCCTCTGCTTTAATAAACTGCCAGGACAACTTGGGAGTAGTTCAATATAACCACACAATATATGCACATAAATTAAGAGTATGGATTTACGCTCATAAATAGAAACAAAATCCTGATCCTATCAGGTAGCTGTTTCCCTTACACCTGCCTTTTAAAACTTTGAACAGAAGTTCAACACCACAGAAACACTCATGGATCTTACCTGAAGCCAAACATCACTACTGATATCAATAAGATTAATAAGATATCAATAAGATTAAACAACAGCAAAGCATGTGCAAGAGACACTAGTTCAGTCATGTAACATGTAAGGAATCAAGAGGTCCAAGGGAACATCTTCTGAGTGTAAAAGTAAACCAAACATCTTTTGTTGCAGTTAATAATTTTAAACCCAATGCCCCTGCTATGATCTCTGGTTTCTAGCAGGTATGAGGGAAGTCCAGGGAACCTCAGGAGCATTGGCCCTTGCGTTAGCACTGTCCAGGGCATGGCTGCAAGGTTCCCTTCTTCCCCTTCTCTCCTTTCACCAAAGGAGACCTTTGCCCCCAGGAAGAAGAAGAGGTTTAACTTACCTGGGTTTGGCACATGTCCATCGTGATGTTACCCTGCACAAGGGTGTTCAGTGCCTATGTTTGGAGCTTCAAATCTATTGATTGATTGCAGAGCCTTACCTCCCACGGTGAAAACCCAACCGTTTGAAACCTTTGTTTAAATACATACTATATTGTTTCAGGTGTCCTAAGTTTTATTTTACTTCTGTAGTAAATATCTTCCAGCTCCTAAACGAGAACTTTGGGAAAACTGCTCCCACAATGCAACTTAAAAATCACCCTGCAGAGACCTTACGTTCCTCAGCCTAAATCCAGCCTTCAGTGTGTCTTGAGTTATGAGGTTGTCCAGACCACTAATAGAGGAGCAAGGGAATTTACACCGAAAGGAATAAACAAGCCAACAATAAAAATAACCATTTATCTCTTCTTCCTCCCCAGTGCCTTACTCCAAAGGTCACTGTGTTCTCTCATGGAAGAAAAGCTCTGTAATGTGAGTTTAGACACGTTAGGCTAAAATCCCAGGGTTTTTAATCACTTTTCCCTGAGTAACTTTGTTGGATTTTTAGTTTGCATGTTTTCCTTGGAGCAGGGGCTCAAGAACAGAGCCGTTGGTCAGAGAAAAGCCCAGGTCAGTGGGGCACATGCCGCATGGCTCCCCGCTCAAGTCGGGGTGACTTACGCCATAGCATTAGGGAAGAAACAAGCTTCCAGCCTCACCTCATGTTCTTCCTATTTGAGAAGGTTTTCTTACCAAAGCCTCAGCTCAGTAGACTGAAATGCAGCTTACCGGAGGGTACATCTAGCTCTAGGCAATCTTACATGCAGCAAGGGCTGAGAAGACAGGTTCCTTCTGTGCAGAAAACAGCCTGCAGAGCCCAGAGGCCAGTTTGTAAATGCAAACACTTGCCATGTCACCACAACACCATGTTTTGCCAAGAAACAGATCTAACACAGTCTAGAAACAAGTACAGCTGTTTAGAAAGTGGGGCAAACATTGATCCACAAAAGCTTCCCCTTGAAGAGCTTCCTGTAGAAACCAAACTGCCTTGTAAAGATGCCCTCACATCGGACAGCTACTGTCCTTTCTCTCATTTCAATGAGCTCTGGCCTCACTTCTCTCCCTAAAATGATTCTTCAGACAGGATGAAGCATTTTACAGGGTTCAGTTTGGCCCAGAAGTTGTCTGGGATTGCCTGGGTCTTTGGAAAATGCAGCTCTCACAGCTCAGGGTCCCTGGCTGCAGGGACATTGTGCAGGCTTCCTGCTGCCTTCCCTGGTTCTGGCGCTAAAAAAATAATATCCCTTGTTTCCCTTGCACTTCCAAATCATACAGCGTGTTTTGTCAATGTCCACCGTTGTTTAAAGCCCCTCTGGGCTCCTGCTGAGGACATTATTTCTCTCGGAGTTTCAGAGGCAGCAGGAGATCCTTCCTGATTTTAAAGAGGGCTCCCATGGATCATGAATAATCTGCGACATTCCTAACGCGAGCCTTATCCAGCTTGTGTGTGACTTGCAACACACAGAAGGGCTCACATCTGAAAATCTGACCAACAGCCTGGGCCATCTGTGGGCATTTTGAAGTGTTCTGAATCTGAAAGAGGAGAGTTGGAAGGTCACAGAAAGAAGCCACTGGGCACAGAGCAGTTTTAATATGCTTATTGGAAAATAATGTCTTTCTGAAATTTCACTAAACTCTTGCTTGTCCTTAACCCTCGAGGGCCATACCTCAGCTGCTGTAACTCAGGCCAACCCATCTCTTCTTGATTAACACTACATAGCCCATAGGAAGATGCCCAGTTTAATGTACAGACAGACAAGTGAGGGACAGCAATGTTGCACCTTTCTTAGGACTCAAGACAATGTTCTTCAGGGTTGTGAGAAAGAGATCATGCAGACCTTTCTAGGCTCTTTCCACCAGAAACTTTCTTTGTGTACCCTAGGTGGTATCTTACCTTATGGCACTCACTTAGCTTCGTCCTGTTATCCCAGTGACATGTGGTGATTTCTCCATGGAGGACAGGCTAGGCTGGCTTGTGTCCGGGCACCCTGAAGCAAGCTGGAGCAGACCAAGCAACTCTTTGCTTGTGTAGCCATGGCATAGAAGACACACTTTATCAGCTGTGTCTGTACCTCATCTAACACCTCCCCTTTTTCCTTTTTAAATATAGAAGAAGGGAAAAGAAATACCATTATTTAAATTCTTAGCAGAATAAGTTATATAAATAGTTTACAAAACAAATGGGTACCGGTTATCAGAAAAACTCATACAAAGATAGGACCTTCAAGTTCAATGGAGCAAAATGCTCACCGGGAATGATCACACATGCACACAAGCACACACAGACACACCATGTACCCACCACACACTGATTAATGAACTAAAAGATGAACTGTAAAATGGATTAAAAGCTGGAGATTCACTGATTTAGAATGCTGCGTATGCAGTAAAAATTAATTGATGTATTTATCAATAACTCTACAAAATTAGCCTCATCTTAGGCTCATCTTTATAACAACATCTTTTTTTCTGCCACACTCTAGTACATTGATCATTATTTTAACACAGTCTGAAGGACTGGGCTAGATCACAGGGCAAGAATTAGAGTATTCTGTGATTTTACTCCTCCTTTGCCACTGATTGATTGTGTTAACAACCAAGGCAAGTCAGATTTCTGCTACATTTCAGTTTCCCTTTTGTAAGTGGGATAATATTTCTTTCAAGTTTTTGTAAAGCAGTTTGAGAACTTGGGGAGAAAGCAGCTATTTAAATGCTCTATGTTATTATTCTAGGCCCTGATTCAGGAAAACATGTAAGTTTATGTTTAAATCCTGCTGCTTTAATGGGTCGAAAGCACCTACTTTAGCTAAGCTGATATTGATGTGGTCTTTCTGAAAAAGCTGCCCTAAAACTTCTAATTATTCCTACTAAAAACGTAGCCCATTGAAGCTTACTTAAGAGACAGAGTTAATTTCTAAAAGGGGGGGGGGAAGAAGTAGCAAATTAATGGCAGCTCAGCATATTGAAGCGTTACCTTCCGTGTTTTATTCAGATGAAAGAGGCATGCAGGAGTACCCATGCCTTTTTCATTAGATGCACGCAGCAGACATTAGGTCCCCTTCAAAGATCCTTGGGCCATATGGAGCTGGGAGCAGCTCTGCGTTGTCATTGGGGAAAAAAAAAAAAAATCAAACTCTTTTTCTCAGAGTCAGGCTTCTTCCCCCTGCTCCCCCCTCCCATATTTGTATATATTTCGAGAGGAGAGCCGGGCTTAGTTTGTTCATCAACTGCAGTTCCTGGGCGGACCCCACACACAGCTGGGCTTTAGCGCCTGGATCCGCCTTCCAGACGAGCCTAGCTGAGAGCCTCGCAAAGTCGGGGCTCCGGGCTTGACAGCAGAAACGCAGGAGGCTGGCTGCACCGAGGGGAAATGCCTTGGTCAACGCTCTGAAGCCGGGCTCCTGGTCGCTGGTGGGATCCAGAAAATGGGTTACCGGAGGAAACCGGGTCTGCTTTCCTTACTGCTGCTCTCCTTCTGTGAGTAGAAAACTGTTTCTGGTTAGGCAATGGTAGGCAACGTACTCCGAGAGGTCGTTTGTTTTTCCTTCCTCCCGCAAAAGAGCTAATCTTTGATTTCTCCCCTGGCAGCAATTAGCCAGAGGATTGGAAATAGCTGAGAATTTAGTAGAATAGACTGCGATGACTGCATCAACTGTGTATTTCTCCTACAGAAAAGGGCGAGCGATTGCCTTGGAATGGAAAGCGCTGCGTGCTCGCTTGGAGCAGCTCACAGATGTCACTGTTTACAGTGCAAAAATATATATAGGTCAGCATTACTTCTTCTTGGAAGTTTTTATTTTATTGAGGGAGATTAAAAGCAACTGAAATGCACCGCTGAACAATCTGACTTTGACAGTGTCCAGATGGGGTGAAGTTTGCAGCTTAGAACTTTTATCAGACCCGGTTTATGCACAGAATTAATCGAACTATTAAAGAAGGAAAGAAGTGGAGAGAGGGGGAGGAGAAGTGTCTTTGCAACAACATCTGGTTATTCGGCAAACCTTTCCAGCACTTACGTAAAGATTTCTTTGTAATAAGTGCCCTGTTTAGGTTTTGATAGCACTTCTTCAATACTGTAGATAAAACCTTCCAGCAGCACTTGAAAATGTGCCCATCCATGGTTTAACTTCTCTTGTTTATATCTCAGTGATTGTTTCATAACAGGGAGTAGATTTGTGTATAAGTGAGTGTTATATACACATCTCCTAAGTATGTGCGTGTGTCTCTCTGTATATACAGATCCTATGTACGTGTATACATACGTATACCCCTATGTAGTATACATTTATATATTTGCATGGACAATGGCACTTTTTACAGTGAATTCTTTTACAAACACAGACCCGTTCCCCTTGCTATATAAATTTCAATGCAACTACAATTGTTTTTTGCTCAAAGCGGTGAAGTAGGAGGATTATAATTCCAGCATTTTTGCATCCCAATGAAATTACTGGGGGCAAGGATCTGTGTCTTCATGGGTCCCCCTATCTACAAGAATATGGAGTAAAAGAACATGATCAGTTCAGTAATTAGGGTGGAGGCAAATACAAGCCTCGGTGCAACTGTTGAAACACAGAAGACCCAGATGAGGGGATACAGAACATCAGGACTGGTTGATTTTTCAAAAGCTGGGGAGATATATAGCATTCGTTACTGTAGCTAATACCCTAAAGTGTGTTTTGAAATGTAGGATGCTATACCAATAACATCCTGCTAAATTAATCACATTTGGAGCACAACTGAAGGAATTGCTACAAGGTATTATTTAAAGCACAGTCTTGGGGCTTTTTTGGTAAGAAAGAAGACCACTAATTATCCTTCAGAAATACCTAATTTTGGAGTTATTTAACTTACGGTTTCCTTTTTCTGAAAGGCAAGGTTTTAATCTGAAAGAAGCCAAACCAGAACATATCATGATTACTAAGTTCATCCGAAAGGTTATGTGAGTGATATGATGACAAAAATTGCCTCCGCGTGGGGAAAAAAAAATAAGTCAAGACTTGCTCTCTGTAATTCAGCTCAACAGTGATACACGTTTTCTGGGGCTACATCCACTTCCCTTGTGTATCATGTTAAGAGAGACCTTACAGTCATCTTGAGACAGTAAAAGTACCCTGGGAGTCCAGTCTGCATGGAAATTAAAAGTGAACAGAAGGTGCCTCAAAATGACAGAAAATACACATTCCAACCACTCACCCAGCCTCTCATTGAAGAGTGACAGCGCTAGGTTGGTGACAGCAGCAAAGTCACTCCGCTTAGCATAGAGATTTAAGACTTGCTGTAGAATACATGGCCCAGGTTGCACCTCCATTATCTCAGAATAACTCCAGATGAGCATCTTTAGGGACTCTGCTGCTTTCCCTAAGAGTTCTGGATTTACCTAGTCCAGAACAAAAAAAAAGAAAAGGATCACTCAGGATTGGAAAACCTGTCTTACACTGATAAGAGGAAGGCTTTCAACGTCTTTAGTTTAACCAGGAGAAGAGATGAGAGATAAGCTGGTCAGCATCTCTAACCAGGTCACAGAGAGATGCTTTCTGGAAGAGGGTTCCTCTTCTATGGGACAGAGGAAAACCAAGACTTACCCACTGGAAGCTGAAACTGGGTGCTTTTGTGTTAGAGCACAACACAGTAAAGTTTCAGCACATAATTATTCAGGCTCAGGATGTGGTGGATTTTTGTTCCTCAAAGCCTTCAAGACTGTCTGCTCAGTAGACTATATAACCTGTTTAGAAGCTATGGACTTGATATCAGGATTAGTGCATTGTGCACATGGAAGCACTATGGCTTTAAAGTTAATAATTAGGAGTTTTCCTGCCCTGTTTTGCATCAGAATCAGGAAAGCGTCTCTCATGCTCTGTCTGTCAGGAGCAGGGCTCAGGTCAGGCCATGTGAGCACATGGGGCTGAACAAAATCTTGTCTCACAGAAAGGAAAGAAAAGCACCAAAATTCTCTGAGCTGTTGAGACAACCTCAAGAACATGAGCTAAGTGTCACTGGTGTGACGACAGCTCTCAGGGCACGAAGAGCCCCAGGACCCTGACAGAGTGCCTTTGGGCATCCAAACTCTGAAAGATGACATGAAACTCAAAATCTGCCAGAGCACGTAGCACTTCCCAACTGAGAGCTGTATCCCATGGGATCTGCTGAAGCTCCAAAGAAAAAGAGGATTTGTGAAATGAGGGAAGGTTGCAGGTCTGCTGCCCCAAGTCCAGAGCTCCCAGCTGGTGGGGTTTGGGTCTGCTTCCCCATAACTCAGTCCCCCATTAAGATTCTGGCCTGCTAAAATATCCTGGCATATTTTTCTGTGAGTCTTCTGGACTCCCTGTGCCATGGTCCCTCAAGACACTTTGATGGCATTGCAGACAGTACATTTGAGGGGATATCTCTTGGTAGATGGTGGCTCTCTGAAGCCGCGTGTTCTTTCCTGCTTGCACAAACCAGCCCTTCTTCCCCCCAGTGAGCCTCTTCGGATAAATATATAGAGCGTATATAATTCATAAATCATGACAGGGAGCTCTGGGGCCGTCAGAAAAACATCTCCGGCTTTTGATCTGCTCAAGAAATCTGTGACCTATCCCAGGCTCCTCAGGCAGCTCATTCAAGAAGTCAGCCTCTTATTTCTAAGGTCACCAGAGCTAAAACCAGGGGTCATACTGCCACCAAAATGCCAGCCTCCTCCTTGGGCAGAGGAGCTATTGGGATTGCACCCCAACAACAACACATAGTTCAGGAACATGGGGTGAAACCTGAGAGGATGAGGGAAGAAATGGATGAAGGGTCACCCTCTGTTTCACAGGCAAATACATCCTTTTGCAGAAAGGGGTTTTGCAAATCCAAAGGGGTGGCTGCTGCCTGCCCTGGGACACATGGCTGCAGAGCTGGCTATGTCAGTCCTTCTCAAGGAGCACCATACTTTGCTTTGGTGTTGTTTTAAGACAGCCAAAACACCAAAGGAGAAAGCATCACCCTCGAAACAAACCAAGATGCTGCAAGAGCCTCAGGTTGATTGGGTGGAGGTAGCTGGGTTAGGAGCAGGCACAGCATCCCCCTGACTGAAGGGGAAACTCATACATCCTACCAGGAAGCTAAATGATTACAGAGTTACAACAAATTACCCAGTTAGGAAATAAAAGGGGAAAACAAGAAAAACCCTAACAATGCAAAACCAGAGTCTTCTGCAGTGTTGGAAGTGGCATGAGACTCAAGAAGGAAACTGATGGATTATTTTGAATTCACCTTTACACTTCTCCAAACCCAATACTACAGTTTCAGCCCTTGGTGTAAATTAGAGCAGTGGAAGACTAAGCAAGCTGGCAGTGTGCAGCTATGGCAGATTTATGAAAGTGGGCATTTCCTCTCCCCTTGCACCTCCAGCTTTGCTCAGACTTGAGACAGGCTGCTCATCATTAAAGCTGCTCAAATCAGTATTTTCTTGGGGGCCTTTGTAGAGGAAAATCCTTTTTGAAATATAATTCCATGGAACTTGAAAATAAAATACATTGTGAGGTTTGTTTTTTTTTTTAAAAGCAAGCTGATTTTTACTGGTGTTGTCACTGCTGAATGATAGTCACAAAGACATTTCTGTGTACTAGTAGTAAAAAGGCTCAGCCAGCTGCAATCACGATATTTGTTACTCCCATTAGAGATGGAGTCCTGAACAGATGTATCCCACATATTCACTGAATATGCAGAAAGCAAACATTGGCATTAAAAACAGGTGACTGGGGGCTTTTATTCTGAGAAAGTATTCAACTCTACTGCCTGTCCTCCACAGACTTACATTGTTCCGTGTTTTGCTCTGTCGAGTTTATTTCCTCAGGACATTATTTTCCTCTCCCATTAGCGATAACTCTTTGCAATAACATTTGCTTTCAGCCGGGCTCCATAGCGTTGCAACTTGCCATAAACTCATGAACTCTCCCATAGATTGTCGTGTTTTCAAGGAAGCGCAACATCTGATCTTTTTATTAAAAAAAAACAGTCCCACCAAGGAGACAGAATCAGCAGCTCCCACACACTTTGCTCTTTTCACATCCAATGTTTAGCGCTCTGTGCCAAGAGAAAGCCTCGTGCTGGAAGGGGCCTCCGTGTAGAGGGGAGATAACACCCCGATGGCTGCCTGCCTTATCAAACCTGTGGATTACAGCTCCATTATCTCTGTGCCGGACCCCAACTGTGGGATAACATTTCCTTAGGGATCTTCGGGGGAAATGAAGAGGTGGCTGAAAGCTGTCTTGGCCCTGCTTGCATGCACATCCCTGAATTCAGAGATGACCTTTGAGATCCTGCTTCCGGAAAGGATCTGTAACGTCCATCAGAGTCATATTTCTTGTTCATCAGTTGGTTCTTCCTTTTATTACAGCCTATGCAGGGCTGAAACTCTTCTGCCAGCTGTTGGTAGCTGTCAAGCTTTTAGAAGTGGGAGAGCCCACTTATCATGCAATCCCCTCTGCAGCCCATGCTCCCACCGATTACGCAGCTCTAGGACTGACCCTTTCGTGGAGCTGTTCCGCTGCAGTGTTTTGCTTCCCATTGATAAGCCAGGAACACTCCTGACAAACGCCAGCTGATTTATACTACAGCAAATGCATCTCGGTGTTGGGGCAATTAATGTATCCGGCTGCACACCATACACTGCAGCCTGCCGGTCTGCCCTGGATGGAGGGCTATCACCCACGTGGATTCCAGCAGCTCCAAGGATACATCTCAGCCCCAGCGTTACCCTTGACTAGACAGGATTATTTACATCTGGATTCAAGATTAAAATAAAGTTTTTAAATCATTTTAAAATAGAAATTTTCCACATTTCTGGTGTGCAGTTGGCAGCTACCATCAGAAGCAAGTTGTAATGGGGAGCTCCAGTGGTGGCAGCTGATGCGTGCCACTTTGCAGGGTCTCATGCTCCAGTTAGACCCACGACTTGGCCATGGCTTTCAAAGTTTTGTATTGGACATACTCTGCCTGCAGCAAGACCTCTCACCTTGCCACAGTGTGGATGGAGACGTTCCCTTTAACTCCATCTTTACTCTGCCAGCTCCAAAACTACATCTCTTCTGCGTAAGCAGAGGTCCAAAGAAAGCAGTTCCCATCAGCTTCCACCCCAGCTTCAGAGTCAGTGCTTATGAGGTCTGAGAGTGCCTGAATGGAATGAAATGCCTGCCTTCGCTCAGCCTGCAAAGAACTGTTGTCCTCCCCTTACAACATATGATGGCAAGTAGTCTGACCATTCCTGGGAGCTGGAGAATCTGTGCCTCCAGAACCACCACACACTAATACATGCCCTGCATGCAAAGCAGTGCTGATGAGCTTGTGCCAGCAATTGGAACTGACACAAGCCTGGGCAGTCAGCAACAGGGCTGGCCTATTGCCCTAGGCTGGAGTACAGGCAGATCTGACCCCTGAAGCAATCACCTGAGGTGGCGCCAACTGATGTGATCTGGTCATTGATAAGGCATTTCCTTGCCCCGATATTTGAGCATCTCCTAATCTTTTCAGTTCTCCCAGTACCCCTTGTGAAGGTGCACTCCCTGAGAACAACATGCTTTTCTTACTTCTTTGCTTCTGGGAGATCCAGAGACATCTGCTGGAGTTCCTGGCCTGCTAGTTGCTACACAACTAAGAGAGGCCTCTTCCTTAGACCGACAATGCAAAACCCTGAGGTTTTGATATTGATCCTTTCTCACTTCAGCCATCCCAAACCAGAAGGCTTGACTGTGTCCTGCATTGCCTTGAGACACTGTGCACCCCATCAGAAAGACAATATTGCCAATGTGAATTCATCCAGTGCCTAGCACTGGAAATCCAGAGAGCTATTTCTTCTTTTTTCCTGTAAAATCAGGAACTCAGACCCTTCCCCAGGTATGGTTCTTAGGACTGTCATGACTACAAACGTTTCTGGGGTCGTTACAATTACTACTGGTATAGTTCTTTCTTGCTGTTTCCAGGAGGAGCATTTAATATAATGCCACCCATGCAGAATGAATGCCCATGTCCCCTGACAAATATCTGACAGAGCAGATCACCAGTCAACACAGCTGGGACACAATAAGGAACATCTGTCTGATGTTGCTTGATAAAACTTCCTAACTGGGACACTCTAAACACCAGCATCTAGCATGGAGGAAACTGAATCAGACACTGTCTTGATGCATAAAGCATTTTTTCTGTGATAGATCTATCCCAAAATTAGCTCCAACCAGTCCACTATAGCAAAAAAGACCCTTCTTCTTACAATGGGAAGTGGCACATAAGCAGCTGAATGAATCATTCTTCTTCAAATAGACCCAGGGTACAAGCATACATGGAAATAAAACCAATGGATCCCCTGGGAGCTCAGTTCCTGCCATGCCTTTAATATGTCAAAAGGCACTCAATGGTCACAGATGTTCCCACCAGAGACAGAGGCTATTTGCTTGGGGATGAGGTCTCCTCAACACACAATTACTCTGGTTTTGTATATTTGCCCTGTGCTCACCTGTTTGTAAAACAGCATCACAAGCAGCCAAGCTTTTCTTTCACCCTTGCTAGGGGCTATTACCTCTGCAACAGGCTGTAGTTTGGGAATGCTGCTCAGCAATGTTCCAACCATGCCAAGTTTCAGTAGGCATCCTGGGGCAGGGCGCTGAGTTGAAAAGGCAATGTGCTACTGCAAAATAGTGAGATCTCAGAGCAGGAAATGGCAAACAGAGAACATTCCCCTCTTTGTCCATTCCTCCATGCTGCAGGAGCAGCTTTACCCCCTCACCTTTTCACCCTCCAGCCACTCAGGCTCCCTGGAGCTGTGCTGCAGCTCTGCCCAGGGGCTAGGACCTGCAGAACCTTTTCCTTCTGCAAGAGAGGTCTCTTGAGAGGCATCACACAGGCATGCAAGCTCCCCTTACTCTCATGTGTGGAGAAGAGGCTCTTCAGGCCCTGTCAACAGGACTCTTAGTTCCATTCTTGCAAAAATTCCTTCCCAAAAACCTGCTCCCTCTGCCCTGCTGCCATAACTTTCTTCTGCTTTAGGAAAATGGAAAATATTTAATTCAATCTGATTGGGCAGTGCTTTTTGGTAGGTTACAACACAAGCTCTTCAAAAGATTTATTCTATTTTTTTAAGAAATCAAGGCAGAAATGAAGGAGAGGAACACAGCATCTATTTACAAGCTAAATGTGGGATGATTTAGGAGAAATGAGAAAGTTTTTAGTGTCTGTAATCCAGGCTCGCCTCAAGTTCCCTCTGGCAGCACAAATTACTTAATTACTGTTAGATCTGGTCTAAATGAGGGCAAAACTTGACTCTGCGTGATAATTTTAACAGACATAAAGAACGGTCAGTGCTGGAACAACTTGATGACAGCACATTGACAGAGAATTAACAGAACATCTCTGCCCCAGTGGCTCATTGCACAGTCCCTTGCAAGCCCCACATCTCCTTGGGAAGCAAAATAATACAAAATACAAACTATTCAAATCACAAAAAGTCCACCTGAGATATGAGGAGCAGCTCCAGTCTATTGTCTCTTTGTGGGCTTGTCAAAGTCCTTCTAGCAGATGGCAAATCAAATGTGTGCCAGGAATTTCAAACACTCCTCAGGAAGTTCATCTAAATCATCAGTAAACCATTTGCACTTAAAACAGAGTGAACCCTGTTGCCCAAATGTGACCCAGATAATGTTTCTGACATGTTTACCTATTTAGATGATATCTTTAAATTCAATTCCAGCTACTCATAGAGATCCAGGATTCCTGCAGAGCCTGAAAAATATACACAAAACTGAACTTCAGAGAATAATATCATGATAATAATGAGGGAAAAAAAACCAAACCCCAATTGCTATGCAGTAGTTTTACTAGAAGTGCAGTAGTTAAGACAGAGCAACATCTGCAACCGACTTGCTTTCCCTACTAGGTTCATTGCTGCTGCTTTTTCTGTGTAGAGAGGGGAACTCACCTCTGCTGCATCTTCCTGAGAATGAGATGCAGAAGCTTCAGTTAAATATGATATAGGATGGACTGTTGGTAGCTCTGGAGAAACAAGAGCAACAAAAATGATGGGGAGAGCATTGTGAAGTTGATTGACTCTTACCTGCTGTTGTTCAGCTCCCAGACCAGCAAGTGCTGTTAAATCCTCAGCAATTTCTGCTTGTGACAAGATGAGCTCAAACCACTGGTACATGGCCAGGCTGTGACTCTTTCTCCCAAGCAGAGTGGGAGTGGGAGTGGGAAGAAGAGACTCATTTTTAAGAGCAGGATCTAGTCAAAACTGAATGACTGCAAGGCTCTCTTCAAAGGGCTGAAAAGTCAGAGCCCTCTGAAAACACGGTATGCCAATCCCCAAGCATAAGGAGGCACTTTCCACAGGGGATGTACCAGCTTAGACCTCTGCAAAACCCACTAGCAGCCTACACACACCATGCCATGGCATATTCTGATGCATTGCTTTACCCTGCAAAGCCCCAGATAAGCAGACGTGTCAGCAAAGCTGCTGAAATTGCTTATGAACATTTTACTCAGCAGTTTTCCCTCCTCCTCAGACCCTGAATAAATGGCTCTGCTTTCCATCCAACGAAGAGAAATGGCACGTTACCCTCATGCGCCTTCTGGGCTGGTGGGAGTTGTGGTGTGATGCTGCTGGAGGTAACCACAGGGGAGTGGGTCTATTTATGGTTTTTCTTGGGCTGACCCCCATCTGTGGGGTTTTTTTCTCCTCCCAGCCCCAAAACTTGTTCAGGCTCTGCTGCCGGCACGGCTTACTCTCTCAGGGCTTCTCCAATGTCACGCCTTGGTAGGGAGGACAGCAAATACATGAAAGATAAAGGAATAGGGGCAATAGGTGCAATGAAGAGGACTTGTTGCCAGCCAAGCTCTTGTGTTGCACCTTCAGACACAGTACGGCCGCGAGCCTTATTTTGTGCAAGAGCTACACGCGTATTTGACTTTCATAACCCAGTGCTTAACCAGCGACTGCCAAATGCCTAATGGGATAAGTACAGTTATTACTAGGCAAACTCACAACTGCCTTTGTCTGCCAGGTCAGTTTTTTACCTGGCATGATAATGGCTCTGGAAGTACCGGCCATGATTACACAGCAACCTGCGACAGCCAGCTCACACTCGGCGCTTGGTGAATGAAAAAACCTTGTGTTATGCTGCTGTCCCGTGCAACTTGAGGGACTCCTGCAATAACCTTCAACCCTCCCTCAGGCCACCTTTTCAATGAAGGATGTGGGCACCCCTGCTTATCTTCCGAGGGGATAAGTGAGCAAAGTTGTCCTAAAAACAGGAGGGACCCCACTTTGCTCATCTAGTGAGTCAGCTCAAGGCAAGGTGCAGTGGTGGCACCGACATGGAGCTGAGAACTTGCCCACCAGCATCACCTTCAAGGCTCTTCTGTCCTGTCCCTTTGTGACCCATTGTCTACCCCTAGGATCATGGCTTGGTGCAACTTTTATGTTCAAACTGCAGCCTAGCAAGTGGCAAACTCTGCCATCAGCCCAGTCAGACCTCATTCAGCAATTCAGATTAACTTGGACTTAAATACTTGCCTAGGTGAAGCAGGTGCTTGGGTGCCTCAGGGGCTCACTGAAAAATTGTGCAAATAACATCCAAACAGACACCCACCAGCCACTGACTTACTGATGTTTCAGTGAAGGTTAAGTACATCAGTGAAATGGATTCAGGAATACAACATTTTCAGACATTGCTGAATGTTTCAAAGACACTGAGAAAAACAAGCAAAAAGGTACAGGGCCACTAGGTCTGCTTTTTTTATCCATTCCACATTCCTTCATCCTCAGCTTAATATCTCCGGTACAAAATGGTGTTAATGAGAAAGATGCTGTCTGTAACACCAGAAGGAAGAGTGCTTCTGAAAGAACTTGAGTTCAGAGTCTAATGGGGGTATAGTTTTTGCCTCACCTGGTACATATAGTCCTTCCAAAGCTGAGTAAGGGCAGAACCCATCACCTTGAGCCAGGTCCTCCTGGGCTTTGGGACCTCAGCACTGCAGGGATAGCTTGCTTTGTTTTTCAAATGTTAATGCCAGATTTTCTTGGGTGGGTAATTATCACATTTGAAGGCATTCCAGCTAAAAGAGAAACAATATGCCAGCATGACACATTTCAAGGTGCAGCAAAAATCCGCAAAGATGCTTAAAAAAATAAGTCAAATAAATTTGATCTTAATAATTTAACGCAGGGAGTAAACAGAGAGGATTTGCTTGTAATGTCATCATGTACAAAAAGCAAATTTTCCATAACTCCTTTCTGATGAGTTGCATGAGAGTGTGGATTGAAAGTAGCCGTGTGGAGATCGGGAAGATCCTCCAGAAATTGCTTTGCATGTGGAAATGAATTTCAGCTCAGCCACTTCAGAATACTTTTTTTTGTTTTTTGTTTACTTTCCACTGACATGAAATCAGCCACGATTGCGTCGCATGCGGGATTGGTTAGCCAGTTACATAATGCTTAATAAATCCAAGAGAAATAATATAAACCACATCACCCAGCCTAGGGAGAGTTACGGTATCTCAGCCAGTGCCACTAACCCATCCGGGCTAGGCATCAGCAAAGCGTCTGAACTGATGCTGGGGGGATGCAGCGCTGCGCTGCTGTATGATAGAGATGATGAGGAAAGTGCTTTGTGGAGTGTTTAGAAGCCTTGCAGACAGACAGGTTGCCTGGGCAGACCGTGTGCCATAGTAAGGGTATATGAAAAAGCAGAGCTCCCACTCCCACAGGGCAGGGCAGGCACGTGGTCGCACGCCCAGCTCCAGCTGTATCTGCTGCTCACGTCAGGTATTACTTCACCCTATTAATTTCCCTCCGAGTACTTCGTAAAATCGTTAACGGCCCTGTAAACAGAGCGAGCAAGATTTGGTGATATCGTTTATTTACCACAGATTCTTTCCGCAGCGGTGGTGTGGAGCGGGGAGGACATTTCACTGAGATGGCAGCACTGGTGGTCCCTGGGGAACGAGAAGAAAGGAAGGCAAACCAGGACAGGTCTGCCAGGCTAAACATGAAACTACGGTGCTGACTTGCACCCAAAGAAAGCGGAGTGTGCGGGAAGAGAGCAGGTACCTCTGGCTCTGCAGTGCTGGCTCCCCAGCTCTCCCAGGAAAGCTGTCCAACCTGTGGGTGCGTTGCCCCAGGCACACTCCGCTGCTGTGCACAGACCAGCTCTTCTTTTTTTCTTGCATTTCCCTGCTTGGCTTCTAGTCCCAGGGGAGACCTGCTGCCGCCTTCCCCCATGCTGTGGTTAAATACCAACAGAGGAAAAGCTAGGGATGAAGGGGTTAATTACTACAGGCTCAGCACAAGCCAAGTCTGTAAGTGACTCCCTATTGCTATTTCAAAAAGAGGCTGCCTGGAAAGGGAAAAAAAAAAAAAAAAGAAAAAAAAAAAAAAAGGTTTACTTTACAACCATTATTATTTCATCTGCAAAGTTTATACAATGGAAAATAAAAGCCAGGGTACACGAAGTCAGATCATTTCTGTTTCATTAATGGTATGGAAATCATTTTGTTTTTATAGGGGAAAAACAAATGTGAACTTGATGTGTGTGTGTGTGTGTGTGTGTGTGTGCGCACGCATGCAACTCCCTTCCCTGCAAAGGGCAGAGCAGTGAAATCCAGAAATAAAAATGACTCAGAGGCCGTAGGATCTATGAGTCAGTTAAGCTGTTGTTGTTTTTAAACACAAGCAAGAACACAATATGGCAGATAATTGCTCATTGCAGGTGTCCCCACCAGCCCAGCTGGCAGCACACCTGAGGGATGGAGCCAGGGTTGACCCAGCAGGGGCAGCTTTGGGGGATAGAAAGTGAAATCTGGGGCAGGAAACTTGAGAACTCCTGGAGAGGAAGCATCTCACTGTGGGTGGAGGAGAAGGGTCCTGGCATTGCCTGATTTCAGTGCCTTAGGCACAAGCAAGATGGGCTGTGGCAGGGGATGGAGGAGACAAGCAGCTCTGAGGGCAGATGGAGGAGTGTGGGGGCAGGCACAAATGTCAACTGACTAAAACCAAAGAGAAACCACTCTGGTCAAATCCTCCCCACCAAGTGCCAGGCATCATCTCACTGGTCCTTGGCACTGCAGCTTGCCTGGACAGTGCTGGCTTTGTCGGGGCATGACCCTGGGGCACCTCTGTATGAAATGTCCCGGTGCCCCAAAAGCAGAATCATCACACTGACACGTAGACAACTTGCAAAAGGTACCCAAGAAATACCGGAGATTACCAAAGCAGAAGGATGGGCAATATTCTGCAGAGCTCATCTCTCCCTAGGGTGAAGTTAGATCATGATGTAATTTAAGCATCTGAAAGAGATTGGAGAAGTCTTCTGGTACGATCCATACCCAATTTACTTTGTAATGGGACTAAGCAGTATTTGCTAAACACTTAATTTAAAGGGATATTTTCACAAAGGAGAAATAAGTGGTGGAATAAGTCAGTTACCAGCCTGTTTGAAGAAGGTCCAAGCAAACCAGAAATGTATACTGCATGTCTCTCTGGCACTGGTAAGCAGTGATGTCTAATGCAATCAAAATCAGTCTTTTTTTATTCACCAGGAAACATTACTGGCTCATTCCATGCTCCATACTGTACTCTGCCAAGTACAGTATTTATTATGCAGGATGATGTGGGACCACATACCTGAGGGCAGAGCCTGGTCCTCTAAACCAAACGCAGCCTGAGTGCAGCTGGGTTTCCTGGGGGAACCAGGGGCTTGTGCCCTGAAAGGTCAAAAAATGGGATAATGAGAGTTTTCAGCTCCATTTGCCCTGCTGTCCTTCTCCTATAAAGACAAAGATACAGTGTTTGTAAAACACATGGATGGAGAAGAGAGGCCCAATACTGAAAACCACTTTGGTTCAGCAGCTGAAAGTAGCACCAGATCCCATCACTGGAGAACAGACTGTGCTGAGGGATGCTGAGCTGTATCTGAAATAAAACTGCAACACCTTGAGGTCTAGTTCCAGGGAGATCTGGCAGCACTGCCAGATGCTGCAGCAAGACCAGGAGCTTTCCAACAAATTGGATCTAGCTCAAGCTGTAGCTGCCTGACAGAAATCTGATCTCTGTTACGCAGGCCATGCTGGGCAATGGCAATGAGGACTTCTGACTTTGCATAGGGTCTCCTGAAAATGAGGGACAGAGGAATTACCCTGACATAGACCATCTGTGATACTGGTGGTTGCTCTGTGGAGCGGGCAGCTCAGGAGTAACCTGCCAATGGACAACACTAAGGTCCTGATATTCTCACATGGGTCAGGAAGAGAGCAGAGTCCATCAGACTTGCTGTTCTTTTAATCTTAAAAACAAGTACTGCATATAATAGGGAAGGAATTTGTTTGTTGTCATAATAATTTCATGAGAGGCTCTGTTATTGTGTAGTCATGTCGTTAGGCATGGCTGAAAGCCCGAGGCAAAGCCTAATCCTAAACTCATCAGCAGATGAAGGGCTTGCTGCTGAGCCCACACTTACCCAGGCAGGAAAGCGGGTCTCAGCTGAGGTTGGGTTTCCAACAGGGCACCTACCTAGGAGTGCCAGGAGCAATGTGGCTGTAGGGTAGAGGTGCTCCCCAATCCTGCATTTAGGCATGCTGCTGAGTAGAGAAAGCTGTAGGGCATGGCAGCTTGTCTCCCAGGCCTCAGTCTCTCCGAATGCAAAACCTGGGGACTACAGGTTGACTGACCTGTGTGGAAAAGGTGATGCAGAGAGCTCCTGGACCGCTGCAGTAGCAGCAAGCTGGGAAGCCTTCTGCAATAGCTGAATTAGCATCAGACCCACACCAGGATGCTTAGAGATACACAGAAAAGAGGGTGTAGACCTCACTGTAGAGCATTTATGACATAAAAATTATCATTTTTTCCTTGTCCTTGAAAAGCAAAGGCAATTTAAGGGCAATTTGCTACTGAAAGTCAGAGCATAATCTGAAGGTCCTATAATGAAGATCCGGTGAGGCAGAGGCCTTGGTCTCCTTCCAGTTGTGGAGGGGAAGAGCTGAGGAGGGTGCAAGTGCATTACCATCTGACACCAAGCACCTTTCCTTAAGCCCTTTGGGTTTTTAGCTGTCCCAAGACAGCATGTCAGAGAGTAACTAAAATGGCTCATTCTGCCCTGCAACAAAAAAATGCGTTGCCTGCATCTTTGGCTACAAAGCCCTTTCTCTTTCTCTGTAACAAACGTGCAGTGCCTCCACCTCTGCATACCCTGGCCTTCCTCCCTAGCGATTCACCCTCCTTGGGGACAGTAGTGTGCAGAACGCTGGAGATGAAGTTAGGTGGTGGATGACCTACCTGCTCTCTGGGGTTGCATTGCTAGAGACCAACTAATGAGAGCCCCATTTATCCTGCTGGGTTCTTACAGCTGCAGTCACCGTTGGCAGCTGAGGACCTGGCAAGTGAGCAAAAAGCTCATCTGTTGAGAGCTGACTGCTTCCGTGGCTGGAGTCATGGGAACTGGTAAGAAATTCTCCTGGGGAGCTGTTTTAGATGACTCTTTCATGGAAGAAGAGGATGGGTTAGTGCCTATGGCCATGGTGATTCAATGGGCCTTGCTGATGGCCAGGCGGAGAGCGCGGGCAATGAGAAGCTGGAAGGCTGCCCCAACACACATGAAAAACTATCCCAGTGGCCCTGGGTGGTGGTATCACCCCTGCTGCTCTTGCAGGAGACTCAGGCACTTTTGGCATAGTTTTTTTTTCCTTTATGTCTCTACTTGACAATCATCTGATTTTCTCAGTAACCTCTCTGGGCTCCCAGTTACAGACACCAGAAGACTTGATCCCACTCTCGTGCACAAGAGAACAAGCCTTCCTATTGATAGGAAGCCAAGCTCACTGTGAGCCCACCTATCGGTGACTTCAAACCATCTTTCCAACTGTCGTTCCACAATAACTTTGACTAACTGTACTGTTTATTGGCTCACATCATATCCTTATGGCTTCAATTTATTTTTGGAAAATTCAACCCACATTTAATTAGTTTATAGTTTGTTCCAAGTTTTGCTTATCCAGCTTTTTTTTTTTCTCTCTCTCTTTTTTTTCTTTTTTTTTTGAAGTTTGTATTTTGATGTTTAGCATTTGCCTTGGCAACATCTGGAACCCCTTTATGGAAGTGTATTGTTACTTTTACTGCTCGTGCAGCTTTATTAAATCATCTGAGTATTAATATTGAAAGTGTTCATCTGGGTCTAATCAGGGCCAAGATGAGTGATGTGGCAGTTAAACTGTACCTACGAGCTAATGGTTCAAGGACAGAAAGTCCTGAAGAAACTTGCAGTGGGCTTTGTGCTCTTCTTTGTAGCTTCCTAGGATAAGAAGGAGGTGGAAAAACAAAAAACAAAACACAAAAAAACCCCAAAACACAAAACCAAAAATGACACAAAAAAAAAAAAGAAAAGAAAAAGAAAAAAAAAAACACAAAAAAAGAAAAAAAAAAAAGGGAAAAAAAAAAAAAAAAGAAGAGATATTCCTGCTCTGGCCTTTCTTGCAGAGCAGATAACAGAATCACAGCCTGAGCTAGTTTAGAACAATTTGTCTCCAAAGAATTTTGTCCAGTTACTGCTACATTTCTGGATCTTGTTTCCAGATTTAACTCTTTCATCTGCCCTGGCTTCTCTGCTCTGCAGTGCAAACCACTGCTGTGCCAAGATCTCCACCGCATGTACCAGTACCAAACTGCTGGGGCTGATGTTTTGCTCTGAGACCCCAATCAAACTGTTGATATAAATTAGTAAATAACATACCTAGTGTCTATAAATACATAAATAGCAAGTTCCATTACTCTTCTGCACCAGTGACAACTACAGTCTGGATTTGTCCATTTGCTTCTCCTCCGCAGGGCCCCAAATATCCCTGCGATGATGGTGCTGAGCCCATGGTCCTACATGCTGTGAGCACAGCAGGAACCAGGGCATGGATGGGTTGAGCTGAAAGGGTGAAAGAAATACGACAGTGACACCACCAGAGCACAGCCCTGGGTGTGATAGGGTAGAGTTCTGGGAGGAGAAAACAATTTACCTTCCATTTTCTGTTCTCATGTAGTAACACTGGTGGAGTTCATAAAGCACAGTAGCTGTTTCTATAGATCAAAAGCCTCATGCAAATGCTGGGCTTCATTTCTGACTCATCTCCAAAATTCTCATCCTTAAAAGGAGTTTTGCCTGGGATCCTGTGAGTCCTTACCCAACAGAGCAAGACAGGGAGGTGAGGATGGCTCAGATGGCTGGAGGTGCTTCAAACCCTGGCTGAAGTCACCATTTTGGTAGCTAACCCTTGGGTGGGTGCAGGGCATTGAGCCTGTTGAGGTCATCCACAAAATCCTTGGGTGTCCCAGCAGAGCTAGAGCAGCCCCATGGATGGCGGGGATGCTGGCTGAGAGGCTGTGGGTGGCATCCTCACCTGCTCTGCTCCCAGCTCCCCTGCTGCCTTGCACGACACAATCCCCACTGAGCCACGTTTGAAGCCTTGCATGGGTTATTTAACCCAAAATTTCCTCCTTCCAGCCTTCAGGTGCAAAAGGCTTTTTGTCTGCAGCCAGGTTCCCCTCCACTGTTAACCTTGGCCTTACGCACAAGGCCATGGGAGCTTGTAAATGGTTTATTTCTGTGCAGGAGCCTTCCAGCAGCTCTTTGATGGCTGTCACAGGGAGGGGCGGCCAGGATAGGAAGGGGAGCAGAGCAGGCATGAGGGATGCTGCTACACCAGCCTGTGCACCCAGGGTTTGGGAAACAGAGAAGCTAAGAATCCCTTTTTGCTGCTGGGACAGTATATGCACTAAAAGGTAAAGCGGCCATAGGCTTGACCGCTGGCCACAGGCAGGTTGCAGATGTGGCCACCAAGCATGCAGGAGGACCTGCAGGTTGCCTATGGACCCAGGGGTGCCTGTGAGTGTGCTCCTGTATCAGCAGGGCCTTGCTTGCAGAGGTGAGGCTTCACAATCATGGTCGGGGATTTTACAATGTGTTTCTTGTTTGACCTAACAGATGGTGATGGCAAAGCCTTGTGGTGGCTGTTGTAGCACCATGAGCCATGGCTGCCCTCTTCATAGGGGCTGGGAGCAGCCAGTGCTGCTGGAAAAGAACCAAGCCTTCCAAAAATTAGCTGCTATGGTTCAGGTTCCTACCTGAACACTCTGGAGTGTATTTATTTAAGTAAAAAAGTGTAAATATATATGTCCACATAAGCCACTTAAAGACATTTAGCGGCCTTAAACCAGGAAGTTTAAATTTAACTGGGATTTATCCCTTTACCAAGCACAGCTCATTCACCCTTTGTATTAAAATAGAGGCAGTGTGATGCCCATGAGATACATGCTCCATAGGGGCAGTGGTTATTCCTGCTGCAGTGCCTAGTCCGGGTCCTTGAGGGGCAAGAGAGCATCTCATGCCAGAGCAGAGCAGGCAATGGAGCCCCAGAGGGAGCAGTCCCCATTGCCCCAGATCTTGGGAAGCCTCAGCCCATCACTTACTGCTGACATCACAGATGCTTTAGGGATCGGGTGGCAAACACATAATTTCCCAGCTTGGGCTCATTGAAATGGCAGAGAGAGGACAAGGAGGCAGCAGGAGAGGAGGGACCCATCCCAGCCTAGCTGTGCATCAGTCCCCAGCACCTCTCTTCCCCCAAGGAGAGGAATAAACATAGTCTTGAGGCATGCAGAGACCTGAAGTTGTCCCTTTTTGGACATGACATGCACCCATGAGGAAGGGAGATGACGATTTGAGCCCAGGTTGTAAAGGAAGAAATAAACTTCCCCTTGAAGATAAACAGTACAGGAAACACAAAGAGGAAATGCAGTTCTTTGCAGCCTCCCAGGATCTTCAAAGCTCTCGTCCAGCAGGACCTGTTCCCATACCACCAGCACCCCTCCATCTCCTCTAGGCTTTGGCATCATCTAAAGCATTTTTGACCTAGCAACGGATAGAAATGAAAGCTATAAACCAAGGAATGGAGAAACAGGGTCAATTTGGGCTCCTTCTCCACTGGGTATGCAAACTGCTGAAACTGGTGGTTATTTTTCCCCCCCTCTGGGCAAGCATGGCCACGCTCACCCTCCCTCACCTCTCTGCTCCCGCAGCCTGCAGCGCCAGCGCTCGCCGCAGCCTGAAGACCAACCTGTGCAAGTGGTGTGACTCCACACCCCCAGCCTGCGAGGAGAAGGTGTGCTACAGCAACTGCAACCTCAACTCCTACTGCGAGGACCCCTATGAGATCTGCGTGGCCATATGGTTAGTGGCAATCCCCCTCAGCAAGGGGGGAACGCGGCGGGTGGAAAGGGTTCCCGGGGTGGCAGCTCATGGGAACCCCCATGTATGTACCCCCTGCACTTATGGCCCATTGAAATAAGTCAGGACTTTCGCTCCATTATAATTGAAACTGCAATTTGCAGGGGAAAAAAAAAAATTGTTCTGCCCTAGAATTAGTACCAGTTTCTTTTCTAAATAAATTAAGAATCTAAGTGCCCAACACACAGTGTGGCAAATTGGCACTGTGGCTTCTAAACCTCCATAAACCCCGGGATTTAGCTTTACAAGCTGAACCCAAGGACAAAACCAGCAGCCCTGACCCCCAAACCCGTGATGTCCTCCTGCATCAGGCTGGTGAAACCCCAGTTCACCTGCAGGGCTGCAGCTGATGTGCATCCCCATCCGGAGCACGGATGTCTGAGCTGGTACCAAGCTGAGGTGTAACCCACTGGATTTTACCCATCTCCTTCCCAACCCCTGGGAAAAGCCTTTTTCTGCTTCTGCTAGAGATGCTTGGAAGGGAAACACAATCTTGCGTTTCAGGCCAAGCATATGGCACCTCATTTTGCCCGGAAGAGTGCCTCCCCCAGCTTCTTGGTCCCCATGAGCAAAACTGAAAAAACATCCATTTTGGGCTGCCCAGAGTGATTTTCCTCCTCTTTCCCTTTTAATTTGGCTGCCAAAGAGAAAGCCAGCCAAGCACTTATCGCTAGGCTTCATCTCAACCTGCTAATTAGAGTGAATGCTGTACGCCCTGCTTTCAGTAGGAGTTTGCCTCAACGTAATTGTTGCATTATGGACTTAAAAACCCCCAAAACACAAAACCAACAAGAAACCCAAACAAACAAACAAACTCCACCCCCCTGCCCCAAATTCCTCTACATGCACATAGAGAAGCCACGTTCCATCCTGGATAGGCAATCCAGCATCCCACTGTGTTTTCCCAGTGACAGTCTACAAGTACAGGACCCCTGCAGCACAAACCCCCATGCCAGGAAAGCAATCCCATGGCACGGGATAGGGCTGCACCTTGTAGCATGTATCAGATGGGGTGAGGCAGCTGTGGGGTCACAATCTGCCAGCCCCTCAGCCTTCTTTCAGCATCTCCCACCCCATCCTAAGACCCAGCCTGAGACTGAGATCCCTGCAGGCAGGGCTCACCTGCAAGCCAGCCTTGCTGCCTGTTGCTCACTTGCAGAGGCATATTTGGATCATCTGAACTTGCCCTGTGTGGGCAACACAGTCACAGCAGCAGCTTTAGCCCCATGGTCATGAGCAATGTGCTCACATTCTCCAGCATGAGCACTGAAACTGGGGAACTTCACCAGGAGGAGGATGACAAATTTGGGTTCTTTTCCCTGCTTTTATATATGACTTTCCAGCTGACCTCCTAGGTGCCATGGAACCTCTCCATACCTTCATCCTCCCACTTTGCACTGATAGGTAATTAATGTTGTAATTTCTTTCAAACACCCCCAGTAGCTGCAACGCTCACCAGCTGCCCATAGCCCATGTGAAGCCAGTCATTCCCCACCACTCATCCTCCCCCAGGGCTGCCCTGCAAACCCAACCAGTGCCAGCTTACCCTGCCTTCTCCGGGGAAGGCTCCAGAAACAAGAGGCAAACCCTGGCACTCTGCTGTAAGTTCTTAATTAGGCCTTAATTACTCACTGGCTCTACAAGGCAAGCACTGATCCTCCCCACAGGAGAAAGGCCACATGCCAGGTTGCATTTCCCTGCTGGTGCTGGCAGGGCAGAAGCCATGCAGCCCTGAGCTGCCCAGCATGTCTCGTATGCCATGGTAGCAGCCCACATTAGCTCCACTCTGGCTCTCCAAGCGCAAGAGACTCCATTGCAACACCAACAACTGCCTCCTAATCTCATCTCCAAGCTCCAGCTCCTTTCAGCTGCCACCATCTGCCCAACAAAGAGACATAACCCGGTTCATGCTTGGCCATTCCCAAATCCACCTTGGCACACCAATTTTTGCAGATCTCCACCATTTGCTTCCCAAACCTCTTCTCTCACCCAGCTTGGTAAGCAATGGGTAGAGATGAAGCTGTGGTTCCAACAATGGTGAGTCCACCACGCACCAAAAGAAGGGAACTCGCGGCACCAGGACGTGTCTGTGCCAGACACTCCAGCCAAGCCCCCTCATGCTGAGCCAATGTTTCCCAAACCCACTGGGAGAGCTGTGGTTTTCCAGAAAAACACGTGCCCTGGGATTGAGGAGTCCCATGATGAAAAACAAACCCATCCTTTTGCTCTATGTCTGACCTTTTCTGGGGCTTTAACGGGAGCCCAGTCTAGGTGCTGGCAAACAAAAACTGTGGCACACGAGGAGGACTTAACCTAAGTTAAGCATCAGTGGTTAAAATTGCTCTAAGGCCACCAGTGCTATGGAGCTAGACCTGAAGCTATGAGCCACATCTCAGTGAGTAACCAGAGTGCCAGGAACAGACATTTGGGTAACAGGCCTTAAAATATTTTACCTGATGCCACTTCACTTGCTGAATCTGCTTGTGCGCAGTTAAATGTAACACGGGCACTGGGATATTTTGCATCTTCACTCCTGAAAGGGAAAAATCTCTTGGGAAGTCTTCACACCACCCAGCTTCCATCTGATGTCTCAGCCTTCCCTGGTCAAAGTCATGACCATCTGTGACACAGAGAGTGTTAGCTGGAGCTGAAGAAATACACAAAGATTTGGTTTTCTTAAAACCAGGTTTGTCCTCTCTTTTTGAAACAATAAACAACTTCCCTAGAAATGCCAAGGAATTACACTTTTACCTCTCCCTTCATTATCTAAATGGAAATAAGGAGGAGCTAGGGCTTATTTGCCACCGTATTGCTGGCTCTGCCAAGTCCCAGTGCTCCTCTGCCCCAGACTCTGTGAGGACCGGGACATCACTGGTGATGCAGCAGCAGGAGGTTTCATTTGTAGTTGCTCAGTGTCTGAAGCCGTGGTATAAACGCAGACAGAGCCCCGTGGCCGGGGAGTCGTATCACGTTCACATTATAATTTGGCAACTCTAAAGGTCAAGGCATTTCTAGAAATAGCCCCAGCCAGCAACTGAAGGGCTCTGCTGCCACAGGTTGCTGGGGGCAGGAGCGAACGGTCCTGCAAGGACAGGGCTCAACAACCAGCAATTAGCCCAGAGAGAGCCCAGGGGATGAAATGATGCTTCCGGGCAACCCCTGCATGCACGAGCTGAGAGGAGATGGAGGGAAGCACGAGCTGAGAGGAGATGGAGGGAAGCACGAGCAAAGGGGTTGCTGGAGAGCAGGCATTTCAGCCCCCATGTGCCCTGCCTCTCCCCTGCACCGGTGATATTTGGGCAGCAGAGACCCCAGCCCGTGCCAAGGCAGGGGTGACATACAAAGTGGGACCCTCATTTTGGAGGGTTTCCTTAGGACCATACAGCCCTAAAACCTGCTGGTCTATCAGGTGGTGTTAGTAAAAGAGGGATTTTGCCCCAAATCCTATGCAGGGCACACAGGATTAGCACAACTTGAGCCACGGCACAATTATGAACTGGTGAATTATATCTGGTTCACATCCTACTATTGGCATGTGCTAAACATTTGTCTTTTCACTAGTTGGCAGAGACAAAGGGCTTTAACAAAGCCTCTCCAAAGCACATGTAATTATAATTTTACCAGACCCACTGAAAACAAGTCATTCCCCACACGGCTTCAAACGAACGCTCTTAAAGCCAGGTTTAAGATAACACACAGGTGACAGAAAGGCCAAGCTGCTGGCCTAACACCTTGTCGGTTCATTCGGCACGGGCAGGAGACAGGACAACGACAGCATCAGGATCAGCACGCTCTGCCACAACCCCCACCGCCCCATCGAGAACCTCATGGTCCCCAACTACAACACCTCGCGCTGCGTCATGACCCACCAGCCCAGCGAGGACGCCATCGTCTACATCTGCGGCTGCGTGGACGAGCAGGAGTGCAACGATAAGCTCATCTTTGAAAACCACACCAATGGTGAGTGCTCTTCTTAGTGTTATTTTGGGGTGGGGGGAGAAGCACCCAACGCTACTGACAACTTGTATTTCCAATAGAGAAGGGGATGCAGTGCCAGAAGCAGCTCTTCCAGCATTTTCTTTGACCTCCCTATATAAAAGCTCGGTAAAATTTGTACCCCATTACTGAGCCCACTATTTTGCCTGTGACTAAACCATCCCTCCCAGGAATTCCCCCAGCCTTGTTCTGGAAGCATCAGGTGATGGAAAATCCACCATATCTCTTGGTAGACTGTGCCCTTCAGTGCAGGGCAAATCATCCAGGGAACCCAAAATCTGATGTCACCCTGCGTGAGTCAACGCTCTGATAGCTTTAAATAAACTGCGTTGGAGCGAATCCTGCCCTGGTACACCCACAGGGACCGCTGCCTCTGCCACGGCTGCAAACCCAGAAAGGTGGTGGTGCCAGGGCACGGGGCTTGGCACGTAGCAGTGCCTCCACTGCCACTCTCCTGGGCATTTCTCCAGTGGCACGTCTCTCAGGCTGGAAGGGCCAGAGCCACCCTGGCGCTGGACACATCCATGAGCACAGCTTGGCCTGGCTGTAGACGCTTCTGTAGATGGCTGGAGATCCAACAGGAGCTGTAAATCCTTGGGAGGGAAAACAAAGAGGCAGCTCGTTTCTATACCTTGGGAGGGTCGTATACTTTGTAAATGCTTCCAGCTAGAGCCCAAGCCTTTGGGGGTTTGTCCAAACCTCCCTAACTCCAAATGGACCAGGCTTATCCAAGTGCCCATCAGGAATCCGACCTGTAACAAAAGCAAAGTGAAACCCCTCTGATTTTCCATAATTACAGAGCAATGAGATGCTGAAAACGAGCCTAAGCACAACCTGCGAGTCAGCGGCACAGCTTCTCCCACGACGCAAGTTAAAAAGAAAAATTCACATAAAATGCAAATTCTCAGAACAAAAAAAGCCACTTTTAATGAAGGCAAATGATGCTAAATTTGGCAGTTCCTTGCCGCTTCCTGAGCCAAACATAACAGGTACACACACTGCTAGGGAGATAGTGAAATCCCAGAGCTGATGCTGGGATATGTAATTTCACACAAAAGCGAGAGCTGGCTCATTGGAAACGCTGCCCTCCCCAAGGCTGCTGGGAGCGGCCGGCACGTGAAGCGCTGAAACTCGGAGCGAGAGCAGCCCGGGCCTTCAGGAACGACCTCCTCTTCCACTTGGTCTGTGGGGCCAGCTGGACAAGGTCCAGATGCAGAGACCCTGTTGTTCACATCCTTTTCTTCTGCTCTAAGGGATCGTTTGCGTTTTTAATATTAACTTACTGTCACCTTCAATGGCAAAGACAACTGCTAAGCAGGGAAGTATATAATGCAGATGTGCACTTCTCCAGTGGCTGAGCAGGCAGATTTCTTCACATTTCTTGATTTTTCAAGCCTGCTTTCAGACCTGGGCTGCTGGGTAGCATTGCCCTAGCACCAGGGCTGCAGAGGACTCCAGGAGAGCTCAGAGACCACTAATGAACACGCAGAGTCATCATTTCCTAAAGGCCTGCAAGCAGGAGCCCAGTGGACACCTTGGGAAGATGCCGGGTAGGGTTGAGCATGCAGAATCCTCTCCCCACACACACACCTGAAGGTCCACCTCCCCTCAGCAGGGATTGAAAGACCCACGCAGCAACACTCGACAGGGTGTTCACGGACCAGAGCAGCTACATCTGCTCTCCGTGGAAGGGCTTGCATCAGAAAAGGGCATCCTCAGGAAGGAATCTGCTGAAGCTGTGTTATCTTCCCCTTTGTGGGAGTCCTGCACGCAACTCCCATACAAATACCTTCTCTTTCTTCAGAGTTTCAGAGATGGGATCCTAAGCATCAGGTAAATCCATTAAAGCAGTAGGTGATATCCAGGCCTAACGCTTTCCAAAACAAACATATTCCTGCGTTAGTTATTGATTGATATCAGTTCAGGTTGATCTTGTGGTTTGAACCTGATGCCTATTTTAGAAAGGCTTTCCCAGCCTTGCAGAAATTAGCCGCAGCACATTTTTTTGAAATTTGCCAAGGAAAATAGCTAAATGCTCTGTTTTTCCAGAACCTGAATTATGATCTGCACACACTGAGGTCAAGCAGCGAGAGTTTTGCTTATGGAATGATTCTTATCCCTCTTCCCCTGGGTTATTATACTTGGCAGAAAAACCTCTGAGTAAGATTTTACTTGAATATCTCTACTGAAGTCAGCATGTTTATTCCAGGAATCGCGAACATCAAAGGATCAGACAATTATATGTTGTGCGAGGGTTAGGGCTTTTTGTGTGCGGCTCCCCCCCCCCCCCCCCAGATGATCTGAAGGCTGTCAGGGGTTTAAAAGAAAGAAAACACAACCAGCCATGCCTGGTCGGTTGAGGAGGCTTGGTGTTGTAGCAGCAAGGAAGGCGATGCCAACAGTGGCAGCCAGCGCTGAAACAATGCTCCTTTACACTAATTATCATGCAAAGCATCCCAGTGCTCCCCTGGGCTCGGGTGTCCCGCATGCTGCCCATCCCCCCCAGCATCCCCCTTGGCTCTCTGTAAACCACAGGCGTCCAGTAAAGCTCCAGCCCCAAACCCCCTCAGAGATTTGCTCTGTTGGAGCCTTGCATCAGCTGTAGCACTGTCATTCCTGCCCCGGTTCGTGAGCACAAGCGGTGCTTGGGCAGCACCGAAGGGCAGCCGAGCCGCTCTGGCAGCGGCAACGGGGGCCTCACGTCCCACGCCACCCAGCCCACGTAGTGCCAGCCAACGGCCCCAACCCTCGCTCAACAAACGGAGCTAAATTTGAGACCTCAGCTGAGCAGTCCTCTTAATAACTGCCTCCCTCTGGGTGCTTTGCCTGGGTGGGGTTTGTGCGCGGCGGCCCCGCAAGGGGCTGCACTTCATTAACAGCTTCGCGTGTTTTCCTCCTCTGCGCGATGTAAAAGGAGCCGCCGCTGCAGACCCGCGTGGCAGCGCCCTCACCTCTGCTTTCCTCCCCGCAGGCTACTCCATGCTGCAGAGCAAAGAGGTGATCCCGGTGGCTGCCATCAGCCTCCTGCCCCCGCTGCTGGTGGCGGTGATGGTCACGGTGATATTTTACCTCTGCCGCACGCAGAAGCGGCGCAAGAGAGCCAAGGCGTGGGCCGGGAAACCGGGACAGCCTCCGGTGCTGCCGGAGCCGGGAAGGTCCGCTGAGCGGGAGGAGAAGCTGTCCGTGCTGCTGGACGAGAGCCCGAGCGGTGCCAGCCCGACCTGCGCCAGCAGCCGGCCCGCCGAGCTGCTCCCCATCGAGCTGGACGAGATGGTGGGCAAAGGGCAGTTTGCGGAGGTGTGGAGGGCCAAGCTGAACCACAGCCGCTCGGGGCAGTACGAGATGGTGGCGGTGAAGATCTTCCCCTGCGAGGAATACTCCTCCTGGAAGAACGAGAGCCAGATCTTCACGGACGCCAGCCTCAAGCACGAAAGCGTCCTGCGGTTCCTCACCGCTGAGGACCGGGGCACGGGGCCCCGCCGGGAGTACTGGCTCATCACCGCCTACCACAGCCGGGGCAACCTCAAGGACTACCTCTCCCACCACATCCTGAGCTGGATAGACCTGCAGAAGATGGCAGGTTCTCTGGTGAGCGGGGTGGCCCACCTCCACAGCGACTACACTGCCTGCGGCAGGCCAAAGATTCCCATCGCCCACCGGGACATCAAAAGCACCAACGTCCTGGTGAAGAACGAGCAGGAGTGCGTGCTCTGTGACTTTGGCATCGCCATACGCCTTGACCCTTCCCTGACGGTGGACGACTTTGCCAACAGCGGGCAGGCAAGTAGAACCTGCCAGCACTCCCTGGAGGGGACCTCTGCAAACCACCCTTGGTCGCCTCGTGGCCAAAGTCCTCGCCCACCCCTGCTAACGCCTCTCCTCTTTTCGGGCAGGTGGGCACTGCAAGATACATGGCCCCGGAGGTCCTGGAGTCCAGAGTGAACCTAGAAGACCTGGAGTCTTTCAAGCAGATGGATGTCTACTCCATGGCCCTTGTTTTGTGGGAAATGGCCTCCAGATGTGAAGTAGTAGGAGGTGGGAGCATTGCACCAGGGTTGCCATGCACCTTTCCCCCCACCTTCCTCCCTCTACAGGGATGGGATGGGACGGGACGTGGCCCACCTCATGTTCCTGGTGGTTGTGCTGGGATGTGATTTGGGGTGGCTTGGGTCTCTGCAGGGCTGCTAAGAGCTGGTGGCAGATCCTCCCCCATGGCTCAAAGGGCTCAGTGGCTGAGGAGCAGGACAGGACCCCAGGGGGCTCATCTGGTCCAGCCCCCACCCAAAGCCAGTCAGCAACCAAGGCACATCCGAGTCAGTGCTGGCAGTGCAAAGCAAACCCAGCAGAAAGAGCCAAAGATGCCTCCCACTTCCCCGGCCACAAGCAGGTTTTTTTCAGCCAACACCAGAGAGTTTATGTCGCAATGGGGACTCACAAACTCCAGCCTCCAACAGAGCCACGTACCCCTCCACTCCCCAAAGCCACATCCTGGCATCTGAAATTGCATGTAGCAAAACATTTCATTAACTGCCCTGCTGTCAGCCCCCGCCTGCCCCTCTCTGCCCTTTGCAGCCCTCTCTGGTTCCTTCCCTAGCCCACCTACTTGCAACACAAGCCCACGGAGCTGCAAGAAGTTCCAACCCTCAGCAAGAAAGCTGCTCCAGCTGCCCTGTGTGCCCCTCACTCTGTGGTGGGAGACCCCTCCCTGGCTCAAATGCCCCATGCATCCTTTGATCCCAAGCCAGTGTCATGGGCCAGCTTTCCCCACTTGTCTTCCACCTGCATTCATGTGCTGGCAGAAACCAGGGTGGCCCCTCACCTCTGCAACCAGGAGTTTCTCCTTGGCCTTCCAGGACACAGGATTGCTCTTCTGGAAGGGCCATTTCTCCTCTAACCCAATCCACGCCTGCAGAAGGAATCTGGATACTGGTACCATAGTCACCTCTCCCCTCTTTCACCAGCACAACACATTTTACCCACTCAGAACATGTCTCACACAGACAGACCAAGTCCTTTCTAACGCACCTCCTGAGTTTAGGAAGGTGGTCAGATGATTCCTCGGTCCTGTCTCTGAAAGCGACCTGTACATGAAAACACAACACTACATTTCTAAATTCAAATTCTGAAATGTTTCCAGATCTATTTATTTTTGCAGACTGATAAAAGGAACTTCGTTCTCATCCAGTATATGACACCCAAGCAAAGCAGTGAATGCATTAAAAACACCCTGTAATGCTGCTGTTGCTTCCTTGCAGAGGTAAAGAATTATGAGCTGCCTTTTGGGTCAAAAGTCCAGGAGCAGCCCTGTGTGGACACCATGAGGGACATTGTGCTGCATGGCAGAGGGCGACCCGAGATCCCGAGCAGCTGGCTGGTTCATCAGGTAAGCTGGGAGAAGCTGGTTCAGAAAAGAACTCCCCGCGTTGTCCCACCTCACAAAGCCAACCTAACAAATTATTAAAGCTGTAATCAGAGCAGAAGTGGGCAGAACTCCTGGGCCCTACTTCAACGCTCCATTTTGGCTGGCTGAGCCCACATAAGCCCCACTAGACCCATTTCCCTGGTGGATAAAAGCCACCAGATAGAGGTACAGCAAAAGTTATTGATCAATAGCCACGATCAGGAAGCGTTATGAATGCCAAGTGATGGTATTCAGGTATCTTGAGGGGAACAGCAAAATGGAGCACTTCAGCACAGGCCCTTCTCATGAAAATCATTTGAGTTCTCCCCCAACCACCATACCCAGAAAGCTCTTGCTCAGAAAATACGTAGTCCCTCCCACACAGCCATCTCACAGCAGGGACAGTGGGGAGGACAGTGCATCCATCCTTCTGCCTGCTTGGTTGTGAAGGTTTCAAGCTCAAAATTACCTCTAACATGAGAGGTCATGACTTGGCATGTGAGGAGGACTTCCACTTCTACAAGGAAAAGCAAAACAGGAAGCATCTCCCTCAAGTGAAACAACCAGGAAATAAGGGTGAAGCTGAGGGCAGGGAACCCGCCAGGCACAAGTCTTGCCAAGGGGAAGCCTCTCACCAGCCTTCAGCTCAGAAGGTCTGAAAGCAAAGCATTTGAGCCCAGGAAGCACAGCACAGCGCTCTAGAGTAGAAACACTTCAGCAACCATGAGATGCACGCTGTTAAAACCACCCACATGCAGACCCAGACCAAACAGCTCTAGAAACATAGCCACCTTCTGCTCCTGCCAGGGTCTTCTTTCCTCCAGGTCCAGTAATTTATTCTACGCACGAGGGGGGCACAAGATGTAACAGACATGCCAACCATGATTTTCAAATCTTGCCTGACTTTATTACTTCTTAAATTTCACCTGTCCTGTGCAAAAACACCATCCATTAATCAATAATTCAGTTCATCTGAAAAGCAAGATGAAACATTGAGCCTTCTGGCTCACAGAGCCTTGCAGTGCTCAGTGCATTATTTTGCAGCATCCACCCACCAAAAACACCCCTACTGCTTCCACTCGGCCTGGACAGCACACAAAGCCAGGTATTTCAAAAGGAAAGATGTATTTCCATAATCTTCGGAGGCCCTGTGTTCCCTACAGTATGTCCTCTCAAAACCATTTTTGTCCAAAGACTCATAACCAGCCTGACCAATCAAAGCTGCCACCAACATCAAATGAATCTGTGGTTTCTGATGGACTATCAGTGAGTTTATCAATCAGTTGAGTCCATTTCTGAAGTTCTGGGCTGGGTGGTGTGGGACGCGAGTCCATTTCTGAAGAGCAAGGCTTATAAGGTAGTAACTTTTATTAGACCACCTGATGTTCATTGGGGAAGAGGAACAGAAAAGCCCTGTTGGGTTACTGAAAGTTTGCCTTTGACTGATCTTAGCTAATCTAATAAAAATCTCCTTACAAACCTGGCTTTATGGGATTTTCTGGGCTTCTTGCAAGCGATCTCTCTGAGATGAGGCATAGGGCAGCACCATCTGCTGGGAAGCAGCAGAAAGCCACTGCTTTGTGCCACTTCTGGGGTCAACAGCTTCTTTGGAGTGATGCAAAGAAAGGAGGACAAATTGCTCACCTGAACAGGAAGCACCCATTGACGTTACCACGGATGAAAATAAGTTTGATGCAGAGCTCCAAATGCTACTTCTATGTTTCAGCCACGAGGATCACTCTCAGTTAAGCGAGGACCTACAGCGTTGGCTATGGTTTAAGAATTTTCAGCAAACATAGGCATTCATTTCCCTGACAGAGCTGACCCACCCAGCGTGCTGCCCCTCAGCAGCTCCAGGGCAACTGTTTGCAAGGCTGCACAATAAAGCCAACTAAATTCCCAGCTCTGGCTCATGAAGCAGCCGAACAGACCGTTGTACTGGCACAGCTGAGGGGCTGGTGCAGGACAAGAAGGAGAGCTGGGAGCTTCAGTCAATGTTGCTACCAAAAATACACTTGTAAAACTCAGCAGCCTTTGAAAGTCAGAGATATCATATATAAAACCCCAACTAAGACCATTTTGTGAACATAAGATGTTCCAGTTGTACCACTCAAAAGAGCATCATCACCGCTTACAAGGCCAACTGCAAATAAATGTCGTGGTTTCAGGGCAAAACAAGCACAGAAAAATCTAATGACTAAACCACACAACAGTGCCATGTTCTGCTGGAGAAAACGCTTATTTTAAAAGCTTCAGCTAAGCTAGCTCATTCTTGCATGTTAATCAATTATCCTCAAATCCTTTCAACTAAGCTAATAAATGAGTGATGTAAGAGGTACTGAAACACACCATCTGTCAGTTTTACTGCACAATCCTGTTCTAATCTGTGTCCATTATGGAAGATGGAGTACGACGAACCTTCACAGAGAGCAGCGCGTTCACCATCAGGTGCAGAAGGACAGATGGCCCCAACGGTACATCTCTGTAGGACTTACATTTTCCTCTTATGTTGGTCCATATGAGACTCTTCAGTTCTCTTAATTGTAAATTAAGAAATACACAAAACCCACTGAAAACCACGAAGCTTTATTCAGAATAATGATTTTTCCACTCTGTTGCAGCCTTGGTTGACAACGATGCAAAAGGCAATAGGACACGATAGGAACTATATAGGCAAAGGAAGGTTCAACAGCTTCTGGTGCTAGCTGTGCTACTAGGGTGAAAAATCCCAGCTGCATCCTGCTACTGTTTCTAAACCCAGAACACTGGGACTCTTTTCAGAGCGCTATGCAATTGGAAAATAACCACGTTACTATGAGATGTAACCATTGTAAGAGCACACTGAGAAGTACTCAATCCCACCTACACCACAACGCTACTTTGTAGTGAGGAAACAAGTTCCGTTGCAAGCTGCAAGGAGTATTTGGCAGAGTGCACCCTTTCAGGAAGTTGATAAAAGAAGTTATATTTAAGAACTTTAATTCTAAACTTGCTTTTAAACCCCGCTCTCCCCTCCATCCAGGTGTTAACGGGTAGGGCACAGGCTTGAAACACAACCTGGGCTCAGCTGCCAGCCTGCAGGTCACCATCTGTACCTCTCCCGTCCCTCCCAATTTCAGAATGATCTGATCTGAACTGGCAAGGCTGAGACAGGAGATGGGAGGCCTCTTTCCTTCTGGTCTCTGTTTAAGTCCCGCAGTCAATACAAACCAACTTCCAGGGGAGATTTCTAGGGAGGGTGGGAAATGCTTGGGATGAGATCCCAGGTGAGCCAAGGCTGGTGCTCTAACAGCAGCAGTGCTGGCAATGGTGCAAGCACCGGCACGACTTACCAAAGCTCTTTCCTTCTGTGCTTGGCCAAAAAAAAGCCTTTCTGCAGGAAGCTGTCAAAGGTACGGTGAGGAACTCGGTCAGATCAGCTTCTAGTCCTCTTCCTCCTGCCTTCAGATCTTAATTTCAGCCCTTCTGCCTGCAGGGAATGCGTTTTCTGTGCGACACCATCACAGAGTGCTGGGACCATGACCCCGAGGCTCGCCTCACTGCCCACTGCGTGGCCGAGCGCTTCAACCTGATGGCCCAGATGGATTGTGATGACATCCTCAACAACAACACGGACAACGAGGCCAGCAAAACAGCTTCTCCAGGAGGGGAGCACCAGGACAGTGACGGGGGCAGAAATACGCAGTGACACAGCAGAGAAAAAGCCTCATCACAGGAAATGAGAGGATAAGGGAGAAGCATTTAGCTCCCGGGAAAGACATCTTGCTGTGTTTTTCAAAATGGAACTAAGATCTAGTACATAACTTATTTATAAGATCTGTTTCCCCCCACAGAAAAGGTGAACTGTGGAATCAATACTTTGGTTAAAGTGTAACGTTATATATGAACTGATTTTGTACTTTAAATGTATAATGATGCAAAGCATTCTTTTTATTATTTTTTAAAATAATAATGCTTAATCTTTTATTAATAAGCCATGTCTGGATTCCATGTCTATCTTTTGAATGCCTTCCATATTGCCATCTAGCTGCTTATTCTACAGAGATCAAGACAATCTTCAATTTTCCTCTTTTAATGGTCTCCACACACACACAAACCTATTGTAAAAGCAGAAAAAACATCTTGAGACGTAACACACCCTGAGTGGAAGGAATACTGGCACACAGGAAAATTATTCATTCATCAGACAGTCCTTAATACTGTGTAAAGATACACGATAATCCAGTTTGCAAAAGCCTGATTTGCTGCAACTCCAACACAGTTTATTTTCACTGGTGAATTCCTGGGTGTACTTGACACTCCAGGTGGGTGCATGGAGTTTCTTCAATAGAAATAAAGTTACCAGTGCAGACACTGCTACTTCACTCTAAGAAGTGTCCATAGAGGGTGTCTACACAACTCTAGCCCTCTGTCAGTCTAGTTTCCAGCCACCACTAGCCAACAGATTTGTGCTGCTGCAATAGCGTCAAACACAAAAGTGTTGGCTAATTCTTCTTGCAACCCTTTCACACCTCTCTGCTGTTACTCAACTTGAAGAAAGCAGACAGAACTGGGACCTTTACTCCCACAAGTAACCACCAGACCAAGCCAGGCTGGCTCTGTAGTGGAAAGGCAGCTGAGGAAAGGTAAGTTATAACTTGCACCAAACCCTGGCACTGTGCACATCTTAATTACTCCACCCTTGGGAGCAAAAGGTAATCTTACCTGCTTCTCAGAAGCCCTGCAAGCCCATACCTGACAGTCACCTACACAGACCTTTATCTCTCAGGAGAGCACCAGAGAGGAACACTTTGCTTGCCCGCATGCAGCTGCATGGATCAACCCCTACAAGAGAAGGGAGAAGAGAAAACTGTACAACAGTCAGGAGCTTTCTACAGCCAAGGCTCCCCAGTGTGAAGCAGGGAAGCAGATCTGCAGGGCTGCTGTGGTTCTCTGAAATGCACAACTACGACAGCACCAGACTATACAAGCAACTTTTATTCTCTTGCTATTGCTTCCACCTCTTTGGGCCATTTCCACAACTCCTAAATTAAAAGACTAAACGAAAAAAATGCTTCTAAACCCTTCAAAGAAGGATGGAAGGGGAATTAATTAGGTTGTATCAAATCTAAATAATAAAAAACTAACTTCAGCCACCACATACAAGTTTCCCCCTGAATCTGTGACCATACCTCTCCAATGTTGATGTCTGAAATCCAAATTCTCCTGGGGAGACAGAGACTTAGTCCTAGGCTTAGATCTCTGAAGAGAGCCCCTTATTTAAACTCCAAGATGAGATTGTAACTTAAGGAGCCCAAAACCACTAAGATCAGGAAAATTTTGCTCTTGAGTGGAGCCCAATGAAGCCAAAAAGACAGAAGGGAACATAAGGTGAAAGCCTATGTTTTGCCATGCTCCCTGTACGAGCCCACTGTGGTTCTAGGAAATGTCTACAAAGGAAGCATCAGTGAGTCCTTCCCATTGCTCCACAAGGAACAAGATGGAAACAACAGCAGTTATGTAAGAGAATCAAATCTGGTCAGAGTTAAAAATACATCCATTAGTCTGCAGGCTGCTTGCAACTCTGAGAAGAATCACATAAATGTCTTAAAAATTTAAGCTGGATATTCAGTGGTTAGGGTGTTGTTTGTTCCTTTGTTTGGCTTTTGTTGCTTTTTTTAAACTCATTTCAACTATGTCCTTTGTTTCTGGAAGTAACTAGAAACTTGCATTGTAGCTAAATCCACACCCGGAAGCCATGCCATTTCTTGGGGTGATCTGAGCAAAGGAAAGCTTTACCTTTTTCCTAGAAGCACCCCATGTTAAAAAGAAATTATTTCCTGTATTTTAAAAGACTACTCCTTCAGTGTTGGGTGTATTTTTACACAACAAAACTAGTAACAGCTTTCTTAGTGAAAAACCACAGGCATACCAGATGAGGGTGGAAGAGAAATACCTTGACTAAAAATATTATTTAAGGAACACAAACGGGTTTATGGTCAACATGGGAGCTTTTCAGTCTGTTTTACAGCCATCACCTTAACAAAATCTCAAATCAAAATTTTAAACTGAGCTCAGTGAAAGAGCGCTAAGTCTGTATTTTAATTAGCCCAAGTTTGATTCTTAGAGTATGCTCAGCTGATAAAGGTTTTCTGCTCTGATCACTGCCATATTCAAAGCCGGACCTTTAAACACATACCTTACTGTTTATTTAAGGCAAATCTGCCATGTGGCACAGATAAAACTACTATGAAACATATACAGTGTTGCCAAGTTATTTTCTGTTCCTCTACCAGCCCCAGTTCAGTGCAGGTACCCTGAACAACGGATGCTCATGCATTGCCACCATGGCTCCTACTGCAAATCCTGGAACTGGCCAAGAAGCACACCCTAAATGTGTCACAGACCCAGAAACAAGGAGAAATTAATTCCATTGTTTTCAGTTTATTTTTATTCCTGGTTAAACATGAAAATGCCTAATGGGTATCCAAAACTAGCACAACAGGATTGCTGTATAGAATATCATGAACGAGACATCAGGGCCTAAACCATTCTTCTGTTGGAGAATATAGTCACTACTCAAGTGCACAGTGCCAAAATGTCCCACTGCAAGGGCCAAGGAAAGCCCAGACAGACAGAGCTCCACCAACCTACACTTCCTGACCGCTCGGTCTCTAGGAAAACAGACAGAACAAACGAATCATTTTGTAGTTTTATTATCCCCACCCCCAGTTCTCACAAACGGACTATGACTCGCATTGAGATCTCAGTGCACTTCACAGCAAAGAAAATGTACAAGAGGATCAAAACAGTTGTGCAGAAACCCAACTCTTTCTTTGCACAGTTAAGTTTGTGTTGAAAGTTAACACGGCCATTTCAACCTTTCGATGCATTCTCATACTTGTATCTTCGCCATGGAAAACATCTTACCAGATCCTGCAGTTGAGAGTTCTCACGATGCTGGATCAGGTGCAGTCATTGCCATGGCTGGGAAGTGGCAGATAATGTTATATACACTGATTGGAAGACTACATCAGAAGAAAAAACAGATTAAGGCACCACTGTTGGAAAAATTAAGGTAGCTTGTAGTTACAACAATAACGAAAGCCATAATAAGTACTATTCTTAATTGCCAGCAATTCTTAGACTTCAATAAAATAGTTATAAAAAAAAAGACAAAACAAAGGATGTTTGTACCTGAATACAGTTTCCTGATACCTGATTGTGTTTCAAATCAATACCCAGTCCTCAGAATAATCAGTTTGTTTGGTTTTTTTTATGGTAAGATGAAAAAAAACCAGGACCTACAGTCCATGTATTCACAGGTCACATTACACTGCTTTGTTCTGAATAACACCACATGAGAAAACCCAAACCAATCCAAAGGACAGTTTGTAACACTGATAATTCACCTCTGAGATGATTAGATGGGCAGAAAAATTTAAATACAAAATTGTACATTTTCTGTTCCTTTTGAAAGTCTTAGTCCTTGGGAAGTGAAGGAGGAAAAAACCAAAAAGGCCAAACCTCATTATATTATAACATGAGAAAAACCAAAGTCACTCAAAGAGATTTAATAAAATTAGGAGCTGAAAAGTGTTCAAATTACTTTTCCAATTCAAGTCAGTTATTTCAAGTATATTAAAACATTTCAGAGGAAAAATTTCTCCATGGTTACAATTCTAATTGCTTTTATAAATCCATAAAAAAGGACAGTAGTCTCTACACATATCCCATATTCCTCTGATGCATGCACGTGTTCTTTCTGAAGAAAAAGTGTTGTCATGATCCAGTTGTTTCTTAACACTGATTTCAGGCACATCTTCCAAACACCCCTTCAGTTTTCACCAAAAAAAGTTAACCACTGGGCATAAAAGCAGCAAAATTTTGTTGCTGTTGTCTATATTGAGCAGGTTTCAGTCACTAAAGAGCTTGATGGAGATTCCCATGTCACTCAAAAATCCAACAGTTCCTTCTTCTCTGAGGCAGCTTTTGCAATCATATCTACTTAGAAGAATCCTAGACAATTCAGATAAAATCTTTTGGATCATACAAAAAACAAGTTGGTTGAATGTACCTGGAAAGTCTGTCTCTACATCTTTGAATTTATTTTTTTTTATAGCTTTAAAGTGCCCTAGTATATTTATTTCTTTATGCTCATTTAAACTTCACAATTACATGAAAAGGGGACACTTGGTGTTATTACTCTATTTTGAGAGACAGAGGAAAAGAAGAGGAAAATCGGAAAACTTGTCTTAAAGCAGCTTTTCTAGTTCGTGTCTGCTTGCTGAGTTTGCACAACAGAGACTGTTTTCCAGAGGGGTTTATGATAAACCCAGCCATCTCCCTGCAATTTAAAGAGAAAATACGGTTATAAGACAGACACTGCCCCTGGAGAATTCCCTTCAAGCAGCTATTAAGACTGATAGCTGTGAAAGCCACAGGGACATAGCTTATACCTTTCAGTCCCACAGATTAAGACACAGAGATCAACACTGCAGGCTTCCAAGACTACTTCAGGACACGTATGGATTCCTGCTGAGCCACAGCGCTCGCTGGTAATCGACTGCACTTGTAATTAACCCAGATGGAAAGCCACTCTTCTCAACATCATGATCCAGATTACTTTAAAAAGCCAAATGAGAAGCCATCTGAGAGGCAGCCACCCAGGATTATCAGCTCTAACACAGCCCGACTGCTTACCCGGAAATGAAGTAGCTCAGGATTACATTCAAACGTTTTCCGAGTAGATCTGTATCTTGGATTAGCAACAGAATTTCACCTCCTCTAAGTCTGGATGCTAATAACACATCTAAATCTGAGCTAATAACACTAACATAGCTTTAGAAAACAAAAAACTTTACTGGAGCTAACAGTCCTGAACTTTGAAAAACAAAACTGGAAGAAACCCAAGGGAAAAACCCAACCCTTTTTAGCCTACATTTTAAACCCTTACCGATCACACATATGGGAAGAAAGGGGAGTTACATTACTGCAGTTTAACAGATAAAGCTTTCACTGCAAGGAGAATCTAAACTATTACAGCATAAATTTCAGTTGAGTCTTCCCCTCTTCACAAGGGGGGGTCTCATCATCTGGATCACAAAGAAAGCCTATTTCAAAGTTATCCTACCAGCAGCCCTCAGCCTTCTGGGCAGGCTGCAGATCATCTTGTTAAAAGGCTTCCTGTATTATTACTACTATCATTATTGAAATGCAGGTTAAGCCATTGATCAGATAAACTCCATTCAAAATAAGAGAACAAAAAAGTTTCAAGGTGAGAATGAACTCGTGTTCCTTCTTGCTAGCAGCAATACCTTGGTTTCATATGCACACAACACATGCAAAATTAGTCTTACTGTTTTCTTCAGGTATTTACTGTTACAGTCTACTTACACATGTACACTGAAAGCTGTTTTTTATGTGCCATGAGGAAGTGCCTGCTAAAAGAAATCTGACCACACAACTGGCAAACATTTTGTTGGATGGGAATCACAAAAGCAAAGCATGTGGGAAGTGAATGGTAAAGTCACAACTTTACATATTTGGGAGTGCTTATGGCACTTTACTGCCATGGAGCTACACTATCAGATATAGTGGAGGAGTGTGGAGGGGTTGGTGCTGGTCTCTTCTCACATGTAATTAGTGATAGAACATGAGGGAATGGATTCAAGCTGCAGCAGGGTAGGTTTAGACTGGACATTAGGGAAATTTTTTTCACAGAAAGAGTAATCAGACACTGGAAGAGGCTGCCCAGGGAGGTGGTTGAGGCACCATCCCTGCATCTGTTTAAGGGTCATTTAGATGTGGTTTTGAGGGACATCGTTTAGGGGTGAACTTCATAGAGTAGGGTTAATGGTTGGACTTGATCCCAAGGGTCTTTTTCAACCTGAATGAATGACTCTAAGATCTAAGGCCAAATACTGTATTCTGACAGGACACAGACCCACATGTGCACCTGCTTTCATTGTAGCACTGCCTCTACCTTCATCAACAGCCAACTGCTTGGGAACTTACTTCTTTAAGGAAGTATTTAGTACACCAAGGTGTTTCTGTTTCAGCACGAAGCCTCTCCTCACTCCTCTGTCGTTCCTCAAGGGCTCTCTTGTGCTCCGTAGCCTTATCGATGTCTCCATCCCGCAGAGACTCTGTTACATGCTGCCATAGCCTCCTACAAAACAATTTGTTAATTTTACTTTTCTCAGCCTGACATTCAAACTACAGGATTGCCACACAGGTCATTCAGAACAAGAGCACTTCCCCCTCCTCCTCCACTTATTCACAACAAACCAACCCAGGAGCACAACGGTGAAGCGTAGGTGGAAAGGCTCACAGCCAAGACTTACAGCTACATTAGCAATCTGGAGTGGATAGGAATGGCTCTGAAGTTTTTGCTGTGCCAGTCTAACATCTGTTTGTATACCCTTTGAAGATGCTATGGAGTGTTATTCAACAAGCAGTTTCTTGTAAGGACCTCCCCTGGCAGCACTTTGTCACTGATGCTTAAAACCAAAACGGATAAGGAGGCTCTGTTCTAGCAGGCACTTCACGAACTCATAAGACAACTCTGTGCACAAATAAGAGTTGTGATAAACAACCATGTGCCTGCACTGGAGTTTTTACAATTTCTTATGCACTTGTTTTGTTTGGTTTTTTTTGTAAAAGATAATATTAAGATCACTGCTGCTAAGCACTATCCACAAATCCTATCGACATTTGCACATTTTCCTAAGGCATTCACCAGCCTGCTTAGAACAGAAAGGGTCAGAGGAGAGCAAATAAGCACTCTACCTGGATTCAAATGGTCCTTGCTTCTCAAGGGGCCGGACTCGTTTTCTTGTCACAGACAGCTTTGTCAGGTCCACATACTTTGTCTCCCCGTTGCTGTAGGTGAACTCGAGCACGCTGTTCCACTCCCCTTGCACTCTGCACACCACCGTGTTCGTCATGTTCTGCTTCACTTCACCTGTGACTCTAAGAAAGCAATTTATTTTTAAGAGGTGGTGGCTGAAGACACCTGAGGACTATTCCTTGCATAATTACTCAGTTCTGAATGAGTTTGCAAGCTTGTCACATTGCCTTTAAAAATATTAGTTACTGTAATTGCATTTGCATGGAGAAGCTCAAAGAGCAAAGTGACTTTTACTCATTGCTCTAGTTCTCTTCACATTACCCAAGAAACTCCAGTTCTAGCTTCAGCTTAAGTTTTATCAAGCCTTTTAACAGAATTGAAAAAGAAAAAGAAAGGAGCACAGGCTGGTTCACATGTAACAAGCAGTTGATCACTTCCATTTGAAACATTGCAACAGATCCACAGTTCAGACTTAAAAAAATTAAAAATTAAACTTTCTACCAAAAAATGCATCTCACTACCAGCTGGCACGTTATCTCACATCTTTACATCTCAATGTTCTCCCTGTGTAGGTGGTCTTCTTTTTATGTTGCTCACATAAGCAGCAGATACACAAAGGCAGAAAGCAAGGTAGGAAACTAGGAATCAGGAGAATTGCTTTTCTCTCCTGCCTCTTACACAGAAGACTCTGCCAATAACAAGATATTAAAAATGTCTAATATGCAATATTTCATTCAAAGTGTTGCACAGATGCTCAAGTATCACCAAAATTACACACAGTGATGCATATTTCTCTTTTCAACATCAAGACCTGTCCGAAGACCTCCAAACACTCACTTCATCCTGAATCAAGGAGTGGAAGCGTACTGAGCATTGCTAGGCAAGCAAATTACCACCCTCAAACAGAACTTTTCTCCTAAGAAAGAAGAAACAAAAGCATCTGCACACCAGGCAAACAAGACTCAAGATGCTCTCACTTGTAAGGTGCTGCAGGCTTCACAGAGGAGACTATCCCCAGCTCCCATTAAACTGCAGTCATCTGTACACAAGCTCTGTGCAACATACCACTCTCTCCAGCACTCACACGAAGTATGTGTTACATCTCCTGTCACGCCTACACCATGCACAGCTAATAGTTGCTAAGTTGCACACCACTGGTTTTGCTCTTATTTTCTTTGAGCAACTGCATACAGAAGAGTGGAAAGCAGCACTTTTGCTCTCCCACCTTGCCCATGCTGGCTGTGTGGTGCCACTCACAGAGGAAGAAGGGAGAGCAGGACACGCAGGGGCCACTTCCCTTCTTCCATATGCACTGACCACTTCCAGCTGTGTCTGTCCCCACCAAGCCTGGCATCAAAACAGAAATTAATTTCTCAGGAAACAAAATGAGTATCACAGGCCAGACATTCCAGCACAGAGATACTGGGTGCCAGTCAAGTCAGACCTGCAGGGAAAGCTCACAGCCAGCTCAGAGCAGGAGGTGGCAGCCAGGGCTTCTGCCACAGCTTGGACATGTGGCAGGCAGTTGGAGACATGTTATGGTCCGCAGTTCAAATCCAGAATTAGAACTACTGAAGCTGCAAAAGACCTCTGAGATCATGAAGTCCAGCCTATGACCCAACACCAGCCCATCAGCTAGACCATGGCACTGAGTGCCACATCCAGCCTTTCTTTAAACACATCCAGGGACGGGGACTCCACCACCTCCCTGGGCAGCCCATTCCAATGTCTGATCACCCTCTGTCAGGAAGTGCTTCCTGATACCCAACCGAAACCTCCCCTGGAGCAGCTTCAGGCCATGCCCTCTCCTCCTGTCACTGGGTGCCTGGGAGAAGAGCCCGACCCCCACCTGACTACAGCCTCCCTTCAGGGAGCTGTAGAGAGCGACAAGGGCCCCCCTGAGCCTCCTCTTCTCCAGGCTAAACAACCCCAGCTCCCTCAGCCTCTCCTCATAAGACTTTCCTTCTAGTCCCTTCCCCAGCCTCGTTGCTCACATTTAGGTTCATTAGAAAGATCTTTGAAAAAACAGAGTGACAAATATGTGCTACTCGCCCCCAGTTTTCTATTACAGAAGTTTAGGATTCATTCAAGAAAACAGGCCAGAGCTGGAGCAACATGAGCAATAAAAGCATGCTTATGTTAAACTATTAAGTTTTTTTTTGGTGGAAGTTAACGACCACTAGTGGTTTCTGAAAACAGCTGAAAGAGTAGGTGACAGGCAAGCAGCCTTTATTTTGTGCTGCTTTTTGATCCTGGGACTTCTACACCTCTCCAAAGCTATCACATGTGGTGGAGTCCCTGTCCTCCTCCCAAGAGACTTCTGAACAGACCGAATCCACAGGACTCCAGAGACCAGCCTGTATGGACTCTGCAATCACACCTTCACAACTTTAAGAGCTTAATTTTTCCAAGCACTGTGTTACAACACAATACTGACATCCAGTATTTTAACATCAACCACAAAATTACTGTCTCTGCTGAGCTTAAACAAAGTTATATCACTCGTTATTAAGGTGCAGCCTTGAGCTGCTACATTAAAGTCCCACTGCAACCCATATTTCTTCAAGCTGCATTGCTCCATGACACACAACCGATCCCAGCATTGCAGATCACAATATCTGCCTGAACTAATATTACTGATGAAAATCTGCTAGCACTTATTTGTAAGCTGATGGCCTAGCTGTTTGTTATCATCATCCTCTCTTTCATCAAGCTAAAGAGGTACAAGGCCAAGGAACAGATAACCAGTAGAGGTCTAACAAGGGTCACCCTACAAAAACAACCAACCAAACAAAAAAAATATCTACAACATTGCCATAGCAACTCACTTGTGCTCTGTGTAACCATGACAACACTGCTGCTTCCCCATCAAGAGATTCTCTTGGCAATGCCCAATCATCACCATGTCAAATTTTCAATAGTTACAGTACCTTGAACGGCTCTGTCTTTAAAAAGCCTTTACCCCTGTGACTAATTTCAAAGAGACAAATAACAAAACAGTTGCCAAAATTAAACCATTGCAGTAAAATTGGGTCCTACTGCTTATTTTTTATGGCACAAGTGGAGCTATTGCAAGGTGGAAGATACATTGAAAGCAATGGGAAAAAAAATAATCCCAAATGATGTATCACTTTAAAACTGTCTCAAGTGAAACAGAGCTACGTGTAAGCTTCGTTTCTCCAGATACCCCTGGGGCAGGGGAGCTATGCTTGCAAGCTCAATTCAAAGCATAGATGGGAATTGATGGGGCAAAGTACTTCAAGATACATGGTTCTTTGGGGTTGTTTTCCTTTGAGCAATAAATACGGCCTTGCCCTCCCTGTTTCAGGAAAAGTGGCTTAGAGAAGATTGCTGACATTTTGCCACCTGTGAGAGCAACTGACACTGGGGAAGTTCTGATGCTCTAAGCTGTTACAGATTTCATTATTATCTCTAATATATTGAGCCTAAGAAAGGTTTAGACAAGCACTGTCCAGTAAATGACTGAGTGCAAAATGCTCTGGAATCAGAGACTCTGTGGGACTACTACTAAAGGTTCTCCTTCCTCAGTTAATTGTCTCTGTATTAGCATAAGGCTAATATAAGTCTTACTATAAAACATCTAAAAACTTTAATATCAGTGAGTTGCAAAAGCTTTTGCACCAGGTGTTCAGATACTTCCCAGCATCTGCTAGAAGCAACCCCAAGCAAACTTTCTTTCACCTGTTAGTTCTTAAACATGCATACACATGAATTACCACCACAAGAATGAGTCTTTTAAAGAGGTATTTTTATCTTTAAAAAAAGGTTGCTTAAACTTAACAGTCTTATATTTCTTATACAAAAATCCTAAGACCAATAAGTTACAGAAGACTACTAACTAATGATCTTTGCAGTGCAACTACAAAGCACATTGCAAACAACATGCAACCCTTTAAGACAGTGAGATCAACCTCATTTCAAAGAAAGAGCAAACTGAAAAATAGAAAACACTAACCAACTTCTGACAGAATTCAGAGAATCTGTGGCAGTCAGGAATAAAAGCCAGTAGCTCTGTTTTCCCAGTGGTTTGAACACAGAGTCAGACAAATAAGGGACTTCTTTGCTGTCTTTAAATAGAACTTGATTTTTCCTTGAGGATCATGAGGTGCAATTGTTTAGCTATGATATTGCTGAAGAGCACAGCAATACCTCAGGTGTTTATAAACAGGAAAAAACTGTTTTCTCAAACTATCAAATGAGTATCACTCAGCACAGAGCAGGGCAGTTCTAGTAAAATAGAGAAAACCAAAGAAAAAATGAATGAAAAAAAATCATTCTTACCGATGCAATTTGCCACCGTAGAAGGGCTTGGTGTGAAAGTTAATACTTGCAGAATACCCAGTCTTTGCACAGTTAATGTTGACTTTTCCTCCCAGCTCTACCCAGGGAACGGTTAAAATTGATCGAGCGTAGGCACAGGGCAGAGAGAATGTGTATTCTTCCCCGTGTTCCAAGAGACTTAAGACACCTGTGTGAGGAAATACAAGAATCCCTAAATCAGCAGTGTTTTAGAAAGATCAGCAAATTACTGAAACAGCCAATACTACATCTGACTACCTTTCCTCATAGCCCTGAGCTGCAGGTTCTGAGGAAGACTCGTACTCCCATTCTGTTTTCCCTCCCTCTAATACCTCTTATTCTACGTGAGGGCTGGTAGCAAAGTCAATTCTCCTTACTAAACCTCTTTGACAAAACAAACCCAACTCTTTCCTGACAGTAGCTTTTGCAATAAATGCCAAGAATCATATTTAACCCTAGAATTTTTCTTTGGTTTTTAAGATGTGTGGTTTTGTTTAATTCCTATTAAAAAAAACAGAACAAAACCAAACCAAGACAAAAAAACCCAACCAAAAAACCAAAATCACAACAAAAACCAACAAACCCAAAACCACAAGATCAATTTCTTGCCATTACAAGAACATTACATGACAACTGACTGCTGCCTGCATCAGCCCATCGTGCTTCTGTGGCACCTCATCACTCTGTGTCTGACCTAGGTATGAAAAACGTGGGCAATTCTGAAAAGTTGTGACACGTTTAAGAAGTGCCCTAGAGCTGATATAACTTCAGAATTACCTGGTACAGCCAAAGCACTGAGATGTGCCTGTCACATCCCCTGCCATGCTCATTCCCTTGCCCAGTGGGCAGTTTATGTGCCAGTGCATGGAACCCCCAGTTGCTGGGGAATACACACAGGGGACACAGAATGGGAGATGCCTTCTCATTTCTTGCAGTAAGTACAAGTACTAAATGGAAGTAACACTTCTCTGTCCCTAAGAGATCCAATTTCTCTAGATAAAGAGAATTACAACTTGCAGAGTAAGATACATTAAGTGCAATACATGAAAATGCAACAACACTTCCTATTTAATAAACATCTGAGGCAAATTAATTTGTCCAATGCTTTGGAAATATTCATATATATCAGTTGGAGATTCATTTATATCAGTTGACATCACAGTAGCTGCCCTTTGGTTTACAAGACAAAATTTTATTTCCAAATATAAATGTGACTTTTGGTAAAGCATAAACCTATCTATTTTTTTTCCTCCCATATGGAAACTTGCTGGTTATAATGAGGACTAACAGTATCTTCTGTACTTTGTAAACAGTAAAAATAAAGAAATCATTGAATGATTGTATATTAAGGCCTGCAGACCACAGAGATTAGAGGAAAACCAGAAGTACATGGGGGAAAAAACCCTGAAACCCCATTGACATCTTCTGCAAGCAGATTATTTTTTTCTTTACAGTTTTTGAAACAAAATTAATTTAATTATTCAGCTGTATTTCTGCCAGAGGAATGCGAGATCAAATTTCCTATCATTTTAACAGCCTTCTAAAGGGAATAAAGGACAGAAGTTACACTTACCCTCACCAATCATTGTCACTCCTATTGACATTCCTAAGAATTTACTTTTTGTCCAGACATGGGCATTGACACACATCTTTCTCTCTACACATTCAGCATAAAACCCTGAGACAGGAGGATGGTGGGACACTTGCTCGGCTACAAATTTTACTGTATAGCAGTCCGGCTCTGTTTGGCCTTCCATATCTTTAGACAGAGTTACTTGCTCCGAGGGGGAGTGGGCAGGTAAGTTACTGCCAGCATCAGCGTCTACGTCGCTCTTGGGCATCCTCCAGGAGCAGTGAAAGGTTTCCCCAATGATTGGATTGTAGGGTTTCTTTGCGATGGCTCCTTTGCGACCTTCGTGAAAGGAAGTCAGATAATACTCCACGAAGCGGATCATCCTCTCCTCGGGGCTGGTGCCATTTGTGATTGCAATGAAGAGATCTGGATGGGACATGAAGTCCGCATACATCTCCAGCAACGACCGCTTCTCTAAAATAAAAGTGGGAAGAACCACCTGAAATGAAAGAAAACACAGACACCTCTAGTAATTAAAACAGAGATAGGCTTTTTTCTTCTAAGGGAGATTCTCAGAGGATTCTGTCCTGTTTTGGACACCACATTTTCAGACTGAACTTTCTTGTCCCTCTTCTAAGTTGTGAGCAAAGTTCAGTGATCAGAGTCCAGAAAAGCAATCTACAGGCCAAAAAAAATTAGCCCAATGAGGATGAAAGCAGTTGAAAGGGACTGAACATCCCTCCAAAAACATAAAAAGAGCTGCAAAGATTTAATGTGTGCCACACATCTGTGGACCAGAAAAAAAAAAAAAGCAGGAAGCAGCTCAAACTACAGCAAGGAAGATTGAGAGCAGAGGTTAGGAAAGGTTTTGTCTAATGGAGAGAAAAGCAGAGAAGCTGTGCCAGTGGTCTTGAGAGCCTGCAATCTCCATCACCACAGCAACTAGGACAAGCACCCATGAAAAATAACACAGTATAGGTAGATCCTGTATCTCTGAGCACAGGACCTTACACTTTTCCAGTTGCACTGACCACTATAAAAACCAGTACTTCCATCCTTTGCTGGGCCAAGAACAATACTGTAGGGAAGAGGCTGTGGCTATCATCAGTCTTTTCCTTCTCTGTAGGGGCAACTAACGCACGTCATTAACTGTCTCAAAGAGCAACACAGTCTCTCAACTATAAGATCAAGACAGTCCATTTAAACCAGCTTTATTCAGTGAAGCAGAGCACAGACATAAGACTCTTAATAGACATACAAGTTAAGCATTTAAGAATGCATTTGCCACGTTGTAACACAAACCTGGAGTATTAAAGTTGGTTTTCACTCCAGTACCCTGATACTGAAGTGCAATTCTAACTTTGAAGTCAAGCTTGTATCATTTCAATACTTTGCCTGCTCCAAACTAAAGGCAATTTTACACACACAGACAAAAGTCTCAAATAGGAGACAGACTTGACAATATGTTCCAACTATGAGAACAAGATAGCCCAAATCCAGTCTTTAGTGTAAGTGAAATAATGACTTAATGAATTCCCGATTAATTAACACGGGTTTAAATTTGACCAATTTTTAAATTTGACAGCAGGGCCTGTTCATACTACACTTCACCCCTCCCCTCCCCAAAAACTGTGAAATGTGAAAAAGCTCCACAATACAAGTGTTTCTAGTGTTCAAGGAGCTACTTCTAAAAAAAGGTAGCTTGGGAAAAAAAAAAAAAAAAAAAAATTTAAACCAAAAAACCAAAAAAAAAGAAAAATTAAAAAAAAAAAAAAAAAAAAAAATTGTAATCCATGATTCCCAAGAGAGCGCTTTCCTCATTCTATGACACTGAAAAAAAACCATTTTTTCTTTCAATGCATCCATTACAGGAAGGCAAATAAAAACACCGTAGAAAACACAAAGAGAATGTAATACAAAATATATGGCCAGTTGCATTAAAGAAGACTCACTCCTCCAGTGCATTTCACTTAAAACCTGCCTCAGAATGGGATACTGGATCTTGGGACCTGAAGTTGCTACAGGCCACAATTTCATATTGAACTCAACGCTGTTCAATACAGGAGTCAAACTTCAAGTGGCACTTTGCTTTAACTGCAGCCAGTATTCATGCTTCAGTTACTTACTCTTGTTAAGTCCATGCCAAGTTTCAGCTGAGACAAGAGGTGCAAGATAACACTGCGCTGATCTTCCACCGCTCCTAGATCATCTTCTTTATCATCACAGATATCCTCCAGCTCCTCATCTGGATTTATTTCTTCAGGTTCCTGGAATAAGAACCATAAACATCAGCTCAAGGATGTGACTGGCCAGACAATATCCAAAAAGGACATTGTACTGTATTTAGCTGTCCATGTATGAAAAAAGACTAAATAAACCCTGCAGAGCGCTACACAATGGAAACTACCCCCAAAGGTAAGCAACAGCTGAAGAATTTAAAGGGACACAAAGATAAGTCAGTGCAGATTTCATCTAGAGGATTCAGGCTAAGATTTCACACCATCTCTCACATGGGTCAGAACAAAACAAAGCAAAAAAAAAAGCAAGAACCAAGCTTAAAAACAAATACAACCTGATTTCCTCTAAGTATTGTGAGCTAACAGAATGAGAAGCATCTAACACATGAAAATAGCAAAGCAAAAGCTAGCAGAACGTCCAACCACGTCAGTAACACCACTCCAACATGAAAGGCTTTCCCAGACTGCCATCATTACTCCAAAGGCTGTAGCAAAGGGTAGTTCCTGGTTACTTGCTTACTGTGGTGCCCCACGACAGCAATCAACGTACCTACAGGCGAGGCTGCTCGGGCGTTAGCAGTGCTGCTGCTTGTGCCCATACATACCAGCGAAGAAGAGAGCTATAGCATCTTGGAGTAGTTTTATAAACACAACAAGAGAAAGCCCACACGTACACAGAACTACACGCTCTGGTTGTCTCTTAGTGGGACTAAACCAGCCCACCAGACCAGCAGAAGTTATCTCAGCACTGTTATAACAACCACCACCCCGCAAGCACCATTTTAACAACCATCACCCAGAAACATTTGGTGCTTCAGGTGGAAAGGATGGTGGTATCTCTGGGGCTTTGCACATCATCCTCCCAGGGCAAACAGCATGCGGGAGGCAGATGCAGAGGGGAGAGGCTCCGAATGCCACAGGAGGGCAGCAATAAGCACCTGCCTGAGCAAAGCCCTTTGTCCTGGAGCAGCTGCCTTAGCTCAAGGCACATTTGTGAACACTCCACAACCAAAATCAGGGAGCCAAGCCCTCACACTGAGATCAAAACCCGAGGAATATTAAAGTATCACACAGGTGAGTGCCTTCCAAGGATGCTACCCTGTTCTGCTATCATAAATACAGGAGCTGAAAATAAAGGAGAGTGATAAGACTAGTCATAGCCCAAATACATTAAGCACTTGAACTGTAACTTGCTTAAGTATTAGAAGGAAGGAATTAAGTGATTTATTAGAAAGCACCTTATTTTGGTTTATGTTTTTTTGTTTGGGTTGTTTTTGTTTGTTTTGGTTTTTGGGGTTTTGTTTAACTTAGTAGCAACTACTGTGATCCATTAAAAAAAAAGCTATAGCAACTGAAAAAACTTTCCTTTTCAATTTTGCTGTAAGATAGCACAGTGCCATTGTAGAGACATTGTCCTGGTTTGAGTGAGAACAGAACTAACTCTGCTCAGTGATTTTACTTCTCCGCTCAGTTCTAACTAACTGCACTGTCTGACGTTAGCAGCCTGTTCTCACAGGCAGTGTCTGCTTCCAGCAGGGATAACACCCCATGGTTAGAGTTAGTACCAAGGATTGGTATGCAGACCCAGGCCACTGCTGGGTCTTGTGTGCCATGTTGGGGGGTGCAGAAAGTGAAAGGCTGCGCCTGCAGGGAGGAGCGGACAGGACGGGTGACCCCAAACTGACCAACGAGGGATTCCAGCCCATCTATGGCATATTCAGTATAAAGGGATCAGGAGGGTCTCGCCCCTCTCTTTGCCCTCTCGGCCTCCTTTGCCAGCTTTGCTTAGCTTGGCTCGAGCCCTCTTTCGGTTTCTTCCTCAGAGGACTTGAGGATGACTGTCTCTTCTGCTGTCAATCCTGATCTGTGTGTTCCTGAATCCAGTATCAGAATCCAGCTCCTGAACACAGCTCCCATCTGCTGCTGGGCCCAGTCTGGGACTCCCCCAGTGTCTGTTACACAGCATCAGTGGTGACAGTGATAGAATTACCATCGCGGGGGTTGGGTTCAATACTGGCTTAGTATATATTTGTATATCTTGCTTTTTTTTTTTTTAATTATTATTATTGTCATGAAAGCTGTTCTAGTTTCCTTTTCTAATCGCTCAGTCTCTCTCCCTTATTCCCTTTCTCTTCCCCTCTGGGGAGGGAGGGGGGTTAACAGAGAACGGCTGTTAGAGGTCTGAGGGGCCACCCTGACCCTAAATCATGACAGACATACAACAGTACATTATCTTTTCAGAAGGATACAGTCTCATCCAAACAACTGTGTGAAATCAACTGGTATAAAAAGAAAGTAATTATGATTTTTTTAGCTTAGCCTTATCATAATCCCTGCTGGATTTTTACTTTAGTGTTTTGCATTTCAAATCAATTTTGACAGTTGTAATGATACAGGCTGCAGCTGTATTTCAAATATGTTAAGCCATCCTGAAGTCAAGTGATGAGAGTTGCTCAGATTAAGAAAAACAGATGCAGCAAGAGCTAGAGAAGAACGATGGGGAGATTTACTATCTGTAAACGGGCAATTTTGCCTTTTGTCTGCATTGGCAGTTCTTAAACCTATTTTGAGAGTGTCATGAATTCTGGTTAGGTTGTTTTTGCACTTCAGTGTCCACTTGTTTGAGACCAAAATACACGGGAACACTACTTATTTCAACACCTTGCATTACCATCCCAATTGGCTCCTTCCACTTGACAGCTGGTTACAGAAAGCAGCAACAATTTATTGAAAAAGCAAGGAAGAAAGTTTCATTTACTGCAACTGTACTCACACTCCTCCTCCAACACAGCTAACCAAAAAGTGAGAGAAGAGCTGTCATTAAATCATTGTCACACAGGACTGAAACATATACAGACATTCCTCAAAATAATTCCCCACAGAAACAAGATGTTCACATTACCTTACCCTTGTTAGCTGGCAAGACTCTGCAATGGACTGTTCTTCTCTGACAGATGCTGGCTTGTTTATCTCTGCTGGGAAATTCTGAGCTGCTCCATTTTTGAAGTGGTTTGCCAGAGATATCTTCGGTTCCAGCCAACTGATCGTTGTTCCTGAAGCAAAAGACAGTTTGCGCTGAAACTTGCTCATCCTTTGAGAGGTCAGCAAATAGCTGTTTTCACAGAAGAGCTACTTTTTTAGGGAATAAGCTAAAGCAGCCAATTCCTCCTGCAGCCAATAAACAAAGGTGGTGCAATGGGACACCCCCTTCAGCGATCATTAGCACAACCACTGCGATTGGAGAGCTGCAATACAGGCAGCTTGGACTGGTGAAACTAGTTGGTGTCATGAAAGGTGTAATCAGACACTACAGGAAGAACCCAGTGTCACGGGAATGTTAAGTAACCCCTACAATTTTCTTTAACTGGTACCAAAATAAAAGCCCACCGCTTCGCTCCTCAAACCCAGATCAGTTCTAGACTAAAAAAAGCTACAGCAGAAAAAGTTTTGTGGCCAGTGTTTTCCCCAGAGAGGGCACTGGTGTTTTCTCAGCTGCAAAGAGTGCAAGCACATGCTATTGAATAAATAATAGTTGCTTTAAAAAAAAGAAAAAAAAATAGCAACAACAAAAAAAAACCCTGCAGGGCTTGGAAAGCTGTTACACACTTGATTCCAGCATCTCTAGTTACTCCTAGCTAGTTTATCAGAACAGATCAGGTTCCTCATTAATAATACAAATGTTCCATCCTTTTTCAAAGGCTAATAAATGTACAGGTGATTCCAACCAGTTTTTACTGAAGAAGACCCAAAAAGACACCATCTTGGCTGGGTTGCAAACACAGACATTATTAGGAAGCCTGTATTTCTACCACCCCACAGCAGTTGCCTGTGCTTAGGAACCTACACTGAGGTGCCTGTTGTCTCTTCCAATACGATACATAATCCTTTATTTCCAGACCTCTGCTACATGGAACTAGGTCACATCCTCAACCACAACAGGCAGAGTAAGCTTGGTTCAGATAAACAGCAGCATTTCCACCAGGAAAATACTGGAGCAGAAAAAGGTCCAGCTTTACTAATAGGACAAGACAACTTTTTGCACAGCAACAGTTTATTTTCATCAAGTCTATTACTCATGAATCCATTACACAGTAAGAAACAAGAATACCTCAGAAGTTTAAGCTGTTTAATAGAAATTTCAAAGAAGACTAAAAATAAGATGCTCAGAATATCACACTTACCTGTTTGAAAAGGGTTTACCCATCTTTAAAAACTCTTCCTGATACCTGCTTTCTAAGCTGTAACTTTCAACAAAATCATCTCTATTTGTATGTTCTTGGCTGCATGCAGTCTATACTCACTGCCTCTATAGTAGCTTGAATTTAACATGTAGCCTCCCTTTTATACTCCCTACTCAGCTGCTTTTACAATAACTTTATTTGTAAGCTTTGTTTAATTTTCACTGTTTAATCCTAGGAGATTTGTTGTTGTGGGTTTTTTTTTTTTCCAAGTGATGTGAGCTACCAGTTGTGGTTTAACCTTTGTGAGTGGACAGGGTACCATCTTAATACTTCTGTTGCACTGGCAGATCATATTCAAATCTTCTCTTGACTATTTTGGGTAGGCACAAGTGATTATCTTTACTTGTGATGTCCTCCCCTAAAAGTCTTCACCTTATTTTATTTAATTTTTTTTAAACAGTTTTCAGCACTTCCCTTCTGCTACAACACAGACCTCTCAGTCTGTAGTCTTTACTTTCCCCATTTTTCTTCAAGAGCTGCAAATTGTTATTGCAATTCGACTTTATCATTAGCACAAAATCACATTGAGCTTTTAGCTGGACAGGTTAAAAATTTTTAAAAACCCAACAAAACCAAACTATATAGTTTTAATAATTTTATACATTTTTTTCTACCTCAGAAGCTAAAGTAATTACACAGCTCTGAAATAATACCACTGGCAAAGCAAGTACCACAAGTATGATAGGAATATGGGAAAGAAAAGGTAAGACAACTTATGAGTGTACTTTGCTACATAGTTGCCATATCTACCCTATCTGTTGTGTAAGAGAAGCAGATGAGTATCCTCAAAAGTTTTTTGCCACAAGAAGAAGGGAAAAAATTCACAGTAAGGTGCAAAAAACTTGACAAACAGGAGAGAACACATTCAGTTCCATACACTGCACTCAGATTAGGTGGAATGATTCTGCTAAGCACCTGCTTGCATAGAAGTGACCAATTGCACAGACAGCAGCATATTTCTCTGCTGTCTGAGTATGCCTCCTATTCCACACCCATTAGTTTGAGGGGGGTTCCTTAAGAATGGTTTTGTTTTGCTGGTGGGGTTTTTTTGGTTTGTTTTGTTTGGTTTTTGTTTCATTTTTTGTTTGGGTGTTGTGTTTTGTTTTCTTTTTTTGTTTGGTTGTTGCTGTGGTGTTGTTTCTTTTTACCTTTACCCAGTTTTCATTTGCCTACAAATCTGTTCTAGCCTCAGAATGGAATGCAACACTTAATCTTAGCCCATGTTTTAGACTAGGATGGTAACTCAAAACAAGAATACTGATACATAAACAGTATTAATAATAACCCCTGCAATCACAGAGCTTTGTAGTTTAATGCTTAACTAGAAATGAAAGATAAACACAAAAATGCTTATAATAGGTATTCAGTGTGTAAAAAAAAAACTCAAAAAAGCATGACATTTGACAGAGCTGTACTGGATACCACATACCCTAGCATCTGCCATCCTATAAACTTCCCCCTCTACTATTACTCTTACTGAGTGGCCAGTTCCATTCCAAAGGCAGCCTTCTTGCTGTGGTGCCTCATGTACTTTATTCTGCTGTGAGATGCTCCACAAGGATGAGATGTTACATTTATGCAGCTGCTGCCACAAACTTTTGGACAACATAAACAACTGAAAAAACCCACACATGTATAGATCCCTACCCAACACCAGCAAGTCAGGCTCTGGAAAACTCACAAGAAACCAGGCATTTGGCACTCTTCTCTGCCCATATGAAACTGTACTTAGAGGAACAAACATTTTTACAAGGAGAGGATTCATATTTGTTACAGAGTTCTGTTTTTTGTAAGCATCTATACCCACCTGCTGGTAAGGATCCCTTTTGTTGAGAAGCATGTTGTAACTGGAGAATGTGGAAACAGTCATTTAAGCAGTTCATGGTTGCCATGGAAGTTGCTTTGAGCATTAACAGGTCTTGATCCAAGGATGTAAGGTGACCGGAGACAGGAAGGCATTCTATGCTCCTGATCAAGTCTCTCTGCTGGCCCTCAGCCTGAGACATCATCTGTCAAACAAACCAGTCATTTATCAGGTGATGGAAGTGTCACGCGATAGGTGTCTAGCTGCGCGCACAGTAGATCCCCATCATTTTTTGTCAATAAAACTAAAAGTAATAGATGTATGTAAAGTTAACTGCCATTTTTTTCCTCTTGATGCAGCTATTGAAGGAGTCATTAAACACAGGATGAAATTCTTATAGCAATACATAGCATCTTATTAACAAGCAAAAGAATATCAAAGCGACTTCATAAAAAAGCAAAGAGGAATTTGAACATGATACTTGCTGCAGTAAATATCAAACACTTTCACACGAGGTTGATAGGTACTGGGGAAGAAAAAGCCTCCCACACACTCTAGGGCAATTAAGGTCTGTGCTCTGCGCAGCCTGCAAGAGGATCTTTGAGGTACTATTCATGGATATCAAGATCTTTTCACTCCCTAAAAAAGAGATGCAGCACTTTAAATGAAAAGACCTGTACCACTCAGGTTGGTTCAAACCATACAGGATTTTCACTGACTTCCCCTCACTGCTGCCACACTTAGGATCACTATCTCATCAATTACTTTGCAGAGGGGGAGGAAGAAACAGCTATATTTTCATCTTCATTATGTGTTCAAATTACTGCTTTCCTGTTGTACTTGTCCCACTTGCTCTCCCAAGCTCCCTTCCCCTTTCCCAGAGGTAAGCACCTCTACACCACAGAAGCAGCAACAGCACATTTGCCTGCAAGAGGCACAGCAGCAAAGCACACCAGCCATCAAGCAGCAAACTGTGGTCTTCCAAAAACTTATGTACTTTCCTCTTTATACTCACAGACACAAAGTATTGCCTGACTTTGAACCACAGGGATAAAAGCAAACTTATGTGTGTGCTAGTTTCTTGTTGGGGGAGGTACAACAAACAGCATTAACGTAACTGGACAGCACTGTGATGAGATCATTAACACATTCTGGCAGTTAAGCTTAACATAAAACCAGATGGATTTAGCAGAGCAGAAGAATTTCTTTAAAGAATCTGAGATGAGTTCACGCATTTAACTGCTATGGCACTACTTATTAACTCAACAATACTAGCAGTATCTGATTTTTTTTTCCAGTACCTTTGCCTGCAATCCCTTCCAAGAACTGCTTTTAAGGTTTTGTGCAACAAATACTTAGGCAACATGTATTCATCCACGCTTATGGTATGTGGTATTTGAACATTTTAGGGCTTGGCTCCATAGCATGCTATGGTGTGAATTTACAGAGCACTGGCTCTTTGGAAGTGAAGCTGCAGCATGTCCCAAGAGCAACAGGGCAGAGAGCTAGTAAGCAAACCAGCAAGTTTCTATGCAAACACACCAGCTGCTATCAGAAAATAAGTCACACCTTATTTTCTACCAGTTATGAATGTGATAGAATTCTGTGTGCAAGTTCCCCCCCCTCCCCCCTCAATATTTTTTAAAGCTCTGCTGGATTTAAAAAAAGGAGATACACAGATAATTAGTTGCCAAATCACCACAACCCTTCTGGTGATCTGCAGTCTTAGCAGTTTTCTCTGTGGTAGCACACAAGCTATCAGGGTTCCACCATCAGGACGGACAATAGGTCAAGCCATGCTCTCTATTCAGCACTGAAGTTCAAATTGGCACAACTCCCCTCAGATTTCTCTCTCTCTTTTTTTTTTTTTTTTGGGTGGGTGGGGGGAGAAACAGAGCCCAGGAAGGAAAAAGCCCTCTGATTAAATAAAAAAAGGTCACCATGCAGCAGATCCACAGATCCTTTGAAAAAAAAAAGTTCTTCCCACAACTTCTCCAACTGAATTTGTAAGCATTCAAGCTGTATCATGCTCAAGTGTAACAGGCATGAACTTGCCTTTTAAATATTTTAACTCTACAAAAAAAAAAAAAGTGGCATCGTATCCTACAAGCCTTTTAGCTTCAAAAGGAAAGCAAACCACCTTTGACATTCATAAGAGGCATTATTACTTAGGATTCTTCATCAGTACAGGTCAAAAAAATCTTCAGTTAATAATTGTGCTGTGTCACTAAACTCAGTAACAATCAAAAGAGAACATTAATAGTTTTCTGTGCTCTTTGCAATGCCAAGAAAAATTGTGTATTGTTGCTGTTTTCATGTAGTAAGTAGGAAAGTGCAAGTACTATTTAAGTTTGCCATATGCTCCAATTGTTGCACCACAGTAGTAAGTTTATCACAAGTGAGACGTAACTCGATGAATCAAAGTGAAAAGCAGCTACCTATAAAGCTTCATTTCAAAAATTAATTTGGAAGACAAACTTCTGTTTCAGAAGATAAAGCAGATGAACCAACTCATAAAAACCAGAAGCCACAGAAATGGCAGCTGAAGTTTTCCTGGGTACCTGACAGGAGTTCACATGTTTTTGCATTAGCACTAGAGGAGACATTGCTGCTGTTGGAGGATATGAGCAGAACAGCATTTGATTTAAGTCAGGAACAATGACAATGGTACCACACCATACCAAGTATTTTTCAATGCCCAGCTTCCCAGGGATGGACTTACCACAATGCTCAGTCATGTATTTTAAGGTTAATGACACTCACTTCTGTCCCAGTTTATCTAAGTTCAATTTCTACCCATTTCTGCTTCCTAGATACTTATTTGTTATATTAAAAAGCCTTCCACTAGAAATGTATTTTTGCCGTGAAATGTATCACACTACACTAATTAGAATTCTAGGATTAAAATATTCATTAATATCAATACTACTACTAAGTAACAGAGGTTTGCAAGTCAGCAACAAATTTTGCTTTAGTATTATCTACAGATTTGCATGGTCTACCCTGTAAATATTCACAAGCTTAAACAAACAGTAGTCAGTCCCTTCTGTCAGTAAAGAAAAACACAATACACCTGAAAGCACAGTGAAAAAAGCATGCTTCTGAATTGCTACTTTTATTTTGCTCTCTATTCAGTCACAGCTATCCCTAGACAATTTGGCTACATGAATAAGCACAACAAAGTGGGTCTAGCATTCTTAAACATCAATCATGGCCAATTTCTCCTTAGTTACAGGAAACACAAGTACAGTTTAGTCAATACTTCCATAGCTTGACATGGGAAGAAAACAGTATGTGATGTTGTGCTTTCTTAAGAGTGTTCCCTCATCACCTGTACTGCTAGGACTTGCAAGGATAAGAACATTCAAAGTTCTACCTTGAGCATCAGGATGCTATTCAGAGTACAAAAGTCACAGAATGTACATGACACCTTTCTACAATTAGCCAAGGCAAGCCACTTATCCTCACACAGCTATGCAACAACAGCTCAGGACATGCTACTGACAATATATCCATCCAAGAACAGCAGGATTCTCCACAACCTTATAAATAATAGGACAGGTCTTTCAAAATATTGTAAGGTAATTTAAAGAATACTAACCTCTCTAACATCTACAAGGTGATCTGGCTGCATAATAGGAACTCTTTTTCCAGTTGGCAGTCTGTGATGTCCAACGTTGAAAAAGGAAATTGCATTTTGACTGGGTCTTCTTTGCACACCAGGAGAGTTGGCACTTCCTTGGGATGCAAGGGAGAAGCTGCGAGATTTCAGAGGAGGGTTGTTCTAGTGAATAAATAAGCATATAGAGAAACATTCACAATTAATTCCTAATAACCAGCAAATATTCTAACTTGAAAGACACGGTAGAACTTATTTTTTACATAGCAAGGACAAAGTCCTCAATGTAAGAGTGGCAACTACTAAATAAATATTTGTACTGTCTGCTAACAGTTGCCCCGTTTTATACTGTAATTATGAACAGCCTGTGAAAGAAGATTGATCAATATGTATCACTTCACTGACTTGAAAATTAGTCCTTGATCTGCAACACTACTAGAAACAGATCCTGCAAGGACAGAGCTCACATTTAAGAGAATGGGATTTCATTTAGAACTATTAATTGAATTTCTCTTACAATAAAGCCAGCTACAAGACATTGAGCTGACCTTAAAAGCAAGGATTTATTCAGGTATCAGAGTAAGCATTGTGGTAATCAGGAAGTCCTTTAACATACACTATATTTGCAACCAATACATGGTTAGCAAATAGAAGCAACAACCCTCGGACACGGTGTCGAGGGACTGGTTCTCTAACACCGAAATTCATTCTAAATGTACTTGTGGGCTGTTGAGTGGTTTGGGTTGTTTTCCTTTGTTGTTGCTTTTTTTTAAAGGTTAAAAAAACAAAAGTAAGGCTCTCAAGATAGAAGTGCTTCAGTAACACTGAAGACCTGTTTCCTCATCCATTAAAAAAAACGCAAAACCACTTTGGGCAAATGGACTTCACTTTGTTTCAATCCCAAGGCATATTCCTATTACAAGTCAGTTATTACTCAGAAAAATGTTTCTTTGATGCAAGTTTCAAGCCCAACCACACACCCTTTTGTAGTATTTGTCTCAGACAGGTTAGTTGCATTTTGCAACACAAAAAGAACAGTCAGCCAATACCTTTCCAATAGCTTCTGTGTGATGCTGTGTGCATATCTGTAGCCTGCTAACCCAGTGTTGCCGTTCTTTAGCATCAGCAGCTAATGAAAGCAAACCAAAAGTATTATTTAGATGAAGACATTTCAAAGTATAGGCAAAAGACTGCTTAATTCTTTAAAACAGTCACAAGACTACCAGTCCAAAGTAATTTTTTTTAAATCTAAAGCTTGTTCAGCTGACGTCTAATTAATTATAACATTAAATCAAGTTCAGCACAAATGGCATGTACTTTTTTTTTTTTAATTTATAAGACCAAAATAACTTGAATAAAAAAATAACTCCCTTCACATTATAATCTAACAACATGACACATTTTCCTGGAATAGTGAGTCAGTTACCCTGAATTAGGAAGTGACAGCAAGTCTTCAAGGGAAAAAATACCAAAAGATATTGGCCCAGATTTCCACAGTCTACAAAAATCAAGAGAATGGGCACCTATAACCACCACGAGGAGGCTAACAAATGAAACATGAGGAATAATGTAGTTCTCTGAACACATCAACAGGGTACTTTACTTACAATGATTTAGAAAATCTTGAATCAGTACAATTTAAGGACACTGCATGAGTATTAAACCCCATTCTACATATCTGAAGCTCGTGGTCTCCTGAAAGTCAAACTCAAAGAGTATGGAGATACTCATAAAGAGGGATGGTTTCTAACTGAAGTGGGATGAAAGTTTCACATATAACTCTCATTGCAGCAGTCTGCCAAACTAGTTCTCTCGCTTTGGCCATACAGCCAAGACCAGCAGAGCTACCACGGACAAGAGCCAGGAGTGTCCTCTAGTGGAAAAATCCCCTGCCCAAGAATCCAGGTCCTACCTCTCAGTTTATACTGCTCCCCGCTGGCAGCGTTGACTGTAAAGGTATGAGAGTCTTCATCACTGGGTGAAATTACAGCTCCAGCTAACTGCAGCGTACCCCTGGGCTTTAGATGTTTAGACTGCTCATTCACAAAGTACTCCAGCAGGCCAGCATCATTGTTTAAAACAAAAAATCTGCAATGATAAAGCAAACACACTAAATAAAGCCAGGTCATTATTTATTTATTTAGGGGTGAGGGGGAAGGGGGGTGGAGTTGGTGGCACCAGAAGAAGTCAAGGCTTCCATTACAAGTTGGTACAGATTGGGTTGGGACTCAAAGACCCAAGTCAGTACAACCCCAAACATATGAATTATGTCCCAAGAAGATTGCACAAAAATTGAGTTCTCAGCAATTTTTTCCTCAGAGACTAAGGATTGTACAACAGAACTGCCTGACCACAGAAGGGCACTACTGCAGGATTTGAAGAATACAAAGAATATCCTGAATCTCCAAGGCTTAACCCTTAAACTACACAAACTGAGAGAAAATACCCCCAGATACAAAACAGTTGAGATACAAAAAAATTTTTTTTTTTTAATTAAAAAACAAAAATCAAAACTGAAGTGGACATTAAGCTTCAACTATTCAGTTGAGGTTAATGTAACTGTATCAACAAATGACTGCACAAGAATTCAGCCAGTGCGATGTGCTAAGGACTTGTCTCTTCAATATAAATTTGGTTGCACTGTGCTGCTCTAGGACCAGCAACAAGCAGCATGCCTGACCAGTTTCACCTGTCAAAGAAAAGACAGTTATTTCAGGGGAGACAGACAGCCTAGGGAACTAAAGGGAAAAGCTTGCCTGAGTTTGAATTTTTAGTAAAGAAGTGTTAATTTTTATTTTTTAATGATGGCATGATTTGGCATAAAGGTGAAGACTCAGCAGAAAAAAAGACAGTATTTTTAATGGAAAAGGAAAAATAAATTAACACTGTACATGCTTTTTACACATACAAGCATGATTATAAGCTACCAAATCAGTTAAATGCTTCATACTTCCTATGCATTTCTTATTCATGCCTTAATTAAATATTATTCACCTGCATGTTAGCTTAAGCTATATCGAGAAAAGCACAAGATGCTTCCCATGAAGTTTGCTTAATAGAGAGAGAAATCCAAGCTTTATTAAACAAAATCTAAAGCATGTTAATTTAGATGCTGCAGAGACCAACTTTACTAAGAAGCACCATAAGAGACTTACCGATATTGCCAGCCAGTGACAAGATTGGTGTATTTCATTAAGTAGCCATAAATATTTTCCATGTGATCACTATTAAAAAAACAGAGAGAAAAGCAATCAGACAAAACCAAACAAATTTTAGATCATCCCAGCTTTTGATGATTATCCACCTGTCCTCAGAAAATGAGTTTTCAGCTTCGTTTTTAGAATGTTTTAGTAAAGCTACCAACACTTAACAGGTTTTCCAGTCTCATTTCTAAAGTAATTCCCCAAGACACTTCAAACAGACTTACTGAACTCCAAGTAATTCCAAAGGATAATTAGTTTCACCAATACTTGAGTTTTATTCAGCAATCACTTCTGGACACTTTTCCACTAGTTTCAGGTAATTAAAGACTTAATATCTATGCTGCTTCTGTTTCCTGCTCCCTCTTCTAAGCAACCTTTGTATTCTGGACTCCTCTTGACGCTGGTGACCAACTAGAAACAGAGCCTAGGTACAAGTACCAGCGTGGTTTTATTTATCCTTAATGCACAGAACCCTTCCCACCTACACAAACAGTCACTTTTGAACAGATGTTCTACCTAATTCGCAGGTGCAGGCCACATCAAGATACTCGGAAATGTGGATCAGAAGCTGAAACATCTCCTCTGGCCTGGCAGGAACATCATGTAGTTTCCCTTCTAAAGCCTTAATTTGCCTCATTCACCAAAACTGAGAACCCATCAAGGGCATTCAGCATGAGGATTAATATCACCACTGGCAAAATGCATTGCCACTTCCGAAAATCACTTGTCCTAAAGAAGGCTTACAAGTCTCATGGTTACCACCAACTAATCGTCTTAAAACCACAGTTTAAAGATCTGCTTTGTACTGTACATTCTCATAATTCTAGAAATGTCACCTCAACGTCCCCACCTTTTACAGCAGGGCATAATCCTACCTTGACCGCCACACTCGTGATAGACACTTCAGGTCCAGCATAAGAAAATGAAGAATTGAAACAATAACACTATTTACTCTTTAAAAGAAACTTGTATTTAAGCCATCTTATTTAGACTTCAAATTCACATTTCTGTAGCTCATAGTCTGTTCAAGATTAAATAAAAAGTATTTAGAGTCCATTGGAGCAGCAGCCTGCCTTGGTCATTAAGAGTTCAAAGTAGGTCCATACCAGCAAAAGTGGAAAAGTGAGGAAAACCCAGATTACTAGAGCCAAGGAATCATCACCACTGGTGGCCTTTGGTTGCAAACAGAGTTGGACTAAGTATTGGGGTAAGCTCCAAATAACAGCTGAAGCAGCTGTCTGCACCCCATTTATAGTCAGTATCACCAAATTATTTGGAGACCTGACAATTCAATAAACAAGAGTTCAATAAATTCCATCCCAAAGGAAGCTATTTAGGGTGGCACTAATGAAGATAACCCCAGATAACCGCTGTCCTACGAATCAGTGCCGTATTGCTGTTATTCATCGACACTATTTAAGGAAGAGGCTCCAGAATGTAGATTTTGGAAGAAAAGACAAGCTGCTAATTTCTAACATTACATTTAAAGACAACAAAAGTGTTTGAGCTATCAGGGCAGCAATCAGCATTGCAGTAATGTCCTGCAAGGCAGAGCAGCCAGCAGGCCTATCTAGGAATTTAATTTCTTATAACACATTAAGTGGTAGTACAGATAAAAATAAAAGCAAGGAGAGCAGAGGGTATTCAGGACATCATATATTTTAACTGCACAGAAACACTAAAGGAGACATAACCAAACTCATCCTCTGCAGACGCCTCTCATTTGTTATTATTGGCACCCAAGGGGAGTACGGTGGAGACTTGCTCGTTATCTTAATTTAGAAGAGAATTAGGAGGTTACGTAGTCATAAATATATAAGAGCTTGGGTTTTAATCATCTGAAAATCGTCCCTTGTCACAGCTAATTGCTTTTCAGTTTTAGTGAACACAAGCTTCACCCTTGCTTTCCAGTTAGGCATTGTACGGAGCCCCGCACACTTGGGCCAGAGCTCTCCTGTTCACTCACAGCTATGTTTAATGTAACCCAAGGGAAAAAAAAACAGAGAAATGACTTTAGTCTGCCGTGAACACAGCACAACTCTGTGTGGCCTCGGAAATCCACTCATCTGACAAGGGTAAATTAAAAAGTCTGATTAAAATCATTTGACTTTTTTTTGAGTGTGACGGGTAACAGCTGCTTAGATGGGTAAGAGCTGAGAGCTTATTTTGTCAGTCTTTGGAAAAAGTTATAAAAGGAAAGAGTCAGCAGAGAAGGGAGTGCAGCCCTTTTGGTGATGTATTTCCACATCAAAGGAGCACTTGACTCCATTTTGCCTTAATCTGCCTGTCCCTCTCCACTTGAACCTTCACTTTGACTAAACCCAAACTTTGTCAAATGCCTCCTCTTCGTTAATTACTATCTCTAGCATCAGCAGACCCAAACATTGATGAATTCACTTAAAAACTTTGAAAACAGTGCCCAAAAGAAGTCAGAGAGATGGAGGCCAGGCAAGACAGTCACCGTCAGCACAGCCTACACTGCCAGTCTGGAAGCTGCACGTTGCAGCAAGTGATGGTGACAACGTTAAACACAGCGACCGGCCAGGTCTCAGAATCCCTAACTTTGCACACAGGGGGTCCCCAAAACCTCATCTCTCACACACAAGAGCTTCAAGTCTAAGCACAAGGTAAAGCTCAGAAGCACATTTAGCAGGTAACTCGCGATCACAAGCAAAAAGACCTCATCTGCCTGTGTGGAATAACAACTGGAGGTGACTTAAAAATTCAAATCATATTAAAGGTGCAGCATTGTTCACACGTTAAGGAAAGGTGTAACATCCAAGAAACTCTGGGGTAGAGTGCAACTGGTATGCAAGGAATCCATTTCACAACAGTTCCCTAGGCAACACTGCCTGCAAGCAGCACGGGGGATGGAGTGGAGTGAAGATTCCACGGCCAGGCCCTGTGAGATCATGGCAGAGATGGGAACTTGATGGTCCTACAGGACTGATAAGCTGCCTGTTTGTGACCCTGTGCCAACAGCCTGTCAGTTTTTGACAAAGTACTGTCCTGGTGTGAACTTTGCTCATTATAATGTCATTATAATACCAAAACACACCTCATCCCAAAGGCTACCCACCTCCAAAGTGTGACTGCCCCTCATTGAGCTTGCACTGTGAGTTTTCTTCAGCTCTGTCTTTAAAAGTGAAGTGAGAGAAATTTACACCAGTCATAATAAAGGTATTGATGACTGGAGTCACTCAAGCTCCACCTTGAAGGTAAAAATTATTATAAACATGGCTTAAGTGAGGGGGGGGTGTCAGGGAAGATGTCATCATGGACAGGTCACGGCGGATCCTATCACTGACCATCTCTGACTCCTGGGATCAGTCGAGGGGCTGAACCTCGCTTCTTCCCCCCTTAGGGCACCGTTGGGTAAGATCCAGACTTTGCAAGTGTCTCCCCAAGAAACTTAGCGATTTTACTGAGCTGCTCTTCAATCTAACGTGCTTTGTGTATCTGCACGTGCTTTCAGACAGGGGATTTATCACTGGCAAGCCACAAAAACCTGTACCTCTGTTGATTTCAGTGAACTGCGCTCTTCATGCTGCTGGTTGCACAAGTTCTCTCATCAGGTGACGCCGACTCTTTACTGCCTGCGTGAGACTGGGCAGCACAAGTGCAGAGCCAGGAGAGTTCAGATACACTGACAAATATCAAAAATTATCTATTTATATTATGAATTTATATTATATAAAATAGTGACAAACTGGACATCACTTGGCATCTAAACCTAGCCGCCCCCAGCCCCTCTGATATCTGAGGACCAGCTGGAACACAACAGGGGTTATTTTCTGCCAAATTACTCTACTCTTTTACGTGTCAGCCTGCATGAGATCATGGAAACGTGCCAAGCACTGATGGCCAAACCTCAGCACAGAGGAGCCCAACAAGCAGCAGCAGTGGCTGGTGTGGATCCCCAAGACACAGGCAGTGAGCTGTGGGAAGGGGATTCCTTATGGACTAACCTCTGCAGCAGGGAAGGAACATAACGTGATGATTGCCAGGAACGAGAGACTGAGTGTGGCTTGCTTCCTGGGAGATTGGAGAATGAATGTTAGAAGAACTAAAGTCCAAAGACAGAGCACAGAACGAAGGTCCCTGATACATGAGTCACCTCCTGGACAATATTGATAAAAATTAAGTTCATGCATCTGCCATTCAGGGAGACCTGGACAGGCTGGAGAGCTGGGCAGAGGGGAAGCTGATGAAGCTCAAAAAGGGCAAGTTTAGAGTCCTGCACCTGGGGACAAATAACCTTGTGCACCAGTACAGGTTGGAGGTTGATATGCTGGACCTGGGAGTCCTGGGGGACAGCAAGTTAATCATGAGCCAGCAATATACCCTCGGGGACAAGAAGGCCAATGGTATCCCGGGGTGCATTAAAAAGTGTGTCCAGCAGGTCAAGGGAGGTTCTCTCCCCCTCTCTACTCTGCTCTAGTGAGACCACATCTGGACTATTGCGTCCCTTTCTGGGCCTCCCTGTTCAAGAGTCAGGGAACTACTGGAGAGAGTCCATCGCAAAGATGATTAGGGGACTAGAGCGCACCTCTCACGAGGAAGGGCTGAGAGACCTGGGGCTGTTTAGCCTGGAGAAGACAGAGGGGATCTTATCACTGTTTATAAATATCTAAAGGGTAGGTGCCAAGAGGATGGGGCCAGTCTCTTTTCAGTGGGAACCAGCGCTAGGACAAAGAGCAATGGGCACAAACTGGAACACAGGAAGTGACACCTAAACACAAGGAGAAGCTTCTTTCCTGGGAGGGTGACAGAGCCTGGAACAGGCTGCCCAGAGAGGCTGTGGAGTCTCCTCTGGAGACTTTCAAAACCCGCCTGGGCATGATCTCAGGCAACCTGATCTAGATAAACCTGCTTTAACAGGGGGGTTGGACTAGATGGTCTCCAAAGGTCCCTCCCAACATCTACCATTCCGTAATTCTGTGACCTGCAACGGAACGGCGCAAACCCAAAACTCTGTATTTAGTTTTCACCCTGCAAACTTTTAGCCTCCGTACGAGTAACGGATGAGTCTGCTTGAAGGGTATGAAAAACTTGGCTGATATTTAAAACGTTTCCCATGACAGTATAAGGGTCTAGAGGCAAACAAACAAGCAAATAAAAGAGTAAAAGCACAGACTTTCCAGGCATTAACAATACTCTCCCAGCACAAATTCCCATACCACATGGGCCAGGAAATATTCAACATTTGAACTCAGCCTTATTTTTAAATGAGTAACAATTTTAAACACTAAAAAAAGACATTTAAACCCAGTCTGCAAACTGCATTTCAAAAAAGGTAGATCTTACAACTGTACACAAACCTGTTAGAGAAGTACAGTTAACCTCTTAATCTTCCTCTGGGTAAGCACTAGTACATTCTGAAGCACATTAAAAAAAACATTCTCCGCATTATTTATGAACAACAAGTCCGTGGAATTATAACCAGAGTGCTGCTTTGATGATTTTAAGACTAGTGCCTCCTCAGCAAGAGTTAAACTAAAATATTTGTTGTTGCTAAAGCAGTGTTGTAAGGCAGTTAACACTGTAAATTTAAAAACAAACACAAAACCCCAGTAATATTTCACTAGTATGGTACTATCAGCAAAGCTCTTCCGAGCACTCCAGCCAGCTTTTAAGATGGTAGGCTTCAAGAACAACAGGTTGAGGTTCAGGCATTGGCTTTGCTCACAGATAAGTGCAGTTTGTAAAATATGAGTAAGATGTTCCTTAAAGCCCTCACCAGCATTGCTTCTAATTCAATAACAGTAAAACCTGGTTCAAAGTCACCCGTGTACTTGAGTAGCCTCCACAACAGGGTTTTTAACTTCTAGAACACAGACTTCAATAATGAATTTGACACAAAACATTGAGCAACTTATCTCGCCTTTGACAGCGAGGCCTGGCTACACCAGGATCCTGCCCAGCTTTAAGAATACCTCTGCATTCACACTGCTGCCTACACGCATATAGGTGTACCTATGGGTAGGTGTAACTTTTCAAAGCAGAGATGCTGCTATTGCTATCCAAAATGGTCACAGCAGTCTCAGATTGTCAAAGGAACAGCAACAGCTCAGCAATGATGAGCCAACAACTCCTAAATTCCATATTTCTGTAGAAATTTATGTGCTTTTTCTGTCACAGAATGACAAAAAAAAAAGGGTAACTGTTGCAACAGACCTGTCACAGCCTTAAAGATGCAAATAAATTTTCATTTTAACGTGTTCTGGACTAAGTTTAAGTGAGGATACTATGAAAAAAATCACAATCCAGGAAATAATTATGCAGGAACTTGTGGTACCTCATCTGAACTCCTGCACAGCACATTTACCATCCCAAAAATCTGGTTTGGTTTTGTTCCATCCTCCCCCCCTTCCGTTTTTTTGACCACCACTGAACTTGGCTGCCCAGTTATCACATTTTTTAGTTTATGAATACTGTGAGATGTACCAAAGCTGTCCCTGTAAGCAAAGGACTGAGGTCTATGAAAAGTTACAAATCAGTTCACACTCTTTTCAGAAAACTATTCCTCTCCAAAGATGTTTACCAGATGCCAAATTTCTACATACCTAACAGCTACTGGAATACAATAGGAGTAAACCACTCACAAAGGATTATCGTTAGTCTATTTGTCCTATTTCTAGTTTTAGTTGTCCTTCACGTTGCAGCAGCTGTCAGTGACTCGCAAGGTGGTCTCCTGTCCTGGGAAGGAATACAATAGTGATGGCAGGGCCAAATTCCCACTATATCCTGTTTACATGCAGCATCTACATTCAAGACTGGGATGCTAAGGAAGAGCATTCCCAGAATGACGTCTTTCAGGAGCTTCAGCCAAGACACCCAGGCTCACACCTGACAAGCGCTGGGCCAATATTTTCTGCAAGAAACAGCTCCAATCCAGAAGGCCTTCCCACCTTTTTATCACATCCCTCATGGAGTAGCTCTCCCCAAAAGCCCCACACAAACATAATCGCCACTCGCAGTGGCACAAAACTAAACCCATCTGGGAAGTGATTACAGAAAACTTCCATTCTACCCCTCTGATGATTTTAGTTTTGCTGGGACCCAGACAGCACCACGTGGGATACTTTGAGCGGCCAGGTCTCTGCAGGCTCAGCAGCTGCTTGAAGAGCAAACACAGCAGCCAAAGGCTTCCCCACAGATTTGCAGAAGGCCTGGCTTTAAGCAGCAGCTGAGTATTTGTGGATTTGCTTCCAGCATTAAGGGTGACCAGGAGCCTGGAACCCATGTAGATGCCAGGGAGGGCTCCTAAAGGGGGATCCAGCCTCCATAGATGCCACCACTGCCATTATGACAGTGCCTTTGGGGCCCGGCAATAGGGAAGAGGCCCCTTTATACCCTGGTGAAAGAGAAGATCTTCAGATTAAAAGCTAGCAAAGCCTAAAGGAAAGAAAAAAAGAATTTAAAACCTTAAGATGGTAACAGCTGCAAAGCAATGAGTGGCTTTGGCTACATGGTTTGCAAAAAGCAGCAGCCATGTTCATTGAAGTTGTTCATCTCTCTGCCCGCAGGCTTGCTGCTGGTAGTAGCTTTTTCCTCCCTGCCCACTTCAAAGTGCTTATCTACAACACACTGATTCCCCTTTCTGTAACATGAAGGGGAAGGGCGGGTGAGAAGAGAACCGAAAAAACCAACGGTGTCAGCAATAGAAACTTCGGGCAGAGCTTCTGCAGCTGCAAAGCACTTGCTCCCAAGAAGCCACCGCCAAGTTACGCACGCTCCAGTCCCACAGCTCACTGGTGCAAGAGCAGGTTCCCCAGTGCACCCAACAAGGTAAAGGCAGAAGCCCCTATTTGCTTACAGAGTATCTACAGCAATAAATTAGCTGTGCTTCTCCAAATATCTTCTGGAAGAAAAAACTAACCTTGCACCAGCAGTTAACTGTAATGTGGCAGCAAAGTTCCTGCTCTGCAGCTCATGCGTTCAATTTTAAGTTTAGAAACCAAGTGCAAGTTGAAAAGGTTCAATGGTATGACAAGAACACTGACAGTAGACCCTGAGGATGCTTCAGAATACCTACCACTTGGCCACAAGCATGCTAGCAACACACACATCATCCTTAGGTAGAAAAACTTCTCTTTAGCACACGCTCCCGAGAGCAGAGATGTGCACTGGAAGAGCAGCACAGCCTTGCCACGAAGGAAGGAAGGAAGGGTGCAGCAGAGCCACCGTGAGCTGCCAGCTCCACCTGAGCCCAGGCTTCCCATCTGGGTGTGAGGGGCAATCCCAGCACCCAGCTCTCCTGGCCCCTTGCCGTCAACACGGCAGTTGTGTTTGGCACCTGAAGTTTCTAGTGATAGTAGTTCTCAAAGGGAATGATAACTCGAGTTTAGAGGTTTGGGGCTTTTTAAAACCATCCCACTTACATTAGCATTCAATTCTCTTTTGTGCATTAATGCTACAGGGCAGTTACACACAAACAGAACTGAACTGTAACGCTTTTGTGGGGTACCAACAGCAGAGAAAAAAAGAAAAGCAAACATCTAATTAACAGGCAGCAAAACACTGCTCTCACTGGACCACTGTGAAGCTGATATTTAAGCACTTTATCATTTAGAGAGCTCTTTAGCTCTCAAAATACATCTGCCTGGAAAAAAACTGCAGCGACTTGCAGCTAAGCAATTTTTCTTGCACATGCACGAACACCTCAAGTCAGCAAGTACTCCCCTCACGTACAGATGACTTGTGGATTTGCGTCAGCACAACACAAGTGAGGCTGGACCCCAGAGTCGGTAGCTAAGCCTGCAGAATTTTCTGCAGTGGTAACTAGTATTCAAGCTATTGCTGGAAAAATAACTGTAGATTTAGTCAACAGCACTTCAGAGCTGAAGCTTACAAAAAGCAGGCACCTCAGAAGGTCTGAACTCTCCCCTTGATACCTCCAGGCAATGACTGTTACCTGCAGCTTTCCCACCATCTGCCTCACCAGCTTACAGCCGCACATCATAATGCACAGCTTCACCTCTTGCTGTTACCAAAACCCAAAACCTTCCAAGTTCAAGCAGTCAAATTAAAGCTACTCTGCTCAGGGAACAGTACCAGCATAACATCAGCAAGGCCAACAGACTGAGGAATGAACACCTCTGCCATTTTGGACTACCTGCTAACTACAGTACCTCAGAAAGCAGTGGAACTCTGTAAGAACTACTCACAGAAACTGGTGGAGCAAACTTCTGCATCACTTACTCTGAGCACAATCCATCATGGTTTAGCTTACTAAGCATTCCATCCCAAAGCATTCTGGTCCATCTCTGGTCTAATTCCTCTTACCCTATCAGAAATACAAAGATATACCCTTCCAGTCTGAAGACTTATTTGCGATTATAACTTTAAGATTCTGTTGACAATTTCACATTGCCATCCTGGACTTTACAGCAATAAAACACTGGCTATTAAATGGAAGGTAAATACACTGATAAATTACTCCAGATAAGCCTCTTGCTTTAAATTATTTCTGAATCATTTTTAAAACATTTCAGATTAAATACAGAGGATAACGATTATTACCACTTGCCAAGCAAGAAGACACTTAATTGACTATCACTTAGATGTGGTGTTGGGGGACATGGTCTAGGGGCAAACTTGTAGAGTAGGACTAATGGTTGGACACAATGATCCCAAGGGTCTTTCCCAACCTGAGTGATTCTGTGACTATATTATCTAAATATTGAGAAAAACTATAATCCTGAGTACAGCACAGAAAAAAGTGTGTGGACAGACTCAAGAAGCAGTGGCCAATCGTTTGAAGCCTAACTAGCAAACAGTTACAAGTGGTATGCTTCAGAGGTCAGTACCAGTACATGCCTCCCAACTGGCTGGTGGATCAGCAGGTACTCTCCACAACCTCGCAGGTGAGACTAAGCCTAGGGGAACAGTCAGGATGCAGTATGGTGGGCTGCCTTTCCAGGGGATCCCAACAGTCCAGAGGAACATGCTGCATGAGACCACTCAAACTTTGGCAGAAACAAAGCAAAGCCTTATGCCTGGGATGGACTAAGCCATGGACCAGTGCAAGCAAAGTGTGTCATGCCAGACAAGAAAATGCTGAAGGACCTGGGTCTGTTCAGCCCCCTTCAGAAGCAGGGAATCCTTAATGAGGATCTTGCCACTGTCTCCTCTACATATGGAGAAGATGGAGAGGCTCTTTTCAGGGATGCACAGAAGAAAGGAAAGCAGCAAGGATCTCAAGCTGTAGAAAACAAACAAACAAAACAAACCCAAACAAACAAAAAATCCTTGCCTGATGCAAGGAAAAATCTTCACAATGAGGGGAGGCAAGTCCTCAGCCAGGAGCCCAGAGAGGGGGCATCATCCCCAAAACTCAACCAGTAGTCCTGAATGACCTCTTCTAACTTTGAAGCCGGCCCTGTTTTGGGCAGTGTGCTGGACGAGAGATTTCCCAGTGATCCCTCTCAACCCAAATTAGTCTATAATTCTTGGATATAGATAAATTGAACAAAAAATGTTCCTACAATAAAATTGAGGCATATGGTACTCAGAAGGTTTAAACTCTAAGGCAGCACATGTGTTAACCACCTATGATTACAACAATACATAAAAAGAGCAGGACTACTTTCTTGTTCAGTGTTTTAAGTGGACAGTGATTCCCAGACAAGGAATTATTCAAAACTACTCCTTTTCACCATGTAAAGAGCATCAGGTATTATTCCTTTGGCACTCATGTGCTAATAAAGAGTTTCCTTAGTTTTCTCCTCTTGCTCTTGTCACTGACATTTGTGGACTCATGTACCAAACAATAAAAGGACAAGGATATTGGCATTCCATTCCACAATTTTCAGCCTCTCTAACCTTGAAATAGTTGTGTCCCAATTTTTATTTTATTCATACACTCAAATCACAGCTTCTGCGTTCAGCTGCAGCTGTGACCCTGGGAAAGCTTTGCGAGATCGGGGCCAACTTCTCCAAACTAGGCCTCCGAGAAAAATAGGAACACATAGTTAGTGATTACAAGGGAAAATCCACTTGAAACAATATGACTATTACCACAGAGGAAGTCAGAGCCAGGGTCAGAAACCATCTCCTTAATATAGCATCCTGCAGCTCTGCCCAGAAGATCTCATGCTTTCTGTTACATCTCCACTGCAACAATGAAATCGACTTCTCAACGTGAACTGGGCTCCCCAGGAAACTTATCTGTTAAGGTCTAAGCATTAAACAAGATTTCAAAGATTTCCAGCCTCATCAAAAACTCAGGAATTTACACCTGGGAGGAAAAAAAAATAAAAATGTGTACTTTGGAGCAAAAAGCCTTCCCCTGACACCGATATTCCTGCCTCGAAGCAGGCTGTCAAATACAAGATTGTCCTGTGAACACACACAAAGAAACAGTATTTCTCCCACCCTGTCAGCCTGCCCTCCCCTCCCCTTTCAACATCAGCCGCAGAGAGTACAGCACATCTGCAATGGTACAAGCTTTGCCAGCACCCTAAACAGAAAGCTGCCTGGCAGCATTACCAGCAAGCAGTGATGCCCTGCAAGAACTCATCAGCCCTGGCAGCTCAGTGCGTGTGGAGGCAGCGTCCTTAATGAACCAGCAGCCCTTGCCCACAGGCCCAAGCTGCCCCGCTGGGGTGGACACAGAACCCAGCCAGGCGAAGGGAACCGGAGGGCAGCAGGAGGCCCTTTCTGCTTTACGCAGTGTCAGTAGGTCAGCCACAACCCCTCTGCTTTCCACCTTCTCTCTGGGGAGTGAACGTGTGTGGCGGGGAGGATGTTAATGTTGTAGGCACTGTTAATTAACTTGCTGCTACATAATTACATTAGAAAAGGTGAAGTTGAAAAATACCCTTTGCACTCAGCCAGGGAGAGGCATTTGTAAGGGCCATTAACTCCTGCAGATATCTAGTCCATGGAAAGCACTAATTATTTGATACTTACAAGATATTCAAAAGCTTGTGCTTCTTCAGTTTAGCCTAATTTGAACTCTAAATTAGCATCCCAGTATTAATACAAGTACCTTCTCATGCCAGGCCTAACTCTGGCATTTGTCACCCCTGCCCCAGTGGGTTTTACAGCCTACCCCTTCAACACAGGGATGCTCCCGGGATCCAGAGAGACAGTGCTCTTTAGAGCCACTCACTGAAGAGCCACAGGGCTGCAGAAGGGAACCCAGACCTTGCTGACCTGGTTCAGGTTCCCTACTAGAACATCAGCCACCAGGAACCTCCTGATTTAATTACCCAAACCTGTTTTCCCAACTCTATCCACTTATTAACCCTCACACTTCTCTTCATCTGTAATGGGTATGAGCTTCCATTGGCTCCAACCCCGCTCTTTCAGGTCATAAATACATGCGTGAACATGCAAGGCCCCCCTGCCTTTTCAGAATGGAGCTTCAGCAACTCGTAAAATCAGGTTTATAAAAGCTGACCTTAATGTTTCAGTGCCAGAATGGCTCCTGAGAAGGCCACCACCAGCTGACCCTTTTAAACACAGGCTTCTTGCCTATTCTAGTGAGCAAATTATGAGACATGCAGCATTTCTAAATAAGAGTTATGAATACGGTAAACTCTTTAAGCAAAGACTCAAATAAGGATAAAAAAAAAAAATCAGGCACCAGGTTTTTCAGCCAGCACATCAAGCCAATGTGACAGCCATCCCAATCTGATTTTTGGCAATAAAAAAGGAATGCAACACACAAAACTGCACAAAGAAAATCTGAATTTCACAGCAATCACTTAGGAAATTCTTTTCAACAACCCATTCACAACACTACAAAAGGCCAGCAGTAAGTTGGACAGAGAGCAGCTCGGGCTTTCTTAAGGCCACAGAGTGATGAGCTATCACCACAGATCATCAGAAAGAGAAGCAAGGATGATCAGGGCTTGCTTTGACACAAGCTTGATGACATCAGAGCCACCAGCCAAGCCAAAAGCTGCCAGGAGAATATAATAACAGGGGCAGCAGAAACCCCAACCCCTGGTGGCCAGTGCCTCGGTGTCACAATGCCAACAGGTTGTTACCACAGCAGGAAACCGAGGAAGCAGGGAGGCCTCTAAGAGCAGGGGAAAGTCGAAGCAGGAGCAGCCCTTGCCAGACCTCCCAGGTAACACCCCAAAATTCCAGCCTCTCTCTCCCTCTGTGGTTGCGCACAAGGAAGGGGGTTGCAGTTACCAATTACAGCAAATACACAGAAATTCCACGTAGGATCCCAAAGTTTGGTTTAAGCAGTGCAGAAAGAAAACCCAGGACAAGGGAGAGGGGGAATAAAGAGGAAGTACTAGGGCCACCAGTATTAGAGAGAACTGTTCTGGCATGACACTAATGTTTATATGGAGGTTTTGGAGGTTTCTCAAGTGATAGGGACTTCAATTTAAATTCTGGCCTGCTCTCAGGAGTCCAGAATTAATTAGGTCAGTTAACTCACTCTATTGCAGCCTAAGCAAGAATTCAGTGCTTACATTAATGCTATGATGGGAAATGTTGAGAAACAGAAGCACCTTGCAGCAAGACTCTAGAAATCCTGGAGGTGTTTAAAAGACATGTAGATGTGGTGCTCAGGGACATGGGTTTAGCAGTGATGAGTTAATGGTCACACCTCATGATCTTAAAGGTCTCTTCCAACCATGTTTTCTTACAACTAAGGCTGACATCACCACACTCAGAAAAGATTCTTATCAACATACCCTCAAGAAGATAGCATGTTTCAAGACACTCCCTTTTATTACCACCAATTAGATAATTTTTGCAAAACAGCAAGAATAAAAATCATGAACACTTCCACAGACCAGCTCAGTTTCACACACTCATCTTCCACGTGTCTGAAGTGCAAAGGATTGTCCATCACCCTTCAAGTTAACTGGGATCAAACTCAGAAATAAGTGTTTCCTTTATAATACATTTCTTAGGGTATCACTTTATGAAGAGTTCACGGCCAACTAAGTGCAGAATTAAAATATATCATCTGTTTCAGCAACCAGGTCTTCTGTTCCGCTAGCACACGCTGACCCGCGCAAACACAGCCGACTCAATTAAGGTCAGTAATTGTTTACTCTTTCTAGTATGTATGAACAGTGCAGCACAGTGTCAACTGCAAAACAACCAAAGCCCTTAAAAGAAGACTGGTGACCATTTAACTTGCTTTAAATCTGTTATCCTTTTGAATCTGATACCAAAAAAAAAATGACAGTGCTACTCTTTTTACTCAAACTGCCTCTCTGCTGTTTGTCTGCATTTCTGTTTACTTACTCTCTACCTTTCTTACTCCAAAGCCACATGGAGTAATTCTGCAAAAGAATCTGCCTTAAGTTAATAACCCAATGACAAGCAGAAGCCATCCAGCATGAAGAACCCTCTTACCTGCCATTGTCACACCTAGTAAAAAATAAAAATCAAAAAAAAGTAGTTTTACTCTAGCAAGTTAACTCCTTTTCTTAGAAGCTACTTTCATCCAAACATTTTTCTATACTAATTCACAACTATAAATAGCCCTGCAGCACTTAATTTTAGTCAGCTGTTTCTGAAAGTTTACTGGCTTCCTTAGAAAAAGGAGAAAAAGACATAATCTAAAAATATATGGCTAAATCCACAGTAAGCAGATGCAAAAACCATTTCAGAAATACGGAACAAAGGCAGTTCTCTACAAAAACAGAACTGAAAAGGAAATAGGTTTTGAAATGTAACCTGTAGGCTTAAAAATCACCAATCATTTGGGAAATTTATGAACGTTTTACAGGTATTTCTTCCAGCAAGGGAAGAAATTCTGGGTGCAGAGCCACAAAGACAAACATAAGGGAATAGCACATTAGCATGTCTCCAGCTGGGAAAGACAATCTTCTTTTCTTGAGTCAACCACAATATTTGAACTTCTAATTTTGTGGATAAGTGAGAATCAGTTAAAGCAAGTCACTTCTCTGAGAATTATCTGAAAGCCCTTCAAGCCAGGCTGAAATGACTTGTTTTACTTCTCTGGCACATATTCTGACCAGCTCTTTATTTAGCTCACAGACATAGATCTGCTTTCTGGCTCTGACATTTTTACACCGTTTGAATGACTGAGATTCACGTGCCACAGAAGTACCTGCCAAAGCTGACTCCTTTCTCTCACTGCTTTGAAACTACTCCGTTTAACCTAGAGCAAGGCAAAAATTAAAGGAAGATGGTCAAGCATAAAGGCAGAATTGATGAATGCAAATAATTCTTTATGTGAGCAACGCTACACTTAACTCCTAGTTTGATTACTGCTGAAAATAAGGAAGCTGTTTAGAAAACATTATAATAATAAATTACTTCATCAAGTAATCCTTTAATAAGTTGAAGTTATTCAGACGTCTCGCATCACAGTAACTCTCTCTCCAAATGATAAAGAGTTCAGTGTGCAGCACGGCCTCTCAGGCTCTCTTTATCTACTTAATTGCAAGTTAACAGTCACACTGTTTCTGACTAGCAAGGAAAATGCAGCCAACTAGGTAACTCTCAGGTGCACTCTGATCCTGAGCATGTATTCATAAGTAAACAAGATTATTTCCTGTCAAATTGCTGTAAGACATTTGCTCAAGAACCCTTAACTTCTATTAAGAAGAAGAAAAAAAAAAGTCTCTTACTGTCCTCTGAAGAAACCAAGCCCTTACAAATTTCAAGGAGTACTGGCTGCCTAAACTCACCATGCACAGACTACAAGCAGAAAGAGCCTCAGCTGTATCTCTGCATCATCTGAAGTGTCTGGCAGCCTCTGGTTGTCTCTTCTTCTCCACTATGGTAAGTGTTTGGTCTAACTATCATAGCTATTTAAAAATCTCCCTATTATTCCACTATAAAAATATAAAGTTAGATGCTCTGCTTCATTTTTCATTTTCTAGACATGCACTTTACCCCAGGGATGTGTGACTCTCCATCTCTGAGAGATCTGGGTTTCATTATTTCAGTTTCCAGCAGTGCTAGAAATAGATGATTTTTTTTTCCATAAGCATAATTCCCCATCTGGAGCATTAAAGCATAGAGTACCTGTTATCCAATTTGTCTGACCACTGTGCTACAGCAGTTTTGACAAGATGCTTCATCAAATACAGAGCCATGCTTCTGTATCAGATACAGTTTATGCTGAGAAAGTACTTCAGGATCCCACTTCTGCCAAGCTGCGTGACCACACGTTGCTCACACTGTGCTATCAAAGTTAAAGATCAAACTTCCACCAGAAACTCACAGCAAATCTGTTTCTAAAACCCATAATGTATTATTAGATAGCTCTTTCTGTTGTCGATACATTTTATAACGGAAATAATCCACAAAGTAAAAACTAAGCTGTAGCATCCTATCCAGAAGAACTTCCCAGGGAAGCAAGGGGAAAGATAATAACATAGGAGTAAATAATTGATTCCCAACAGTGCAGTGCAGAGATTAATAGTGAGGTACCTCAAGTGTCCCCAGTAATACAACTGGTACATTAAGTGTGTCCTGATGAACTAGGGGAAAAAAAAATTAAAAAAAATCATTTGCACTAAAGTATTAGAGCAAATTAAACTAGGCATCAATAGCTGCAAGGAATATAGCTGCAAGGAACTGTGTGGACAGTTCCCACTACAGATGTCAAGAAATCAAACTGGCTGTCACTCAGAGTCCGTTCAACTTTTGCCCTACAAGACACAGCATGTGAAAGAAGAAGAAAACATAAACCCAAAAACCAACCACTCAGAAGGATAATTCTATAAAGTGGAATTTCCCCTGCATAGCAGTGACCTGTGACCACCATCTCATACCACAGCAAAAAGGAGTTAAGGCAAATCAGCTATCTCATCCCTTCCACTGCCTCCAATTCCACGTAAAAATACAAAAATATTCCCATTTTGATTGAATAAACTAATTCCCGCATTTCATGTGTAAAACACATGAAGAATAAGTGCTTGGTTACAGTAATGGCAATTTTAATTAGCTGATTTAGAGTTATACTTGAATACATTGTTTAAAAAAAATTTTAGAAGTGACTGGCAATGGGCAAGACAACCAACAGCTGCAACCGACAAGAAGCTTTCCCTGTTTAACCCTCTGAAATACTGGGCCTGAAATCACCACTTTTCTTCCTGGCACTAGTCACCAGAAAAGCAAATTACTCATGACCCAGATTCTCAGAGATGACCAAACTGCTCGCTGCCTATTAAAATCATCAGGCACTCTCTGCCTGCACAGCCTGGGTGCCCATTTGTCGAAGCCATCTGACATCCCTCCGTCCCGCGCAGCGCACACAGATGTACCACGCTCCAGTTTTGCCATCTCCACGCAGAGGAAACAGAAAGCGAGCCCATTTGGGCTGGCAGATGACAGCTCTGGAGAGTCTCCATTGGAAGCAGAAGTGTGTAAACTTCATATGACAGCAGCAGTTTCAACAGCAACATGGCTGAACCCCACTCAAGGATATGAGACCTAAAAGCAGAGATCCAGAAATCCCTCAAGCCATGCCTCGGAGAGCTCGCTATCAGTGCGTGAGGTGAAACTCTCAACCAGGAAACCCCAGAAAAATGTACATGAAAACCTCCGAGTCCCCCGAACGCACAGGCAGGATGATCAAAGCATAACTTTCAAACTCATGCCGGGTGCTCAGCTTCTCCTGCCTTCTCTGCCCTCTTCTGCTGTACCCGGGTAACCTCGAGACAGACAAACTCGGTGCGTACTGTGAGTTTCGCTACCAGCAGCCAACAGAAAGCATGAATAAAAAGATTGACACTCAGTTCTTAAAAAAGAGGCACATCGAGCTAAAGTTGTCACAAAGTTTGGCTCTTTGGAAAGGCTGGAAAGCGACGGAGTGCCTTCAGCAACTTTAAACCGGTCCCTGTGCCGTGCGAGGAAAAAAAATCGGAACAGAAGGGAGCGAAAGGACAATCGGCGGCGGCAGCCAGAGCCCGGCCGCAGGCTTTGTGCTAACGCCCGGGCACACGGAGAGCGGGGCCGGCTGACAGCCCGCCCGTGTGCCGCCCGCCACGCCGAACGGGCGCCGAGAGCGAGGCGAGAGCGAGGGTCCGGGCTCAGCCCGGGGCTGGAGGAACGGTCCGTGTCCCCCCGGCAGCCCGCGGCCGGGTACAGCCGGAGCGGCCGCGCCCACAACCCACGCTCCGGGCGGACAGGGCGTGGACACCCCGCGAAGTGGGTAAGAGCCTTTCCAGCGCCCGACGCCGGGCTCCGCAGCACCGGCGGCTCCCGGACCCGCAGCCCCGCAGCTCCCCCCGCCGCCCCCGGCCCGGCCCGGCCCGCCGCGCCCACCTGTACTGCCAGCCCTTGGCGCCGCGGCCGCCGCCGCCGCTCTTGCCGCCGCTCTGTCCTGCCGTCGCCGGCGGTGGCTGCTGCGGCTCCGGCTTGCCCTCGCCCTCCGGCCCCTTCATGGCGGCCGTGGGGTCCGCGCACTGCATGGCGCCGCGGCTTCCCGCCCCCTCAGGGGCGCCCCCGGCTCAGGGGGGGCCGCCTGCCGGGGAGGGAGGGAGGGAGGGAGGGAGGGAGCCCGTCCCAGGGCCCGCCGGCCCCGCTCAGGCCGCGCCGGGGCCCGGCCGCGCCCGCCCCATGTGGGCTGCGATAGCGGTGGCTGCCGGCAACCCCGCGCCCCGCTCGGCTCGGCTCGGCTCCCCTCACGGCCGCGGCGGAGCTGGGGAAACCCGCCCTGTCCCTCCCTCACCCCGCGGATCGGCCGCCCCTTCCGGGTCAGCGCCGCTGCCATCTTTAGTGAGGGCAGCAGCGCCCGCGCTAGGCCGCCCTTCCCAACTGCCGCCCTTAAAGCGCCAAGCAAACCCGTAAAGGCATTTTAAACTCGTGGCTACAGACATTCTCCCCACCAAAAAAAGAGAGAAAGGAATAAGAAGAGTGATGGACCCAAGCTGTGTTGTCTCCAGGTTGTTACAAGCAGGGATGTGAAAGCCCATGGCTGAGATCTCGCTGAGCATTGTCACAGAGACCCTTAAACCGGGGCCGAATTCAGCCAAGTTCACTCACCAAGCAAAGATAAAGCAGGTCCCGGCCACAAGAGGAAGTACATTTTTCCTCCAATTGCTACACATGAGCAGCAGCTAAGCAAGGTTTTTTTTTTTTTCTTTCACAGAATGACAGCAGAGCTAACTGAGAGAGGTTGACTTGGTTGTATGTAACCTTTCAGGCCAGGCATGGCTTTTAGATGACCAGAACTTAAACTGAATGCAGCTGCATTATTTCTTAAATTCAGGGGCAGAAGAATCCTCCTCCAGCTTTAATCTATCAGCACATGAAGAAGAAGAGGGCAGGATCAGACATGACTATGGTTAGGGAGGTTGTGGTTCTGCTCCACAACTCATCCAAACTTCCTCCTTCCCTCCCCAGCTCTTTTGTTGTATACCTCTAATATTGGAAACAATTGTTACACAAAAGATGCTAAAAATGCCCTATGTGAGAACCTACATAGAAGCAAAATGTAAGTATTTCAGACAAATAGTTTATTTAACTAGAGCATCCCTTCCTGTAGCAGCGTAGTACCCCGTGAAAGCTGCCCTGGCTTTCCCATCTCCTGCTAGCACGTTTCCACTTTCCCAAAGCGGGAACAAAAGATCTCTCCCTTTGTCCATCAAATGAGGATAACACATTATGAGCATCATGTCTTTAAAGTATAAGATTTAATCTGTCTCTAAATCAGGACATAATGACCCCTCCTTACCAAGCACACACATGTAACCTCAGCTAACAGACTGCAGGCAACGACTGCCTGTTGCACCTTCTCCTATAACATTTCTTACAGAGACATAATATATTACCACTGCACAGACATAAAATCCCCCACTTCTGCCTTTTTAGAAGCATGCTTGTCACTGAGGGATGAAAAAAAAAAGGTTTTCAGCTGCATCTTTCTCCTGTGGAAACACAGTGAACAGATCAGTAGAGTCACATCCATCAAAGAGAATTCTGGCCAAGAACTGCACTCCTCTTACCCTCCAAATATGTTAATTCCTCCGCTGCCCATCACTTGACATTTTAATTGAAAATGTAATGTGGTTGCATGTTATCATAATACATGTGAATATCAGTGCAATGTTCCTGAGACAATGTGAAGCAAAACCAACCTGGGCAGCAATTCCATTTGTGTGTTCTATCTCCTGCCTGCCTGAGGACATCTGGCCTCAACAGAGGCATAGCTCCACCTGTGCTAGACCATTCATAACCGTCAGTAGGATGTTCCTCCACCTAGAACTTCTCCAACACCCAAGACAGACCAGTGATCCTTAGTGCATGTTTCTGCAGCCCCTCAGTATCTGACGCCAGAGCACAGGGCAGCAATTCTCTTGAAAGGTGCTGCACTCGCAGTACCAGAGGCTGTCGTAAGATGGCATTGACAAAACGATTAATAGCGTAGAAAGGCTAACAGATTAACCAAAATGGCCAAAAGCCCACCCTGGCCCTTGCAAGTGCGGCTGAGGGTGAGCGAGCGCTGAGGTCCCACAGCAGTGCCCTGCCTGCAGCCTGCCTCAGCCTTGCCACTTGCTGTGACTTCTAGGTCCTGAGGAAGAAATGAGAAAGAGCTGAAGATCTGAGGAGGAAAGCGTGGATAGGATAACATACACATTTGGCATTTGTCGAATTGAATCCTTGCAGGCTTGATTTTGGCTACAAGCTGAAGTGGATAGTATTTTCTCATAAGTCATCTTAAAACAAATTTGCCAAATTTGCCATAACTTATCATTCTGTTAATTTTAGGAAACTGCCCAGGATCTGATCAAAACCATGTAACACTCTTGCTGATTCTTGCCGAAGCGTATAGTCTGGCTATACATGCTTAGAATCAATTCAGATCAGTATTATTTCTTCAGAGCAGCAAGATCTGTCCATGTTCAAAGAGTAGCTCTAAAATCCAGCATACTTCTCACACCTGTGTGCTTTAAAAAAAATATTTTTTTTGTAAATAGAAATGATGATACAAGTTTTCTACCACTCGCTTGTTGGTCAGACAGGATTTTTTCCTGGACTAGTAAATATCTCTGTGAGATGAAGTTTTACATCGGTTTAAACCAGTGCCCTCCTCTGGTAGCTGGTCCACAGACGATAAGCAATTACCGCTCCTCTCTGCTAAGGGAATTGCATCATCTACAGGCATGCGGAGGAATTACATCAGTCCTGGGGAAGGGAAGACAGAAATGCAGCCTCCCTTTGTCACACAGGAGTGCCAGTTTTCATAACTGTTGCTGAACTGGGGCAGCTGCTGCCTGATGAGAAAATTAGCGTTGCTAATATCGCTTCACATCTGCGTTTGTAATGGTACAGTCAATGGTTCTTGGGGTTAAATTCTTCCCCAGTGCAACTGATAACTTCAGTCTGTGAACAGTCTAGGAAACGTTTAATGTTTTCTGGGCTTTTCTAAATAACGAACATGAACTTCTTATTAAGAATAAAAGATACCTGCCTACTAAAACTCTAGATGCCTTAAGAACAATGAAGGAAGATTGGTTCAAGGAACAGCCTTTCTCCTTCAACATACTGAGCACACAGCTGCATTCTCCTGACTGTAGGGGAAAATGGCCTGTAAAGTCAGGTAAATGTAACACAAATTATTTCACCCACTGGAGTGGTTTAAACTGTAACAATAATTTGACAGAATGTCTTGATTTTGGAGCTTTACAGATACCACTGAGTCACCAGGTTTATGAATTTGCTGCAACTTAACATGTATGAAACACTGCTCTGTTTGACATGCAGGATCTCTGGTGCTTGTTTTTTGATGGTTAATTCACCAGTACTTCTGTGGTCTTAATGAGTCAAAAGCTTTTTCCATTTGGGCTTTTCAGTCACTGCCAGTCATCTCCTAATTTCCTTGCTCTCATCTGTCAATCCCTATGCAACATATTCCGGTGTAGTGAAGGTCCAGCTGAAAGTACCAGATTCACAGACACCAGCAGCTCATGTTGCCTACAAAGTTTCCCTCTCTGCCCCTAGATCATTCACATCCTTCACGCTCACATTTGGCACCATTTCCAGTTATACTCAGCGTGACTTTGCATTGAGTCATGCTCCAGGCTCCAGCATTATGTCACCCTGACATGATCCAGACGTGGAAATGTAAATTGGGGCAGCAGCAAATGCTCGGTCTGGCTCAAAGCCGGGAGTGTAATCCCAGTAGCTTCCCCCCTGTGAGGAAGCCTCCAAGGAAAGGGCCACACCCTGGGAGCTCAGTGAAGAACATGACTAAAGGACCTTACATCTGCCTCCAGAGCAACTTCTTGGGAATTGCTGCCTGTGTATGGCTATTTTCTTTAATTCATCTGTGTGGAGAGACACTTGCCATAACCTGGAGCTAGCATCCTCATCATGCAGCCAAGGGGCTCCAAGCAGAAGCGCTGCCATGCAGTCATCACACAAGAGCAAAGACCAGAGCAGCCCCCTCCCTTTCCACACTGTATATTGTGATCAGCACACTCGTGTTGCTTTTTATCTTTCAGACCTCAATAGCCCACCCACGGTTCTGCCCAACACCCAGCAGCACCACCTGGGAATGGTTAAAGCACTTACACCTGGTCTTGTCAGGGACTTCAAGTCCTTGCACAGACTAAAGGTTGTCCTGGAGAGGCAGCTCACCAGCATCAGCAGGAGATAGCCATGTTATGACCAGAGTTCAAGACATTCCCTTAGCCACAGCAATGATGAGCATTTTTTCTCAATCCCTTTGCCTGCCTCTTGTATAGCTGCCCAGCACACATGGTTTTCATTTGGTGGTCTCTGGAGCAGCAAATGTGACATCCCGGGTCTTCCCTGAGCACCAGCCCTCTTCTCTCCCAAGTCCCACAAGGCTGCCTCCCTGCCCTTTTCCCTCCAACTCGTGAGCGGGCAGAGAGCTCAGGGTGTTGCCTCACCACCCCCTGCGGCAGAGTGCAGGCTGTTCTAGCACAGGGAGCAATGGCTGGAGCCCATCACCCCTGTCTGGTTCATCTGCACCGTGGGAGGCCTCACCTTCTGCCTTGTCTCAACAGACCCTGAATGACTCCACTCTCTGAGCCCAAGAGGATCTTTTCTGCTGTGTTGCTCACTCCAACTGAGTGTGAAACAGGAACTTCCTTCGGATAGTCCCCTTCTCAAACCCTCTGTGTGCAGAATTCAAAAACACTCATTTGCCTGCTTGGGGACTGACTTCAATAAATGTAGCCACATGTGAGTCCAGTACCGAGGAGTCAGCCCTGTAGCACTGTGGGACCACTCAGCAGGCTCTCTGTGTGGGAAAAGTGAGCAGGTACCAAATGAGCTGGGCTGGGTCGCCTCCCAGGCACATATGGACTTGCTGCAGGAGGACAGGAGGCCAAGGAAAGTGTATTCCCTTACCACCAGCCTGGGTCGGGAGTGTGCTCAGCAGACACAAGGGGAGCATGTGCTGTGGTTGTGCTTCCCAGCATTTTCATCCATCTCATGGCCATCTCCAGCCTTTCTCTAAAGACTTTTTCTGCCCTACCCTATGGCACAACATGGCATTGCTGCCTTCTTCTGTTATGCAACTCACCATGGGGACTCCTTTCCTCCATGACTCTCAATTTCCTGAACAGCTTTTTTTTTTTTTAATTTATTTTTTAACTAACCTTAACAACTGTTGAGTGAATTCCATTTTCCAGTCACTAGCCCTTTCTCTTAGAAGCTTTTTTTGTGTCATGCTTTACTCCTACACACTTTTCCTGCATGGTTTCTATGGCAACATGTGTATCTCTCCATCTGCTGTAGATCCATCCCCATTATCATGTTTAGCTGCTTGTCATCTCAGTCAAGTGCCACTTCCATGTGCATCATGATAACAAGATCAGTTTGGAAACCAAGTCAAAGCACTTGGTTATTTTGGCGCACTAATCAATTCTGCGTCCACTTCATAATTTCCAAATTACATTCTTCCTTTTTGTTGCAGCCTGAACTGCCTACAGAGAAGGTGTATTTGGATTCTGGAACGTCTTTGCAGGTCTGTTGCCTGGGGTTTGACATCTATCTTATAGAAAATTAACTCTAAGTTATCAGTGCTGTTTTTCTTCCAGCAAATTTAGTTTTACATTCTGATACAGTCCTGTTGCTTCTTCTGAAAATCTTCTCCATTGGATTACAGAAAGCCCTAAAGAGTACAGCTGGTTTACAATTGCCTCTCAGTCTGTTCTGCTTGAATTCTTTAAATTAATTGGAATTATGTAGATTTCTATAGGGCTAAAATCCAGTTTCATTTTCTTCTTCTCAGAGAACTAATTTAAGTGTGATAAAACAGTTCTTCCTCTATAAACCAATCAGAACCTGCACCAGAGGACCCAACTAAATAAAATAAGTAAAAACTGCACTGTTGATTTATTTTCCAGATCCGCAAGTCAGTAAAAGTGGACTGCAAGAAGTCCATGTGTAAGCTGTAATTTGGACTGTCAGCTCTTAGGGACATAAACTGACATTATTTATTCGTGCCTAACATCCTGGAGGAGCTGCTTTGAGATATTACATGCTACGTCAGTATAAATGGTTATTATTTACTACCTATAATTAAAAGTAATTAAGCATACAACAATTTAGTGTTTATGTATATACATTTAAAACCATGCAAATCTTCCATTTAGAATATAATTCAGGAAAAGCTTATGTGCAAGTATTTCCAGTGGAAAATGAAGAGGCCTGTGATGCACGAGTAATTTTGATGCTAAAGCTGCCCCGCAGGCTGTCAAGTGTACGGTGGGGGTCAGGTGTGGTGCTTGCAGTTTGGGTAAAGTTGAAATGGAAGGTTTTTAATGGTCTGCAGACCTCAGCCAGGGCAAGGTTTCTGTAAACACTCACTCCGGCCAGCGATGCAGATTGCAGAACCTGGAAACCCTTGTTCTAAACTCAGACCTACCCCAACCCTTACTCTACCCATGGCTCTGCAGGTGAGGAAACTAAATGTTTAAGTCCTGCTGACATTAGCCCACAAACTTTGCCAAAAAAAACCACCCTCAATTTTCAGTTCCTCTTTCCCTAAACTCTGAAGCCTGCATTCCTAGAGATGCCAAGGAGCGATGCTGTCTGGTCACCACCCCAGGGAGTGCAAAATTCATGTTCTGCTTTGCTTTCAAGCAGTCACAAGACAGAAGAGGCTCCCTGAATCTTGCTTCTCTCCGAAGAGATCAGACAAAATAAGGCAGAACATTACACATAGCTCCATATGCCCACACAGGATGTGAACTGTGGTGCAGACAGTGCAGGGCATCTTGGGAATATGCAGGAAACCTAGTGAAATAAAGGAGAATGGAGTGATATGCAGAGAAAACTATCCTTCAACATCCAAAATTAAAGGTGCAGCTCAAAATCAAAGCAAATCAGACCTGCACAGGGAAGGAAAACAAGAACAGAAGGGTTTTAGTTGCATGATTAAAAGGGAAACAAAGGAAAGCATCGCCAACAACAGGGCAAATACCTAAGAGCTAAAGGAATATATTGCTTCAGTTTCCATAAAGAAGAAAATACAACCCCAGAGAACAGAGGCAGAACACTTAATGGGCAAAACAGCATAGATAGGGAAATCACCACGTGCAACACAGCCTCAAAACTCAAGAGCTCTTTACCCTTCGCTTGTGAAGACCAAATAATCTGCATCACTCAAATCTATAGGCTTTTTAGAGCAAGCGTCAGCCATGAGTAACAAAAAGCATGGAAGGGAAGCAGAAAATGGGTCAAAGTGTTAGTACTAGGCATGCTGTATGTGACTAACCCAGTATCTTTCTTTGATAAGATATTTGCATTTGCAGACAAAGGAAAACTAATAAATCTTATCAGCCTGGACTTTGGTAAAGCATTTGATTTGGTATTACCTAGATAATTATTAGTTAAACTCAAGAAGATGAGGTTTAACATAAACACTGTAAAATACCAAAGGAATAGTATTGGAGGTGAAAACTGCTGATGGGGCTGGCAGCAAAATTATAGGGCTGGAGGAATCGGTCTTCCTGAATAATTTCGTTAGCTTGACACAAACAGTGACAAGTAGGGTAATGAAATTTGCTAATGACAAAGTTGGGAGACATTTTCAACAGAGAGGAAATCCTACAGGGAGAATTATATGATTGTTATGCCCTAGTAACAGACATGGGATGAAAAGTAACAGCAGAAAATGCAGAGGCATGCATTCAGAGATTGACAAAATTTCCGCTGCAAATTAAAAATCCTTACCCACTGTGAACAACAGAAGAAGAAAAGCCCCATGCCTGATGTAGCTACTCAAAAGGTAAATGCAGTCTTACATGGAGCAAGCCGTGTATTTCCAGGAACAATAACTAAATATATACAAGGCACTGGGTAAAATCCCACTGAGATTTTAGGGTATTATTTAAGTTATTGGTGTTCAACAAGCCTGAATTCATGCTGTAACAGGTATGGAGAGATGCCCTCCAGGTAACGAGAGGAAAAGAGGAGATAACAGAGTATGGTAAAATGAATGGCGAGAAGGGATCCAATTCTGTTCTGTAAATACATTTGGGGTTTAAGATGGGCAGAGGGGGAGAATAAGCACCAGCGGAGAACAATTCACATCTATAGATGATGTATCTAGTAGAGCAGATGGGCATAAGTTGTCTATGAAATGGGGAGAAGGGCTTGCACTGTGAAAGGAGTAATGGTCTCAAACAGATTCTCAGTAGGAAAAGCTGGGGGGGAGCTAACCAGTTTTAAGATGGAGCATGATAAGGCTGTGAGCTGGCAGCAAGAACTGGGCAGAGAGCGTCTTTCCAGGTCCAGTTCTGGATCATCCAGAGAGGGAGGACTGTCCCTATCCCATACTCACCTGCTTTACCCTATGCAGCCAATAGTATAGGTCAGCAACCAGTGGCCAAGGAAGCAAAGCACGCAGTGGCTGTATCTATACTATGGAGCAGAGCATACTGCCCTTTACCTTGCCCTCAGGTCCTTCTCTACAGAGCACCTGGCCCCACCTTTACTTCCTACACATCTTCTGCCTGGTACCTGCCAAGGTTGGCATTTCTCAGTCATATTTTTTGAGGTGTTCAAGTACTGCATTGCCACCACAGAAAGATCCACACCTGGCTTAGAACAAAATACCCACCAGCTGCCCTGGCTTTGCAGCACTGACAGTGAGTTTTTTCTGTTTGCAGTAGCTGCTAGGCTGAGGAAAACCACCCGTGTCATCTCTGGCTGCTGAGGAGTCCATGACCAATTAGGTGCAGAAGGTCAGGTGAGTTTGGGTGGGGATGGCCTTGGGAGGGTTGTTTTTATCCTCCTTATTAAACAGACTGAGATTTTGTCTGTTATGTAGTAATGACTCACACTTCAGAGGTAGTGCTCCCGGGTTTATGTGAAAAACAAACACTGTGCCTTTGTGGGAAGGATAGATCCTTCTACTTGCTTGATAAAACAACAGTCGCCAGCAGCCACTGGTGTGTGCTATGTGGCTGCAGGCCTCTGCAATCTACCAAAAGGCCCATTTCTTAGGGCCGTTCTGCGTCCCCACACACCACCACTGAGAGCCTTGATAGCTGAGCCTGCCTGTGGACCACCTGGAATATTTCTTTGTGCATGAATGCTCCCTCATCCATCTCCATGGAACAGTGACTACACTAATCCAGAGCATGGTTCAGCAGCAGCACAAGTTATCTCCTTCCATGGCCAATTAGTGTCTGAGATGTATGAGCTAATGCGTGCACTCACAGTCCCAGGCTGCACCCTCTGCTCTTCACAGTGCTGCCATCTCCATCTGCCTGCTTGTCCCCTGCCAATCTCACCCCTGCCAGCTTCTGTGCACTGACCAAATGGTCAGTGCAACCTGACTGTAGAGGGCACATAAATCCATCACTCCAGACACCACCAAAATGATACAGTTCCCCTTTGTAATTAAAAGCTTCCATGTTAATTTAGATGAAACCATTACAATTTGCAGTATTTATGTACTTATATAGACTAGGGACATCTTCTGTTGCATGCAGTAGTTGCAGAAGTCAGTGCTTCCGTGTGTCCTCTCCTTGGGGCCTGGGGACTCACCAGGTCAGAAGAACTTGCAACAATCAGAGAAGCCTTGGGGGCTGAAAGGGCAGGAAGAGTGACAGCTCTCTTCTCCCTTTACCTTATTCCCTGCCCTGTGAAAATTTACTGTGAAGGTGAGGAGGAACCAAGAGGCACAGAGGAGCTATACAGCCACAGAAAGAGCACATCATGGTGTACAAGTAGGAGACAGGAGGAAATGCACCTGGAACCAGAGAAAAGCTCTGGTGTCTTGGCTGTGCTCAAAACTGTACATATGGGGAACGTCTCTTCTCACAGAGCTCCCTATCGGGTTTCGCAGGTGCCCACAGTCCCAGCCACATCTTCCTTTTCAGCAACCTGTCCCCATCATTTTCTCACAATATTATTTTGCAAGCTTTTGCCCTAGTTTGTTTGCTATGTCCCCGAACTGTATCATCGCCATAAGGATGCACCAAATAGCTGAGCTGATGAAGCTGACAGCAGGAGAGCTGAGCATATGTGTACCTCCAGAAACACCCACGGGCTTCTGAAATGCTGGCAGCCAGCCTCCCTCTATGAATCACACGGTCAGGCGTCCTTGTCACACAGAGCCAGAAACTCGGAGAGTCGAGGTCCCATGCGAGGGCAGCAGATGTGGGTCACTGCTGAGCCTGCAGGCCCCTGGTGGGGCATGGCGAGGGGAAGGAGGAGAGCCAAGGCAGGGAAGGCAGCAAATGCAGTTCTTTGGCTCAAAAATGAGAGAGAGAAGGCTGCTTTGGTGAGGAGACTGGGTGTAGTGGAGGGCTGAGAGGTAAAATGCGGTAATTTATAGGGCGTTATGCATAACTAGACCATGTAGGGGAAAAAGGATGACACTCTATTTCATTCCTCCTTACAGATAGCTTTTATTTGATGTCCCATATTAAGAAGTGTGATACAGTTCAGAGCCAGCTGAATTTGCCTCTGCAAATGCACTCATAACCTTTCGCATCTATCAGAAAAATCTAAGCCATTACGTGTCTGTCTGGCAGGTCAGGTGGGACCTGGAGATGTTTCCAGCAGCCCCTCAGGGCCCAGCCTGTTGTATCCCTTCCTTACCCACCTTACCCACCCCGCAGAAACCCCGGGGGCCACCGACGGACAGGAAGGTCGCACTCGGCGAGCAGTGCCGGGCTCCCCGCTCTCCCCGCGCAGGTCCTCATCCCGTGAATTCCGGAGGAGGCACCGTTTTCCCCATTCCCCCTCGAAGGCACTGAACGCCTCTCGGGCTCAGCCCCTCGGGGCAAGGACCGACCCAAGCAGAGAAGCCGCCGGGGCCGCAGGCGGAGCCGGGCGAAGCCGGTACTGCCCCCGGGGCCGCCGCCCGCTCACGCCCGTCCCTTCCGCAGGCGCCGGAGGCCGGGCCGAGGGGGGCGGTGCTGGCAGGCGGGCCGGGCCGGGCCGAGCCGAGCCGAGCCGCGCCGCCGGCAGCCCGCAGCATGTCGCCGCTCCGCGTCTGCATCGTGGGCTCGGGGAACTGGTGAGTACCGCAGCGCGGGGGGGCACCCGCCGTCCCCCCGCCGCTCCCCTGCCCTCCTCCCTTTTTTCCCATTTCTTTCCTTTTTTTCCTCCCCTCTTTTCCCGTTCCTTCCCCGTTTCTCCCCCCCTCCCCTCTCCCCGCAGCGGGCGGCACACCGGGACCCCCGGGCCGGGTCCCCCCTGCCGCTGCCGGGGGCTTGGCAACAGGTCCGGGCGGGAGCCGGGGGGATGCCGGGCAGACGGCAGAGGGTCTCCATGGTCCTGAAACCGCGGCCCCGGTCCCGCTCGCGTCCTGCCTCAGCACTGTGGACTCCTTGGGCAGGGACCGTCATCACAGAATCATGGAATCACAGAATGGTTTGGGTTGGAAGGGACCTTAAAGATCATCCAGTTCCAACCCACCTCCCATGGGCAGGGACACCTCCCACTAGACCAGGCTGCTCAGAGCCCCAGCCAGCCTGGCCTTGAACACTTCCAGGGAGATGCACCAGTCAGTGAGAACGGGAAAGATGTGAGGCTTCTGCATCACTGAGGTGTACGAGCCATTTAAAGTCTGGCAAGAGAACAGTGAGATTCCAGAGAGGACCAGAGCTCTGCACCCGTAGTTGTGTGTGCTTGTGATGCACTCTGAGGCCTGTGAGCATTTGCTAGTCAGGAGAGCAGTGGGGCCATTTCTATTCCTTTGAAGGAACAGGGGCACAGGCTTAATTTCAAGCCATGACTTACTGACCCCTTTCACTTCCAGCCTCCTCAGCATCTCGATGCAAACACAGTCTTGCACAAGCACTGTGTTCAGGTCCCCCATTTACCCTTATCCCCATTCATAAGAATGTTTTCTACTGCTCAGTCCTTTCTGGGTGGACCAAAGCATGGCTCTCCAGAGCTCCTGGGGTCTGGCAGACCCCACTGAAGTCAGTAAACCCTATGTCACTGGACTTCACATCTTACTTTTCTTACAATTTATGTAATCTGAGCACAAACAAACAGATCAACATGTACATGCATGCATTCAGGATTAGCAAACCCACCCTTCAGGTAGTTCTGTGGATTGCTTTTGTACAGGGAGGGCAGGCTCCTTGAGATTTTTAAAATATCTGACAGCTATGTGGAAGCAAATGCCAAAAAAAAAAAAAACAATAAGAGGGGGAGGGGTTGCCCAAGAGCTGCTCAGAACACCCTGTAAAGTACATCTCTTTGCCTCCCTGCCTCGCCAAACCAGTCCCTGCTTCCTTGGCCCCCCCCCCCCCCCCCGCCCCATGCATGCCCTTTCCGGATCACAGGCTCTTTGTGCGTGACATCTCCCCGATACAGCCCTTCACATTAGCTTAGCACAGCTAAGCTTTCTCTGGGAACTCATGATCATGCACCTGGCTTTCTCTGGCCCTGCCCCACACATCATTTCTGCACCCGCCTTTCCCCGCCTGCCACTTTCACCGTGCCATTCCAGCACCTGCATCCCTCCCCTACTGCCCTCTTCTCCCTCACCTTAATCACAGGCATCCAAGCCTGCGCAGGCACCTCCTTGTCCCTTCCAAGTACCTCAGCAGCCATGGCTGTGTGTCTAGGAGTCAGCTCTTACCTTGGGTCAGCCCACAGTGACAGTCTTCATCCTTCTCTTGCTGTATCCTCAAGCAAGTACCTCCTGCCTTTCCCAGGCTGTCCCCTTGCCGCAAGACATTCTCCAAAACCACTTAGTTATCTTCCTTCAGATCTGTACTTGAAAAAAAGTTACCTTTTTTTCACATGTAAGCTTGGAAAGAGTTATGCCACAGAGATACAGAGACCTCAGCTCATCCAAAACTATCTTCTTACTCATACTGACTGTCTGCCTGGGCTCATCTCTTGCTTCCTACCATATTCCATAGACTGCAGAATCTCTGAGGAGGAGAGAAACATTGTGCTCTGATGTCTAAATCACATCTATTCATAGCCTCTGTGGCAGAACAGGTTGTCTTAGCACAACACAGAAATACAATGTTTATCATTGTGAAACGGTTTTTTTCAAGTTCCTCCTGAATATTTGGGTGACAGTTCAGATGAGTGCTCTGGAGTCTCCCCTGCCGCTCAGACACACAGCGGACACGTGACACAGCGTGTTGCTATAGTGCCTGTCAGCTGCAGGAGTTCTGCAGGTCACAGGAACTTACTAAGTCAACACTTCCAGGAGACACACAAGTGATGTGGTTAAGTGAAGCAAGCGCTGCACTGCGTTTTGCAGTTGCCAGCCAGGTGCGGGAGCATTTGTATTTATGTTCATCATGGTTCAGTTATCTGCTTTTTAAAACAGAGGTTTAATTCACACCCTTCGGAATCCGAAAGCTCTCCCCATCTTCTTAGACTCATTTGGACTGCAGAGTCCTCAGCGAAGACCCATCTGGAACTAGGTTCTTGTTTTCAACATGGACAGATAGCCAGGCTTTTTACAGAGGTGCATGGAAGGAAAACAAGAGCTAGTGGTCATAAATTGAACCAGAGAAGGCTCTGACTCAGTATAAAAAGAGAGGAGAAAAAGAGACCCTATGAGAATATTAAAGTATTGGGGCAGCTTACCCAGAGAGGAGGTGGTCATTGGAGGGTTTTCAAGACTTGACTGAACAAAGGCCAGAGCAACCTACCTGAAATCAGTGCTGTTCCCACTTTGGAGAGCTCTCATGATCCCTTCCAACCTGAGCAATATTGTAACTTAAAGAATTTGGGGTGGTTGGCTAAAAAAGAGACTGGAGAAAGACATGATCACCTTCAAACATTTAAAGGAGAAAAGCAATATTCCACCCTTCTAGACTAGAAATGGGCTTAAACTGCAGTAAGAAAGATTAAATGTAAACACTATTAGGAGTAGCATGAGTGTATGTGACTGCCCATTGTGCAGGGAAGGGACTAACTGCTTCGTGGGGTATGTTAAGCTCTATTTTTCACCAGATATGATGTACACCACAAACACTTTCATCTTCACGTATGTAAATAATGGATTTTATTTGAGTTATTCTACATCAAAGCTTTCTCATTATCCTGCCAGGAAATCTTTAGATAAAAGCCTTTCTTTTCTTAGCAATATGGAAAATTCTTCCAAAATGAATTAACATAATTGGGGGAAAAAAACTTGATTGGCAGTTTTCACTTACTTTTTAAAATTATCTAAGTGGAAGTTCTCTGCCTTCTGTGAATCTTCACTAAATTGAGTTTTGGAGAAAATAAAACCATGGCAAAGTTTTCATATGTGAACGTCCTTGGTTCTGTTTGCATAAGCAGCCCTCTTCTGCCAAGCCTGTGTAGTCTACAGAACACTGCCTTCCCAGACAAAGCAATTCTTCTTCCCAAGGCTGATCAGTGGTGACTGAATTTTAAATAGACTAAGTAAACAGAGCATCAGGTTTTGAACTGTTTGATGATTTTATGGCAAGGTATTTTCCCTGATGACTACTCAATGCCTTTTAAACATTAAACCTTTTCTCCCCCAAATCCTCATTCATCTAAAGAGAAAGCAAATAAAAATACTGCCATTTCTAGATCTACCTTTATGGGATACCTTTACTGGAATCTTGTCAATAGGAGAATGCTTGGGTGGCAACATCCAAGCATGGTGCTAATGACAGCTCTGCTAGATTGGAGTTACTTACTGAGAGTTGCAAGTCTCATTTGGGATTTCAGAGGTTAGAGCTGGAGTCTGCATCTTTCAACAGAAAATCCTATCAACTTGGTATATAGCTAGAAAAGTTATTTTTATGGATAAGATTGACATCTAAATTCATTGTCCAGGTTGGAGACTCCAGCACAACCTGGACAATTAATTTAGATCTCAAGATTTTGAAAAAAAAAAAAGAAAGCCTGGTCTTATTAATACACATTTCTTGTCAGAGCTACAACTCATTTTCAGCTCAAGTCTTGATTGGGTGCTCTGTTGATAGCAATGCAAAAGAGACAGAATATAAATAGCTTTATAAATAATATGAATGTAGGATACAACTGCATGCCTTTTTGTCCAAAAAGCAGAACTCTTATAGTAAAGGTTCACCTCTAAAACATTTCCCTAAGTATTTTAAAGGACCAAAAGCAATCATCCCTTGAAAGAAAAAAAAAAACCCAAACCAACCAGCCAAACAAGCAACAAAAAAACCCAAACAAACAAATAAACAAACAAAAGAAACCCACAGGAAAAAAAACCAATAAATCTTTTCAGCAGCTCAGGATACAGCACAGAAAACTAAAATCAGTAGGATTTCTTTATCATTAAAGATTAAGGCCTTATTCTTTTATTAGTTATTGAGCAATTCAGTCTTGTGCAAACCTTTTACATCAAAAATCTGACTGACCCAAGGAGAGCCAGTTACGGTGTGGTTTTCCTTTGAGTCATTAACAGCACAGACCTACCTGGACTTCGTCTTGGATATACTCAAAACCTTTATCAGTTCCAGAAAACATAGCACAGCTAAATCCTGTTTGTGCTCCTCTTTGCAGGTGTGTCACAAGTAGGTCAGAGGACAAGAGCGTTGCAATTGGAGCTGCTCTTTCAGTTGTGCTAGTAAAATGGCCTGTGCTTGGAAGATTAAAGCAGCATTAAAACAGAAAGAGGGAACAGAGGAGTAAAAATAACCACCTTATCATTTAAAGAACATTAAGAAATACTTCCGCTATTTTCTGCGGGTTTTTTTAACTCTCTCTTACCAAGAAAATAACTGAATGTTTTGCAGCACTGCAGTGGTGATGGGGAAATAAAATTATTGTCAGAATTGAGTTTAAAAAATTGTTCAGCATAACTGGAGAAGAGCAAATTGGACTGTTAAAATATCCTCAGGCTGCAACTATTACAGATCCTATTATAGTGATAATTAGAACAATAATTAAAGACGAACTACGAGGTTGAAGGGTTTTGTGTTTAAGAGAAGAACAACTTCTCAGGATTTAGCTCTTATATAAAGTCCTTATTGCAACTGTTTGGTTATTGGTAGGAAAGTGGGATGCATCTATTTTAGATGAGATGCACAAAGACTGTCACAGTGGGATCATTCAGCACTGCTTTACCACCTGGACTATTTTGTGTTTGTTGTTCTTCTGAAAAAAAATTATTATCTGAGGAGCAAGAGAGATTTTAATCCCAAATACTGTATTTTTTAATGCTGTTGATGGTGCATCAGACTCCCACTCTGTAATCTTTGATGACTCCAGATCCCCTATTACACTTAGTTTTTCTCTGATTCTACTTTCTGTGGTTTTAAACTGACAGGGTTTTGATGGAGGGTAGTGGATAAAGCTTTCTGGTACATGTAGCAAGCATCTGAAAAGCTTTATAGCACAGGCCTTTTATAAGTTATTACGTTTAAAGTAATTGTGTTTCCAGTTCACAACAAAACTATTTGTTTCCCATTAGTTATTTTGATTTCTTTCTCTTCAAAGGGGATCAGCCATAGCAAGAATCATTGGCAAAAATGTTCACAAGTCCAACAGATTTGATCCTACCGTCAAGATGTGGGTATTTGAGGAGATCATCAATGGAAGAAAACTCTCAGAAATAATCAACCAGGAAAATGAAAATGTTAAATATCTGCCTGGATACAAGATACCCAAAAATGTGGTAAGTTGGGGGAAAAAAAAAAAACAAAAAAACTGACATTTTTATTTTGTATAAAGGAGGCAACATCTGACAAAATTAAAAGTAGGAAGTAAATAACTGCTCATTCTGGTTTGCCACCTCACTCACTCCAATACTGACATATAACTTACTTCTGTGACTTCTGCTTGTCTCCTGTGTCACACACAACTTCAAACACCCAGCTGTCTGGTAATGCACCATCCTCCTCTCTGGCAGAAATCAGCATATCTCTAGAAATGTCAGGCAGAGATCTTGTCTACACAGAAGGGAGCTATTTCAAACCTACAGCATCTTCTGGGGAAAAGGAAAAAAAAAAAAAGGAAAGCTACTGGTCTCCCTTCTTCTTAAAAAGAAATCAACAGCACAGCTCACAGCCGTGGCTTTCAGGGAGATGAAGAGTGAGCTATTGGCTCATGGGCAATTTCAGGATAGCAACACACTGCTATAATTAATAATGCTGTAAATGCCACCAAAAATATAAGGTACTAAATTTTCATGAATATTTAAAATACCAAGTTATGCATCTCCAATTAATCAGCTTAAGATAACTAACTGAAGCAAGCAAGGTGAGGGGTTCTGGCCGTTCACGGTTTTTCAGAATGATACTGTTTTGTGAATTAAAGAAAGCAGCACCACGTTTCTAGACCAGTTGCATTTGTAAAAGGAAGTTAAGACACTGCACATGGTGGGTCTCTCTCTGTGCTTGGAGAGTGGTTATATTTAATACTCCATTTAGTGCTGCGATTGCATATTTGCACTCCTGTGGTTTGAGCTTGGCACACGCTTTTCCCGGGTTACAATTGATCTGTCACTTATTTTTACAACCTTCAAGCAGATCAACAAGCTTGTCATCATCAGTTGAGATCAGCTTCATCTGCCTGCAAAGTCTGAGGCTTTACCAGCAGAAAGCAGCTGGTTGCAGTAAAGCCTGGAGGGACCCTCACACCTTCATCTCTGACTGAGAAAAAAAAAAAACAACTCATTTTTTCCTTGCATTGCTCTGCAACATTTTGGAGAGAGAGGCCCAGTGCCTCTACAGCGCTGCCAGCCTCTGCCCCACTCCCACTTTGCTGTTTTCCCAGAGGAGCAATCTTGCTGGCAGCAGCTCTGGTTCTCCTGCTGGGAACCCCACTTGCTCTAAGGCGATGTGCTCCAAGGCTGCATCCAAGAGCGGTGTGTGCTCTGGTTGTGAACTGCTTGCGACAGCAGGCTCAGTCACCTGCCATTGCCTCTGTAGCCTGGCTTGAATAGTTGCACTGAGTTATACTAGCATTTGGAGGAAGATATGGCTTGCTAGTTATTAAGCATGTTGAGTAAATTTTTCTAACTGTTGGTCAGGTTATTTAAAACAAACAACTCATCCCACCCCAAATATGGTAATAATCTGCCTTTTGATACGCTTTATTCCTGAGTAGCTCTTAGCTGATAACCTATGGAAACTGAAAACTGCCAGAAGAGGCTCTGGCTCACCATCCTGCTTGTTCCTGGAGTCCCTGGTGCTACCACTCATTCCAGCAGAACCATATGGGGTTGCTCAGTATCTTCAGGAACCACCTGAAGAAGCTGAACTAGCAAAGGCACTTCCCAGGACGGTGCAAGTTTAGAAAGGATATCATATCATCTTCCCCAGATTATCCACACAGGGCTGGGATGGGAAGCAAGTTAAAAGCAAAATTATAAAACACACAAACCTAAAATTGTTAAGGTGCTTTGGACATTTCAGGAGAGCACTTCAGTTGCTCACATGAAGAGCTAGCAGCTACACCACACTGCCAGTTAAAATTAAGGACATCTGTCACGTGCCTTCAATGGCTTTGGCACACTGGTATATGGCAAGGTGTGAGGATTCCTACCTGGGGCTCATTTTGGCTGTCACTCTTGTCCCAGGTGGCTGTTCCAGACGTTGCCGAAGCAGCAAACGGTGCAGACATTTTAGTATTTGTTCTGCCACATCAATTTGTTGGAAGAATCTGTGAGCAGATCGCAGGCCAGATAAAACCTGGGACATTTGGGATTTCACTGATCAAGGTAAGCTGTCATCTCCACAAGACTCAGTGTGTACAGAATAAATAAATAGTGTCGGCCTAAGGGTAGGAGCTCCACTCCACAGCTGCATGCACTGCACAAACACAAGCATTTATTTGTGCAAGAATTAAAACTTACCCAGCTTCTGCCAGCCCATCTGTTGCTCACATAACTGCAGAGAGGAAAGGGTGGGCTAAGAGTAACCATCTACAGCAGCCATCTTTAGCTTGGATCAGTTCTCATTTGGCCTAGCACAAAGGTGAAAATGGGCAGGGAGAGAGGGCTACATAAGCTGGTGCTGCTGCTGGAAAATATACTTGTCAGACTACAGCCTCAATTAACTCTTTACTGGAAAGAGTGATGGGTCAAAGTGCCTCTTCAAAGAACATGCTAAAGCTGTTCTTGGCACCATTAAAACTGCACATCACTCCAATCTTCAAAAGGGGTAAGAAACAGGACCCAGGCAACTATAGACCTGTCAGCCTCGCCTCCATCCCCAGAAAGGTAATGGAGCAACTTATCCTTGGCTCTATCCTTAGGCATATCAAGGACAAGGGGGTCATCAGGAGCAGTCAACATGGTTTTACCAAGGGGAGGTCATGTTTGACCAACCTGATAGCCTTTTATGAGGACATAACCAGGTAGAGAGATGATGGTAGAGCAGTGGATGTGGTTTATCTTGATTTCAGTAAGGCATTTGACACAATCCCCCACAGCATCCTTCTGGCTAAACTGAGGCAGTGTGGTCTGGATGATCAGGTAGTGAGGTGGATTGGGAACTCATTGAAGGACAGAAGCCAGAGAGCTGTGGTCAGTGGGATGGAGTCCAGCTGGAGGCCTGTATCTATTGGGGTCCCACAGGGGTCAGTGCTGGGACCAGTTCTGTTCAACATATTCATCAGTGACCTGGATGAGGGAACAGAGTGCACTGTCAGCAAGTTTGCTGATGACACCAAGCTGGGTGGAGAGTCCAACACCCCAGCAGGCTGTGCTGCCATTCAGCGAGACCTGGACAGGCTGGGGCTTGGGCAGGAAGAAATTTAATGAGATTCAACAAGGGCAAGTGTAGAATCTTGCACCTGGGAAAGAACAAAGTATAGGCTGGGGACTGACCTGTTGGAAGGCAGTGAAGGGGAAAAGGATCTGGGAGTCCTAGCTGATGGGAGGCTGACCATGAGCCAGCAATGTGCTCTTGTGCCATCCTGGGGTGTATTAGAAGGGTTGTGGCTAGTAGGTCGAGAGAAGTTCTCCTGCCCCTCTACTCTGCCCCGGTAAGGCCACATCTGGAGTACTGTGTCCAGTTCTGGGCCCCCAGTTCAAGAGGGACATAGAATTGCTTGAGAGAGTCCAGCACAGAGCCACAAAGATGATTAAAGGAGTGCAGCATCTCTCTTATGAGGAAAGACTGAGGGAGCTGGGGCTCTTGAGCTTGGAGAAAAGGAGACTGAGGGGTGACCTCATCAATGTTTATAAATATATAAAGGGTGAGTGTCAGGAGGATGGGGCCAGGCCCTTCTTGGTGATGCTTGATGATAGGACAAGGGGCAGTGGGTGGAAGCTGAGGCATAGGAAGTTTCATGCAAACATGAGGAGGAATTTTTTCACAGTGAGGGTGGCAGAGCAGGGGAACAGGCTGCCCAGGGGAGCTGTGGAGTCTCCCTCTCTGGAGACATTCAAAACCTACCTGGACACGTTCCTGTGTGATCTGCTCTAGGTGATCCTGCTCTGACAGGGATGTTGGACTAGATGATCTTTCAAGGTCCCTTCCAGTCCCCGACATTCTGTGATAACATTCAAGAATCTCTTTTTTAAAAGTTAGAGGTACCAGATCATCATAATCTTAAAAGGAATTAATATTTTAAGAGGATCTCAAACTGAAATCCAAAAGGAAAGCATAGGAATATAGTTTACCAGTGTTTCTTTTGATTGTGTTACAGGAAATATCCAATTTAAAATTGTAATGAAGGAAACATAATTCAGGCTTTCAGACTGTGATACCAGCTCTCCCACCACTTCTTTTTTTCCCCCCCTATAGAAATTATCTCACAAGCAGCAGTACGGAGAGGAGAGGAGAGGAGAGGAGAGGAGAGGAGAGGAGAGGAGAGGAGAGGAGAGGAGAGGAGAGGAGAGGAAGGAAATTCCTGCAAATTTACGTCTTTGTTTAGCTTAAAGAAACCCCAACGCAGTTCGGTATACTCCTTAATGCCAGTGAAGCACTCAGATTAATCGTTTGGTCTTGCAAAAAAGCCACCAACGCTTGCAGGCTTAATTTAAAAGCATGGTTCTGTACTAGAGGAATTCAAAACAAAGTTAAAAATAGACCATCAAAGAAAGCCTCAATACAGCAGCACTGGATGGAGGCCTCTTGCAGGATTACACAGACTGTAGCTACCATCTCCCTGAACTTGCCTTGAATTTGCAGTTACCAAAGTACAAACCCAGAGCATCTGTGTTCATGGCTAATACTAGTGAACATAAGACCCAAATCCTTCCAACTGAAACCAGAGAGCTGCACACAACGGGACATTGTCTGCTTTACCAGTGCTCTACTGCTGTCCTTTTCCTGTTGTAACAATTTGGCTTTGACTATCATCTTTTATTCAGGGCATCGATGAGGGCCCTGATGGCCTGAAGCTCATATCCGACCTCATCCGAGAGAAACTGAACATAGAAATCAGTGTCCTTATGGGGGCCAACATAGCCAAAGAAGTGGCTGATGAGAAGTTCTGTGAAACCACCATTGGTAACTATTGCAGAGAGCAAATTAGAGCCAGTAGCTGTGGTTTAACTTCACCTGTGGCTGGGCAACAGGGTAACCTCTGCAAGTAGCAGGGGATGCAACGCCCGGGGGGTGTGGGGGGAGCAGTGCCTGGTGAGCTTGTTCAGGGAGACAGCGTTAGTTCCAAGAAGGTAGGTGCTGTTGGGATCCAAACTGACAGCACATTTCAGTGCTGAGGGCTAATTTAATCCATGAAAAAGTTACAGCTTAATCCTGTTTCTGTAAGAGTTGGCAAGAGCCATCTTCTGCGTCTGTACAGTGCAACACTGAGTACATCAGCAGTTGATACACTATACAGACTAGATACAGATGTGTCATCAGAAGCTCATGTGTACTCATGCTCCCCAAGGTGTATTTCTCCATCACTAATTTCCTTTTGTTGGCAGGGAAAAAAAAAAACCAAACCAAAAAGAGCCAATACAACCAAACAAAAACCCCTCCAGTAACATTCTGCTCTTCCCTCCCATTCAGACTTCTTGCCAAGACATAGCCTCAGATCCTTCCAGAACTGGGTCTGACTTGATCTGTAAAGTTCATCTGGTAGTTTTCACAATGTATTGATTTTTAAGGGCAGTCAAAATTAAAGTTACATCCTTCCATAGCTAGGGAAGCCAAAAAAAACCAACCAAACCAACCAATTGTTGTTACAATATTGTTCTTTTGCCTTGGAAATGTTACAGTAATAATGAAAACTGCAACAGCTGGGCACTTGATGCTGTCAGAGCAACTAGGCACAATAGGACTAGACACAATTAGGAAATTTGATCAATAATCATTTTCTTGGTGAGAATTTAACTTCTGCTGTCCCAGTTTGAAGCCACGCTGCGATGATGACTATGCAAAGAGCTTTGGCCCTTGCTTTTGTCCTCACAGAAAGCCACAGAAAAGAGACAAGGTATCCCCCCAACTTCAATTATTGTTAAGAATAAGAAGCAAACACAAAAAAGTTTCTTGTGAGGAGGGACAGAAACTCCAGTCACTGGAGTGTGGTGCCTGAGGCTAGTAAAGCTCACTGTTGAGTTCTCCCTGAAGGAAAACAAGCTGCCTAATATAAAAATTGAGTGAAACTCCATTCAGAAGTGTTTGCTCAGCTGGCCAGGGGCTCTCTGGTAAAGGCAAACCTCAGACCCTCAAATGCTGCAGGCTCTCTGCTCTTCATCTCAATACCTAGGGCGAGCACTGTAATTACATGATACACGACCTCTGTAGAATCGGTAACAAAAATGTTCCAGCAGTGCCAAATGTTCATCTTGATCACCTGGCAATCTCCCAGTAATTGGGAGTTAATTGGGCATTAACTATTTACACCTCATAATAATACTTAGCAATTAAGCTGGTTTAGATTTTCAAAGCACAAATTATGCTACTGTGCTGTATAAATCAACTTATAAATATTATCTTTTGCAGGGTTTGTGGTCATGCAAACTTTCTCAGGCAGAAAGCTGCGTTAGGGGTTATCTACCTTTAAGCTCTTTGAAGTGTTGTTAAACACTTGGTCAATGCCCTGGGATTTGCATACATTTAACACTAGCTTCCAGCAGCAGAAACTCCTGTCACACGAATCTCTTGTTTAGCAACATCCAGTTATTGAGACCATGAAACCTAAAGTGGTCCCTGGGACCTTATTTCAGGTTTCTGTTCATTGTGTGTAATTTCAAACAGTGTAAAAACACTCTCACTTTCATCCTTCCTTCCCATACAGGGTGCAAAAACGAAACACAAGGGGAAATCTTTAAAGAATTAATGCAGACACCAAATTTCAGGATTACTGTGGTACTCGACTGTGATACAGTGGAGATTTGTGGAGCCTTAAAAGTGAGTGATTTCAAACCAAAATGTTTTTGTTAGGGCCAAATTCTCCCCTCACCTGAGTCTTCTCTAAGCTGCAGGGTCTAACATGAGTCCTGTCACCATGTGATTGAGTGAGCACAGACAAGATGTGTAGTTCACATGCCAGTTTTCCAACCTGTAAAAAGGAGAAAATGTACATAAAAAATACAACTGCTGGCAAAGCATTTCAAAATATAATTGTATTTTTATCTTTATTTTACCAGAGGCACCTTTGCATCTGAGGACAGAATTTAATCCACTGTATTTTCTTGTCTGCATGTTGTAAGCAGATGGAACAAAGACTCTTACTACATATAGTAGCTCCTACTATTAACTTATTTCTGTGGCTCAAGTAACAACTTGCTAGAAACTTTGCATCAGCAGCAACGCTCTGGGTTGGCAACACGTCTGTGTGACATTCAGAGATGCCCACGTCAAGATCCCAGGCTGAACTGGAATTGATACCAAAACCACCAAGTTTCCAGTGAGGGGACATACTTGAGTGAGATTTGGATTTTGCTTTTAAATGTGCTGAAAGTGCATCCAGGCTGTGATCCTTTGTACTTTTTTTGTACATTCAAGCATTTGTACTTCAATTATTCACCTTTTCTTGGAGAAGGGAGAATTACTGGCTAGGAAAAAATTGTTCCTGTTTAACATTAAATACAAAAGTTTCTTTACATATAAAACCAAATACCCCCAGATTTTGCTTTTAGCCACAGACTGGGAACTGGGGCCATGCACAGAAGTGAGAGTCTTTGTTTCTGCTTTGTGGGGAATCTTTGCTCTTCTTGAAATCATTGTTTTGGCATTACCTTTGCCAAAGGAAAAGAATAAAATAAATCTACACTAGATCATGGTCATGTCTAGAGAAAACAGTACAACAGCAGTGCTAAGTGATGTATTACTCATATACAGTGGACTACGCTTAGGGACTTATTTAGGAGCTGGGAATTGGGAGGTGGGAAGGGAGGTGTGCAGGAAAATGGTGAGGAGTTGTGGGGATGTTTAGGATCCCAAGAGATTTGTTTAGACCTGTACAAAAGGGCAATTCCACTGACCATTTTTGCAGGCAAAATCAAAATTTGATCTACTGCAGCATCTGCACATGGAACCCAAGTCTGTTTAAATTAGAGACCCAGAGAGAAAACCTGGGAAGGTATGGCTCCATGTGGATTATTTCAAGCAGTTAAAACAGAGAGGTCAGTGAGTCCCAACTTGGAACTAGCAGAAAAACACAACATCAATTGCATACATGCTAGGTGATTGCAGTGCTACTGTACTAAGCAAGCTGCTTTGATTTATACCTATGGGAATAGCAGTGGGTGCTTCAAAAAAAATCTTCTACAAGTCCAGCTACTTTTGTTCAACAGTAACTATCTGTCCACCTTCTTCACAAGATAAAGCCATTAGAAACTGAACCTCATTCTGCTGAAGACAGGTTTGTGGGATTTTTCTAAAGCTCACTGCACACTGATGAACCACGCTTCTTGCCTGAGTGTTCCCTTTCTTCCTCTGTGTTTCATTAGAACATCGTAGCAGTGGGAGCGGGGTTCTGCGATGGACTGGATTTCGGTGACAATACAAAGGCAGCAGTTATACGTTTGGGGCTGATGGAGATGGTAGCCTTTGCCAAGATGTTCTGCAAGGGGCCTGTATCAATAGCCACTTTTCTGGAAAGCTGTGGTGTGGCTGACCTAATCACTACCTGCTATGGGGGACGCAACAGGAGAGTAGCAGAAGCCTTCGCTCGCACAGGAAAAGTAAGGAGGAGTTTTTAATGTTTACACTAACATGTGAAGAAATCTTTCTGTGTTTTACAAAGGCATCATTAGGTGTTTACCTTCTTGGTAACTGCTGGACTTGCAGCAGTATCCCCTCTGATCCAAGTAATCAGTCTCCTCTCTTCTAGTCCATTGAGGAACTGGAAAATGAGATGCTGAATGGACAAAAGCTGCAAGGTCCTCAGACCTCAGCCGAAGTCTACAAGATTCTGAAACAGAAATATATGCTTGATAAGTAAGTGCTTTTATTTTTTTTTTAAATGAATCAACAACAAGTGATGAGCAATTTGCAATCTCCTTAACAGTACTTGTGCTTAATGACTTTGTTCCTTTCTGTAACAACTGCTTTCTACATTTTGGGCCACCATTAGAGGTCATCTAAGACTGACCCCTCATTGCTGTGGTCAGTAGGACGGGATGAAGGCTAAACAGCATTAGAAAAAACAAACCACAGACATACAGGGAACCAAAAATATAATAATAATCCAAGACAACCCAGACAGTTAGTCCCACTAACCAAGATTGATGGCTATATGCAGGGTCAGCTTGCAAACATGATCTATGGGTCAAAGGGTTTCTTGTGCCAAGCATATCACCATTACAGTTTGCAGCAATGCTGCTCTCGCTGCAAACATTAGCTTAGCTATCTCTGTGTAAAATTTGGGAGCAGAGTCCTAATCAGAAAGTTTTATACACATTGAATAGGTAATATGTGCTGATATCAATGCTCTAGTGCCATAAATAATGCTGAGATAAAAAGTATTTCCAGTTGTTTGGGATGATGTAAGATTATTTATCATTTGAAATCTTTGTCTCAGGTTACATAATAGAAAAGTTCCCTCCATCCCATTCCCCCTCGTATGGTAGCAGTACTGAGAGGTCAAACACTGCTTAAAAAACCCTATTTAGAATGGATACAAAAGATTTGAGCAGCATTATCTTTCAAAAATGAGAGAGATAAGCTCATTTTGACAAGACACAAACTTTAAATCAAAACCTGATCTAATATGCATCATATAATTGCACTTAGTTACGCACTCAGCTCCAAGTCATTCACTGGCCTCATTTTTTTTTACCACATAATGACTAAGACTGCTTGCAAAAGTGAAAGAACCCTCTAAGCCAGGAAAATCATTAGGCATCTACATTCTTTTCAGTCTTTTCAATATCAGTAATGAATGCATATAATATATGCATTTTTCACACAGGAGGAAAAAGAGGATATGCAATTCTAAAATAAAAATTAATGGGTAGGAATTTTGTCTCCAAAACAGCTCTTCTCTGCTGTCACCCCCAAGAATTGCCTCACGCTCCTCTGAACTGCCTTATGTAGCCTTCCAGTAAAAGCACCTCCAACTTAAAATGATATGGTAAAGACAGAAAAAAAATGTTCTACTTTCCTTCTAATGTAGAGAAAAAAAAAAAATTTAAAAAAAGTCCATTTTTTCCATTAGATATGGAATGGAAATGTTTATACAAACTTTAAAAGCTATTTTCATTGTTACACCCTTCTTTTAGGTTTCCATTATTTACAACCATCTACAAGATCTGCTATGAGGGCCAATCGATCCAGGATTTCATCACGTGCCTGCAGAACCACCCAGAGCACATGTAGAGATCCCCTCTCCTCACCTGGTTGCAGTCTCATCTTCCCAGGACTTCTGTCCACTCCGTGGCAAATAAACAGGTTGTGTGACAGCTCTTTCTGTAAAAGCAACGAAGAATGTATTTCAGTATCCTCATTCTGGGGGTAATAATCTGCCTTTAATTTCAACATTGTACCTGAGGAATAGGAAACAAATGTAAAATTTAACAGTATTTGATCTGAGCCAGTAGTGTGGCTGTTTCCCCAGAATTACATTTTGTTGATAGAAAATAGTTCCCTTTGTAATTTCCGTAACAGGAGCTCTGTCTAGCTTATGTGAACCTCAACATTTTGCCTACCAATGTCACTTACAGAACAGCACAAGATGTAGAAACACTGAAAAACTCCAAACAGAAGAATTCTAGGGGGGAAAAAAAGTCTGACGGCAATAAGATGCAATGACTTGGGCAAATGCTGAGTTTCCATAATTCACCTCAAACACAAGTAATTTTTATCATTTTGTATTTCCTTCCTTGATTTCATTTCCCAGTTTAGCCTCTTTGGAAAAATAGGTAATTGTTAATGTGTTCAGACACGTGAATGTTCAGCACATGTATAAATAAAACAGTTTACAGGGCAGGGGGAAGGAGAAAGAAGGGATTTGGCAGGCGGAGGTAATTTGTTTCAAATTCAGGACACTAGGAATCCTCAGCCTTTATCAAACTTACTGTATTCCATTGAAATACAGAAAAAAACCTGTGGAATAGCCAAATACATTTATGTTAATGTCAGAATTTCTCAGCAAATCATTAACTGGGACTAGCTGAGAGGGGAGAACTGGAGGCTGGCTAGGAGGACGGACGCACAATTTGGCTTGCGGCTTGTGCAACGCCGTTATTCTGAGGATGTAACAAGTAACAGTAAAAAAACCTCTGTGATACTTGACTTTTTATACATGCATGAAAATGACCGCTACAGACGCACAGAAATCCTGTAAAATTCCATTTGAAACTGCCCTGCATTTTAACTCCACAGGGAAACTCCACTGGACTGACCCCAGTGCAGTTCCCTGCATCTTTCCAGATTGCAGACCAACGCCCTGACCCTGCTGTAGCTTAAGCAACACATCCTAGCCCCAGAAGAGAGACAGCTCTCCACCAGCCTCTGAATTTTCAACACCAATTTTTTTATTTTGCTACCAATGGCATTACTTTTAGAAACACAAAACTTTTTAAATGTTACAGCTGTACTTGGGTAACTTTACATACCTGATGTTTTTCAGAGTTCGAGGCGTCTGCGAGAAGAACAGTGGCACATTTTATAAGCTTTAATACCCTTTTGAAAGACTCCTATTTTGAGACAAAGCAAAGGAAGAGTAACTTACTTTTGCTTGACTTTATCTGATTTTCCAAAATAGCAGAGAGGAAGGCAAGTGGGTTTTTTTAGTCTATGTATTTGCTGATGTATTGCTTAGGGAAAGAAAGGGGAAAAAAAGGTAGATTATAAAATCATCTCCACTCTGCATTTCAGAGGAATGTTCTTATGACTTTCACATTTATTAGAGAAATATATATAAATGTGTTGTAATTATAAATATATTGTAAAAATCTCAGTCCTGCAGCTAGCAAAGCTGGCTGGGGTACAAGAACCAGTGCCTGCAGAATCCATGCCTGACCCCTGCTGAATGGCAGTGGAGCTGGCTCACCTCCTTCTGCTTCCGCTCCGCTCCCAGCCCACAGCTCGGGCTCTGCGGGGCCACCCCAACATTCCTTCCACTGCAATGGGAATTGTGTGGCCAAATCCTTACACAAAACAGGGAATTATATCTTCCATCTCGAGTGGAAAAAGTCTTAAATACTGCATAATTGTAAAGTGTATCCCCTCCTCAAGGATTTTAGAGAATTCAGGAGCTTCCTTACTTCACCAGCAGGCTGAACTTCAGATATGTCGTGTAGGATCTAATAACACCATAGAGCATTTTACATCCAAAGCGTATCAAATAACAGTTTAATAAAGTGATCAATATGCAGACCTGGTGTAATTTCATTTCTTGAAATTCTCACAAAATAAATGACTGTTTTATTGGTTGTCCTTTATTGTGCCTGTTCTTGAAGTTAATAATAGTCACCCCTCAAAGAAAAGGACACGATGAGTCAGTTTTCTGCAGGTATTTTATTAATGAAGAATTGTTTTCTTCTTTTGTATGACATACTTTGCTTAATTTTTTTTTCACAGTAAAATAAGGACATTTTTACTCCATAAATAACAAAAAATCAGCCCTTATATCTCAATCCAGTCAAAATCTATGTAAAATAGTTTGTTCTATATTTACATTCTGTACCAAAATAGGAAACACATGTTCAAGGTCAGCCAGTTCTCTCAAAACAGTTGTTTTATCTCCAAGGTAAGCTTCACATTACAAAGGCAACATTTGCACTTTGGAGTCTGGTAGTGTAAGATCGAGTGCATAAATCCTGAAGAACAACACTACATTCAGCCAGGAGAAAGCTGGGTGTTACATCTCGCAGGGGAAAGACCTTGTCCTGCTCAGCTGGCCGGAAAGTCACTCCTAGGAAATGCAGGGAAGAAGGGACATAATCCTCCCTCTCTACCAATGTATATTCCAGCAGAAGGATTTGAAGGACAGGAAGATTTAAAAACAACTGTCCCTTTAAGGGATTGGGGATGCATCTGCTTTTAAGTGACATCAGTCATCCTAATGTACTGGTGCTCAGCAGACAGAGTGAGCTGCACGGGACTGACAGTCAATTAATGGGGGGGGATCAAGATTCTCTTTTGGTAATTAACCTAGATCGAAGGCCATAACAGTCTCCCAAGACCTCAACTGATTCCACCAGGACTGAATTGCCTGCTTTTCAGTGCCATACTCCAGCCAAAAGCTATCATTCCTCCTTGTAATTTGCTTGAAACACTAGAAAAATTTGTTCCTCAAGTCTAACTTGCCTCAGCTTCTAATGGAAATGCTTTACATTTGAACTACCGGGAGAAAAAAAGGACTGCAAGACTAATTTACTTCCATCAGCAAACGTGGAATGTTTTTCAAGAACTGAAGCTGTGGACATTATATACTGAAAATGTTTCTGCTACAGACAAGTGAACTCTTCCTCTCTGAATGCTGTTCCTAGGGCTCCTGCTGCCCCCTCTGCTCTGGTGAAAACACAAAGGTCGATTTGGAATGTATTTCAGAGTTTCCACGTGTAAGAGGTGGGAGGATGGACTTGCCACAATATGGTCAGGACACTAAAGTAGCTGCCTGCAAACTTTGTATTTATTTAAAATCAGTAACAACTTTTATGGGGGAAAACTACGCTTAAGGTTATGTAACTGACTGGTTTAAGCTACTATTTTAGCTGTGTTCTACACTCAGAAATGGCTTATGCTTCCTACTGTATTTATTTTGCTCTTAAAAACCTGAGACGTGATTTTATTCAATTCACCTTAAGATCGGGAAGTTCACAGCAGGCTAGAAGCTTAACTCAAAGACAAAGAGAACTGAGGTAGTCAGTTTTACCCAAATATTCTTTTTGACTGTCACCGATTCATTCTCACTTGAAATTGAACTTGACGTGTTTCTCGGCAGTTCCAACGTGGCTACAGCTGCTAATGCACTGACAGGGTACAACACATTGGATTTTGCCTGCTAAAGTGCATCCCCTCCCCCACGTGTCCAGTGCTGAAGTTCACAGCCAGTTGAAGGGCTGCATGTCAAAGAAATTGCGACCGAAATCTCAGATTATTAAGGCAGTAATAGTTTTACTTCACTAGATTGACTGATGCAGCTACTGGGGAGGTACTGGTGAATCTGACCACAAGAGCTGGGAGAGGCAGACAGGCTTTTCCCTGGAGGCACCCTGCACTCCAGCCTCTTTCTGTAATTAACGCATACAACTCAGAAGTAGGTAAGCATCGACTTTTTATGCCATCTTTCAGTTAACTCTCAGGAAGCAAGAATAAAACAAAAGCCCTCAAGATAAACAACTGTGTAGAAGATAAAAATATTCACTTAAATATGACAAATTTCACACTTACAGAGACAGGAGACTAGCATATCAAATACCGAGCACAATAAATTAACACCAGTAAAAAAGTTAACCAGAAAGTTCAGACAGTGCAAATATTTCACAGTAAGAAAAAATAACCAACAATTTCAAGTATCAAAAGCACTGTTGTTGAGTGATACCATTTAAACTGTATTATTGCACAACAGACAAAAAATACAGCATCAACCTCTGGGAGCCAAGATGTATTCTCAAACCCTCGTATTTTCAAGGAACCCTTATGTCTTCACAGAGCCAATTTGCACCGACTGTTGATTGTGCATATACTAAAATAATCAGCATTCACTTATTAATCTGAGTGTTTCTAAATTGGAATCCATACACATTTAAAGCATGTCATTCCTAATTCGTATTGCTTCTCAGAAACACCTATTTAAGGCTAGCCTAGGCCTTGTGGAGTTCAAAGCAAACCTAACCTGCAGTTAAGAAGGGGAACGAGCCCAGTGCAAGGTAGTCTCTCAACTGTGATGCCTTCAGACAGTTTTAGGTTGCAGCTTACTCACCTCAGTAAGAGTTACTTTAAATAAAAAACATACGACACCACACCAAGCCCAGCAGGCACACATTTTCTTACAATTACAATGGAAGTCCTATTATTAAGTTTAATTGCAGCTAAATAAGTTTTACTCCACACCTCTTCCATCCCCCTACCTTTCATTTTAGAAAGGGATCTAGTCACTGACCATTCTCACATCACAGCACATTTAAGCAGCAGAGTAACAGCATCTTTCTCCCTGTATCTGAATTTTTGTAGTGCACTGGGCATATCTGCTCCCTCAAGTTTAACACTTTTCCAAGAATGAAAACTATCCCAAGAGGACAAACAATGGTTTGGGTCACTTAAGACTTTCTTTTACTCCAAACAGGATAATTTGTAGCATATTATAGAGTCAGGAACAAATGAAAACATCCTTACAAGTGTCTTACAGAGCACTTGTCCTTAGCTAGGCAGATTTTGTTCATTTCCTTCCTCTTAAACACTTTGTCCATCAAGTGATTCATGTAGTACCATGGTATGCCCTTGTGTGGTTCAAAATGTCTGATTCTCGACTTACTACAAATACTTAGTGAATCCATAGTATTTATTAGTATTTATATGCCTATGAAAAAGGGGAAAAAAAAAAATTAAATAAGCATTCAATATAGTTTTTGGTCTAGAGAAGTCAATACGGTCCTGTAAGATTATAGCTGCCATCGCTGCTGGTTTGCCCCTCAACAGAAAGTGAGAACAGCTGCATTTAAAAAATAATAATGCCATTACTTAGGAAACAAACCAACAAAACTGAAAATAATCACAAACCCTACCCCAATTTTACAGACTGGGTGTCAGTATGGAAATGCATTCGTCTAGCAAATGACTCTGAGAATATTAAAATATTTGATGTACTAAATTTCACAGTAGAACTGCCACCTGCTAAATAAGAATAGGATTTCCAGACAGTTGTCTTGGTTACCAGTCTGAAATTCCACTTTGTGCATGTAGGCAGGTTTAGGTGAACCCCAAGAATTAGTCACATTACTGCTAACTAGCATGAATTCTGAGAAGCCTCAAAGCTGTAGAATACAGTTATGGAGACAACTGCCAACCACTGGTGATTAAATTACTTCTTCCCCCTATAAACTGTGAGAATTGACAAAACAAACAAAAAATTCCCACTCCCGTTTACGTCTGGGTTATTAGCAGTGATGACAACCGATTTTTACATGGCTTTTGACTAAACCACTGAGGTATATTTCCAGTTTGAGGATGATTTGCTACCAGAGGACATCAAAATAAAACAACCCTCAATTCTATTACAGAAGAATTCTTGTTTGAAATCTTGACTGAGTTGCCAGGTAGTCTAACACAGTTGGCATAGTGGATCTTGTTACTGTGTCAAAAAAGAAAATCGAAGGTTGAAATTCAGGAAAATACTGGCACTTAAGATGACAAGGTCAATTTTCCTTCTCTCAAACTCTGGCTGCTTTTGTCAGTACCTCCCTGACTACTGACTGCACCGATACTTGCCAGGAGAAATGAGGTTCAGCAGAAGACAGCTGCCTGTGGAGACAAAAAACTCTGTGCTCCACAAGAAGGAGTGCAACACGATGGTCTATCATCTTGGAACATCACCTTGTCCCGTGCTCAACTCGATGCGCAGAGAAATAATCCAGTTAGCAGGGGAATTAAGTTAGCCATCAATAGCCAAAGGGTTACAACCAAGCTAGATGAGCAGGAGCATAAGTCTAAAATAAAAAAAAAACAAAACACCATAAAGCTTATAAATTTTGCATTTCAAGAGAAGATAAAATAGCAAAAAGAACACTAAAGACCACAAAAGGGCAAAACCTTGTTTGCAGTAACCTGCACTGATTTATTCTCACTGTCAAGGTTAGGAATTAAACCCAACCAAATAACCTGAATATTCCTTTTACAATTGAATACATTTCTGCATTCCTTCACTAACAGCAATTTGGAGGACAAACGAGCAAAAATTATCAGTACTGCAAAGAAAAGAGCAGGAAGTTCCTTATAGCATGACTGGGGGAGATGCAGCATTTCAAAACTACTGACTCTCAGGAGATGCTTTTATTAATATTTATTATCTGTATGGCTGTAATTCAGATAACAACTCAACCCACAAAACACCAAACTGATCAGGGGTGGGGAGGGAAGGGGGAAGCCCCAGTGTACAAATCAGGGAGTTTTTCCTTATGGTAGGCAATCACACAGCCACAGGGCTTAAGAAAATCATGGACACAAATGTAAACTTGCACAGATAATAAACTCTCCCCCCACACACATACACATACATATACACACACATACATGTATGTGTGAGAAATACCAAGTATGAGCTCAAACGGGTGCTAGGAGATGTCAGCCTCCTAGGTTATCGCTTTTTCATGCCAAGATTTAACCTATAGGACTCATTACAGCAACCAGAGAAATGCTGCCATCTCTGAGGCAAGACAACTCCACTTGAAAGGGCACACACCCAAGTGCACCACTCTGAAAAAAGAGCTGAGTGGGCAGGTAAATTAAACAGGTTTATTTTTGCCTTGAAAATGGCAGTAGACAGCACAGCTGACAGCTACAGAATTGGTTAAAGGCTTAAAAATAAGCCACTAGTGCAAAATACTTTAAGGACTGTTATCTTCCATCAAAGCCATCTGTTCTTGACAAAACATTAACTGGTAGTCAGTGAATTAAGTTTTTTTGCTTCCTCAAAAAGCAAACAGACACCTGTCTTCCATGTTCTGCATTACAACATCCGCACTGACAATGGGAAGTTATACAAATGAGAACTCACCTTCCACCAAGGTGATAGTTTTGGAGGTTATAACAATGATACAGCCTTTAAAACCCAGATCAGATTTTCTGGTAAGCTGGTGGGCTAAAGCTAGATTTCTAGGACAATTACCAGAAGGAGACATGACAAGAAGGTGCTGCATTTCAGACACATTTCTCCTACGTTAGCCACTATCCTGCAGAACTGAACAGCAAAAAGCAGGACACTTCTGCCATCTTCCCTTAATTCCTACTCCTAGAACCTTAGAACAGCCAGACCATGGCCCTCTCCTTTCCTGTTCCCCGACAGTCAGAGCTGAACGAACCTTTGGAGTTCTCAGACATGCAACACTGAGTTTCACCCCAGCACACAGGGCAGCCTACCTATTGGTGCAGCTCTTGTTAAGTTAGAAGGCAGAGGGTCCCTCTCAGGGGGACAGGGGTCACAGAAGTCCAAGCAGGCTGGGCAAATGAGATTTCCAAGGTGTGTCCAGCCGTGCATCTGAATGCTCACAGTCAGCACCTGCCCTGAGCGGCTGCACAGGTAGGCTGTGTCCTTGACCCAAACATGCAGCCCTTCTGCAGAGCAAGAAACCTTTAAAATAAAAGAATAAAATTCAAGTCTATATTGTGATTGATCAGAAATACCTTCTGGGGTGTGGAGGCTCTTTTAATAACTCCATGCTACAGTCGATGAACACCTGGTATTGGAGCATGGGGGGGGAGAAACAGGGGTGGGGGAAAAAGGGGACACAACAACAAAAAAACCACAAAACCAAACCAAAACACACACAACACCCTCCCCCCCCACAAAACAACAACAACAACCCCAAAAAAAAACCCAACCCAACACATACTTACTTGATAACATCCACTACCCCAGTCAGGGTAACTGAGTTTCCTTCTGCACTGCTCCATGACAAAAGCAGATTTCTGAATGAGACACACAGAGTTTGGTCCGTATTTCTCTGCACCGTAGTTTTTGGTAGGGTCTAAGGTAGAAAGAATGCACTGAATTGCAACTTCAGAGGGGAACAGAGAGTCCAGAAGGACATAATATGCTACAATTAGTCAAAGTCTCCAAATGCAATTCAAGGTTTACTTTTAGAATCTCTCAGATCGTTAATCATTATCAGTTTTGGGAATTATACTGTCTTGAATATAAAGTGGAAAGAAATGCAAGATTTTAAACAACAAATAAAAAAAGCAAGCACTTTCCATCAGAACTGTGGGGATCTGTTTGCCCTGAGGGAGCGTCAGCTCCAGTTGCTGGCTTGAGGGTAGAAGGTGTTTGTTTCTTTTTGAGACAACTGCACAGACAATTAACCATCCTACAGCATTCTGGAGCCCCACAATGTTGTACATTCATGCACCACCCTAGGAGACAAGCCCATGTTCTGGTAATTCATGAAGCTCCTTGCCTTGAACCAAAAACCTATGAAGGTGGAAAGTGGAATTATGTATCAGAGGCTCAAAAAACAACCAAGCAACTCATCCCCACCCTTTTTTTTTATATTTGCATCATGTGGAGTTAATTTCTGTTTATCTTTCAGACAGGTCTTGTATTAGATGTGAGCATTTTCTTCCTAGGTGTACAAGGTAGTTGTGCTGTGCTTCTAACTCCAGCACAGATTTTTCACAGCTAGTAGTGTAAAACTAATTTCACGCCCAATTAGTTTGAACATCTAGCAAGTCCATTCCAGATTAACAAATGTAGTCCCCTAAATACTACAATGAAGTCCTGAAAACTGACCTGGTTGGTTTTCAATTATTCTACAGTCTGAGCTGCGTTGAAATTCCCCACTTAAATGCCAGCTGAATTCTTGACTAAAGGGACAATAGTCAGCAATTTCAACTGAGCCACCATAATAAGGCAGTTCTTCTGCTGGTACTCCACTGAGATTGTCAAAATACTGCAAAACAAAATAGGTTGTGAAGCAGTTTACACTGTTTTTTAAATAGAAGCAATCACCACAGCTGTAAGGACATCAGCTATTACTACTCTGGAACACTATTAACAGCAACTTACAATATCCATGAACCAAATGAGACAGAAGTAATTAAGAATACTTAATGCAGAGAGATTCACATTTGCCTGTATTACTCTCCACCCCTCCCCCTGCCCCTCCTTTGCAATCATTGCATTCTCTGGGCTGAAACAGAACAAATTTCTTAGCGTGCAGCAACACAAGGCAGCAAACTGGGTGAAGTAACAAAATACTCTGGGGTAGTTCTGTTAAACAGCAACATTTCCATCTGGTATTTGTTTAGATGGCCAAGCGACATCTTTATTGTTTTATTAAGATCACAAGGCTTTTTGTTTCAGTGTCCAAGGCTCCTTATCATAAACTAAGCAGACATTCTTCACTATCCCTACTCTCATCTACTAGTTCAGAAGGAAAAAAAAAATGAAACAAATTATAATCACCTGTCTGCAAAGCACAATAACTAAAACACGTAGTTATTTGGTAAAGTAAGACCTATTATACCTGATATTCCTGAGGTAACTGCTTTGGAAACTTCTGCAAGTTGCACACTGCTACTGCTCTTTGGTCCTGTCTGCAGGTTAACTGCAAAGGATTGCTCCTCAAAGTGTCGCAGTATGGGCTGATTAATTGCCTCCTCAAAAAAAAAAAAGAATAAAATCACATTTGATCACTTTAACTACTTTTCATAATTTAACTAAGCATCCTGTCAAGACTGTCTGTTCCCACTCCCCCCACACTCAGTCAATCACACAAAGAAGCACCAGCTTCTCTGGAGGCTAATTATTGTTACTTGGTTATGACCTTTCTAATTTAAGAATCTCAAGTCAGCAAACAAAGGTTACAATGTACTTACCTATACAGCTTTAATAACATTGCTTTGTGAACTTCAAAGTAAAAAAACATATAGGCAAAACAGACCCACTGTGCAGCTGTGTCCTCGGAATTTGTAAGTATTGTAACAACCAAAGAAGGCAGGCTTTGTTTGGAAGATGGCTATCATCTGCTGCTGTGCTAAATACAATCCAGCACTGCAAACACAGGCTGCATTTTCAATTAAAAGGGACAAAATAAGAAAGAAAACTCTTTTGGATTAAGTCCCTCCCCTCCTCTCTATTGCATAGCCCTCTTCTAATGTAAACGTATTCTACATCCTAAGGTGTTTGGCTCTATTTATTGGGTGGGATGCTTCTGGTCTTAATACAGGTGGGTGCATTCTGAAGGTATGCAGGACTCCATTCCTTGTTAATCTGTATCTGCTTCTTTTGTATGACAAATGTACAGCATCAGGGCTTCCTCTGAATTGTTTTAAAAAGACTGTATCCTTACTTTCGTCTCTTGTGGTCGATCCAGAATTTACAGCTCTTCATTACGAAGTCACAGCCTTTATTGCGTCCCCAATCCAATTTCTCTGCCATGCTGTAATTTGCTTTATACCAGCTGTAAAGGTATGACAATATAGTTACTTCAAAAATGAGCATTCTGATTAATGAAATGGCAGTTCAAAGAACTTCATACTATGCCTTAAGGTCTTCAAAAGAAGAAAAAGGGAAACCTCATCCCTTTCTGCCCATAGCAAAATATAGTACAACTGCACCACTTTTCATGTCACAATGAACTAAGAAGAAAATTTCACTCCTTATTTATTCAACAGCTATGCATCATGATCTGCAAAGGACCAATGCATACAGGAAGATAGAATTTTAGACAATTTATGCTTTCCATCTGCAAAAAGAGTTGAAAAAAAATGTCTTTTCTGAGTTGCACACAGTACATACTTATTAAGAAAAAAACCTAAACACACACAAACAGTACTGTGCATGGCAATGCTTTTTTTTTTAAAGGCTAGGTTAAGAATGGATGCATTTTGGAAAATATGAAGAAAAAAATTAACATAGCAGCTATAACTCCTTGTCTAATGTAATGCTAATTATGCCAGTTATCTACTGTGTTGCAGATGGATAAGAACAAGTGCATTAATTGTGAATAAAATCAAGCACAATGAAAACTAAACACAAATGAACCCAGAAAAAAAAACCATTCTTATTAATTCTTACCCTGTGTCTTCCATTAATGCTAAGGTGATCCTGGAGAAGACTCGATTCTGTGTGTGGGATCCAGTCATTGCTTCGTTCTGAAAGTTATCAGTTATTATTAGCAAGCCCCTGCCAATCACTATTGTAAGAAAATACTTCCTACGAAATAAACATTTTCTTTCCAGTCCCTTCTTATTATTGACAATCAAATCCCAACTTCTTTCACAAAAGGGATCAAAAGTGCAACTCTCCTTCTCCACTCCACCCTACAAAATTTCACAATTCTAGAAGTCAGAAACTTCATTCCAAATTCTGGTTAAAACTTATTTATGACCTCTGTGTACTCATTTTTCCTTAGGTAAAATAAAACTCTTCCTTCTTCTATCATAATTCTCAGTAGCAATCACACCACATCTTCTGTCTCCTTTTGGTAAGATGAAAGCCAAGCTCATTTCGTTTTCTTAGGCAAGACTGATTTTTAGTTTTTCTAGAGTTTCTAGTAGTCCTTTTCAGGAGCAAGGTGCACAGGACAGGTGACTGAAGGAACACAGCACCCTACAGGAAACTTTATTAGTGTTTCAGTGGAATTTTCCATCTTGTTTAAAAATGAGCAAGTTCACACCATCCTCAAAAGATCAACTCCATTTCACCTTGGCATTTCCTCATCATCTTATATCTGGCAATTGTAACACCCGTGTCCTTTTCCTACTTGATCGTTTCCACCTGATAAACCTCAGGCTTACAGCAAAACTCACTCACCCTTAATTATGCAACTCTGGGATTTGTATTAATGAACATAATCTCATTTCTATTGTTTCTTCAGAACAGGCAGATTTCCAGCCTTCCCTCTCTGCTAGTGTCATCAGGAGGAGTAACCACCAGCAGGCTTACTAGCACCAAAGTTGCTATCTCTACAATACTTAATGAGAGTTGGATTAAGACCAAACCCAAAGTATGGGGGTTACTTTCCAAATAGAAACTTTCTCTGGAAAAGCAGAAAGGAGGCTAGCAATAATCTATTTGTTAATCCTATTCAATCCTTAGAATTATTCTCACAGCAGTCTTTCCAGTTGGTGTTAAGCTACTGTTCCACACCAAAGGTTACTGAAAAGCAGGAAAGCCTAACAATTTTGGTCTCACAAATCAGGCATTTTTCAAGATTACATCCACAAAAAGATGTGCCCTTAAGCATTTTCCTTGCATCCCTCACCGCATACAACAATAACTACAAAGTGCATCTCTGACAAAAATATCACTGAACACAAAGTTATAAATAACAGTAAGGTTAAAAGTCAGGAGGAAAATAAGCATTTACTTGATCAGATGAGGTTCTGGAGTAGTGATGGCAAAAGCTAACCCCAGGTTACATAAATAAAGACAAAGCCAAGGTAATTAACAGAGAGAACAATCACATGTTCGATGTATAAGAGGCAGAGGGTGACAAAGGGAACTGACTCAAAGGAATGCCTCTTTCCCCCTAAAAAGGGAACGTACCATCTCAAAAAGTTAAGTAGTAGACAAAAGTAAGAGACATTTAGTTTTTTTATGTAATCAGCCTACCCCAAACTCATACTCTGAGATTTAGCAATGAGGTAAAAATAGATCAGAATTGCACATTTAGGTATTTGTAGTTTAGTGCTTTTTGTGATATATTTCAGTGAGGCTTGAAACACCTGCATTTTCAAGGCTCCAGTAGGTACCACTACAAACCTAAAAATAAAGGTGGGAGAGCAGACATTCTCACATCCTCCTCCATTCCCGATACCAGCACTAACCTCCAACAATCTCTTCTCCCAGTGGTTGAGCTCAGTACCCATGCCACCTTGATTTTCGAGCTCCATTCCCTCCAGAACTGGGCAATTAAAATGTTTTCGAGCTTCTTCCTAGAAAGAAAACATTTCAACACAACTGTCAAAATATTGAGACAGATAACCATATGCAGTCCTAATATTCTAGAATTATCTTTTAAAAGTATTGCAGCATTCCTTTTTCTACCATCCTGTTTTCCTCTGAATGTAAAACGCTTCTACTGAGAGGCTGACTAAGCCAGCAAGTTCCCCAACACCAAGCCTACTTATCTCCTGGAAATAAATGATGGAAGTTCACAAGAATAAAGGAGCAACAGAATTAGCCAAGAATAGCATGCAAGCACTAAAGACTGTATTCAAAGAAAATGAAACAAACCCAAAGTAAAAACCACCCCTAACAATGTAGGGACACTACAACCCTGCCTCTGTCAAACGTTTCAGAAAAAAAACACTTTTCCATGAGGAAAGTGTACGTGTCAACTAGTTCTGCATGGGGAAGGGTTTTCTGCAAAATATTTGAAAATCCAATGAGGCATCACAGCAATGCTGTGCTCTCACGGTCAGGAGCCCAGCCTTTGCCAGTGTGGCACTGCCCAGGAGCACCTTTAGAGATCTCAGTTTGACCAGCATGGCCAATTTTCAAAACAGGGGTAATTAAATCAAGTTTGCTCTATGTATGGTGTTAAATTTTAAACAAACAAAAAGATTATTTGTGGACACATGTGATTAACACTGTAACTTATTTCCCATACCAATTTATCACACTTAACCATATGTTCTGCTGTGGGGGGGGGAGGGGGAGGAGGCAGGAGTCAGAGGCGTGGGAAGCAAGAAAGATTTCCAAGAATACTTGAGAATTTCTTTTTAAACATGACAAAATGTTACCTACATTATTTTGTAATCAAGACAATCAGAAAAAGATTAAAACAATTTTTTTTTTTAAAGAGAAACGTAGAAAATAGCATGAACTTAAAAATGAGGAAACCCATGACAACACTATCTGTTGAGGCAACAGGAATACCAGGTGTCTAAGTCTGTAGGAAAGCATTTAAAGAGCAGGATTAAGGCATCTATTCAACAACAGTTTTCTTAACCTTCTATAATTTACTTCCCAGTCCCTTCATTGCCTCTTACTATGTCAATTTATTTCTCTCACACTCTCTCATACATTTTACACTTTATTTTGGATATACCTTCTCAACTACAATCTTAATTGCATAGTCTTTGGGCCATACTTTTGGGAAAAGGGTATTCAATGGGAGGTTATTACTTCTTAAAGAATAACAAATACTTATGACTCAAGAATGTGATGGCAATGTTGGCATACAAAGCGTAAAATGTTTAAATTAATCCACACTTACAACCACACGAGGTGTTATCAGAAGATAAACAGCATGGCGCAGCATTTTGCCACCACGTACATCCCATAACCTCACTGCTTTATGAACAACTTTATTGCTCCACTGATACAAACCTAGACTGTAAGAAGAAAGTTGTGGTTACAAGTCTTTCCCACAAATACACACTACTGTGCAAAGAATTATCCCTGTAAGAAACAGAATCATTAATAATTGCTACACTTCCTCATGCTTTCTGAAGTTTACATTTATTATGCAATGTTTGTCCTCTGTAAGATAGGCATTCATTATATACACAACTCTGGTTTAATAAGTCAAAGTAAGATTATTAAAAAGATGCCTGTAGACTCAAGACATATTTTCAACAATTAACAAACTTCCAGAAATTGAACAAAAATTCTCAGAATTGCTTATAAAAATGTAAGCGATCAAAGCCAAAAGCTCTCTACCCTTCCACCTCCAAAAAAAATGCCTAGAGGAACATTTCTACAATATCAGCTAAATGAATATAAAAATGCAAACTTCTCATTCAGTAACAGGTCAGAAAAATCACGCGTGAGACTACGCACCTTGTCAGCTCTGCATAACTCTAAACCTTGATTGACACGGGTCTTAAAGATGAACTGCACTGACATTTGACAGACTACAGAAAATGCAAGTCTCAGTTTATTAAGGTGCTCAGCAAGCATCAGAATTTAAGCACGGGTCATTCTAATGCTTAGCTTCAAGCGTCCTGACAAATGAAATCCTGCTGTAGCTTGCAATACGTGTGGATAATGCGAATGCTTAATGCTGATGTAAAGAAAGACTGAAAAAACACCACACACCAATGTTTGAACACAATAAAGGCAAAACATTCTAGTCATCGAATTTTCAGCGGGCAAGAATACATCCTTAAACTGGCAACAGGACAACATCCTCCAATGACAGTACCAAGAAGTCCAAAAAAATAAAATACCTTTCATTAAAAGGAGGGAGACCATCTGCGTATCTCGTTGTCAAAGGCTTTCCATCGTCATCACGATAAAACGCAAACAGTCCAGCAGAGAAACCCTTCAAGATAAAAAACAAGCACACAGAAACCTTTGGCAGGACATTCACGTGCAAAGTCAAATGCCATGCAAGTATGACAGCCACCACAGATACACTGGAAGTACTGCACTTCAAGGCAGTTAACACACAAACTAAAGGAAGCAAAGCAAGAGCTTTCCTCCACAAACCATCCTTCTCTTGTGACAGCCTGGAGGTGTGTGAGGAAGCAGACACAAATTTCAGGAAAGCTCATTTTATAACATCAACCCTTACCAGTGCATGGATGATCTCATGTTTCACTGTAGACAACATGCCAATGAATTCCTGCGCTTGCGTTGAAATCATATTTGGACACAAGTTGGCATACCCTGCTACTGGCCTGGAAGAGAGTTTTAAAATTAAACTGTTTTCAGTAAAATACTAGCAAATTCAAATCATAGTCACTTGAAGAGGTAGAAAATTTGAAAAAGAAAAAAAGAAGACTAACACAAAAGTAAGTTCTCCCAAACAACTTGCCCAATCACTTACAAGTAGCCCATTAACAATAGAGTGACTAGTTTACTGTTGAAACGGGGAGGGATGGGATTAATCTCTATATTCTCTGTCCTGCTCTGGTGTTAGCAAAAACAGTGTAGGAGATCTGAATTTTAGGTAAGACACCACACGTACAGAACGTCTGTTAGAGTAACTACAACCCAACTAGAAACGAGAGACACTTAAATACAGACCATTTTCATTCTCCTTTAAATTTGTATGACATTTGCTTCAACAGAAACAGGATCTTGCACTAAAGTTTAGGCAATACCAGTGGAGGATTAGCTTTGACTTAAATGCCTCAGCTTTGCAAGTTAAGCACTGTTTGAGGGTTTTGTGGTTTTACATAAATGTAGTGTCTAGTTCAACAATGATTTCTGCTTTACTGTATTATACAACACAGGCAAACAATTAAACACCACATTCCACACAATTAAAAAACTCAGAAGTTTTAATTAGAAACCGAGTTTGTACCAGAGGAAACACTTGCCTGTCCATTTCAGCCTCCAGCTGGCAGTAGGCTGCGTATGCAATGATATTTTCATGGCCACACCTTTCAGTTGTGAGAGCACTAACATAAAGCACAAAGTCAGCATCTCGAACTCCTTCCTGGTCAGGTAAGCCCGTGGGTCCGCAGTGCCATTCACTCTCATTGCACACCCTGCATTGCTTGGACAGTGTTCAAAGGGAACAATTAAAATACATGAGCTACGACAGAAATTTTGCATGACACAAAGCTCAGATAGCTTGAAGCCAAGAACAAACCCCATTGTAAGTGGAAAATGAGGAAACTCCCTATGAAGACAGTAAACAAAACCAAGAGTCAAGGAACAGCTTTCAAATTACTATCTCTTGTAGTTTATTAGACACCAGGAAGGTGTCAGCTTTTGAATAAAAGGGCCTGCCAAGCTAGATATCCAAAAATTAGCACCCTTATTTCCTACACGTTAGAAAACATTTTGGCTCGCAGAAATAGTATACCTAACTAGCAATTGCATTTTACATGTAAGCTGTAAATATTCTAGTTGAAACTTGAAGCTAAGAGGAAGAAAGAAATCTACTCTAGTTGAAGCAAAAATTCACGGAAGAAAACAAGTTAGAAGGATTGTTCCTGGTTAAGTGGATAACCTCTTCAAATAGAGTCTTAAAAAAAAAAAAAAGAAAATCAAAACATTACAAATTCTGTGACAATCTGCCTCTTTGACCAAGGTGAATAGTGAAGTGACTAGTAGCAATTTAACAAGCTTTGAACTTCATCCTCTCTGTATAGTTCATTGTAACACAGGCTTAGAGGACGGTAAACAGCCCAGCTTCACTTGACTTTTCATTCAACGGTCTAAACTAAAGAGACTCCCACTAAATCACCTTGTTCTGTTCTGTCACTCAGACTTTGTTATCTTCCACAAACTGGTTATTCACAGTTAGAGATACTTAACTTTTTTACCAGATTCCATAAACACTTATATTTCAAAGGTTAAGAAGCACTTGGATGACTTCATTTACCTGGAGGTGTTTCTCAGGAACTATAACTGGCCCACATCTTGTATGGTCTGCGCAGGCTCCTCGGCAGTACCTGTGAGGGTCAGCTTTCCTCCTTAAATACTGGTTTGTCGCACACTGCCTTCAATCAAACGTGAAAGGCAGTCAGCACTGTTGTATTAGTAACAAGAAACTATAGAATAGCCTTACAGCACCCAGCAACACTGCAATACAGGTATTTAACATGACTTCTATGGTGAGAACTGTTAGTTACCCTGCCCTGGAGGACATAATGCCTCCAGTTGTTAATGGAGCATCCACAGGTTCAAAAAGAAATTAGAAACAGGTTCAGAAGTGGGGTTACAGATAAAAGGAAACAGGCAGCACGTATACCCTTTAGCATACCCAATACACCAAATGTAGATGTGATCATGGAAAGTTTGCAGATTTATGTACGCTTCCTAAAGAGAATCTGCTACCACCACCACTGGGTCAGTGGGTCTGATTCAGGAGGGTGTTTCTTACACTCTTATTCTATTTTGATTTTAAAGGCTATGCAATACAATGTTAATTATCAAATACGGCGAGTGGTTTTCAACAAACTTTCACATACCTGCTTAGTAATATAGTACCCGTGGATTTGCGCACTTGGAATGTCTTCTCCAGATAAGATATAGCTTGTGGAAAAAGTTTGTTCTGAGGAGAACAAAAATGAAAGTCACTCCGGTAGCAGTGCAGACATAACTCATATCAAAAGCATTAACTACCAAGTTACGTGAAACTTGTTAGATGCTGTGGTATAGCAGAATAGCAGAAACCCAGATTTCCTAAGAAATTCACTTGCTATCAATGTATTTAGGAAATATTTTGTTTCGATATTCCCATGTTTTGTTACTGGAATGCCAAAATGAGAAGGGAGATGATATTACTCTGAATGCATACGTATTGCTCACCGAAAGCTTTGCACCTTGGGATGTAGCAAACACCTGCCAAACAACATTCGACAGAACACGGGAAGCATTTGGAATGGAGGCATAATCTGCACACAAAACCTGGGTTTCCCAGACTAGAGGATATGAAATTACTGGCAACCAAAGCCTTTAATTAAACAGGCCTTCAAATTCATCTGTGTAATAAAATACAGACAAACAAAAAGGAGAAGCAAGTATGACATACCTTTATGAGGTGTCTTTTCTCAGGTAGCAAACTATATTTAAGAAAACAGAACAAACAAGCTTTAGTTAGCAGGGATTCCGTTCTCAGATATGGAGAGGGAAAAAAAAAAAAGTTGCCACAACGTTATACTCACTCTTCAACGCTTCTGTCGTATATAATCTTAATTCTCAGCTGTTGATCCACGTTTCTCTTCAAGACGTGCTTTTCCTTCAGAGGAACCTGATAGACAACCTGTCCGGGCGAGGAACAAGCCCTGGATTAGGCGGCTCACCCGGAGCCGCACCAAGGGGCGCCCCCAGGTCCCTCACCCCTCGCCGCCCGGGGCCTCTTTTCCCTGGTCTTTCAGCGCAGCCCCTTCCCGCCCTTCTCCTCCCAGACCTCCGCGCCGGGACGTCCGAAGCCACCGCCGGTACCCGCGCCGCGGACCACACCCGGGGGCCGCGGGGCCAGACCTGCCACAGACCGGGCCGGGGCCGCTGTAAGGGGCACGGACCCAGCACCGGGAGCGGGAAACGGAGCCCCCAACCCCCGCCGCCGCCTGACAACCCCCCCGCGGCGGCCCCACCTCCTCGCCGCTGGGCACGCGGTGGTGACATGACGAGGGAGAAGAAAGGGCGGCGGCGCCGCCGCAGCCCAGCGGCAGCAGCAACAGTAGCAGCAGCAGGAGCAGCAGCGCGGCGGGGAAAGCGGCGGGGAAAGCGGCGGGGAAAGCGGCGAGCAGCGGCCGGCAACAGCTGTGGGGCTGGGGGCGCCCGCCGCCCGGCTCGGCGGCCATCTTCGACTGCCCCTCCGCCGCGTCGCCATGGAGGCAGCGCCGGCCGCGGCGGGCCCCGCCAATAGGCGGGCGGGGAGCGCGGGAAAGGGTGGGGCGGAGACGACGGGCGCTTCTGATTGGGCGCGGCTGGCGGAGAGGTGAGGGGTGGGGCGGGGGGAGGGGCGGGGAGGTGGAGGTGACGGAGGGCGCGGGGGAGGCTGCGCCGTGCGGCGCTGAGCGGGGGGCGGAGCGGGGCGCGGTGGCGTGCGTGGCGTGCGTGGCGGGGTGCGGTGCGGTGCTGCGGCGGGGTGCGATGTTTTAAACTCAAAAAGGGTAGATTCAGACGAGATACAAGGAAGAAATTTTTTAGAGTGAGGGTGGTGAAACACTGGCCTGGGTTGCCCAGGGAGGTGGTAGATGCCCCGTCCCTGTGGCGTGCGGGAAACAAACTCTCCAACCCGTGAAAGGTTCTAAAGCAGGGATGTTTATTACGGCGCCGGGTGCAAGGGGGATCGTTCCTCCCAGCTTGCACTCCCGAGTGTCCATCAAGCATCTATTTATTGCATTAAAGTATGCATATTTAGCAGAGTTAGCTACATATTCATTATACAGGGTTGGATTATCATCATCAGTTCCAGGAACTCATTATCATCGACCTCCTCCCCTTGGCACTTACGCAATGCCAGCTGGGGGTCGTGGGCCAGGGTCTCCAGGGGTCTTTGGGAGGAAGGCTGCCAGCCTTCCTCGCAGTGTACTTTCCACCTTGTGTCTCAAAATGAGAGTTGTGATGAATCGGAGATCACAGGATTGGTGGGAGGCTCTTCTTTATTCCTCCCTGTCTTGGAGTTAGTTCCCCTTATCTACAAGCTATGCAAGAAGAGCTAAGGGCCGTAAAGCTGTCAAGCCTCAAGGTCATGTCTCCTGTTTATCTCAGGAGGCCCCAGGATAACAAGGGCTGCCCAACTTGCTTCATTATCTTTTAAGCAGAACACTGTCCCCCCTCACTTCACCTGGAAACATTCCAGATCAGATTGGATGGGGCTCTGAGCAACCTGCTCTAGTTGCAGATGTCCCTGCTCCCTTCAAGGGGGTTGGCCTAGGTGACCTCTAAAGGTATGCAGTGGGGAAGGGGCTGGGGGGCTGGCGGCAGCAGCGCACTGCAGAGCAGCACGGGGCAATGCACGGCAGGGCAGTCCGGCTGGGTGCAGCGTGGCACAGCGCGGTGTGACACAACCCATGGCAGCGTGGCTGCGCTGTGATGCGCTCCAGTTAGGTCCCTGCAGTGTACTGGGGAGCTGTGCGGCGTGTTGCTGCGTGAGATTCAGTGCCCTGGCTGCCTTGCTGCTATTATAGCCAGTTTCAGGTTGGGGCCCCAGTTCCCCAGCTCAGCAAGGCCCCTCATTCTCTCCCCAAGACCACCTCCTTGGCCCTGGGTGCCCTGTGCCATGAGGAGTTTGCTGCAGGCCATGAGTTTGACATCCTGCTGCCCAGACGCAAAGATCCTCCTGGGGCTGCTCCCAATGTGGGCAGCTCAGCCCAGGGCTCAAGTCCAGGGCTGGGGTTTCATTTTTCATACCCAACTCAGACTTTTCTATCTTCTTAGTCCACAATACGACAGAATATCCCCAGGTTTGTAGTGAAGAAACTTCTATCACCCCCAAGGAGAAAAATTGCTTGGATTTTTGCAGTGCTTCATCTTTCATCTCCTGCAGCTTTCCAAGGCATTAAATGATAACAAGGGGCCACACAGATGTAAAATGGTGTGTCCCAGCTCACCAGGCAGCTTGGTAACAGCAGGGACAGAAGCCAACAGATGCTTGGTGATCTCAGTTAAACTGAGTCACTCTGGCTGCTGCTGTATTTCCACAATAAACACCCAAAAAAGTAGAGAGGGGAGAAAAGTATCCTCACTTTTTCACAGAGAGTAAAAATTACTAAAACAGGAGTGAGTTAAAATCTGGGATTTTTTAAAAGGGAATTTATGCAGGACATTAATCTGAAGTGTTGCATGTGCATCTGCTGTGGCGAGCAGAAATGTGTTATATTGCCACCTACAGATACCATAAGTGCTTTTCCCCCATGCAGGCAATGAGAATGGCAGAGGGGGTTTAAGACATCCTGGCAGCTAGTTGCAGCACAGGTCTCCTTTGGGCAGAGTAACTTCAGCTGGCATCTGCATGCACAGATCTTTCACTCAAACACTACAAGAAAACAATTCTGTGTTTAAGCCTCTTCAGCTTCTCACTATTTATAGCATATAAATGTACTATGAAGATGTTAAAATGTAAAGCAACAGTTCTACTTGAAGTGTCCTACCACGTCATTTACACAAAAGAACACCACATCACCCTTTGAAAACACTTTTATTAAAACTAGGTGTATGTCTTTTGAGTGGCAGTTTTAAGGTATCACCAGGTAGTTGTACAGCTTGCAAAGATGTACAAATGGCATTATTTTCTCACTTTACAGAGCTTTAAAAATTTACAAATGGTGTAAGCATGGTAACTGGGATACACCCCTTTAAATGACTCTCTGCAAACTGGTAATTCTACAGAAGGGTTAATGTTTTGGTACTGACCAGAAGAAAAGTCTCTCTCTACTGTCTTGAAAACTTCAGAAGCAATGACTTTCTAGGGGGAAGTTGGATGTAGGTAATGCAGGGGACTATGGAGAATGCCCCTAAGGGGTATTACCCCAGAGGAGGTAATCCTATAGTCATACCTTATCTGAAGGTATGAGTAAAGGAAGTTATAGCTAGGGAATAACAAAGTGTGCCCCAACAGCAGAAGGGGGGTAAAACAATTAATGCAAAATGTGTGTTCAATAGGGTTAGGGGTTTTCTTCAGGATTCTTAGCACAAACAAGGGTGAGAGAATGCCCAAGAATGCCTTAAAACACCACTTGCAAGAGAGGTTTTGCCCTCAGCACAAGTATTTGAAATAAATCCTCACAAGCCCCCAGGCACTGGGTGTGTTATGGTGAATAGTGGAAATAGGAACATGCGTGGGGGCACTGCCCTACCCTCCACCTCGTACTTCAGAGCACAGGTGAGACAGCAGCTCCCCCTCCTCCTAGTCCTCTCTGCCTTGCATACACCTCAGCATAACGGAATTTGAAACGAGAGTGATAAGGGCATAGTCTAAAATATTTGCTTCTCTTGGCTTCATTGGGTTGATAATTTGAAGAAGTATTTAAACACATAGATAGATAAATAACCACTTAGATTAAGAAACCTAGATGTGAACAACAATCAAGAACTGCCCTGTTAATTCCCACACATAAAAGGCACTATTATTTTCTGAAAGTAATAAGGTATTCAGGATATGCCTGAATGTCATTAAATATGACAAACATCGTTGGATTGGTCTCGTTATCCACTACGCTGTCATAGAGGTCTGTAGGATCTGCTGGGTGTTTTGGTGGTGGCGTGATGAGGCCTCTGCTCCCAGCACAGTACTGCCCCGTGAGGACTCGAGCCAAGTACATGTATCTTCTGCCAGTCAGATCCGGCCTGGCATAAGTGTCCTGAGCAGAATAACTTGCATCAACAGCAAAGTATGTTCCATTGCCGATGGCTGCAGCTGTTTGGAAAGATGTTTTCAAATATTCTTAATGGTCTTATTCCAATAAGAACCTTTAAAGCTTCCTCTCCTCCCCCCCCCCCCCCCTTTTTTTTTCTTTACTCTGCAGAAGTTATAAATTTGCTTAGTTTAAACAGCAGAGTCTAGTAATAATCCTTTGTATCAGAATCAAATACAAATCCACTTGCATGCCAGGTAAATATCAACACCCAGGTTTTGATCGCCATTTCTAATATGAAATAGGCCTTCTTGTTTAGCTTGCAATCCATCAAACTGTACATCTTCAGAGCCTCTTCAACTTAAAATGACTATATAATTATAATTACAGTAGTTGCATTTAACAAGATGGAAGAATCGTGTTTCTTTGAAACAGATTTCCTCTTTTTGACAGTGGTAGAAAGCTTTTAAAGCTAGACAGGTCCTTCCTATCTGGCTGCTCTGATCTTTGGGTATTTTTGCAAGGCTACCCAGCCTGAGAGAAGGGAAGTGAGCCCTTGCTATTGTAAGTCATGGCCAAGACAGAGAGGTACACATGTCAATGCTCACAAGCAGAGAGAGGACATGGGAACTGAGGGCTCTTACTTCGAGTAAATCCAACCTCCTGGCACTACCAAAGATCAGGAAAGCAAAACTACATCTCTTCAGGTAGTTTTAAAAAGAAATGGTGGCTTCCAATTTCTACCTGTGCACAGCCCGATATATTTTGTGTATGCTGGGCTTTGTTTTCTCAAGAAAATATCAGTGTAAGTACCTCTAGAGGATCCAGACAGATGAATGTCTGCTTTCGGATCCAGACCACACTGAAGTGTCAACTAGATCTGAATTAAGCTGTCCAGCTCTCTCCAGATCAAGTCAGCCCTAGGTTTATACAATTGTGTCCGAAGGAAGAAAACATTAAGAACACAAAGTAAGGTCTTCTGAAGTAAGGTTGCAGGACCTCTGAGAGCAACTAGCACCTCAAGTTCCACTTCTTTGAATCCTGGCCCTTCATCTTTGAATGCTAATAAACATAACATGACTGTACTAGAGGAACTGGACAAAACAATCTTTGAACTAATGGAGAAAGTCTTTCTGCTGAATATTTAATAGTTGTCCCTAACAGCTACTGAAGGGGAAGAATTAATTAATGAATTTCAACTGATTTCACGTGCATAAGAATGGTAGGGGAGTGGGATCTTTTGATTGCTTGTGCGGTCCTTATCTTTGGAGGCAACATAAGAAATACTGCACCCCTACTTTGCTACCTGCCTTTGTCTAAGAAGAGGGGAGATACCAGCACCTAGTGGTAGCTATCTCAGCTAAGGATGGTGAACAGCTGTCCTTGTTCCTTTCTGCTAGCAGATCACACAAAACATTTCTCAAAATCTGCCCAGGCTTGATTTCAGAGTAGGTGAGCTTTTTCTGATGCCCTCTAGATTCATCAACAAGGACTGAACAGAACAAGGTCATTCCTCTGTCCATACAGATCACGCTCTGGAGTTTTTTATTACTTTGTTCTCCAGCTTTATTCAGTCTTCACATTGTACTGACAGCATTGTAACACTGACATTCCCTAGCACTGTACACAAGTCTAGGAAAGTAACTGCTTATAGGTAGCTACTCACCATTCTTTCCAGCAAACCCACGATTAAATCCATTGTAGTTGATCGTGCTTAGTGAGGATGGAGCTGTCCCATGAAATAGCAGCTTCTCATTTTTTTGGCTTTTGTTCTTTGTGCAGAGAGACTTTTTTTTTATTTGGTACGTCTGCCAGAGGAAGGGATTTTGTATTCTTTCAATCTGCAAAGTTACAAAATAAAACTATATTTATACTGGTAGAGACCAATATTTATTATGGCAGGAAAGCACTAAAACCAAACTGAAAGAATGACAGTAATTTTCACTATGCCCTGTTAGTGTGTGGTTTGGGTGGGGGAATTGAATACACGAGCCTCCTGAAAAATCAGAAACCAAAGTAGCTTATAAGAGGTTTTCAAGCTTAGTACTTTTTGGGATACATTTGTCTTGCCTAGTGTGCCAGGTACAGTGGCAATCATGGTAGCTGTGTGTTGTCTGGTTTGGAAATGGTCAGTTTTACCACTGATAGAGACAATGATGTAAGATGCCTTCTGTACACCCTGATCATCTTTACTGAGGATTTGCTCACTAAGGGATAGACTGTAGCAATACCATTACTCTGAACTTCAAGTTTCTTTTCTCATCTCAGCTTGAAAGTCAAAATTATTTCATTTACTGTGTAGCTTAGCAACCCATAAGAAACTTTTATATAAAAATAAATAGGTGGGAGGATAGGTGTTGCTGGCTCCCTATGCCAACACTGCGAACATAACTCAGGGGGAAACAGTGTATCTGGGTCAAAGTATAGTCTTCAAAGCATTGCTGTAACAGCTTTACATTTTCAATGGAAAAAGACTTCATGTCAGTACCTGATTTTTCCTATTGTACACTGATACAGTGTTCTATTTGTGTCCTAGTGACCGTGCTCATTGAAAAATTTTCTTCCACTGTGAGATTCAAACATAGTCTTAACTTCATCATATTTTCTCCGATCGAGTGCTCCTGATTCTCAATAATTCCATCCTCTCCCTGGCAATTAAATTTCTGTGCGCTGTGTTACAGACTTTTCAATAAGCAGGATAAAACCTTGACACTATGGTTAAAACCAACAGTCTAGCCTGAAAGGCTCTGGGACTGACAGGAAAATAGTAAACTAGTAGAAAGCTTTATGGCCAGCCTACAAGGGCTTTGTATTTTGCTTTGTAATCTGAATGTGTTTGCTTGTGCTTCCAATATAGAATTTCCCAATGGAAAATACCACATTAACTAGTGAGTGACACATTAATTGAACACAGAATCAGAGAGAAGACTGATGGTCACTGATTTTGTGTTATTAGAAGGCAGAAACGGCAGGGCAACTCTTAGGAAGTGTGATTTGATTTATACCCGCCTTGTACAGTGTTGGGGAGACTGACATATGAAAGGTATATGAAGGTTGCAGAGGCCTTACAAAAAAAGGTTCAGTAAACAATGTTTTCAGCACAAGAATTCACTTTTTCCCCCACCACAGGATTTCACCTTCTCTATGATAAAGCTTGGACAGGTTTGCTGAAACCTCTTCTGAACTTCCACATATTCCTGACGTGATGGCTTGAGATTCACCAGTTTGACCCGTTCTTTTTGCATGTCATCCCATTGTGCAGGGAGCTCTATTGACTGCTTATCTGCAAAAGAGATTGCATTATCATCACAGATAGCTAGCTCAGTTCTGTAGGCACACCTTACAAACCAACTGCATGTAGAGGGCTGAGAGGACAGTACCTTATGTGGTACTTTATTCCAAGAATACTCCTTCTCCAATACCTCACTAGCTCTGTAATGCACCATTGAGATTCTACACTTTCTCTAGTCTAATTATCCCCCTACCAGTACCTAACTGAAGCGAGTTTGAAAAATGAAGAATTCCACATGTTCTTCATATACAACTTCCTTTGTCAGACTGAAGCGTGACATCTATGCTCAACAGTCACATATGCACAGATAATATTTGCATTTAAAGAAGATGTTCTGATTTCAGTAATACTTGCCACTCATTATGAAACTAAAAGTGCTAGCTGTGGCATGCCCAGGGGAAAAAAACCCCAAAAAATAAAGGGAAAAAAAAATAAAGCTATGGACTAGCTTACTACTTTGATACACCCAAGTTTGCCATTTATCAGAATTTTCATTCAACAATCACTGTTAAAGGTTTGTTTATTAACAAAGCTATAATTTACCTTCATTCTTTGGCACACGTTGAATGTTTATAGTTCTTCCTTGGTCATCATTAGCTTGTAGAGTATTCAGATCCACCTTGTAGTTGTTCTTGTTAATTTTAACAGTAAGATGTGTTTTTTTAGCTATTTTGGCATCCTCCAGCTGCATATTTGTCAGTTTATCAAAAGGAACAAAGCTATTGTTGCTTACCAGATACCTCCATTCTACCAGGTTATAAACAAGTTCTGCCTTGGATCGTTCTTCTTCAGTATCCTTTATTTTTTGGATCATTTTTTGAACTTCCACAGAAACAAAACAGACGTCCCTGCTAATTCCAGAAATTTTAATGCAAGGAGGAGAAAGTTTATTTTCAAGCTGGATGGTAACATGTTTTCTCCTCTGGAGCTCTGACAAAGCATCAATTTGACTCTCATCAAAATTTTCAATTAGCTCATCTGAAATACTGTTTTCAAACTGTTCCTTTAAAATGAAATTCTTTATCCAGGATTCAGTTGCCTCCACATTTTTTTTGCTTTCTCCACAAATTTGAAATGTGGCTAAATCAACTTTCTTCTCCAAAATAATGGGCTTTTTCTTCTCAGCAGGTTGCTTTTTGCCCCAAAAAAATGCTGTGAATAAATATACATGTTATTAGTTTTAAATAAAAGATCTTTAGTTTTATGTGCCCATATTCCAGAAAGCCTACCTACTTACATTTAAACAGAGATACCCATGAATCTGTTGTGGATAAATCTGTATGTTCTCTTTTCTTCATGCTTTCATAAAAATCCCTAAGCATATATGTCTGGAATATGATGATTTTAATTTTTTTCAAATGCTGTACTGATCTTTTGCTTGCAAATTCCACTATAGCATCCAACATGTCATCAGCTACTTTTGCTGGACTCTGTTTTGCTTGACCTAAACAAATATAAGAGGCACATATCAGTGAACAGCACTTGAATCAAGGCAGCATCCAGAAGAGAGAGACCGCATCCCCAGCTCACATGGACTGGCATCCCTCTCTCCTCCCCCTTTATGCGTTCTGGCCAAAGCCCCACACTCAACCTCAGCCTTACACCTAAGCCTGCGAGTCCCAGGAGCTGAAACCTTACACAGACCCAGGAAGCCCTTCTGGTATTTGCCCCATGCCCCTCACCCCATTTATGTTGAGGCTCCCAACAAGCACTTTGGCCTTAGCATCCCCCTGATATTTTTAAACCCACGCATCACTAACTCCATTCCCATCTTTAAACAGGGTACCAAAGTAAAACCAAATCAAAATAGCGGAAGATTTTGGCACAGCTCGGCAGTGTCTTTCACCACACAAACAGGAACATGCAGCTCAAAACAGCTGCTCTCATTCCCCTACAACAAGCCTGAAGTGCAGCCTAAAGCCTATCCTGAAACACTGGTGGAACCCCTGGCAATTTCAGCCACAGCATCCCTTGGACAGCCATAGGGATACCAGCATGTAGACCAGGGGACCTGACCTGCCATCACTATCACTGTGCAGTCCAAACACTGACCCCCACACCAGCTCCCACCCTGGCCCGACATGCTAAGCAAGGGCCAGCTCATGATTTCTCTTTCCAGTCAAGGGCACCCTTGGTCTGAGGATACCCTGCTTTCTTCAAGCCTCACTCCCCAGGCTAACCAGAAACTTAACCCAGCCTCTAGCCATCCACTGGAGCAGGCAGGCTGAAACAAGACCTATAAAAGGTGTCAACTGCAGGTATTCTATACCAGCCCACAGTTTCTGTAGTCAGCCAGGAAAGGTTCTGGTCTCAGAACAACTCCAACTTTCTTTGCCTACAAACCCCAATCCCAGCCCTTCCACGTGGCTGAAATCCCCAAACAAGGTCTATGGCAATTTTGAAGAAAGGTGCAGGGTGGCTGCTTGAGATCACAGCCTGCATTAGGGCAGAATGTTTCTTTATGGAGCAATACCTTTCCTTTCAGTGTTCTTGCTCAATTATTGTCTGCAATATTTATACTATTTTTTAAAAAAAAGCAACATTTTTGAAGCATGCAGGTGGGGTTTGAACTGACTACAGTGAACTTTCAGAAACCACAGTTCACAGAGCTTCTTGTACAAGTTTACTGCTCTCCTTATTAGAGGTACTAACTTTGTCCCAGTTTCTGAACTACTCCCATTGCTTTCCCAAGAAGGCACAAACCTGTTCCAATTGCCGGGAAGGCGACAGATTTGTACATCCTTAGCTCACACTCATTAAGCACTTTAGAGACCTGACTCTTCACGTTGTTGTTGTGAATCAAGTGGATGATTTTACTGCACAACAGTTTTCCACCTTGGGTAGTAATAAAGCCACTTTGAGACTGCTCAGCTGGAAGAGAGAAAATGAAGAATAAGACATAACATTTTCAAAGTGGCTATCTCTTCTGATAAGACAACTGGTTATACTGATGCTAGAAGAGAAGTGGAAAAAGTGGAAAGAAATCCACTGTGAACTATATTAACTTGGTTTTAATTGATTTCAGGTTTCTCTGAAAATATTCTGATTGCAGAATTTCTTTGAGAAAGTCAATCAAATAATTGTGGCATTTTCTAATTTACCAAGATCTCTGCTACGAAGTAGCTTCCTATTAAGTACAACTTAAGAATTTATGTTGAACTTCAATACAACTCACATTTACCTAAAAGCACACCAATAGAATGTTCACAATTCATTTATCTGAGAAGTCCTTTCTAATGCCACTTGTTCCTTCAAAGTGCAAACTCTTATTCTGCAGAAGAGCTGAACAGTTAAAACAGCATCATTAACACAATGAGCAAGTGATCCAAACTATGGTATAGAATCTTTCTGTCTGAGCATTCATATTGGATTACAAACACCTCAAAAGAGACCCATTGTGCAAATGAATGGACTGATGAACAGAGTTACATACCACTTCCCTGGTCACAAAGGTAATGACCGATAATAAGATGCTCTGCATGTGCTGAGATCAGGCTGATAAGTGGGGAGAGCCTGCAGAGCCAAAGGCTGGGAGAAATATCCAGGCAATTCCATCTTGAAAGTTAACTCAGCAGGAACGTTTTGTTTACACAACCAGAACACGTTCCCCTCTGTGCTCATAGAGGTTAACCACTCTGAGTTGATATTTTACTGCTCTACCAACCTGATAGAATGCAGGCTACAGGAGAACAACGCACAACCAAGGGCGAAAGCAGAGTTACATTATTTCAGTGAAAAATAGTTACATGTTTTTGAATAGAAGCCCAGATTTGCAATTTGCTTTTAAAAGCCAGTCCTGCACGACCTTACACCCAAAGAGTCTTTCACGACTCTGTTCAGTTTCAAAACTTTAACACTCCAGCAGACGAGCTTAAAAATTATGCTCAAGTCAATGGAATTGTTTCTGTTCTTAAGTCAGGAACATACTCGAGTAATTTCAGGGGTAAAAAACTTAAATTACATTGATTTCCCAGAACTTATTAGCATCAGAAAACTCTACCCATCTTCTGTTCAGTTGTGAAAAGAAAAATTCTCAAAGCAGGTGTGAAAACAACAACAGGATTTTTCAAAATTCCTAAAAGTGAAAGCTATTTATTCAGATAAAATACTTGTACCATCAGAACAGAAAATTAAAAAATAACTTAAACAGAAGGAAAAAAAAAAAACTGAACAAAATACTATGCTTCAACATACCATACTGAGCACATTCATCTTCTACCTGGGAACCAGCAGCATCCATAATTGCTTTGAAGACCCCTTAAATTACATATGAAGAACATATACATTCATGAAGTCAGCTTTGACATTTCTACTCAAAACTCTACCCAACTCTACAAATAACTCCAAATTCTTACATGGTAAGATCCCACAAAGTGCAGGATCTTGCCAGTTACCCCAAATACCCCTCATGAGACACTGCACTGACTGCAAAAAGAACGCTGCCTTCACTATTGATTAGAAATCATCAAGAGTAACTTCTATGTCATTGTTTCACCAGCCAACAGTATGCCTCTCAAATTCTGATTCTTTAAATTTCATGTGATATCTTTCATGCTTGCAAGTCACAATGTCTCCCAAGAACTCTCTGCTCCTTACAGGTCAGTTTACTTAACCAGGGCTTTGGCTTACAGTGAAACATATCAGGACAACAGAAGTTTTTCAGAATTATATTAATTGACTGAAAAATTCCCTTTTATTTAAGCATTTTTGGTTTTGAACAAGAAAAACCTGGTCAGATAGTTTCCAAACTAACAGAAGACAAGTGAAATATTCAGGACACTTAAAAAACATGTTGAAGGTCCATTTCCTGAAAAAAAAAAAATAAATCACAACTCTCTCTCATCTGAAAAATACTTCATAGAATTTTCACCTATGGACAATTCTTTCCCCTGTCTGTTTCTAAAAACTAGCCCAAAATCATCACTAAAGAACTGTATATTCAATAAAATACCTGATGTGGCATCAAATGTTGCATTTGATATGTTTACAATAACTTCTGTATCTTCCTTGGTAATATCTCCACTAATTACTTGCAGTGTAATGGAACCAATCTGCATTTCATGAACTCCCAGTACTTCGGTTGAAACGGGTGTAATGAAGCCTGCAAGGTAAAGCAAAATATTTCAAGACACTACTCTAGTTTGGGGTATTCTTCTCTTCCACTGGTGGAAACTTCAACTTATCCTTTTAAGGAATATACTCCAGGTCAGTTGGATGGATCTATAGAGTCTCTGCCTTTCTCTTTACTCCATTTCTGAAAGCAGAAAGGCACAGTATTCTTCACGTTTAAATACTGTGAATGTGAAACCATTTCTATTCCTGTAAATTCACACCACAGAAATTCAGAAAGGATGCCTGGGGTTATCTGATCTGACCAGCTCTGTAACAGTTTCCTGAATTAACCCTTACAAGAAATTAAGTATCCAGCTTCAGCATTGTCAGTAATGGAGATCCCATCACACCACTTTTCTAAGTTTTTTCACCTTTACCCTCACAGATGCAAAAGCTGTTCATTACTTTTAGTCTAAACTTATCTAACACATAGTTTATCTGCACACTCAACTTCATCTCACTGATACAGCAACTGAGAAGAATGGTATTCTTATGAATAAGCCTCTCCTGTTGATGCAGTTCACTCACATTTTTGCTGTCACACTACTGTCAATCAATACAGGAAATTATCCGTGATGTCTCTACATAAAATATTGAAGGTACAGAAACAGATGTTATTTATGGCTTGTTTGGCAAAGTGATGCCAAGTTCTTACACCCTTTGAGTAAGACAAAAATAATGGTTCCCCTAGCAGATTACATGAATCTGGTCTGGTGAAATACGTCCCTGCTCATTGCAGTGGGGTTGGACTAGAGAACCTTTAGAGGTCCCTTCCAACCCAATGCATTCTACGATTCTGGGATATTCTCTTCCACGTGGTAAGAATGGCCTCACTAAGAGACAAGCATGCCCTCAGCAAAAGAAATTCCTCTTTAAGCTTTTTTTTACAAATGGAGTTTAAGAATGCCAGTCCATTAGAAGGAAAAAAATGCTCTGTGTGTAGATGGCATTGTGTTTCCTGATATGTATAAAACCACTTTAGAGTATTTATATTCTCCTGGGTCCCATCTCCTGCCCCTAAACAACTTACCTGATTGTGGTGCTTCAGCATTGCCACTTCCAGCTACTCTGCAGTTTAGTTCATGGGTAAAAGCCTAAGAAGATAAAAAAAAAGTACCAAAGATAGTATTTCAGAGTTTATATATCGAGTGTTTCTATAGGTAACATTAACAGTCATGTAGCTCTTGCTGAACCATTGGATGCATTTTACAGTCGTGTTGAGGTATCACTAATAACAGTGGAAGACTCAATGTGGACAGTGTGATGACAGATACTTAGCTTTGCATTGCCAGAACTCCTCTGTCAAAAGCTGAGTGAGCATCTGCAGGTGCTTACAGTGCCAGCAGCAAGGCCAGTTTTGTCTGCACCTTGTGCTTTGCTGAAAGTTTGTATTTCAGAGACACTGAGACACTGGAGAGACATCCCACTGTCACCAGTCCACAGTAGTAAGAAAGTGCTAAATTATTCCCTTAAGAAAGCAATATAACTAAAATATATTGTTAAAGTGTAACTAGAACAGCACTTAACATAGACAACTTTGTCCCAAGGAGAATTACCTGAATATTATCCATATCTTTTGGATTCAAGAGAAAATGAACTTCCTGGAGAGTCTTCAGAGCATAACTACTACTGAATTTGTATACCACATCAAACATTAACTTAGAAACAATGGTTCTAGGAAATCCAAATCCTCCAGTTCCAATAGCTGGGAAAGTGATTGATTTCAGTCCAAGTTCTTCAGTCTTCTTCAAGCAGTATTCGATTATATCTTCTAGGGTCTGTAAAACATAGCAAAGATTTTTTTAATTATTAGTCCCATAGAGACTATGCTGGTACGAGAAAAAACTCTCAGTGCATCAAAACATCTTTAAACATCACTCCAACACAAGTACATGGAATTGAGTCATCTATTTTAAATCCTGAAACTTCAGGATAGGATCCCAAATAAATCTGTGTTCAAAATCTATTTTTTTTAAATAATTAAAATGTACCTTCAGGGTCTGTCCTCCGTCCCACACAGGAAGTATGGCATGAAGCACAGACTTGCAGGCCAAAGAATATCCCCTGGTGCAGAGCACGCTCCCTTGAACAGCAACCTGACTTTGTACTTCTTTGTCAAACTCGACTTGGAGTTCTGGTCCAGCCTTTTCTAGTAAGGCTTTGCAAAGAGGTCCCACACCAAACTTCAAATCTGTGCCAACGCTGTTGACAATAACATCCGTCTGCAACAAAATTACAACACAAGTATCTATAGCCAGATTTCAGGTAAAAATACACATTGAGAAGAACAGCACAGACACAAGGCAACGCAGAACATGAGAAACAAGATGCCAATGGAGAAATAACATGGTTTTCAGCACAGCTTCTGCATACTGAGTATTCCTGGACTTGTCCAAAGCCTACAGTAGGCAGCATCAGACCGCCTGTGAGTGCCAACACCACAGGTATCTATGTGTAAGCAGCTCATCCATCCATCCATCCATCCATCCAGGCAGAGCTCTCAGGCCCTCAGTGGAGGTTAGGCCATGACACCTTGTCCTAAGCAGATACCAGTGTCTGGGCAAGTGAAATAAACCCAACCCCTGCAGTCTGCCTCATCCCGTCTCCCCCGACCCAGCCTTTCCTACATTTCCCTGTGAAGAACTGCTGCAGTATTGCTGCTCCTTCTTTAGCATCATCACAGCATGCAAAATATACATATATGCATTGTATAAGGTACGCGTAGTGTAGAAAGCTTGCAGTCCCTTTCCTCCTTTACACTGCTGTGGGATTTTCTATCAGAAAAGCAGCACCTCATGCACCAAATTAAGTTGAAGGGAGGTTGCTGTGCTCTCACGAAGTAAAACAGGCAAAGCCCCGAAGTCTGGCGCTTGATTTGCTCTTTTCTACTGGAAACATTTTAATTACAATATATTTTAAATGTGTGTCATATTGATTTTAGTTTGGTTTCTTTTTTACATTCAGTATTACTCTTTTATTGGAATAGGCTTTTACAGGCACCAAAATGACTGAAACAACTAATACTGAAACCAAAGACAATAATAATAATTTAGGTAGATTTTAAACTCCCAAAGTATAAAAAAAATCAGGGGCTGTTGTAAAAGAGATATTTATCAAGATGCATTTTGCACTGCTGAAGAAAAGAACAAAAGGGAAACTGTGTCAGAGGACTAAATTGAGTCTTGATGGTCTAGATGAGCAGTAGTTAAACTCTCTGTTAGCAAAAAGAATGAAAAAAACCAAAAAGTGGGTGGGGTGGTGTAATCAGGTCTAGACTTTGGCAAAACAATCTAAGCATGCACTCTTCTATGAGGTTGCTTTTCCAGAACCCAGTTAACTTCTTCATAGACTGTGTCTTTACCCATCCAAAGGGAAAGGAACTAAAAATAAGTTACATCCTCCCTGTTAGCATGACTCACAGCAGCAGCTCAGACAGGTCCTGATTTCCTGTAATATCCAACCTAGGTAGCTACAGATCATACAAATACTTTCAGAAAGTATTTTAATATTTCCCTTCTAGAAGGGAACACATATGTTTACCTTAGATGTGGGGAATGAATAAAGCCTAGCTAGGAAGAAAACATCCTAAAATTCACAGCTGCCCATTAGCAATGGCTGTGGAGCGACATAACCCAAAGTGAAATCCATAACTTTTCCAAGCCCATCTCCTTGTTTAGCTTGCATATAGCCATTGTTTCCTTATGGAGCAATTGCCTTATAAAGCAATATAACCTCCTGTCCTTCCTTTCCTACTTTAAACTCGTCATGTAAAGTTAGAGAGGAAGTGGAAAATTAAAAGACCTACCTTGGCTTTCTGAACATTTTTCTTCTTTACTCGGATGCAAAGTCCCTCGTTTGTTGTAACCATCTGCAGATCATCTCTAGCCAGCTGCGGATCCTCTTTTCCCTTCTCCTTCTGGCTTTCACTCAGCTTATGGTTTTCCAAGGATGGCATCAGCAGTGTCGGGGAGGATGCTTTAGCTGTGAACACTTTTTTCACCATCTCACTCAAACCCTGAACTGTTTCTTCCACATCATCTACAAGATGAACCTCCTTCAAACTGCTGTCCCCCATGGATTCTTCCAAGGTCTCCTTGACAGAGGACACAATCGAATGCGTACACAGTTCCAGAGGGAAGCCAAAAATCCCTCCACTGACAGCAGGCAGAGCTATGGAACGATGATTAAATGTTTCAGCTAGTTGGAGACTTTTCTTCACTGTCTTTCTTAATAAGTACACACACTTTTCTGCTTCTTCCTTCCTCCACCTGGGCCCAACAGCATGAATGACGTTCTTGCAGGGCAGTTTCCCAGCGCCTGTGATAACCGCACAGCCAGGCTGCAAATGCCCGTTCCTCCTCACCAGTTTGTCACACTCCTGCTGCAGCTCCGGGCCAGCCGCTTTTAACAGTGCCCCAGCAAGGCCACCGATGTGTTTCAGTTCTTCATTAGATGCATTTACCACCACATCAACAGGATGATCACACAAGTCACCTTTATACACTGCTACCACAACTCCATCTGGCAGTATTTCCTTGTAGTAGAGCTTCCTTTTCTCTTTATCACCAACTTCTTCACCCTTCTGTTGTTGATCATCATCATCTTCTTCTTCTTCTTTCAGCCTAATCAAACAGCTAAATTTCTGTTTTGCCTCAAAGACACATGACTCTTTCCTCTCAGTGAAGAACTCTTTGGCTCCCGGTTTATCAATTGGCACATTTTTCGAGTAAAGGGATGAGAGAATTTCTTCCAACGTAGTGACTGCTTTGGGCACTTCTGCTCTTGGCCCACTCACAGAAATACGCGGTGTCTTGGTGTCAAAGCATACTGTCACACCTTTCTTCCTCAAGTCAAGATAAACATCTGATTTTTCCTTCTCTATGAACTGCACTACCACCACTGATTTAGCCAGGATTACTTTTTCCACATGTGTGTTTCTATCTATAAAATGATTAAGTTTATCAGAAACTTCTGCTACAGCCTTAGAAAAGCCAGCAATAATCACTTGATTTTCTTTTCCAACAGGTTCATCAATGAGTACAGTTTCCTGGGAAGAATTGTAGTTCTTATGCAAGGAGGCCAGAAGACTCCTCCACTGCTCCTTTTTAATGGCCTCACCATCCTCCACATTGATGCACTCATATTCTAAGCCTGTCTTTATTTGTTTTTCTGCTTCTAAAAGATCTTTGGGAGCATCTCCAAATAGCAACACAGTATTGTCCTCAAGCTCATAAAAAGCATTAATTTTTTCCCTAGTGAACAATGTCTCTGACATAGTTTTATTATCTACATGCTGTAGATAGTAGAAAACATGGGGATCAACAGTAACTGATGTACATGGCATATTCATTACCTTTTCCAGTAAGTCAGCTTTGACTTTATATACTTCTGCAGGTAATCCACACAACTGAACAGTTTTTTTTATGTCATCGTAAAAGATCTTTAAGAACGGATATTCTTTGTGAACGTTCTCTTCTATCCCAGCATTGTGCAGAACAGCATACTTCCCTGGCATCACCAACACAGAAATTTCTATGCTTTGTTTTTGCCTTTCACTTTGCTTCATGGCTTCTTCCACGCATTCCCTCACTTCCTTCTCTGCGCTGTCCACTGCTGCTCTGTTGCCTGCAATAACCACCATCTCCTCAGAAATATCAGTTATGCTCAAAGCAACATCTTTCACCAACCTGTTTTTCACACTTTCCCAATTCACTGAATTTACTTTACACTTTATAGCTATGTAACGTGCCATGATACGCGAGAACTCAGCAGAAGCATCTTGCTTCCATGTCTTGATCAACTTCAGCATTGACTTTTTCTGCTTGGAGAGAGATGATGATGGGCACAACATGATTTCTGGGTTTCCACTGTCTGCCTGAGGCCAGTTTAGCTCGCAATGGCAAATTGCCATTTCCTGGTTTATGTCTTGCATCAGTTTAGCCTGCTTCTGTAAAAACTGCCAGACATACGGATCCAGTGGCACCGCGATGGGGTCTGGCAGCTTGAGAGTTGGTCTTGCTGCTCCATAGAGAGCTGTTCCCAGGGAGTGGTAATATGGATGCACAGAAATCTGGGTCTTTTCCAGTAAATGCTGCTTTTCCAAGACGGTTTTTAGATCTGAAAGTTAGGACACACAGACAAACACACATAAATCATTAACTTCAAATCAAGCAGATGACTCTGCTCTTAGAACTATTACATTGAATAAAGTAACTTCCCCCCCCCCATTCAAAAGACCTATTTTTTAAGTCTTTCTGATATCCCAGCCACTCTGTAGGGGACAAGATAAAAAGCTTGGCTCTAACTAGTTTAGTAAGTAGGCTTGTGCCTGTATTTACCTGTACAGCTACGCCTTGCTCTCATTTCCTAAAGTAACCCCTTCACAGAGAAGGGCCACATCAAGTTACTACTGTGAAATATTCCTTACTCTCAATGTAAAATAAAACTTTTTGTGTCAATGCATTTTTTTGTTTGTTTTTTGGTGTTTTTTTGTTATTTCAGTGGGAAGAGACAAAGGAAAGGAACTATAATATTGGCATGAACTTAAAACCACATTACAGCAATCCAAATTACACACTAACTTAACATACAAAATATTCTTAAGCAAATTCTGAGAGTCAGATATAAAAAAAAATAAAAAATCATCACCTGGCAGGCCTCTTTAATTAAAGTAAAGGCATTTACTAAGCCAGGAGTCTCCTAACACAAGAGGTTGTACTGGCACAAAAACAGGATAGTGGTTCTACAAAAGGAAGAGTAACAAAATTGTTCTTCAGCTCTGTTCTCCCCTGACAATGAATATATTTGACCTTAATTAGCTTCTCAAAGCTATCTGTGAAAGCTGAAGTCATTAACAAATCCTGCTTCCTGTCTTTCATGGTGTAGCCCCAGACTGGACCCAAGCACCAGGAAGCCTCTTGCTCACTCCTCCCCCCTCCCAGTGGGACTGTGAGGAGAACTGGGGCTGGGGGGGGGAAGTAAAACTCCTTAGGTCAAGATAAGAGCAGCTTAACAACTTAAATATAATAACAATAATAATAAAATATTACAATAATACTAATAGTAATGAAAAGGAATATAATGAAACAAAGAGAAACAAAACCCAAAAAAGATAAGTGACACACAATGCAACTCTTGCCAGGACTGATAGGCGAGCGGTGATCCTCTCTCCCCCCCGACCCCAGGCTAACACCCCCCTGTTTATACACTGAACATGATGTTCTGTGGTATGGAATATTCTTTTGGCTAGTTCAGGTCAACTGTCCTGGCTATGCTCCCTCCCAGCTTCTTGTGCACCTGCACACCAGCAAAATGTGGGAAGCTGAAAGGTCCTTGATTTCCTAGCAACAACTGAAAACATCAGTGTGGTATCAGCATTCTTCTGATATCAGTTCCCATACTGAATCCAAAACCATGGCTCTATTCTAGCTGCTAAGAAGCAAAATTAGCTCTATCCTGGCCAAAACCAGGACACTCTCTCTGCAAGCACAATTCATTTCGTACTGAAGATAAAAACCTCTGCAAATGGGGAGAAAACATCAGTGGGAACAACCCAAACACAAAGCAGGTATTAAAATGAACCTTCTGCATCACAAAAAACCCTGTGAACAACAGAGTGATTCCAAGACCCTCGAGACACAGCAATATTTCTAAATCCAGAGCACCTCCCAGGAATAGGACGCATACTCTGGCTTTAGAGACAGCAAGCCAGGCTTCCCCCAACACCCCAAATTGCCATGATTTTCCTTAAGGTCCTCTGCCTGGGAGCACTTTGGTGAGGCGAAGGACACCATTACCTTTGTGATGACAGAAAGTAATGATGGCTGACTTCTCTTCAGGGAGGAGCTGGACGTCTGACACGAGCGCCCCTCCGTTCCGCGGGCTCTCAAAGTAAACCATGAGATAGTCTGTGGAAATGCTGGCTGGGACATTTTCAGCCTTGATGCTCTGGGTCAATTCCAGAAGCCTGGCAGTCATTTTGAATTCTTTAATCCTCTTGTTTCGCAAACATTTTTTGACAAATTCTTCAGTGTCTGTAAACAGAAGAGCAGTATGAATTGTAAGAACTGTTTTCCTGGGTTGTTATCAGCCCCAGCTATCACTTGTGCCAGAGAAACGAGCCGAGCCTATTTCTCCCTGTACTTTGAGCAAAACTGTCTTTGGTGCCAAATAACTGTTGTAGTAGAAAAGGGGAGACACACAGAGCTGGGTTACTGTCTGCTATTCACTGTGTCTCTGTTCCCCTCTTACTCATCTCTTTATAAACTAACCACTTCTCACTGTTTCAATATCTTCTCAAACAGAGACTTTATATACTTCAATAATTTGCAGAACTCATCTCCACACTCAGCCTGCACCTAATTCTTCTCCATTTAACCCAAAATAAGATAGAGACTATGAAACATTCTTGTACAATTTCAATTAATGAAGATGCCATGATTTTCTATTTTTCAGTGTAACGTTTGGATGACGGGCATTTTCCTGGAGACTGACATCTTTCTTGAGAGACTACCCTCCAGGTACTTTTTATATATATATATATATATACATATAAATATATATACATGGAAAAGAACAATGGTGTTCATCTTGTCTTACCAATACTTTTTATAAAAGTAACTACAGCAACATTGACTTCGGGTATCACTTCCACAGTGAAGTCGTCATCTACTGCCAGGCCGCTGATGTTCTCCAGCAGCATACGCAAGCATTTTGGACTGCAACCTTGTATGTTCTCAAACAGCACTGAAAGTGAGGTCTCTGCAGGCTTTTCTGCGGTGTTCTCCACAGAGCCATCTTCCTCTGGGAGTTCACTCTCTGGAGGAAAACCATCTGCTTTCTGCAAGGCTTCTGCATCATCTTCAACAGAAAGAGACATACGCCACATGACATACTGGTACATACTGCCTGGAATAAACAGATTTGGCTTACCCTTCCTCTTCTTTCCTTTCCCAAGAAAAGACATCATCTAACCAACCAAATACTGCAGAGTATCGCGGGACATTTGGGGACCCAATAAAGCACAGATACAACATTCTGCAAGGCTGCAGCCAGCTTCCTTGTTGGCACAAAAATAGTCCTGAGTAAACAAACCCAAGGTCGCTGGTACATCCCTGGGTCAGATACATAAATAAAATGAATCTCTGAGATAATTGGCTATGACTGCTCAGGCATTGGTAAGGGTTGTGAGAGACCCTGCAGCCTCTGCAGTGGTTTCTTGGCCTGAGTGCAGGCACAAGACCAACCATAGCTCAGAACATCTGCAGGTGCCAGCAGCTACCAGCAGCTCTGCATGACTTGATGCAAAGCCTCCTGATGACCACCATGCCCTACCATCAGTGTGGCTTGACAGCGCTGAAGGACTCCTGTGCACAGAAGGCAGCCAGGGATGCAACAAATTTTTGTGGATAGAAAATAAAACAGGGGTGCCCACAGAGTACCCCAGAAGTCCAGTGGCTGCCAGTGGAAGGCAGGTCTCAGCTTTGCAGAGAGATGAGGGTGAAGGCAGGAGAGAACCTCCCAAATGCGAATAACATGCTCTTGCGTGTGCATGAGCAAACCAGAGGTGTCACCTAGGTATGCACTGACACAGCAATCAAGTCACAGAAGCTGGCAGTCACAGAGCACTGCAGGGTGTAAGGCCAAAAGGCACCAGAGGGTGCTCACAAACAAAGGCAGCTCTCTGCTCCTTGCCCCAACAAATACAACCTCCCCGTTTTGTAAACTAGCACATCCCTGCACCACGGTGGGCAGATGAACTTCACAGGAAACCCTGGAGCTCACTGCCCTCAGCGTAAACTTTCAGGGCCACCATCTCCAGCTGCAGCAGAGGACACGTATGACGGAAGGCAGATGAGCTCAGTGGAGCAGTTGTACACCTGACCAGGGGTTGGGAGGTGTGTGTGCAGGGTCTCTGCTTGCTTTTGCTCAAAAACACTCAAAACTCCCTGAATTCTGAGATAGCTCCCAACAGACCAGGGGCAGACCCGAGGAGAGAGGCAGAGGCGTGAGGTGGGAAGGCTCAAACAGGCAGCAGCACAAACAGGCTGGCTCTGCCCTTTCGCTGGGAGTACAAGCTCTCCCAAGGCACAACAACAACTGATACCAAACCCATCATATTTACAGAAGCCAGCTGCCTTTGAAGGCCTACCGACGTAAGCCCAACAAAAGGAAAACAAATGAAATGACCACAGAAGCAACAGTTCTACAGATGCTGGTTATTAATTTCTACATCACCAACAGGAATCATCTGCTCCACTACATCCAGTGAAGAAAATTCAAAAGAAGACCAAACCAAAAGTTAGGCTGACCCGACGAAGCAATTAAGAGCAGTATCTGGAGATTTTCAGGGTCCTCTCTAGTATAACAAAACAACAGTAGGTGACAAATTTGAATGCCTAATTTTGAAAGGAAGGAACCCAACCAAGACAGCACAGAACAAGACTTCATAAGGAAAGGAAAAGATAGGGGGGGTAATCACTGAAGAACTTCCTGATTAACTGGTCTGTCTTAGGGCTGAGTAATTTACTCTTCACAGATGTGGTTTTATTTGGGTGGTTCCTAGATTGCACTGCTTTCTAGGTTGTTTTCCGATTCATGAAGCTTAGCAGAATATTGCCAAAAGAGGACCTAACCAAAGCCACTGAGGCACTGGGGAGGTGCACCACTTGCTTTTACAGACTCCGCTAACTGTAGACGCCACAAAGATACCAGGCCTGGTCTTAAGACTCAGTTTATGTCTTTCTACACCAATCTTATCTTAAAGCCGTTATGCAGGGTAAGGAAACTAAATCCCTCTTTGGAGATGCTCCTCTGATTAAAAAAGGCTACTTTAGATGCTAAAACCAGACACAAAGTCTAAATCTTGCAATGTGAACTCCATCCTTGGTGATCAAGTCTACAGTGTCCCTGGCCAGACATCTTTCCCTGTATCACCCGAGTCAGGCTGCCAAGCTCTGAAACTTTCAGCACAACTCCCCACAGAACTGGAACTGTCTGCGGAGAAAAGAACCAACTTTTTTGTTTTACGAAGAATCAGCACACAGAGCAATGGATAACATGTTACCTTTTGTTTGAAGGTTGCTCGTGGCATCCAGAGCCTAAAATAAAATGCAAGCAAAATATCACTGATTTGACACTCTCACCATTACTTCAAAGCCTGGCTAGGATTATCATTTTTACACACCTTTGTGGGAACTACTGTTTTTTCAGATGCCTCCTCTTCAGCAGCTAGTGCTGTTTCAGGCTCTGTGACGATCAACTTCAATTCTCTTTTTTCTCCCAAATACAGCTTGTGAGATTGTCTCTCAAGAACTCGTTGCTTCACTAAAAAACCAAAAAATCCCAGTGACAATCTGAATAGAAATACAAGCTTAAATTCCATAGCACTTTTCCACCATTATATTAGGACACATATACCGCCCCACAAAATGAAAGAGTTTTAAATTCTAACACAACACACACGAGGCTTTTCTCCTGGAAGGGAGCAGAGGGGCAGCAGAGGGTATTATTTCTGAAAAACACCACCAAGGATGTGAAGCTCAGCTCCAGCACGTTACTGGCTGGCCCTTGTCTGGCAGGCAGCCCTATGCTGGGTCCCAGCACCAGCCCCAGCTCCTGCACACCCTTTTCCAGCCAGGGTCCCCATGGCTCGGGGCTGGATGGCCTGAACTTACCAGCTAGGCGAGTCAGCAACTGGAAAGCATGATAAAGCAGAAGAAAAAAAAAACAAAAAAGAAGCGTGTGTATATTATACATGCAAGTGTATGTATACACTTAACCGCAGATAAACGCTTTCCACCTTGCTGCAAGTTTGTATAAACACATGCATGCTATTTATCTTCTACTTTTACGTATTTGTAACTACAGCATGTATTATATTAACATACGCTTTCCAACTGCAGGTGCAACCTAGAGAATACTACTTATCAACTTATAAACTAGCTATTCAACACACAATCTAGAAGCTAGTACTAAGCATCCAATTTAAGCATATATATATATATATAAGCAAATATGTATTATGTATTGGATCTTTCGGGATGTGCATGGCACATTCCATACGACAGACTTGCACGTTACACGCTCTACAGTATATATTACACTACCCTCAAAAATTAGGTCAGCACATCTATTTTAACTCGCAAGAAGTCGGGACTCGCGAGTCCCAGCTCGGCACACACTCGTCTCTCCCGCAGGCAGCCGACAGCCCGACCCGCTCCCCGGCCCCGGGCAGCCCTCGGCCGCCGCGACGGAGCCCCGGGCCCCCTCCCCCGTCCCGGCCGCTCACCGTCGGGGCGGGCGAAGCAGACGAGGAGCTGCCCGCTCCCGGTCCCGGTCCCGGTGCCGGTCCGCAGCTCGCACTCGCCGCCGCCCGAGCGCTTCTGGCTCTGGAAGTAGCAGAGCAGCTTCTTCCGCAGGCCGGGCGGCGGGCCGGCGGCGCCCCAGTCGCCGCGCACCAGCAGCGGGAAGGCGCCCGCCCGCTGCCCCGCCATAGCCGTCCCGCTCCTCTTCCCCCTGCCTTTCGGTTTCATTTCCCAGCGCGTCTCGGCGGGGAGGGGCCTTTCCCGGCAGGCAGAGGCAGCCGACGGTGCCCGGCCCGCCGCGGAGGAGGAGCGTGGCCCGAGGCGGTATCTGCGCCGGGACGGAGCCCCCCGCTTCTCCCGGCGCCGCCGGTCCCGACACAGCTGCCCAGGGCCGGCTTCTTCCCGAGCCGCCGGTCACAGCGTCACGCCCTTTCGCTGCTTTCCTGACACACCGACAGCTCCCTTCACGTTATAAAGGCTTCTCCCTCGATGGGCAGGGAGCTAGAAGCCAGTCACACCGCTGAAGGAATGAGGGACCCTTGTGCTTTGCCACCTCTCCTCTTGCTTGGAGCAGGGATGCTCCCGCTCTCTGGTAATTTCTGTAGCCCACCTCTGGACCTGCTCCAGAGGTTCCTGGCCTTCTTGTGCAGAGGATTCCAGAGTCGGGCACAGCAAGTGAGGTCTCAGCAGAGCAGAACCACCTCCCTTGACCTGCTGGCCATGTTGCTTTGGGATGGTACCGAGGACGCAGCTGACTTTCTGCGCTGGGAGTACACATTGTTAGCTCATGCGCAGCTTTTCATCCAGCAATACTCCCAAGTCCTCCAGAGGGCTGCTCTCAACCCCAGCCTGTATCAATACTGAGGATTGCCCAACCCTAGTGCAGAACCTTGCACTTGGCCTCCTTGACCCCCACAAGGTTCACACAGGCCTCCTTCTCAGGTACCCTATTCCTCAGGCATGTCAACTACACTACTCAGCTTGGCGTCATCTGCAAACTTGCTGAGGGTGCATTCAATGCCACTGTTATGTCACTGCTGAAGACACTAAACAGCACCTGAGGGACACTACTCCATGCCTTTGGCCCCTGCAATGCAAGCATGGGTGAAAAAACACCTTAGTGTCCTCCACAGCTTCTTGTGGTGGTAGGAAAGATGAGAACCTAGGCATTACTGTTTCCTGGAGAGAAAGTTCAGACCAGTACAAGTGATCCATCACCTGCAGCAAAGGACCCTGAGCCCTCACCTCTGGCTGCTGTCATGTTGATGAAGCAGTGACTGGAGGTATTTGTTACAAGGACTGATTAAGTTTTTTAATTTCAAAAGCAAAACTTAAGAACATAGAGGGGGTGTAGGGGCCAGAAGGCTTCTTTGCTCTGTTATTTTTTCCTTATGATGATGTTGCTGAAGCTGGTGTATGAGAACAGAATCACCACCTCAACATTTATTTTCCCATTTCTCTTAGGCTATATGTAAAGTATCTCAGGCAACTTCTATAACCTTTCATAGAGCCTCTTATTAACCTGCCAAGGAGAAGTATTGGACTAAAAATGGGCAAATCTGTACCTGAGACATTGAATTCATTCAAGTTTACTGGTTGAAAACCAATGCTAAATGCCTGGAGAGGTCTAGTGTTGGGGTTTTGGGAGTTCTTTTGTTTTCCTTTTTCTCTTGAAGAATTCTCCCATACTTGTTACTAGGAGATAAATTGCTGTACTTAAGTGTACTGTAAGAGAGACAAAAGAGCTGGCCCCAGGGGGAGGGGTCCAGCCAGTTGCCGAATAAAAGGGGTTGGGTGGAGCCCCCAGGGCTCTGGTTTTTTTCTCTGCATTCGGGGGAGAGAGAAGCTGCCCGCGTGGTGGAGAGAGGTCATCTCCACTGCGTCTTCTGTTCTCCTTCTGCCCCTGCTGGGCACCGGGATCAGCTTGGAGAGAGGTCGTCCCCACTGCATCTCCTGTTTCTCCTTCTGCCCCTGCTGTCTCCAGAACACAACACACACACACACACACACACACACACACACACACACACACATCTATATATGTAAAGAACTGTTATTCCTATTCCTCATATCTTTGCCTAAAAGCCCCTCAATTTCTAAAGTATAAGCATTCGGAGGGAAAGGGGTTGCATTTCCATTCCACTGGGGGGGTCCTGCCTTCCTTGGCAGACACCTGTCTTTCAAACCAAGAGATCTAGACAAGCACAAAACATTAACTACAATCAATCTGTTTATTGAAAAAAACATTGCTTCATAATCCACAACACAGACTGTCATTTACAGTGTATAAGAAGCCACCAGGAATGAAATACAGAGTGAAAGAAGATCCTTTCCAGTCCCTGCCAGCACCCCCCCACTTCCTAGTGCCTAGGATGGCCATAAGGCTGCACAATAAGGCTTAATACATTACAAAGGCATGATACAGAATCAGAGAGCAGTGTTCAGTACAAGATCAAGCTGAAGTGTTAAATACGATCAGCAACTTTGAGTGTAAACAGGCAGTCTACTTCAGTGCTATAAACAAAATGGCCAGAGGTTATCTAAATGTAAACAAGCTTTAAGAAATTAATTTGATAAAACTAGTTGTTTTCATTGGTTTAAGTGTTTCTGTCCTACACAGACAGAGATATGCAAAATGCTTATCTAGTGAAGGTGATAAGGTATTCTGGGTAGGCTTGAATGTCATTAAATATGATAAACATGGAGGGCTTGTTCACATTATCAGTTGAACTATCAAACAGATCTATAGAGTTACTGGCACTTTTTGCTGCTGGAGTAATTGATCCTCTTGTCCCCTGAGAGTATTCTCCAACAAGGACTCGAGCCAAGTACATGTACTTCTTCCCATTCACATCCGGTTTAGAGTACATGTCGTTGGCAGAATAGATGGCGTTAACAGCAAAGTAGGTTCCATTTCCAAAGTTTGCAGCTGTAGTCAGAAAAAAACCAAACAAATGTTTGTGAACATTTCATTAGCAGAAATCACTTCTCTTTCATCTTCAGACCTTTGAACCCCTTCACAGTTTCATTTTCTATTTGTAATAGGGAGAGATAAAGCAAATAATTTTGCATATGAGGCAGGTCTATAGGGGTGGCATGGCTAATCAGTCCTGGCCCTTTTCAGGAAAACAAGAGTCATTTCAAAATTCCCATTACCGTGCATTCCAGCGTAGCTCCGGTTAAATCCATGGTTGTTAATTAAGGTTAACGACTCCCGACTTGTCCCATGAAACAGAAGCTTCTCATTATTTCTGTTGCCATTTTTGATATCCATTTCTCGCTTTTTTATTTGGTAGGCCTTCCAAAAATACGGGTTCTGTACCCTTTCAATCTACAAAGTTTGGAAGTAAGACAGAAAGAGAGAAAACAGGTTGCTGGCATGAAAAACATAAGTGTATCAACAACACAATCGGCCTCCAGGATTCCCCTCCTACCTCAGATGCATGTTTACCAGATCATGAAGTAAGTTAATTCAATCACCCCAAACTTTGGCATGAGGGACAGCAGACCCAGTCCAAAACATTACAAAAATACTCCATGGGAAACAACAGAGGACAGCTTCACAAGTTTCTGGGACACAGGTAACATGCCTACCTGCAAAGCACACATGGCTTAAGCGAGCAAATGTTGTGCTCTGCTGTAGCAAAAAACAATTTAAAGAAAAAGCACTCTCCCTTGGCACTGAAGAAGTAAATGCTTAGGACTTGTTCCAAATACCCCAACTGCAACATCAAACCTATGCCAATTAAAATTAGTGACAGCCATAAAGACTTGTCCAACTTCAGAAATCCCAGTGGAATTTATTTTTCCATTGCTATTAGGATTCTTCATCACTTGCTATCAAAGTATTTATGCTCAAAAAGGATTACAGGCTTTTACTTTTTCAATTTTTAATGTCTGACAGGTCTTCAGAAACCTTTCCTCCACATCTCTGTATTCTCTGGTTTCTGGTTTTAGTTCCACGATTTTGAGTCGCTGGTTTTGCATATCGTCCCACGTTGCTGGGAGCACTGTTGACTCTTGATCTGCAGAAGAAACATAATCATATTTACCCAAATCCCCTGCTTAAAACAAAATAGGCCCTGCTACAAACCCTTCTGAAAGCCCATACACCTAGCTCATCACTACTGCCTACTGGTCTTTGTCAGCCAAGTATTCCACGGGTCTTTTACCAGAGGCTTAGGGCAGTGTAGCTGCTAGTTTGCCATCACACTGGCAATTGATGTGCCTGAATGGGCAGCCCCTAGACAAACCTGTTCTTCACAGCTGAAAAGGGATGCTTTGCAACATCTTTTACCAGTAGTCTTCCTTGCAAATCAAGTTTTCAAGGACATGGAGCAAACGCAGATTTGCTGAATAGTTAATTCTCATCTGAACAAGGAAGGTTTTAAATTAAAAAGTTTGAGAATATACTCTCCACCTGGAAAGCAGAGGCCTTTCCTTTCTTCTTTCTCTTGTTTCATGCGAGGCCAAGTGCCAGCTGCATTATCAAACAGTAACACGGACTGATGCATATGCTACAGACAACCAGCACTATAGGATCTCTCAATTAGAGGTGACATTTTTTGGTAAGAGAACAAAAAATAAACATCTAAAACTATGTGTGGGAGGCACTGGGAGCTGCACAGTTACTTAAACCTGTCCACTTTCACTTTCACATGTTAAGTAAACAAGAAAGTTCTTCCCATTCAGATACAAAATGGGTCCCAGCAATATTGAGTGACAGCAGGACAAAGGAAAATAATACACTGGGAAAAGTCCTGTATGGATGAGTAAGAAAAAGGCATCTCCTTATGTTACAAAGGACTGAAAGTCCATGGAAGAGAGTACATCTCAGGAACAGAAATGAGCTGAGATCTAGAATGGCAACTGCTACAAACATCCAATTATTGCTGATAAGCCTGTTAAGAACCTCAGAACTCATTACCTACATTTCCAAGTAATATAATAACTACAGGATTCTTTCATTTTCATTTCCAAATTCAGTTCCTTTCTACATTCTCCAGAAATGGACCCGCACAAAGCTCCTAACAGTTATTTCCCATATTTTTACATTTCTTACTCTTACTAGGCTGGGTACAACCCAGTTGTAACGTGGGAACAAATGGCACTCTGTCAAGATGCTTTTACTTACCTTCAGATTTATCAATACGTACAAGGGGTGTACGCTTTCCTTGGTCATCCAGAGCAAATCTAGCTTCTATATTCACTACATATTTTTTCTCATCAATGATGACTGCAATAGTTTTCCGCTTTTCCATTAAAGCATTTTCCAAGTGCATATTTGTGAGACTGTCAAAGGGCACATAGGAATCATTTTTAAAATATTTCCACTCAATTAAGTTTTTTAAGAGTTCTGCCCTGATCTCTTCCTGTTTAGCAGCTTTTACCCTGTGGATCATTTCCTGAACACTTGAATAAGCCATCCAGACATCTTTTCCAACACCTGAAATTCGAATAGAGGTATTCTCCAACTGAAGAGCAATTTTTAATTTCTTCTGTAGATTACACAGTTCCTCACTCTCTTCTTCACCAAAATGAGCAACGGACTCATCTGTGATTTCTGTTTCAAACTGTTCCTTTAAAATTGCGCTTTTCAACCAGTATTCAGCTTCTTCCACTTTTGCTTTGTTTTCACCACAAATCTGTACAACACCAAGGTCAATTTTCTTTTCCAAAACTGCTCTGGGTTTTTCCTTTGGGGAAGGTTTCTCAGAGCTCCAGAATGCTACATTGAAATACACAAAAGTTGTAATTAACTATTATCAGTTGCTGCTAACCAGACTGATCTATAATCTATATTTAAGTGACATCTACTTACACGTTAACTTTGAAAACAATGATTTAGCTGTTGTTTTAGCAGGACTTTCTTTTTTCTGCATGCTTCCATGGAACACACTCAGCAAATGTGGCTGAAAGATGACAACTTTAACAGTTTTCAGAGATGGAGCAGAGTTACTTCTTGCAAAGTCAGTTACTGCCTCTATCATGTTGTCAGCTACTACAGCTGGATCACGACCTGCCTCACCTGAAACAATTTATAAATGTTTTGCCTTTAAATTGCATTAATAACTGTTAAAAATGGTTAAAATATCTTTAAAGAATAGTTACGAACATACCTACAATCACTTGGGTCATAAACAGGTCACAAATAACTTCAGGCTGGCAATTATGAAAGGTTTCTATTTATCAGGAAAAGGAGGCTCAAGCAAGAGGAAAAACTGAAGTTTGCTTTTGTTGACATGGTGACTGATCAGGTTGTGATGTAGATTACTTGGCTTGGTTACCTAACTGGCCACAGGCCTGATGCTCAAATAAGCCAATTCTGCTCAAAAAGCAAGCCTAGTTCTAGTCATATGAGAGGTTCCTGCATGCATGAGGCCCTGTTCTGGACTGTCTGACTCTAGGGAGTTCTGCTGAACTAACTGGAAATAACAAGAGAAGAAAAAGGGACAATCTGGCCTTTTTGACAGGTTCCAATTCATCCCTATTGACCCTACATCTGCAGCTGCTAGCCAGAGTTGCTTCCTCTACTGATTTCAGCAATGGAGAAGCAGCTCCCTGGATATTCTCCAATTAGCTGCCCACAAAGGCTGCTGTGACAAGTATTTACGGTTCTCCAGGAAGTATAGAAATATCTGTGAATGCCTGTGAGCAAGGAAGTGTCATCTCCAGAGCACTCATACTCTTTACATAGTAGCTGACTGCAACGAGTGAATCTTTCTAGTAAGTTTTAAAGTTTGCAGTTTCTGAATATATTTTCACCAAACCCCTCCAGCTAAATCTAACTCATCACTTGAGCCCTGATATCAGCACTGACCCCATTTCAAAGGGAGACACAGACCTGTTCCAATTGCTGGGAAGGCAACAGAGGTGTACTGCTGTAATTCACACTCCTGAAGTACTTTGGAGACTAAATCCTTGATATTCTCTTGGGCAACAAAATGAATTATTTTTTTGCAAGGCAGGCTTCCTGCTTGGGTGGTGATATAGCTCTTGTTAGGTTGTGAGGCTGAAACATAAGCAGAACGTAATCGATCAACAATCATCCACAATATAGATGTGCACTAATCCTCATTAGAAGATAAAAAAATGACAACAAACATGTCCCAGGATAAGCTTCAAGTCTTCTTCCACAAACTGTGCAAGCCTCTCTCTCTATTTTCACTTTCAAGGCATTTTATATTTGTAAAATTGTTTGCCTTGTTTGGTACATGAATTGTGTGTGTGTCTTTGTCGAGTTTGCTGTGCAGACTCGGAGAACTTCCTGCAGACTAGCACCACACTCTGTCTTCACACACACATAAGCATGCCATCTACACTCAGGCCTGCCCAGCTTGAATTGCCCTCTTGGCCTGCACAACAGAGGTCTACCTATCTTATTTCCTCCACATAATTATTTTTCTTTTGTTGGACTTTCAAGTTGACCTCCACAGAAGATTCTTTCCCACTTCCCCACTTTTGTGGGGTTTGAAAACCCACGTACTTCATACTTGGCCATCCTTACTCTCTATTCATCATATTTGCTGAGCACTATCTGAATTTGGTCTACAAATAAATGCCTCTTCTGAGGCAAGAACCCAGGAGTTTGGAACTTCACTAGTTTTGCCTCTTGGTCGCACAGAGAATGTGACAATGGGTCGCTAGTTAAACCAGTGGCAAACATTCTCAGTCAGGAATGCCAAAAGGGGTTGCAGGCAGAAAGTTGCTTCCAGTGAGGTATGGATTCTCTGTTAACACTGCTGCCAACATCATCCCTTGCTTATGGCTCTGTTCAATGTAGACATAATCTGGTTTTATCATGGAAAGCTTTATTGGAATATGTCTTGGTTTTAGCTGGGATAGAGTTAATTTTCTTCCTAGTATTTGATGCAGTGCTGTGTTTTGGATTTAGTGTGACAATAATGTTAATACACACTGATGTTTTAGTTGATGCTAAGTAGAGCTTATCTGAAGTTAAGAATTTTTCAACTTCCCACATTTTGCTGCTTGTGCAGGTGCACAAGAAGCTGAGAGGGAGCGTGGCCAGGACAGCTGGCCCAAACCAGCCAAAGGGTTGATTATTAAGCTGTTCTTATCTTAACCCATGAGTTTTACTTCTGTTTTTATCCCGATTCTCCTCCCCATCTCACTGCGGGGCATGGGAGGAACGGATGAGCAGCTACGTGATGCTGAGCTGCCATCTGGGGATAAACCACAACAGAGTGAAAGGATGCAATAATAAACTGATTTAGTTTTTTACATATGCTTAGAAGCCTTCACTTCTTGAGGACTTTTCCTTCTCTCATTAGATGTTTTACAAATATCATATCAAGTGATTAAAATCTAGCTGATGTATCACAGTAAATAATACAGATGGATGCATAGCAGGCACTGAGAAAGTATTCCAGTAGGTTCCCTGCCATGCATGAACACCATCAGAAGGGAAGTCAGAAATGTTGTACCATACCTAGTTGAGCACATTCATCTTCAACTGCTTTTCCAGCACCATTCAGAATTGCTCTAGAGACACCTTAAATGAGAAAAGGCATATGAATCCACTGTTACTACTGTTAATGCTGTTGAAGTCCCATCTGAGGCAAAACTGTGTACCACATAATATTTAGAATGTCATTCCTGATGACAGTAAAGTTTACAATTGAAAAGCACTGTTACTTATATTTTAGGCTTATGATTTTCAATTCCAAGTGATGTCTAAAGTACCTAACAAGTTTCACTGAGGTCAAAACCTTGTTGAGGTTTGTCTTCTTTAGTCCAAGAGATGTTCTACAAAAAGATTCTATTAAAAACAAAACAAAAAACCAACCAACCAAACAAAAAAACCAAACAGAAAAAGGGGACAACAGAAGTTCTAGTCTCCCTTTATGCAGGAGTCTTATATGTCATCCAGTAGCACAGATAAACAAACAAAAAAAAGGTTTCAGACACTTTCTCATTGAACCTTTGCACTCTATGAGGTAAAACAGAAACCACACTGAAGCAAAATGATTTTGTTTTTGGGGTTTGGGTTTTTGGTTTTTGGGTTTTGTTTTTTTTAGACAAGAAGCACTAAAAATAAATATACTTCCTATTCTCCTTATCCAGCCCTTCCACACACTGTTTTCACACATAGTACCAAGATACCTGTTTTGAGACTTCCTATTCTCCTTATCCAGCCCTTCCACATGCTGTTTTCACACATAATACCAACTGAAATACCTGTTTTGAGGCTGAACGTTTGGTTTGTTATGTTTACGATGACATCTCCCTCTTCCTTGGTGATATCACCTTCTGCCACCCGGAATACAACGGAGCCAATCATCACTTCATGTACATTCTGTGCTGGGGCTGAAGAGATACCAGCAAAAGCTGCAAGAAAGAAATACAGACCATGAGCAGAAGGGAGTAATAAGCTAAGAGCTAAGGGACTTGTTTGTGGGTACAACATCTACAGCGACCATTTCAGCTCCAGACTCAGCCTGTGAAGCAGACTGCCTGCCACGTTAACTGAAAATCAGTCCTTCTCACAGGAGTTTGATGAACCTTCACCTATTCCTATCATTGCTATTCATGCTGAGATAGCAGGAAAAAAAACTTTGTTTTGCTGCATGCCTACTTTATGACATTTTACTACATTTACCTTGGATTTTCACAAAGGTTTAAGAGCAGCAAATTTTCCAAGTCTCACTCCCTTGCTCAGTTTCTCTACTTCCTGACAGCAAATTCTTACCTATGTGTCATTTGTTCTCAACACAGTAACTCATTTTCTGCACTCTGCAGTTCCCTAAGGCTGGACACCACCAAAGATACTGCAGTTTGGTTTTGCCATTCATCTGAACTTTTAAAAGATGTAAGAGTATTTCAAAGAGGCCGCTTTAAGACGTACACCCAGGAACTCACCTGCCTTCCCAGGACACAGGAAGACACCAACCTGTTCACCATCTAATCAAGTACTACATCAATAAAAGAAAAAGCCCTACTTGTGCCCTTGGCACATGATAGCTTCTGCTGTCTCGATTTGTAGGGGCACTATGCAGATAATGAAGCACAGGTACATTTTTTTCCTTAGCATCTCCCAAGATTGTTTCAGACATTACAGACACTCAGTCCAAAAATACTATGCGCTGCCTTTACAGCGGCCACTGTGACTGTTACTTGGACTTGGGGAATGCCATGCTCACCAAACAAATATCTAAACATTCATAATGAATGCATTCCCTGGAATATTTAAAAGAAATTAAACATGCAAATAAATAAATAAATCCACCAGGCACACAACTTCTGTGAAAAACAACTTACCTGTGCCTTGGCTGGTCTTATCTGGAGAAAACTTCTGCATTTCAGTGTCTACAGCGATACCACACCTGTTCTCAAGTTCAACTGAGAATTCCTAGAGAAGGAAATTACAATCAACCCCTGTAGAAATCTTCAGATTACACAGTAGAAATAAAGCTTTGAAAAGCAAAGTTAAAAAACGTTTAGAAAGAGCTTAATACAAATTACTTCATACCATCTGCCATAATGCTGCTGGCCAGTCCTGACACACTGCTCTTCTCAGAGAACAAGGTTATGTGATGTGAGCAATAGACAGAATTCATATATAAACCATGATAAATAAACCAAGTCAAAGCCCTAGTTACCATTCCAGAGGGATACATTAAGAGATGGCATCCTTACATTACAGGGGTAGTTTACATTCTAACTCAAGTCTGGCAGCTATAGCGCTACCCTTCTCTATACACAACAGCTCTGGCTTTAGCGGAGCAGCCTTCAAGTCTGGCTTTTCAAAATGTATTAGGCACTGCACAAAATAGCTGAAGTCATCAGAGACAGAAACACTCTTTGGACATTAATTCACAGTGTGACTGCTCTGTTTGGAGATTCACATGTGAAATGAGTAACTTGAACACAGATATTGAAAATCTGTGGTAATGTGATACTGAAGAAAGGGGGATGAAGAATGCTGATACACCAGCACAGCAATCCTAATGTCATTTTCTTCTACTCTTCCTAAAAAGACAACAGCACTCCACTGAAAGCACTTCTTTTTCCCAGAGTGAAGTCATCTACACACAAGTTGCAAGAAATTTAATCTGTAGGCAAGTCCTATGGACTGAAGAATTAGGTGAGTTCAAGAGCTAGAGTGATTATGCTGTTGTATTATTGACAGGGAACAGAAAAGGACAGGAAGGCTGCAGGGCTATACATGATAGGCAAGGGACTATAAGGGGTAGGACAAAAAAAGAGAACTTTCAGTACAGACAAGAGAGACTGTCAGCAGCCTTGAAATTTAGAATAAAAAAAAGCACCCTGTGGATTCTTTGGCAATCAGTAGATAGCCAAAGTATCACAAGATAGGCTTTCCTGGTTTTGGCCAGGATAGAGCTAATTTTGCTTCTTTGCAGCTAGAATAGAGCCATGGTTTTGGATTCAGTATGGGAACTGGTATCAGAAGAATGCTGATACCACACCGATGTTTTCAGTTGTTGCTAGGAAATCAAGGGCCTTTCAGCTTCCCACATTTTGCTGGTGTGCAGGTGCGCAAGAAGCTGTGAGGATGCACGACCAGGACAGCTGACCTGAACTAGCCAAAAGAATATTCCATACCACAGAACATCATGTTCAGTGCATAAAGTGGGAGGTGTTGGCCTGGGGTGGGGGGGGAGAGGATCACTGCTCACATACTGGTCAGTGGGTGGCGAGCAACTGTGTTGTGTATCACTTGTCTTTCTTGAGTTTTATTTCTCTCTCTCTTTTTGCTGCATTAATTTTCATTAAAATGTTCTTCTCTAAACCCATGAGTTGTTGGGGGTTTTCTCCCCACAATTCTCCTTCCCATCCCACGGGGGGGTGTGTGTGTGTGTGAGGGGGGGGTGAGTGAGCAGCTGCATGGTGCTTAGTTGCTGGCTGAGGTTAAAATCACAACATAGACACAAATAAACCAGCATAAAATAGAAACAGAAAAACATGGTAACTCACCTGAATATTACTTAAATCTTTTGGATGCAAGAGAAAGTGAACTTCCTTGAGAGAACATAGTCCTTTTCTACTACTGAATTCAAAGACCTTGTCAAACAGCAATTTAGCAACAACAGACTTCGGGAATCCTAAATTCCCTGTCCCAATTGCTGGGAAAGTAATTGATTGTAAAGACAGCTCGTCAGCAATCTCCAAGCATCTCGTGATGACATCACCCAAGACCTGTAAAGCACAATTATTTTTTCAATTACTGAAAGTAAATTTTTTTCCAGTATGTGCATTTTCCATTTTAGGTATGTCTTGGTATTAAAATACAATAATTGCCTACATCACAAGGAATATATTAGTCAACAAGGAATCAGCCTTGATAAAAAAAAGAACAGGACAAACTCTCTCATATTCTATGCCACTGTCCCATGTTTCAAAGGAAAAGTGTCATTAATCCCACTACAAAGCCCAGTCAAATTAGAGTTCAGGCAAATAAAACCCCTTGTACCTTTGATGATGCGCGTCTCTGGGACCATGCAGGAACAACAGCATGAAGCACAACACTGCAACCTAGATCATAACCATCTGTTTTCAACACAGAGCCTTCCTCAGCTTTTTTCCTTTGGCCTTCTTCTTTTAAGCTGGTCTGAAGCATAGGCCCTGCCTTGCTTAGCAAAGCTTTAGAGAGTGGCCCTTTGTCAAGCTGGAGGTCTTGGGTAACACTGATGACAACAACGTCTGTCTGAAAAGTACACAAGCAGAAACTCTGGGGTTTAAGTATCAAATTTAAACTTTACACCAATTTATCAAATGCAACCTGTCTGCTGATTTACAAAGTAAATTTTTTGGATAGTATCTGAGAGTGAACAAAGTTTTGTAATAAACCAGAAGTTGCAACCAATTCTAATATCACAAGCCTGCCCAAAGCAACACAAAAGTCAAATTAACAGTGAAATTAATTTCATCCTGATGGGAGGAAGTTCGAATTCTGCATTCTGTCTACTCATTCTACCTCCATTTGAAAAACATTTATGCAAGTTAATTCTCCAAGATAAGGTTACAGATCAAAAAAAAATCTGTTCTCACTGAAGTAAGCAGGAACTCCCATGTGTGGCTGGTGTAGAGAAAGAGGAGAAGCTGAAGACAAATAAGACTGGATGAAAGCAAAGGAAGAAATAAGTGAGAAAAGCAGTAACTTATAAAGAAGTGAAATATAAAGGGCTATGAACACTGTGTCAAATGCTATACTCTGCCCCTCATGAAGGATGTCTATACACATTTCAATGTATATTCTGCCCTGGCCAACTAGAGCAGCTGCAGGCACAGGCTGTGGGAGGCATTCACTCCTAAAAGGATTTGCTAGCCACTGCGGAAAAGGTTCTTAAAGGAGTTGCTTCCAGTATCAGTGATTCCAGTAAAGCAGCTATCAGCCAACACAGCAATTCAATACCAGAGGTAACTGGAAATCAACTAGGAAAGTTGGATGTCTGCAGGATGCAACAGCACCTCTATGTTTCATGCCAGTGTCCACTAATGGCATAATGAATCCCAAAACAGTATCCTACAGAGGCAGTGAGAACTAGACTGGCTGTGGGCCCAGGGCTCAGTTGTACATATCTGTGCTGCCCCAGGACCACAGTGGATCTGGAAGCAGACTGGCCCCTTTCACGTGGCAGGGCACTCATGTTCACCAACACCGAGCACCCTCTTATGCTTTTGCACCAGTACCTTGCATTCCTGTAATCAGGATTTCTGGGAAGGTCAGTGCTGGATCCATGAGGTTCCTGCCCAGCAAGGTAGGGTCAGGGGAGCTTGGAGCTCAGAAAGTTCCTGCCGACCTCAGTTGCTTCTGATAAACCCTAATGCACGGTGTGCTCAAACAAAAACCCCACTTCATCCTTCAGAAGCAGATAATAGAAAATACTTACTGCAGCATCTTCAATGCTTCCTTTTCTCAGCATGATGTCAAGGCCTTCCTTGGTTTTCACCAATGGGAAGTTCTTGCTATTTTGAGAAACTTTGTGTTTCTTAGGATGATGCAGTGACTTGTGAGAAGGCGAATAACCTGAAAACACTTCTCGCAGTGCCTTGCTGAAAGCCTGAACATTATTCTGTGCAACATCCACGAGATGAACCTCCTTCAAGCTGCTGTCCCCCATGGATTCTTCCAAGGTCTCCTTGACGGAGGACACAATCGAATGCGTACACAGTTCCAGAGGGAAGCCAAAAATCCCTCCACTGACAGCAGACAGAGCTATGGAGCGATGATTAAATGTTTCAGCTAGTTGGAGACTTTTCTTCACCGTCTTTCTGAGTAAGTACACACACTTTTCTGCTTCATCCTTCCTCCACACGGGCCCAACAGCATGAATGACGTTCTTGCAGGGCAGTTTCCCAGCGCCTGTGATAACCGCACAGCCAGGCTGCAAATGCCCGTTCCTCCTCACCAGCTCATCACACTCCTGCTGCAGCTCTGGGCCAGCCGCTTTTAACAGTGCCCCAGCAAGGCCACCGATGTGTTTCAGTTCTTCATTAGATGCATTTACCACCACATCAACAGGATGGGTGCACAAGTCAGCTTTATACACCGCTATTACAATTCCTCCTATGGTGACGTGATTATAGGGCTTGCCTATATTACCAAGTTCTGGCTCTTCTTCCAGCTGTTCTTCTGACTGCTCTTCCAGCCTGACTAGACAATTAAACTCTTGTTTTGCACTGGCAGCAAAAAAGTGTTCTCGCTCTTTGAAATAAGACTTGGCTCCTGGCTCTCTAATTACCACACGCTTATAATGCAGGCTAGACAGAACTTCCTCCACCAAGGTGACTCCCTTCAGTACTTCTCTCCTTGGGCCACTCAAGGATATAACTCTACCTCTCTTCTGTGTGCTGAAGTCAACTTTCACACCTTTCTTTTGCAAGTCATCCCAAACACAGTTCTTCTCTTTCTCAAAAAACAGTATGACTGCCATGGGCTTTCCTCCGATGACCTTTTGTACTTGTGTGTTTTCATCTATGAAGTTAAAAAGTTCCTCAAAGGCTTTTGCTACTGGTTGAGAACAACCAGCAATGATGACCTGCCTGTCTTCTTGAGTGACTGTTACTGCATCATTAGAGCAGTTTTGCTTGGTGAGCATCCTCCATTCCTTCTTCTGGAGGACTGACTCATCCTCCAAAGTAATGCTTTTGTAGTCCAGTTCCTTCTTTATTTCTTCTTCTGCTTTTTGGAGATCTTCAGGAGCCTTCCCTTTCAAGATGATAGCTTCTGTGCCAAGCTCATAAAAAGCATTAATTTGTTTTGACATAAACAGACTCTGTGACAAGGTTTCATTATCAATGTGCTCTAAAAAATTGAAAATATAAGGGTGGATATTAACTGTTTTCTTTGACATTTTGCGTATATAATCTAATATTTCTCCTTTCACTTTATAAACTTCCTCAGGCACTCCACATAGGTTAACTATCTTCTGCACGTAATCATAACTTATCTGCAGGGCTGGGAACTCCTTACGCATTTTTTCTTCAAGACCTGTACTCTGTAAAATTGCATATTCCCCTGCACCTATTACCACTATTTCTTCAGTTCTTTGTTTTTCTCTTTCAATTTCTCTGGCAGCCTTTTCTATGAGAATATTTAGTTCTTGTTCAACATTCTTCACAACTTCTTTTTCACCTACTAGAACAAGTAAATCCTTGGAAGTACATGGGATTATCATAACTTCATCATGGTTAAAGCTGTTTCTAATGGCTTCCCACACCTCTGCACTTACGTGACATTTAATTGCTTTGTACTTTGACATGCTATGTGAAAATGCTGTGGAAACATTTCCATTCCATGTCTTGATCAATCGAGATACTAATCTCTTCCGCTCGGACAAAGTAGCTGAAGGATGCAAAGTAACTTTGGGGTCTTCACAGGAGGGTTCAGGCCATGTTAGCACACAGTTACACTTTGCCATTTCACAACTTATTGATTCAATTAGCCTATTATTTTTCTGCAAGTAACACCAGATATACAGATCCAGAGGCACTGTAATTGGATCTGGCTGCTTTATTTGTGGCCCTTCCTTTCCATATAGAGCTGTTCCCAGCGAGGTGTAGTAAGGATAGACAGAGATTGGTGTTCTGTTGAGTGAATGCTGCTTTTCCAAGATGTTGGTTACATCTAAAACAAACAAACAAAACCCAAAGCAATTAATGCTAACACTTAAAACCAAAGATCTTCTGTTGTTTCTTTTTATAACTTTGTTTTCTATGTAATAATATTTGGTTTATGTAAGAATAGTTTTTCATTAATTTTCCTCTCTTACCAGATAGAAATAATTGCATATTACTGAAGAGCTACAATTTTTAAATATCAAAAACTAAGTTAGAGATAGACAGTTAAAGAACCAGCACTGTCCACCTCCAGGAGTATGCACAGCACTGCCTCTGCCCCTACTTCTGTCATATGCTACACTTAAAGTGCCCAACTCAGTAGTTGTCTGGGCAGCTACTCAGAAGCATCAAATTGCAGCTCCTCAGTTTCCCCCCAAAAGAGCATCTATTTTCTTCAACTTCCCTTCAGATTTCCCCTTCACTGGAGCACCTCCACCTTCCCCCTTGTCCTTCACCTTTCACTGACTCTCATGTTTCTGTCACTAGCTGAACAAGCCACAGCACCTGCTCTCCAGCCAAAAAGCCATCCTAGAAATTGTTCTCAGATGAGCCAGACAGCACACATTGATATGGGGCAGCTGGTGGTGAAGGCAGGGTTGCAAAGGAAGTCTCCTGCACTCTGTGGGGCTCTGCTTTCTCTATTGAACTCTAACTGTAACCTGGGCACTGTAAGGATCAAGGCCTGGGTAAAATAACTGCATAAAAAAAAAGAAAAAAATTCTACCCCTCATGTCCAGCTGGTCCAAAACTTCAGCTTGCATATATTATCTAATATTGGCAGAGACCCTCTTACAAAGCACCAGCTCTGCTGTTTAGGAGGACAAAGTAGGCATTTCTCTAGAAAAATCCAGATTTTGATCTTTCTTCCTCAAAGAAAGAAGGGCTTTGTATCTGCATTACCTTTGTGGTCACTGAATGTAATGATAGCTGCGTCTTCATCAGGCAGCTGCTGAACGTCCACCACTTGTGCACCTCCGTTCTTCTTATTTTCAAAGTAGACAGTTATATAGTCACTGGGTGTGTCAGGTGGTATATTTTCAGCCCTAACACTTTTTGTTAGCTCAAGGCACCGTGCAGTAATATTTTGCTGCTTTGCTCTGTGATTTTGATTAAGCTTTGCAGCAAATTCCCCTGCAGCTAGAAAGGGAAAACAAAAACCAACAAAACAAGATCAAACTTACTACACAGGCAACGCCTTTTGGCAAGGGAAGGCTTTATCATCAATCTGTTCTAAGACTGAGTACATCCTTTTGTTTCTTTTATAGTTATAGTTTGGTGTTAGTCCTACCTATTCTGCCTACTATCCAAATCAGAGCTAGCCCTCTTCTGACTTGCCTTTTATGTCTAAGGTATAGAGGTCAATGTATGTCATTAAATTCAGTAGAGTAAATCCTCATTTAAAATGACACAGTATCAGATTAAACCATAAACCTATGAGAGAAAACAGTCATTTCCTGCTTAGTCTCCCTCACACACGCAAGTAGCTAATAAGAAAGATCTGCAACTCTGATGCCTTTCTTACCAATATTTCCAGTAAAGGTAACTACAGCAGCACATATTTCAGGTATCATTTCCACACTGAAGTCACCATCATCCTCTGACAAGCCACTGATATTCTCCACCAGCATAATTAACATGCAATCTTTCACCGTCTCCTGCACATTTTCAAGCACAACTAAGGTGGATGACAGAGATCCCTGAGAATCCTCCACTTGGCATGGCTCCTGGAGAGTCTCCACTTGCCATGGCTTCACAAACAGATCAATTTTCTTCACCGAGTGATGCTTCCTTTGCAAAACTTCTTGGGCATCTAGTTCCACAAGAAAACAAAGAAAAAAGTCATCTGCCCTTCCGCTCCTGCCACAGCGGAGGAACATGTTACATTACACTCTGCTTGAAAAATCTGGCCAGATATATTTTATCAAACAAGAAACAGAAATAAGGCAAAACTACATCAAAAGTTACAGCCAGGATAAAAGCTACTTCATGATCTAGATGTTCCCAGTCTCCCCAAAGGGGGGGAAAAAAAAGTTACTTTTTGAGATAAGTGCTTCCTTCTTTCTACTGCCCTCAAGTGCAAGAAACTGTTCTCCAGATTAGTGACATCTAATAAATAGCACTTAAATGGCATTAAATTCTCCTTGTGTATTTAACAAATATTTAACTATATTTGACTATGTGAAATATTTATGTCTCCTGCAGAAAGTTTCCTCTTTTTGCATACATCCTTCACACACCAAGTAGCCACGTTAGCGTAGAGGAAAACTACAGATAAATTGAGGCTACTTAAACATAATTTTCTCCACAGAGAACCTCCACAGAAACCTCTGTCTTACAAATACATAATATTTACTACCTCTTTTCCTCCCAAGGTCCAAACCCCTAGCAATAACATTCCCTTTCTCCTGAAGCAATGCCCACAGAGATCCAGCACCAGCAAAGGCCTATTTTTAAAAAGGGACCTTTAGTAATACAACACCCATAAGAGCAGATCTTACCTTCCTCATCCTGAAAAGTGATGATCATTTGCTGATCCCTTCTGATGCAGGACTCAATGGCCCCACCACCAGACTTCTTTTTATTTTCAAAGTACATTTCCAGAATCTCATCTTCTATTTCCTCCCCAGAGGCAGTGGTTACTACTACAGATTTCCTAGAGGTTGCTTTTTCCGCTTCCAATTTCTCACATGACTCTGAAATGAAAGATCACACCCTAATGCCTTAGTCAAAAGTTAAGAAAAAACCCAAGCTTTTTACCTTCCAACTTTCACACCACCTTGTTCAGATCACAGATAAGTTCAGGGAAAAAAACCAGGCAAATAAACAGTAGTTTGGGTGGTGCCTTCTGTTTGGTTTTGTTTTGGTTTTTTTCCCACGACAGCCTTTAAATCCCAAACAAGCTGAGCACATCACTAGTGTGAGTTGTTGTTACATCAATAGGTGAGGAGAAAAGACTTCTATTCATCACCAGGCAAGGGCAGTAGAAATAATGGCTATGAAAGCTTCTTCGCAAATCCACAATGAGGGGAACGATCACTCTTTTTGCCTGTGCACCCTCTCCATTTACAGCTCCAGTCTCTGCTGGGAGTTGCTGTGGGTCTACACATGCTGGCTGCCACAGGAGCTCGGGTGTGCCTGGAGTACACAGCTACTGATGTTCTACCACAGGTCACCCCAGCTGAGCTGGGAAGGTCTGGGCAGGGACAGCCTTACCCAGAACAAAGGTAAGCATCCACTGCATTCCTAAGGAACTGACCTGTCTGAGGCAGGCAGTGAAGTAGGGATTTTCATAAAGGGAATCATACAAAGAAAAATAAATAAATAAAACCTTTATTTTAGCCTGAGATCATGATTTCTACACTACATTAGATAAATGCCACAAGCCAATCAGGTGACCACAGGGCACTACTACGGCATAAAGCTCAGTGAAAACCAATAAAGCAAGAATACACTGGTCTCTGTTCAGTAAGTAGCATGCTTACCTGTTTTCTCATGCTGAGTGCATACAGACGTCTCCTTATCCTGGCAGGCGGGAAGAGACACACTGGGTTCATTAACTAGAGATAAATGATAATGACTTCTCAGTTACAGGGTGTTTCAAGAAGAAAATGGTACCACTTTTGTAGGCCCAGGAGCTAACACAGGTTGAATTTAGTTTTACTTGACACTGCCAGAATCATAGACTTCCATATATTCCTTTTTTCAAACCATACATTGAATGTGGTTACAGAAACACTCTTTAAGCTCAAGAAGCCTTAGGCACAATGTCAAAAAACAAACCAGCACACAGTCATGTTATGTGAACCACTGCGAGCAGGTCCTCCCATGCATGACAGCACTATCCTCATACAGAAAACGTGCTGCAGACGAGAGACCTGTCGAGAGAACCCTTCCTGTGGAGGAAAGCGCCTTTAGAAATCAGGCACCTCTGTGAAAGTATCCATCATGACATATTCTGACTCTGCGTGACATCTCCACCTGCTACTTTATAGCAATAAGGAAAACATAAATCAGAAACCAAAAGATAAGGGAATTATTCGCCAGGCTGCTTTTCTCATCCGCGCCCTCAATCTTCACCCGTCTGCCACCTTCCTCTGCACAAATAAGCCGTTTGCCCATCGAGATAACCGTGCTGGGTCTGATGGGCAACCTCTGGCCCGCAGGGAGAGAGCGCACAGTGCCAGCTGGAACCGCAGGGGGAACTGAAGGCAGCTCATGCGGGTTTTACGCGTGCCTCCGAGTTTACTTAAGGGCTGTGCTGTATCAATTAAATGAGTTTTGTGGTTTAAAAAATGAAGGAGACTGCTGGGAAGGGGGAAGTTGGGGCGTAGGGAAAGAGAAAGCGCCCAGCTCAGCGCCAGCCCGGCCAAGCGCTGGCCGAGCAGCCGGCTGGGTTACCAGTTTCTGACACCTCCCCACCTCCCCCCCGCTGCTCCCGCCCGGCCTCCCCCGGCCAACGCCGGGCTGCGGGCAGGGCCAAGCCCGCACAGCCCCGGCCCCGCAGGGCTGAGCCAAGCTCCGACGCCCCGCGCCGCGCCTCACGCAGAGCCTACCTGACGCCTCGGCCCCGCCGGCCCGTCCCACCTCCTGGAAGCGGAACGAGAGGAGAACGGTTACCGCGGCACGGCTCGCCCGCCTCTCCCCGTCCGGCGCCGCAGCCTCACCTGCGCGGGATCGCCGTCCGCGGGCACCGCGGTGACGAGCAGCGACAGCCGCCCTCTGGGCCCCCAGTCGAGCTCATGGACCTGCCGGTCGAGCACCCGTTGTCTCACTGCCGACACAGAAGGGCACCGGTGAGGGGAGGGCGGCGGCGGCGGCTGCCCCCCCGGAAAGGCGGACAGCAGCCGTTAGCGCCCCCTCCCCCGTCCCGACCGCTCACCGTCGGGGCGGGCGAAGCAGACGAGGAGCTGCCCGCTCCCGGTCCCGGTCCCGGTGCCGGTCCGCAGCTCGCACTCGCCGCCGCCCGAGCGCTTCTGGCTCTGGAAGTAGCAGAGCAGCTTCTTCCGCAGGCCGGGCGGCGGGCCGGCGGCGCCCCAGTCGCCGCGCACCAGCAGCGGGAAGGCGCCCGCCCGCTGCCCCGCCATAGCCGCCTCTACGTCTTCCCTCACCCCCCAGCTTTCAGTTTCATTTCTTCACCGAGAAAAACAGCGGCGCTGGGGCCGGCCTGGCCCCGCCCCGCAGATAGGCGGCCCCCGCGGGCCCGGCCAGGGGCCCCGCTCCCCAGCCCGCCCCCCCGCTCCCGGCCGGCGGGACGCGGCGTCCGCGGCCCTCGGGGAGCGCTGGGTCCGCACAGCTCAGGACATCGCACACATCGTGCTTCAATTCCACACAGACGGAGTCGTAGGAGAACGCGGTCTTACAAATACAGCTGTTCTCAATGCCCGAGCTGACAGTGGCTCGGCACTGGGTAACCATAGACTCACAGAAGGAGCTGGGTTGGAGGGGACCGTTAAAGGTCACCTTGTCCAACCACCCTGCAGGAAGCTGGGACATCTTCGATGAGAGCAGGTTGCTCAGAGTCCAGTCCAACCCGACCTTGAACATTTCCAGGGATGGGGCATTGACCACCTCTCTGGGCAGCATGGGCCAGTGTTTCACCACCTTCATCCTAAAAATGTTCATCCTTGTCTCCAGTCTAAATCTACCCTCTTTTAGTTTATACCCAACCACCCCTTGTCCTGTCACAACAGGCCCTACTACAGAGATTGTCCTCATCTTTCTTACAGGCCCCCTTTAAGTATTGAAAGGACATAATGAAGTCTCCCTTGAGCCTTCTCCAGTCTGAACAACCCCAACTCTCACCCTGGCCTCACAGGAGAGGGATTCCAGCTCTCAGATCATTTCTGTGGCCTCCTCTGGACCCCCTCCAACAGCTCTCCCAGCATCATGCTTTCAAATCAAGTCACAACGTAAAAATACCTGTTTCCATCATTCTCCACCAGAAATACTTGTACCACTGTGCAAGGCTGCGTTGAAAAAGTATTTTCCTCAGACCAAGGCATCAGGTAGCTGAGACATTTTCAATCAAGTGCTCAGGGCATCCCCTTGCAGTGGTTAGTTTTTCAGCTCTTTCTAATGTGCCCAGCAGTGAGACACTACAATAGCAGATAAGAATCTTTCCCATTAGCTTCACTGAAAGTTCATTAAACAGGATACGCACAGGTGGATATTACCTAAAGACAGGTGTCAGACATGCTGCTGAGCAGGCCCATGGAGATGCCTTTGTTTTGGCAGGTGATCAACCTTTTGTTTCCTAACACACTGTTCTTCTAACCATGCTCCCCTCTCTTGCTGTGGCCCAGGTAAAATACCTGACTTGACTGCAATCGGTGCAGGTTTATTCCTCAACTGTACAGCTATGATTAGAAAGTAAAGGTCTGTATAGCCGGTGATAGGATAAAGGCTTGGGAGCTTTCAGTGACAGTTAATAGGACTCTGCGGCAAAACTTAGCCTGCAAAACTTTGCCACAGATTAAAACAGAGCTGGTGAATTGTCAGATAGGGGTCTCACATCAGTGCATCGGCTTCTTGGGACAGAAAGTGAACCAGACTGAGAGAAGGTGGGGAGGTTTGATCCTCACAGCCTGTGCCAGTGTGCAGAAACAGCTGGAGTGTTGGTATCTTACTGCATAGAAGAGGGAGGAAACATGAAACAGTGTAAAATGTGAAAACAAATACAGTAAAACAAAACCACAGTAGGAAATACATCCCAACCCCCACGGAAACCAGTGCCCCCACTGCAAGTCAAGGTGGTATGGCACTGCCTATCCACAATGTGAGAATCTTAAAAAAAAATATTGGAGTCTAAATCACTCCAAATTATGGCATTGCTGGGAAGCTCCTAAATAACATAAATAAATAAAATACATATATGCACAACTACACTTGTCTAAAGCAGGAGGAAACACCTGTACAGAAGAATGCAGAATTGAGCAGATGGTATCTTTATATTTTATTTATTATATTCAATAGCCTAACATGGTGTAACTCACTATGGCTGCATTAAGTGAAAATTACTTGTTTCACGCCCTCACAAAGGTAATTAGCAAGCTGTTTGGAGCAGAGTAGCAACAAAGCGTCTTCATGATATGATTTAAACCATCTATTGGAAGCAGAGGGAGGAATATAATTTTATAGTTGCAAAGCTGAGTTAAATATTTTATCTTAAATACAACAGAAGGCACAGAACCAGGACCCCACTGTCAGAGACGGCCAAGAGCCCTGTTACTTTCCTTTTGCTCCAGCACAGCTCTGGGAATTCAGTTCTGCAGGGTCAAAAATACAGCAGCATCCATGTGTGCCCTCAGACATTACCCACACTCATTTCATGGTTAAAACCCACATCACCAATGCCACTGCTACCTTGACAAGAAGCAAAAGATCACAGCCTGGTCAGAGCTGGTACTATTACAGCTGCATAAAAATCTTCCAGCAGATGATTACATGATGCTATCCATGATGACAAACATAATAACACAGAGCTAAAGTTAAGTATTTAATTGACTCAAAGCTAGTATTGGATCTATAGGTTTTGTTTGGTCAGACTGAAGACTTGTAGTGCAGGTTTACTGGTTTATTCACAAGGTTTATTGGTAAAATAATATACATAATTTGATATTTCAAAAATGCAACAAGTACTAATGCTGAAACTCACAAGACCCAAATTATTTAAAGGCTACACACAGAGGGAAGAGTTATTCAAGGAAGTAAGTGATGTGTAAAAAGAACATGTTATCATTTGATGAAAAAAAGATTAATTTTCTTATCTGTGAAATACAAGTGATTTGATTAGCAGCAGTTGAACAAAATAACTTCTTTCTTCTTAGTGCTGGAATACTAAATGAACTACTACACGTTCCACTCAAAGAACTGATGGTTAATGAATTTCTTTATTCGATTCCTTTCGCTTTCAGTTCTGACCGAACCCGTTGCAGATAATCAGGATCAGGGTAACCAAAACTAGAAGAAAAAGAAAACAATTGCTTGGGCTACTTCTACAGAACCTTCTCATCAAAATCTCTTAAAGCACTTTAAATGTTATTCACTTGCTATACAGAGAAAACAGAACCTATTTTGCAGATCAGAGAGGTGGCACAGACAGGGCGAAGCTAAAATCTTAAGGAGCTGCTGAATTTAGTTGTGGAAACTGACACTAAGAACTTGATTTTCAAAGCAGCCTGCAGTCTCGCTTGAAAATGATGGGGCTTTTGAATATGCATCCTTCTAAGAAAGCAAACCTGAAGCATATCCAAGTGGGCATTCGAAACACAAATATAACAGCACCTCTGGATTTTAGGTAGCACATCACCAGAAGCGTGTATGAAGCAACTGACAACGAGGGAGAACATCTGAGGAAGGGGGGGTAAGGCATCTTTTAAAAAGCTCTTTAGCCCAGGAAGGAGGATCTAGACATGAATCTTCAGAGCTTGCAGGAAGACACCTGCCCCTGGAAGGCTTGCAACAACCCTAAAAGGACTGTTCCAAGCCTCCCTCTTGTCTCTGTAAGATTTTTTCCAGCACCCAGTTTACTGATACAGTCTGTAGCTAATCATGTCTTTCGGAACAGTCAATTGTATGTGCACTAAGGGCTGGAACGTAGTGGTCCTGAACAAAAGACTGTTATGCCTTGAGGAATTAGTGATCTACGCAACAGTCACCTGGGGTAGGAGCAGGCCTGGGCCATGCTGTGCTGTGCTGCACGTGCAGTGTGGCCTTCAGGCCTGTGCTGTGCACCTCCCAAGGCTGCATGATGGACTCAGCCAGCTCACTCAGAGAGATGCTGCTGGCAGCTCCCACTCGGTACCGGTGTCTAGGCCACCCGTGTGTCCTTGTCTTTCTCTGGAAGTGCAGCAAGTCCTAAAGAAATGCTGAATAGAGCCATCTTTCACTAAGAAAATCCTGTAATAGGTCAAATGACCAAAATGGGGTAGCCCCTTTCAATGGTCAGTGCAGTGTCCTGTGCTCTAAGTTGAGGCCCACTGAATACTGCGCAACTGAGGGTTCTCTGCATCTTAAAGGACATAACTGTATCTATACTACAATCCCTTTCTTCTTGCTGTGAGCTCTAGTAAGTAGAATTTCAACTCATATTTTACAGAGTCTGAGTGCTGTCTTCACCAGGATCACAATGGTGTGAACCACCAGGTAGCAGAAGAGGCTGACATCAGGAGTCAAACTTTAGCTGCTATCAAGAGCTTGCTGTCTTGTCCTAGTAGTTTCTAATCAGAGCAGCTCACCGAGTAGGTGCTTTACACAACTCACTGGTGAATGAGTGGTGTGAAGGACAACAGAAGCCTAAGATCATCCTTGTTCCAACTGTCCAAACTGGTGAGAGCTAATGTGGAAATTATTCCTGACACGTCTGAATAGCAACACAATTATACATAAAGAGAAGACTACTCACTTGGTAGGTCCTCCAGTCTCGGAAGTTTTGTGGTGAATATCATTCCATGTGATAACATCTTTTGCACCCGTAGTACGTGACTGCCCCACAGTGAAAATCAATTTTTGGTTAAAGGCTCTTTTGAGGAGCTGCAGAATTTCTTGCCCTTCCTTATTGTCAGGTAAATATGCTACTCGAGAAGTTGCAGAATAAGGTTTCCCTGGGTTTGGATGGTTGCTCTGTTTTGTAGAAAAATAAAACAAAAACACACATATATGAAAAATGCTTTGAAAGTGGGAAAGTCACATACCCCAGCTTTCACAGAACTTTGTACCCAGGCTTTGATTCAGAAGGACACGGCATGACTGATGACTGATTTTGAGATTTTTTATTTTCCTTGTTTGACAATTTCTTTCATACAAGCTTCATTCACATTTTCTTGTCATCACTCATGCATCCACTGTTAAATCTGTTTTTCCCTCTTTGCTCTCCCAAACGCATGTCACCCCACCCCTGACTTTTTAATATATCCCATTTTCAGTCCTAGTCATGACTCTAAGCACCTAACGTAAGCTGATCTCTCACCTGGAGAGTTTACAAGCCAGCCTTTGTCCAGTGGTGTCAGCAGCTGGGAGAATGCCTCAGAGAATCCTCACTAAACTCACAAATGTTTTTTTCTTTACATGGTATCACTCAATAGATTTCAGTTCAGTTATTCCCAATGCACAAATTAAAGACAGGCAGCTCTGTCCTGGTGCATATAAAATGGAGGGCTACCATTTGACTATTTAATTACTACTATATCACTTAATTGCACACAAAAGTACTGAATTAAATACTTGCAGACAAAATGGTGGAAAAGCAATTAATTTTATATTCAATATTGGGTTTGTTGTGGGAAAAATACCTGGTATGAATCTTTAAATATACTCACGGTTTGAATACCACTGCGCATATTGTATGTAATCACAATAGTACCACAATTGGGATAACCAGGGAGAACTGTAGACACCGTTCTACTTGACATTGTTCCCTCTGGCTGGTCTCCTTTCACGACTCCATAGATAGTATTACAAACTGGACAAGCTTGCTTATAAGACATGGCCTGGTCAATGCAATTTTTGCAAAATGCATGTTTGCACTTTCTTAGTATTTCTTTATTATTAATTCTCTCCATGCAAATTGGACACACATCTTTGTTTTCCTCTTCTGATTTTGCCTTATCTTGTCCTTCAGAAGAAAGATTCTGTTTCTGCCTGCCACTGTATTTCTTCTCAGATGCTCCTGTAGTTTCTTGATAGCTGATATCAGAGGACAGTGGTGTCTTGTATTTAGTTTGTGTTGAGTCTTCAGCGATAAGAACGTTCATAATGTGCTTTTCAGCAGCATAAAGATGTTTTGGTAAACCACTTAAGATTAATTTGTCTCCCCTCTTCTGAAGTTTTACATGCAGATCTTCCAATAGTTTTCCATTAAGTAGCATATTTAATCTTTTCTTCTGCTCTTCTGAAAGCTTTGAGATGATGAGTTTTTCTCTTACCATTGCAGACGCATTCTGAAACGCATTGATGAAACTTTCAGCAGCATGTGAAGACATATCAGAAGATTTGTTCCTAGGCCTAAATATTATGATCATCTTCTGGCCATATGAACTGTCTTTCTTTTCTATTACTGTATTAAATTTGTCTTTAATGTCTTCAATTTCTTTGTTTAGTATTGTTTCCAACAATTTAAACACAGAAGCATCAACTTCAATTTCATTCCTGTACTTGTACAGTTCAGATGATATTTTCATATTCTTTTCAGCTTGGCTGTTCTCACCTTGCTCTGCTAGAAATTTTTTGGCAGCTAAAATATCATTTGCTGGACCACGGAGTAGCAAGTGATTCCCTTCCTCTTTGGCAAGAAGATTACTAAACCTAGCATTTAATTTCATTATTGTCTCAGTTAATGTGTAACTGTTTGCTAAAGGAATTTTTTCCTGTTTCAGATTTTCTACACTTTTCTGAAAAGTTCTGATAAAAAAGTCATTAGCATCTTGCATTGATGCAGGACTTTTATCAGAAATCAAGCATATTGACGTGTTTCCATTGTAATGATCTTTACTTCTTATATGCACTCCAAAACGTTTATGCAGAACTTGGATTTGTTCTTGGCAGGCATGACTAAAATATTCATAGAGACCTGACGGAACTGTAAGCTCATTCATTTCTTCAGGATTCAGACCATTTTCATCCTTCAAACTGTTCTTACTTTCAGAATGTGAAACACCACGGTTTGGGCCATTGCCTGCAAGGATATCCTTAAAATAGTGATAAGCTTTTTCAATATCAATAAAATCTCCTGTCAATTTTTCAGAGCCATCAACATCAGGATTTCCTTCTCTTTTTAGATTTGGACATATAATGGTAATTTTCTCCCTTTCCTGTTCGGTGAACATACTGGTATTCAAAGTTGCAGATACTGTAAGAAATATCTAAAGAGAAGAGAAGACAATATCAGTAGTTGTTTTTTTCCTAAAGTTCTCTGCTTGCTGCTTCTATATTTTGTGTAAGGAAAAGCTCTGTATGTATCAGCAGGGCTGGACCACTGTAGAGACATCTGCACACAATATTTCTTTTATCTCATGTATAGTGACATTACACATGTGTAAGTAAAGCAATCCAGCAGCAAAACTGGAATTTGTTATGGTCAGCAGCATTGCAGGAATGAAGACAATAACTCTACTACTTAATTTGAGACTGCGGCCAGTACCTGACCTCTGGTAATAAGGTAAGCATAATCACTGCCATTTTATAGGGCAAATGGCCACTCTCCGTGGCTGAGCTGGTCACGTATTGGTCCCTTTCCCTCTCATTATCAGGCCCTGAAGGTCCTGTGTGCCAAACGGATGAAGCAAAGAGATTGCTTCCTCCCCTCCCTATCATCCTCAAGGTTGCTGAGCACTGGGCCGTCTACTCCCTCCTTACCAGCCTTGAAGGTCCCAGGCACCCCGCCAACAAGGTGGTGATGAACCCATCACAGAACAGGGAAGCATGCCAACACTGTCTCCAAAATCAAGCAGTTACAAGTCCTAAGTAGGAACCTGAACTGCAATTGCTGCTGGACAGCGAGACCTGTGATCCCTCAGGGGCAATGGACACCTTCACTGTTCTCTGCTTCCTTCGAGGTCTGAGTCAACACCTCATATTCTTTTATGTGTTTTTTGAATTGAACTTACGATTGTTATCTCGATGCAGGAAGCCAGGTATTAAGATTTGACATGATATGCAGAAGGTCCAGGTGATTAGAAATTTAGCTGTGCTATGAAATTCAGTGCTACTTATAAAATCATACTACACTGATTCCGCCCGTAGAAATCCTGTGCTATTCTGATCACCAACTCTATGCTATGCTAATCATAAAATCCTGTTAAAAAAAAAAATAAAAAAGCAAGCTTTAATTTGAACTACAATTTAGTGCCATCATCATTCTCCCCAAAAGAACATGTCTGTCCCATTTGTGTTGGGTGACCGAGACACAACATGTTTTAACAGCACACCTGAGTTATATTACATTGTTCTTTAATTATATCAGGCTTTCTAGTTTTCTCTTACTATCTTTCTTTTAAAAATACTCAAAAGTCAATCTTTAGTAACTCGGGGTTAAGGAAGAAAACAGGATTCTGAAAGATAATAACAGAAGACGTTCACATCTCTACTTTGCACAGAGAAAAGCATAGGGAAATTTGCAGTATACTGTAAACCAGTACATTAGCACGTGATACCTCAAAAGCTACATCTTTCCACTACAAAAACCAGGGTAAACATTCTGGGCCAGATATCAGCATCTTGGTAGAGCCACATCCATACCAGGTAATACATAGCCTGGACCCTAACACACAATTGATCTTTCTTTTCTGCGTAACTTTTAGTTCACAGCGTCTGAAATAATGTTTGCTGTGCTACATCCCATCACTGAAGTGATGGAATTAATTAGGGCTATTTGAAGGTGCAAAACATAGTGAAATACTGTTAAAGGCCTGAGCAGCAGGAAGGAATCCAAATCTCATACAATTCTTCCACCTTTTGAGAGCAGTCCGTGGTGCAAACCATCCCCCAAAACCTGCACAGAGCTGTGGCTCCAGGGAGCGGTGGGTGGCACCTGCCAAAGCCATGCTGGAGAACACGCTGCCCGTTGACATGCGTCTGTGACCTGTGGCCCACTGCTCAGAAGTCCCTTGCCACCCGCATTTTACTGACTAAGGTAACGTAATCGACATTTGCTTAGCATGAAATATTGAAGTGCCACATAAATCAATGCAAAGGGTTTGTCGAACTCTAAGCGAGGCAGGTCGCGACCCAGCTTGTTGCTGCTTTTGCTGACACACCTTTTTGGTAATGTCTCTTGCCTTGCCCCCGTGGCCCTTGGCTGCCTGCTCCTCCCGCGGAGGTGGGGACGAGCTGGGGGAGGCCTGCTCTGTAAGCAGGCTCTTGCTCGGGTCCCCTTCTCCCGGCTGGATGAGTATCTTGAGGCGCCTGCCGCTGACTTCCAAGACATGATCTGTGCGGGACTCCACGCTCCTCTTATCTGCAATAATTTGGGGACAGGCAGGTCAGGCCGATAAAGCTCCCCGAGCACCTGACAGCTCCGAGCTGGCCCAGAGACCACCTGCCCGCCCTGCAAGATGGTGCCCCGGGCGGCCATTTGCCCCCACCCCCCTCCCTCGGCAGCGGGACCTCCGTGCGCGCAGCCCCCCCGCCTCTCATCCCCTCCGTGCCGGCGGCGAGGGCAAGCCGAGCGGCGGGCCCCGCCGCCCCCAGAGCCGAACCGAGCCGGGCCAAGCCGCGCGGCACCAACCCCTGTCCCTCACCCCCGTACCTCGCTCCTCTTGGAAGCGCACCCAGTAGGTGCCGGGCTCGGGGCCCGCCCGCACCTCGCACTCGCCGCCGCCCGACCGCTTCCCTGACTGGAAGTAGCTCTGGAGCTTGAACATCAGCTTCTGGCCGCCGTCGGGCGCGGGGCAGAGCCGCACCAGCAGCGGTGGCACCGCCGCCATGACGCCCGCCGCCGCCGCCGTCCGCTTTCGCTTTCGCTTCCCGCTCCGCCGCTCGGGATACACGGCCCGAGCCCCGCTCCAGCCCCGGGCTCCGAGAAGCAGACGCCTGCGCCGCGCAGCGCCGGTTAATGGGTATCTTCCAGGTAACGCGCCTGGGCTGCGGTGGGCGGAGGGTGCGAGGGGCCGGGGCTGGCGCCGGGCCCCCGTGGGGGCGGCCGTGAGCTGGGCAGCAGCTCCCTGAGGGGCCGGGGGGGCCCTGTGCGGCTGGGCGGGACGGGACGGGACGGGCTGGGCTCTCGGCCTTGGCGAGCCCCGCTGCCCGCGGGGTCCGGGCCCCGCTGGAGGGAAAGCGGCGTTCTGTGGCCCGGCGCTCGGGAAGAAGTGAAACTTCCCCGCGTCTCGTCGCCCGCAGCGCAGCCGGAGCTACGGGGGGGGCCCTGAGGAACGGGACCCGCAGCGCGCCGGTCACCGCGATTTCAGCTCGGAACAGCGTTTTAGATGTTATTAGAACTTATATATTTAGAACTTCAGGCAAACTTTTGCAAAGGTGGTGCTGCTGCCTTTGCTGGCGGTAGAACTGCTCCTGGGGGAACACAGCTCCTCAGGCATTAACGTGCATTTTCTCTTTCTTCTTTCGGTTTTGGTTTTGGGTTGTGTGTGTGTGTGTTGGGTTTTGGGGTTTTTTTGTTTGTTTGTTATTTATTTGTGTTTGTTTTTTTTTTTTTTACAATAGAGTTAAAGTCCAGGGACCTCGGAAAAGAAGATCAGTTTCGGTAAGCCTCCCATTTAGACATCTGCAAAGCGCGTTCCTGTGTTTAAGTTGAAAATCGCCAGCTACAACCAGCAAACTGGAAAACGTCAACGTAGAAGAGCCAAAAGCATCCTGAAATTATACATGGTTAAGGATAAATGTTATTACTCCTCACTTCGGCAGGACCTGATTGCATTTCTCTGCTGAAAACTAGGAGCTCAGAAGTGTTTAGATGAATCGGTGTATATAGTCTTTCAATGCAAAACGTTAGACTCTTCTTACAAGTACGTAGCATACTCGGGAGGAAGGTTTGATTCAACTCTTACAAATCGATTTACAGTAATTAACTTAACTACTGCCTGTAGTACTGCCGGTGCCTGCCAGGAGAGGGCTGTATAGCCACAGTGAGAACATAAAAACTGCCCCACTCTGTACCATTACTTTTGTTCCCTAAAAAGAGTGGTTTAAAAAGCCTTTCTGCATTCAATATGTTCCACGGAGAAAGAACTTGCTTGTGGGCTTTCGGTGCAGACCAAAGAAGAGCCGTAGAAGGAAAGCCAAAGCTCAGAGTAAGATCTCTGTGTTACAGTTAACGGAAGGTACGGGCGAGTGTTCCTCTGGGGGTGCGGCTGTGACTCGCTGGCTCTGCGAAGGCCTGGGGTACTCACCCCTTGGATCTTGCTGGCCATCAATAACAAAATAGTACGAATGCCTGTGAGAGGTCAGAGGCAGGCTCCAGTCCTCTCACCAAAACCAGCTCCGTTTGAAGCCCTGATTATGGTGTGGCTTCTCACATTTGCTTTCTCAGCCAAAGTTTTAGTGGCAAAGGCAGCACAGTGTGACGGTGGCACTGCAGCCAGTTAACAAAGCCCCCCAAAACATCATCTCTTTCAAAGATGTTACTGCCGCACTTGTTTGCTTCTTTTTCCACCTTCTCACCATTTATTCTCAGCCCATTCAGTTGTGCTGCTGCATCAGTCTTTGAGGCTGGTGCTCTAAATTGAACCAAGTTTTGTGGGGTCTTGTTTTGTTTTGCTTTCTAAAATTCAGATTATACCACTGATTCATTTAAAAATATGGCCCCAACAATAGCTGTGTCAGCACAATGGTGGAGAGAATAAATGGTAGGGAAGAGAGAGAGAACAAGCAGCAGGAGGAGAAAAACCTCAGCCAAGCTTTCTTCTCAGGCAAACAGTAAGGCAAACCCAAACCCTTGTCACCACATGCTCAGTGATACTGTTGCTGTCATCTTTTAGTGCCTGTCTTTGCTTAGTTGGGCTTTCTAAGCCTATGAAAAGGGGAGGGAGGAGAACACACTATGCCAAAAATACTGTTAAGTAATGACAGTAGGATAAAATTAAGAGCTATAAACCACAGTACTGTATAAAAAGCAATGTTTTGGCAGTAGTATCCTTGGATTTCACTTAGTATTATTCTGTATTCTAGGGCCAAGCATGGTCATGGATGAGGACAGCTTGATGATTCCCATCAATAAAGATGCCTATGAAGTTCTTAAAAAAAGAGAGGACTGTCTACGTAACCTGATTTACAAAAAGTTTGCTTGTACATTGACCTTCAGAAGTGCAAAATGCATTGGTGAAGTGTACAGGAAGAAACTAAAGCTGGGAATTGATATTTGTGTTTGTAAGGATGATCTCACAAGACACAAAGTAGATGCTTTGGTAAACGCAGCCAATGAACATCTAGACCATGCAGCAGGTCTTGCTTTAGCCCTCGTGCGTGCTGGAGGGCCAGAAATACAAGAGCAAAGCAAGCTTCATATTAAAAACCATGGAAAACTCTCAGCTGGTGAAATAGCAGTGACAGGTGGAGGGATGCTTCCTTGTAAGAAAATTATTCATGCGGTTGGCCCAAGGTGGAACGTTTATGAAAGTGATAGATGCTGTTTCCAACTTCATCAAGCTATTGTGAATGTTCTGAACTATGTTAGTGCTCCCGAAAACACTATAAAATCTGTGGCTATCCCAGCAGTGAGTTCAGGTGGTTTTGGCTTCCCGCTCCATTTGTGTGCTCAGGTTATTGTAATGGCTATAAAGGAATTTGTCGAGGCAAGCCCACCAACCTGTCTCCGGGAGATCCACCTGGTGAACATTTACGACCCTGCAGTTGCAGAAATGAAGAGGGCCTGTGAAGAGTTTCTGGGTGGTACCAATTCACTTTGGGAAACTCTTTCAGCTTCACCATACCAGCCTCCAACTTTCATCAAACATGGAGACATTCGCTTGCGCATAGTAAGAGGACTCCTTGAAGAGCAGAAGGTAAGTCTGTCCCATAATGCATTGAATGTGGAGTTGCCACTAAGTCTTTGCAGGATTTGGAGCCCAAGAGTTCACAACACATGCAGTATCAGTCAGCTAAGTACTTACCTTCTCAGCCTGATGAGAATTTACAAATGGGAAATAAATTATAGCAGCAGTGAGTTGTGGGTTTTTTTGTGGTTTTTTTTTTTATAAAGGGGTGTTAAACTTTAGAGCGTTTCTTTTGTGTATACGTGCTGTTATGGCATAGTAGGAAGCAGCTAAATACTGGATGACTAATAACAATATATCCCTGTGTTAATGATTATCTTCTTATAACGCCATGGGAGCTCACATTTTCTCACATGTTCCCTAGAACTCTTATGTTTTTGCCATGTGTTTTTTTCCTATACTTTATGTTCTCCTAAATGCCACTGCTGGAGATACTCAGCAAACGCTGAAACAGCTGAAAATAAGTTATACAGATGATATGGACCTTATCTTGAACAGTACATCATTTAAATCTTTTAGTTTACCTTTTCAGCTAGAAAATCTGATGTGAAATATATGACCTTAGTCATAGCAATCCAACAAAGCTCTTACTCTGGAAGCTGCATCACAGAAATGGCATTTGTCTTCAGCAAACAAAACAAAACAAAAATCGTAACTTTTATTTTAAAGAAGTATCTTAATTGACTAGTAAATTAATTTTTTTAAGTGAGAGCAAAGGATTGCAAAGTTGACATTATGGGGAATTTTATTAACCAGTTCTACAGGGCTGAAAGATACCACATGCCTTCAAAACTATGAGGAAAATATGCTCCAAAGTCTTCTACATTTAGATAATCTTCAGCAATTTAACTTTGTTAACAAGTTAAGTTAGAACAACTACCGCTCTTGTCAGTGTTCTATAAACAAGTTCTTTGCATACTTAATTTGAAATATGGAAGACCTACTACAGGAACCTGCTGTTTCCACTGGGAATTGGAAGCAACCATAGCTTTGCAGTTCCCTTGTGAGCACTGACCCTTCTAGTTTGGTGGAGTGCTTGCCACCCTAACACAGGGAGCATCTGGGTGGGCTGGGATAACAAACACAGACATAGTTCTGTCCTGCTCGTTGTTAACTGGCTGTGGAATTACACTTGATGAGGCACGTATGGTCACTTCTATAGCTGTGGTAATGTTTCTGTTGAAAACACTCTCATGACTTGAACAGGTCTTATGAAGGCTGTTGGCTTCTGAAAAAAATGTATGCATCTAATGCCACTAGAAGGTGCATATTTTGATGTATTCCAGCACTGCCCTTAGGAGTACAGTAGTAAGAGAACCTTTCAAACAGCTAATCTGATGCAGTCACGCTTTTGTTAAAGGAATTGTTCCGAGAAAGAGAGCTCTGTGTAGTAGCAAAGCTTGAAAACAGTAAACTTGAGGTATACTGAAACTTTGCACTCTTTTCTTCCAGACTACAGCTATTGTTAATTCCATGTCTATGACTGATGAGCGTTACTCTCCAGTTTCAAAGGGACTGCTGCAAAAAGCGGGTTCAGCTCTTCAGGATGAACTTAAGTCTCAACTTCTATATTCCTCATCTTACAAGAAACTGATAGTAACAAAAGGGTATAAACTGCCCTGTGAGTTTGTACTGCACGTTGTATGGGCGCAACACTACCACAGGGTGTTACTGCGTCAGGTAATGATCAGTTAGATTGGATTCTAATTGATTCTCATGATGATTGATGTGCAGACTAAAACACTTGTTTTTCCTGCAGGAATTAAAACTTGCAGTGACAAATTGCCTGCAACGCTGTCGGCAATGGCCATCGCCCTCCGTTTCTTTTCCAGCAAATGGGATTTGGGCATTGCTGCTGCCTGTTGATACAGTGGCAGAGATCATGATTGAAGAGGTTTTAAATTTTGCCAGGGCACACCCTGAGATGAAGATAGATGTGCAGTTTGTCTTTGGCCCAGATGACGGTGTTGCCTATGAGGTAACAAATTTGTTGTTAACTACCAATAAGGAAAAACCCAAACTGTAAAAATATTCCCACAGATGACTACAAATTAAGATAATCTGAATTCTGTACTACTTGCAACCCTTGTAAGTGGCTGGTCCCTTTATGAAAGTATTTGTCTCATTAACAGGTATTATTTATCTTTACAATTCTTTATCTTCACTAGATCGGAAGTCTTCACCCTGTGGTCTGACAACAAGAGGAGGGAGCTTTTGAAATTTTCATGACTGTCAACAAATTTATAAGAAGGAGTCTACTCTTAATTAATTAGGGAATAAACTTACTCTTTCTCAGGAATTTTCTTTAACTGTTTGGGGGTTTTTTTGGGTACAAAATTCCTAGGGCAATAGACTAACAACACATTGTATCACCTAAGATGACAGAAGGGGATAATTTTGACTGCAATGTGCCGTTTTCCACCTTTTGGATGTTTGCCTGATGTGATTAATACACAACAATTGCAGATAGCCATCTATTACAATACAGAGTTTGCTTTTGTTCCCATTTAACTTCAACCATCCGTTTTCAACAGGTGTCAGAACTACGCAGAGCAGGGTTGGAACAAGATGATCTTTAGGGTCTGTTCCGACCCAAGCCATTCTATGACTCTAAGATAAGATCCATGTTCTCTAACAGTCCCATAAACTCTAAAGGAAGCTGTATGACAGCCATGTGCTTGTCACTTATTTCTGATAATCTGGGCAGAGCAGGAACTCTACTGTGGTTCCATGACTTCCGGATATACCACAAGCACAAGGAGTTGTTTGAGGTGCCATTCAGTGTGTAAGTTATCTTAGGAGATGCAGAAGAACAGGAATGCATTTGATACTGTCAGGAGTGAAATTCTGGAAAAGCTGACAAATGTTAGCCACTAACCATTTCAGAATTGGGGGGGGGTGTGTAACTACAGCTGTACGCTGCTTATCTAACAGAGTTTTGAAGAGATTAATTGCATATTTGACAACAGAGATTGCAAAACTCCTCCTAAACTTTTCTCTTTCAAGGTTTTCCAGAGAAAATTTTCTTCAGCAGCGCACAAACTGGAGAAACCCCAATATTATAACAGAAGTGAACATTTCAGTAAGTAATGAACAGAAAGGGCATTTCAAGTAAATGAGCAATCCAGATTTGAGAATCTGAAATCGTATTGCCTTTAAAAAGAACTCAGTATTTGCCTGTGTGTCCTGGGGAAAGGGGGGGGCAAAACTGCCTGAGCGCTTTGCATTTTTCCCTTAATAGGAACAGAACTGAGCAGACTCCTGTAAGGTTTTTCAAACATAAAAATCATTGTCAGTGCCTGACTTGTTAGAAGTAACTTAGTGGAAGGAAAATAAATTCTGCATGGGAGGTGGGGTGGGGTCCTGCAAACCTTACCTCCTGGTTTGTAATCTCAAGGGTTTTGGGGCTTTTTTGAGCATACCAGGAGCACAGTATGTTTATTCCACTGTACATCATGGATAACATATAGGAATTTGTGATAGCACTTGAAAGGGATTCACTCTTCCAATCCACATGTATTTAAAAAAATTAATAAATCAAATCTTTCTCCTAGGTACTGAGTCAGGCAGTCAAAATGTAAAAGAGCCTGCACATAATGAACCAGCTATTGAACTTCAGGGGAGCACACGTACCGCATTGGAAGCAGCAGAATCGTGGATCCAAAGCATGATACAAATTCAGGGAAGTCACCATGCTGTTATTGAAAACAATCACATTTTTAGCCTTGGTAGAAATGAGTTTGCAGAACTAGCTCGAGAGCAGCCTTCCAGTGTCTGTGTATTGGAAGAAGTGAGAGATGGAAAAGCAAGACTGGATTTTCAGGGCCCTCCTGGTGCTGTGATTGATGCAGTGCTTGCAACTGAAAAATTACTGCTTTGTATGCAAGAGAAGACTACAGCCAAACAAGAGGAACTGCTGTACTTAATGGGTATGTAAAGCAAATAAGTGACTAATTTAGTATGTGAGTGCCTAAATAGGGTCGGGATGAAGCAGCATGTATCTGTGCATTGCTGAGAATGGACAGACGTGCATTCAGTTCACACACAGACTGAGCATTGCTTTAATTACTGATATTACTGTACTTCTAGCACATGAGCCCCTGAAAGACCACTTGTTAGCTTTGGTTACTCGCTTGGCAGTATTCCACCAGGACAGCTTCACTTAAGCCTGGCCACCAGAGAGTTACAAAATTTGCAGTTAATTAATACCTACCTTTGCTTGCAACAGCTGGGCCACCATCACAGGACCGACCAATGGAGATGTTCTGCAGAGTCCCTGAATTCGTTAACAGTTGATAGTACCAGTGGCATTACAAAAAGCTACTGAGCGATCCATGTTTCCTCATGTTTGTGTAGTCACTCACTACAGATACCGTTACATGAAAGCTGGGCTGTGGAGAGATGTAATGGAGAAGATAAATGGCTTTTCTTTGGTTCCCTCTCTGGTTTTTTTAACAAATGTAGAAAAAATGAAGAAATGAATCAGTCCCTCTCGATATTAGTCTCTGACTTTATTTGGGAGAATATTTAAATTCTTTGTTCTTATCTAAACTACAAAAAACTCTATTGGATCCCTTCTCCTTGCCTTTGCTTCAGATACTATATGAAATTTTTCCTCCCTTATCTGTATCCAGGCCATCCAGACACAGATCAGCTTTCAGGTTACCCTCACAGGACAAATGCTGCTAAACGCGTCCAGATTTCACTGGTGGAATCACACCTCCAGGAGTTTAAAGACAGACAAAAACAGTTTGAAAAAGCTGGCCTTTGTGTTCTCAAGGTAAAGAATGAAAAAACTGAATCTCAGCTGATGGTTTTGAACTAACGTGTTTAACATATGCTTAAAAAATTCAGATGAACTATTCCAATATATTGCTTTTAAAAATTTAGATCAAATCACCGTAGTCCTTAAAACAGATGTAGCATTTACTCTGCATAAAAAGCATTTTAATTATAATGCAAATAAGCACTCAAGTGTGGTTAAACTAAATGGAGAAGTCTGTTTAACTGTAGTGTATGCTCTGTCTCTTATTTCATGCTTCAAATATTCCTTTACAGACTCTAAAGAAATACGAGACTGGCATGTTAGAATGAGTCCAGTATTCCAGGATACTACCTCCATTTTCTTCTTGTGAGCTTGGCACCAAAAATTAGCAACTGTATTTAGGATCTGATGAGTAGTGTGTTGAAGCTGGGATCTTGCTTGGGTATCAGTGCTTCATGGAATGGGAGGAGAATGAGGCTGTGCAACAGAGAAATGCGGAGTGTGTAAACAGGGATTTGTTTGCACAGGACTAGCAGCAGGTAACTGGAAACCAGACTGCACCCTGCCAAGCTCTCTTTCATATGAAATAGCAAATCCCAACCAGATGAGAGCAATTTGCTTCTTCATCTGCAGAACTAATGACTTTCTTGAGTCTCGACAAAAAAGCTGCACCAGAATTTCAAACTGCTGCACTGAGGATAAGCCGTAGCTCAGTTAAATGATTTTTAAGAGAGCAGAAGCTTGACTGTGCTTCAGCACCTGGTACTGCCTTCTGCCACAGGACTGCAACTGGCCCACTGGTGTAGTCGGGTACCCCAGCAAGAGCTGCAGCACAGCCCGTTCTCCTGAAGTTCTTTGGAGCGCTACGCTGCCCACAGCCACGCTTTTGAGACACAAGCTGACATAAAGGCCCTCTTATCTGGGGACTATTTTTTTTACCCCAAGAGCTTTAAAGTTCTGATGAACAAGAGCTGAGGTTCTCCACACCTTACAGGACACTTGCAGTTCTTTACAAGATCAGGCTGTCAGCACTCACCCAGCTTATTCTCACATATGGTTGATAATCTGGAAATCAGCATACTGGGATATATTCCCACCCATTTCAGGGAGATGCATGGCATAGTGGCATCGTTCTTTTTCTCTGTATCAGCTGCACACTTCAGATACTTTATCTGCTATGTGGTCAGTGCATATCTGCTAAATCAGAGGTCCTTACGTTGGAGAACACAGACTGAACAAGACCACTCATGGACTTCATGGATATTAGTCTCCCTTTGCTTATACTATTATTTATGTTACAGATTGAAAAGATACACAACCCTCTTTTATCTGCTGCATACCAACAAATGAAAAAAAAAATAGAAGAAAAACGAGGTACTTCCAAAATAACCCACAAGCTGTACCAGCACGTTCCTGCTCAGTTCTGCAGCTCAGTGTGCCAGACGGGCTTTCACAGGATGTATTCTCCACCAGCAGGTAATGACTGACTACTGAGGTTGGATTAAAATCAGAAAAAATGGCATTCCTGAACAATAATTCTTACCTGCATTTAGAGTCATGAGTATTTAGTTTCTTCCCCATATTTGAGAGCCATTTATTTATCTGCAGTTTTTCCTGTTTTTCCTTCCTGGTAGAGTCAGGAGGCTCTGGGAAGATGAGCCTGGATTCTGGCCTAGCCCAGACACAGGTGTCAGAAATGTTAATATACACATAATGCCATGTCCCAGATTTATTTATTTTGTTGTGTTGCTCTCTCTAAAGAAAATCAATGTCCTTATTTACTTGCTGCAAACATGCATTCAGCAGCTTGATGCTTTCAAACCTGTGTTCAAAGGAAACACAGAATAATCAAGGCCGGAAGGTATTTCAGAAGGTGACAGGTCTTCCATGGGAGATCAGTGCTTGCATCAGAGCCACTTCATGTAAATTCATGCCCAGAAGGATGGCAGCACTGAGCAGTAACATGAAATGTCATACCCAATCAAGCAGTCTCTTAGTACAGCCATCCCAAAAGAACTAATTGCTTAAGGCCTTTTTTTTCTTTCCTTCTGAACATTTTTCTTTCTTTTTCCAGAACAAAAATATGGAGCTGGCATCTACTTTAAAAAAAACCCAAAAAGCCTACTCAAGGGTAAAGCTACGTGGGAAGCAGACTCTAAAATGTACGTGTTTGAGGCTGATGTAGTAACAGGCTTGTACAGTGAAGGCCAGCCCTCTTTTATTCTGCCACCAGCAGTGGAGGGGGATGCCGGTGAGGTATATGACAGCGTAGTAGATGATGTAAACAATCCCGACACCTTTGTAATATTCAACTGTGTTGCGGCCCTTCCACAATACTTGTTGACTTGTTCCCAAGTGGGGGAACTAGCAGCATCCTGAGTAAGAATTAATCAGAACTGTAGCTATTGTGAAGACACCTCAGAACAAAGTCTACTACTTCCCTTTTAAGAGGATGCTCTGCCTAGTAACATGCTGCGATCAAAGTCTCCCTGTGCAAAGTGCTCTGAAATATCCATAAACAAAACAAAGTCAATACCTTAAGGAGATTAGAGCAAAATTACCTGCCACAGAAGGGAAAGCATTACAAAATACAGTCTAACATTTATCTGATCATTTCCTTTATGCCTTAAAATGTTCTGAGCATATGACTATACACTTGATGTTTGCATTGGCTGTCACTTTTCCATTACATTTTCTTAACCTGAGATACTGCATATGTTAGTGAAATCCAGGAAATCCTTGGTTGTGCCTTTGATTCTTACATTTTCTTTTGACTTAAGTAGGTAAATGTATTGATGAACACTGTTTTCCACTTAAGGACATGCTATTAAATACATGTAGTTACAACAAATGTTAGGCCATACTTTATGATTTCTAACAGTAGTTGCTGTTAGCAGTTTTTATTAGTTAAGATATTAGTTAAGCATTGTAGATACTTGTGTTCAAAATAAAAAGTATGAACGACACTATTGGCTAACCTGTGATTCTTCCATATAGTCTTAAGAATGTGAATTGGACTGTATTTCAGCTTCAGATTTCTCAGTGGTGTTCAATCTCTTTGAAAGGATACAAAATAATAGAGAACTGGTTTAATCTACAGCTTGAAACCGCTCTTAAAATCATCGATCTTTACCTGTATCTTGTAAAGATTTCAGTGTCCACCTTGTAGCTAGGTGTCCTCACATTGCTTCTGTAGTGACCCAAGGCCAGCAAGCAGAAAAGCCTAAAAGCTGATACACTCACCTCAGTGTAGAAGGGGATTCATTCCAACTCTCAGCTACTTGGAAACTTTATGTGCTAAAGCCTGAAACTGACATTAGCAATGTTTAAAACAAATCCAGTGACCCAACTAAAATCTGCTACCAAATTTGTGCAATCTGGAGCATTAAAAACCACCAGTTATGGACCTAACTAAACAGCCAAACAGCTTATAACGGTGCAGTAATATAGAAATAAAGGCTCATCTGTCTGCTTCCAGACACAAAACTCATCTATGGTTAAAACTGTAATTAGCTGGAAGAAGGGCTCACATAAAACTACTAGCAACCAACATTGTCATATGAAAAGCATTTCATTCACATGTAAAGCACTGTGCTAATGGAAAGCAGCCTGAACACTAAAACATAAATGCAACTCGAGCTCAATAAAACTTTTCAGAACAATCTGTTAATGAATTCTCAGTACACTTATCTACACCTGCAGCTCTCAAGACAGCAGTCATAGTGCTAGGAACCACACACAAGGCCAAAAGAAATTAAGTTACAATAGTCTAGTTGTGAACTCTGAAGTTAGAAGTGTAAGTTTTTTACCATTGCAGAACAAACATTTAAATACATATATTCATATTTTATTTGGGTTTTAAAAATTACTTTTTAAGAGTAGCTATATCTACATTGTTGCAAAAGGGCAGTTTTTGTAGTGCTAGGCTGAGCCTAGTACTCTCTAGTATCGTGTTAAATGGGCAAAACCTCCTATGAACTTGTAAGAACCATCCAACACGTGAGTCTTGTTCTCAGACACCCCAAGGCTGCTTTTGGATGGTATGCTGCAAGTTTGAAAACAGTCTACTCCTGTTTTAACTTTTCCATTTAAGCAAACAATTGTTTTCCTGTCCCACTTTTCCTCACATTTCTTGATTCACACCTGACTGCCAGGAAATGCACAGCTGTAGATTTCAGGTTTGTTAGACTGGATCACACCAGACTCAGCTCTTATTTCAGCTCGCTTCAAGAGGTTTCAGTTTTTGAAGGAGTTTCACAGCAGGAATTATTTTTTTGTTGTCTTTTTTGAAAAACATAAAACACAAACCAACCAACCAAAACAGTACAGAGTTTCTGAACTACGGTAACCATTTCTAACAAACACCAGTTTTCAGAAAACCTGAAGGAAATGTTTTTGGCACAGTGTAACATCTTTTCTCCTACTGAGAATAAAGGACAGTTTTCATAGTGCAGTATTATTGTAATGCTGTCACACAACTACTGGAACAATATTTCATTAATAAGAAGAATTACAAAGCTAATAAAAAGGTAACTGCATCTGAAAAACATCGATAGTCAGTTTAATAGAAAAAATAATTACTGAGAAAACTTGTAACATGTTACTCAAATGCCCAGCACATGCTTTCTCCTCCCTCCACATATACCCACAGTTTATAAGGATTCAGTCTTAGTCAATACTTATCTGCCATTTTATTATAACAAGATTTTTTTTCTACTATATAATTTATATTTAAGTTCACCAGTGTTATCTGCACTTAGTGATATAATATACATTCTATATATACAGCTTTTTAAAAAGTTGTAGTGTAAGAAGTTGTATACAATTATTATCATCTGGTCCTCAAAAAGAATAATTTCATATACAGAAACTAGAAAATAAACCCAGCACAAACTAGATGTACCAAGTAGTACATACTAAAATAATTACCACAGTAATTGAAAATTCCTGATCTTAGTCCTATGATAATCAGTTAACTAGAGGCTACTCCACAGCCTCCGGGATTTCTCTGTCGTTCACAATAAGGGTATGAATAATTCCTTCCTTTCGTTTTCCACTGCTGACAGCCTTAATGCAACAGCTGTGATCACCGACACTGAAGTGAGTTTCAGTCCCATCTTCTACAAATTCACCCTGGGAGAAAGGAGAGGAGAGTAAAGCCAGACATGTGCTATGTGGTATTTAGTGGTGCATTCTACAGCAGGATGAAGAGATCCCTGAACTGAGTGTAACTGTTGTGTACTTTGGATACACAGCTCCTGCTGCAGTTACATCATTTCCTGTGTGGGCTTTTGCCCTGCAGGGCTGTGTCTTTTTCATCATCTTTGGGAGAGTAGAAAAATCCATGTGTGGCTGTAATGCAAGCACAGTTTGACAACTAAACCCGTACTCGTAGCTTGCAATAACATCTCCTGGTGCATTTATTATGTCACAAAAAAGGCTGAGAACCATCAAGAACAGAAGTTCTGGTTCACTGAGAGAAGATGTTTCTTGCACTGAGTTGGTGGATCTTTTCATCCTGTTCTCAAGTACAGCAAAACTGTCCATTTTGCAATTTGCAGTCATCCAGGGGATTGATTACTTGTAGCAGTAGTAACCACCGTGACAGCCCTCTGATGAGAAAGCACATCCTTCAAGGATAGGGAAGCCTCTACAAGATGCATATTAAAAGCCATCATAATATAAAAAGACATCAAATGGATTAAGCTGTCTAGCTGCCAACCTGCTCTAAAAATTAATGCAGATGTGGCAGAAGATTTTATTTTTCTAGTGAGACCCTTACACCCTATGTGTTAGGGACCATCTCTAGAGGAAAAAAAACCAGTGAGTCATAACAGGCTACGTTTTCAACTTTCAGTCGCCACTAACATGAGCAGGTTTGGAGGAGGTGGCTCTACGCTCCACATCAAACTCAAGTCCCTCCCACTCCCCTGAAAGTTTTCTCCCTGAAAACCCTGGACAACTGACCCGGAAGATTTATTTTGCTTGTCTAAAAAGTGTAAACAAAAGCACTGTATCTTTAAATAGACAGTTTGTCATCCTAACTGAAATACTCAGTTATAAAACAGAGTGAGGGACATTTGGAGAAGGCTACAGCATCCTGTCTGTCTAGATACACAGACAATATAGGCTGTGGTAAAGCGAGGTAATATGCTCCTCTGTGACTTATTTTGCTAAGCTTTGGTTAACCAGCCATGGCCTGTGAGAAGCCTTTAGGAACAATCACGTACCGCTGTTTCCATTTTCTGACCATTGCACCACACATCCATAGTGTCCTTCTCTGTGAAGGAAAAAGACAACAAAAAGTAGAAAGAACAAGATTTTTTTTTTTTTCTCCCTACAGACAAAAAGATCTAGGTATTTAAAAAAATTACTGTTGAATATTACTTTTAATACCCAAAAGCAGTTCCCAGTTAGCCACAGTACCTGAGAGGCTCTGTCATCAAGGGGCAAACAACTTTTGCTATGAACATACATTTTTGGCTCTCCCTAGCCCTGGCTGTTAACACATAATTGTTCTGAATATTATCAGAGATATTCTTAAATTGAAAAAATTAGAGACAAAAAATTAAGTAATTTCTGCTGTTTATTCAACAAAGCTCTAACATTTTTTCTAGGTCAGTTTAATTCAAAAGCAGCATTATTTAACATACATCACACTGTTTGTATTCTTAAAACTCTTGAAACCCCAAGTACCACTTTAAATATCAGCCTTAGATTTTTTAAATTTGAAACAGAATATTGTTTTCCTTCTACCAGCACATCCTCCTTAAACTACTTTGCTCTAGAATTCACATTACTGACACTGTCATCCTCAGGACATCAGTAGAGAGCTTTGAAGTAAGCACAGAGAGAGTAGAAGTCTCTGAGGAGACTAATTTGTTTCTGGCATTAAAATTGTCTTTCTTCTACACCCCCTTTCATCCTGGGGAAGTTCATTCTATCTTGAGGCTGAAGAAAAAAATCATAGCCCAAGATCTCATTTCCAGGTCTAACCATGCAGCACTACCGAAGTGGAAGTTTTCCCACTAGATGCCACAGACAAATTCCTCAGGGGATCCCTTCCTACCATGTGCCTGTAATGTATTTGGGAAGGGGGAGCAGAAGACAAGACTTTTATTGCCTTGCTATTAAGAAAGTGAAAAAACAGCAAGTTTTTAGATTAAATTTGCAGTTAAGAAATGATGCAGAAAAAAGGATGGTGAATCCATCAAAAATCTAGAATAACCTTGTCACACTTCTTCAGTTAAAGACTCCTTAATTTTGGCTCATAATTTTTGTAAGGAAAGCCTGGTTAAGAAACTTACAGATGCAGCTGCTTTGATTACAATGCAGGTAACAGTTCTGTAACATGCTTCACCTGCAGAACTGTCTTGCTAGGGCAGCTCTATGCATACTGAAGCTCTAACTCCTTCCAATTTTTTTCCTCTTTCAAAATCTAGACCATGCTGCTGTAGAGCAGAAGACAGCAGGCTCACACAGGTGTAACAAGACTCTTATTTTTCAAACTGTTTCCTGTCATCTAATTCCAAACTTCCAGACCAGCTGGTATTTCACACTGCAATGGTGCTAGCCACTGAACTGTGCTTTCTCTCAACTACCAGTTATTAAAAGCATGCAAGTTAATTCAAAGGCAGCAACATGAAGCCAGTCAACGTTTACTTACCTAGAACAACTCTATAGTCTGTACCACCCAAGCTCAGTATCCACGTATTGGTTGTTTTTAACCTGTTCTCCATATACTTCTTGAGGCTCTTGCCATTGATCTCCAAAGTATATTCGTATGCAAAGCCACTGACTGCATCAATGTTAATGGTAGCTTTGGTTTTTGCTGCTCCAACAGTGAAGGTTTCTTTACCCACTAATTTAAACATCCATTCTTTTCTTATTTCTTCCTGTAGAATAAAACAAAGATAATGGGTATTAACTGATAAACCTGCATGCATGTTTTAGTGGAAAAAAAAATAAAATAACTAGAACTTGGGAAACAGCTCAGTATTTAACTATTATTTCAGAATGAATAAATACATGACATTTTGTATGTCCAGAGGGCCTCTGCCCGAGGATAACTTCATGACTACTCACATCTTCATTGTAACTGAAAAAGAACAACAATGCCATTCATTACATTAGGTGAAGTTAATCTACTGAATTTACCTCACTTGCATTTATTAGTCTTTCGTTTGTTCCGATGCCTGCTGCATGGAAGTGCACTTATATGATCTGTACAATAAGTGAATTTTGAGTACATAGCAATTTCACCTTTCCATCAACATAGACAACACGTTTTCCTGAAGTGGTCCCATGTTCAAATTCAATCTTATGGACGCCGTCGCTTAAAGCTACTTCCCAAACAGCCACCAAATCTGTCATCTTCTCTAAGTAGCTGTACCGAGACCTATGGAAACACCCGACAAAGTAAATCAATCGTCATTGAAAGAGTTCAACTACTGACACCTACAGTTCAAAGCTTTACCCTTTCAGGGCAAGTCTCTTTTTAAAATGAAAAGTGAGACTTGAGAGAATAAGCTTACAGAACTACTCATATTTCCATGATTTTCTAACATTCAGCTATGACAAAATATCACAAAATATAAACAGAGGGTTAAACAGACTCACTGTGACAAACACCATACAAAGACATATATATCAAGCTAACCTCTGCAAGTTTCCAGATGACAGCATAGTTAACAAATATATTTAGAATGTAAATGCTCCTGGACAGTTCTGTGTTTTCTTGGCAGGCATTAAAATATTTTGATTGATCTCCAAGAAAGTGTTTTAGCCTTTTAAACTTGAAAAAGTAATCAGGATGACCAGTTTAGCTATTATCTGTCTTAACAGATTTGTCTGTAATCTTTCTCATCAACATTACCTACATAATTTAGAAATGCAGCTCTGCACACACAAACACCCACAGGGGAGGAGATCTGGCAAGACATCCTTTCATGTAAGTAATTTTTAAAGTTTAGGTACAGTCATAAGTGACCACCAAATCTCAGGATTTCTTCCCAAATCTACTCATACCACAGTTCTTATTTTTTACCTTACTTCATCTTCACAGACAGTAATCTCCTCACGGGATGCCATAGTAACCAAAAAGGCTTTTAATCCCATTAGCAGCAAGAAGGAAAGAAAAGCAGAACAGCAGCACAGAAGTGTTGAGGCCTAAATTTTCCTTGTTTTCTCCATTTAAGATAAAGGTCGTTTTTTAAAGGGTCATGAACTATCACACACTGCCCTACCTGTGATGAAATGCAACCATATTTTGTCCTCTCAGAAAGGCAAGTAGTAAGTGCAGTTTATCCTAACTTTACAAGTACACCAGAACTTTGTCAGCTATTTGACGTAAAAAATGGTTTGCCTAACTTGTGAGAAAAAGCTTAGACAACTTCTCCAAAGCAGGAACCAAATCCAGAGCTGCCCAACTCAGCCACAAACTGCAATAAACCAGGCACTGCTGACACCTCAGGGAAAGCGAAAAAGCACAGGCAACAGCAGTTTCAACCTACTTGATTTTCTAAACCACTGCAGTAGTTTTCAGCAATTCCATCAGCAATTTGACCTGGCAAGTCAGTCATGAAGTCTGTATGAACCACAAATAAAGCTCTTGTTTCTCACCTGGGAGGCTTTCAGACCCTGACAGTGTTTTACAGCTTTGACCACTGCTGATTTACTTTTATTATTTTCACTAAACAAATTAATTTGCTAAGAGCTATCTGCATTGTCTGTGCATATCAATAAATATTAAGTGCAAATGATTCTTTTATAAACTGTACTTCTCCGTGAAAAACTGCAAGTAAAGCTGTTAAGTACTAGTGTCTCATTTCAGCACAGCAGAAGAGTGTGCATTTAAAAATTAAACCTCCTTCACTTTGTCTTAAACTCCCATTTTAAAACACGCTCAGGAACACTGATGTATTACTGACCATGGTTTTGGCAGCAATTATACACATTTCTGTTCATAAACTGAAAAATTAAGTTTTAAAAACACTGAAACCTTTTTAAGGATCTAAAGACTTAATTCTCACAGTAGTGAGCAGTGTCCACCACCTAACAAACGCCGAGGAGACGGCTTTGGCTGCTCCTAGAGCGAGTTCCGTGCAGGCTCGCACCCCTGGGCACAGGGTGGAAGCCGGGCAGGGTTTCTGTGCTTCTTCCTTCTCCTCAAACAAGCAGATGCCAGGGCCTCAGGAGAGATGCACGCTTGTCCCTGCCAGCTAATCCACCCAAGAAGGGGCCTCGGGCACTGAAAGGAATGCCAGGAGAGGTGGCACCTGGGGCATGTCTACGGGCTGCCACTGACCGCATCGCCCCTGGCAGCACGAATGTCAGCAGACAATTCAGGATCAGCGCCGAAAGGGTTAGGAAACATCCCAGAGCGCAACATTTCCTTTTCATCAAACCCGACACCAAACTGCAAGCCAGCTTTCTCTTTTCCGGAGGGCCGAGTCAGAAGGGAAAGACATAGAGAGGGCTGGGAGGTGCCGGCCGCGGATCCCCTCCGGCACCCATCGCTGGCCCGAACCGCAGGGAACCGCTGCGTTTTCTGTTAGTCAAGTCAGCAGCACAAAATGAGATTGACTTCTTCCTACATTAAGGGCTTGTTATGAACCCTAGGATAGGATTTACCGCTCAGCATCCGCCTAATCCAGACACCGGGGGATGGAGTCCCCCCCCCCCCCCCCCGCCGTGAATGAACTCCCGAGGCGCCAAATTCCTCCCCACCGCCCACGTTTGTTGCAAGCAAAGAGGTGTGGGGTTTTTTTGGATTTTTTTTACATCAAGTCCCGACAGCAACATTTTAAAATCCTCTTCAAAGAGCTTATCGCTGACCGCCATGATCCTCCATTCCCAGGGAGAACAGGCGGCTTCTCTCTGAGCCGCACTCGCCCCAGCCCCAAGCCGCGGAGCCCCCGCCACCCCCGGTCCGGTCCGGCCCAGTCAGGCCCGGCGGCGCCCGGGGAGCTTTCCCGGCAGGTCGCACCGCCCCCTCGGCCGGGCCGGGCCCGCGGCGCCTGGCGGCAGCACACGCTCCGCTTCCTCCTCTGGCGGCCAGGCGGTCTCCAAGGAGCCCGGGAAGACGCTCCCTCAGCGCGGGCGGGCCCGGCCATCCCAGGAGGCGATATCGGGGCGTCCCCGGGGCAGGAAGGGAAGGCAGCTCCCAGGTGCCCGAGGACAGATCCGGGCTCCACGGGCAGGCGATCAGCAAGCCCGACCCCACGCCCCGCCGCACCCAGTCCTAGCCCCGCTCCTACCTGCGCCGGGCTTTCCGCGCCCTCGGCTCCCCGCGCCTCAAAATGGCGACGTGCAGCCAGCGCCGCCCTGCGGCGGCCGCCGCCCTCCCTCCCTTCCTCCGCTCCCCGCCCCGCGGGTGGCGGGCTGGCCGTTACCCTCTGATCGTTGCCCGCCCTCCCTGCCGGTCGGCCCCGCGCCGCGCCGTGTCCCGCCGTCGGCCGGCGCCTGCTGAGGCTCCGCGTTCCGCTAACCGCCCTCTCTCCCGTGTCCCAGCGGCCGCCTGCGGGAGGTGGCGGCGCGGAGCCCGGCCCCCTTCGCCGGCAGGCCGAGAGCGCCCGTCCCCTCGCCATGACGGAGGTACTGTGGCGGACCGGAGGTGGCTGTTGTTACCGCTGGGTAGTTAATAGCAGAGCGAAAAGAAACCCAACGAACGATATCAATCTCCAGAAGTGGCACCCGCGTCCTCTGAGGGCTCCTCTCGGGGCTGGCAGTCGAGGCCGCGCTGCATCCCCGGGCTGGAGTTACCCGAGGGCCGGTTGTCTGCAGATTTTAAACCGGTTCGACGTACTCGTTGCACATCGTTCTCCTAACAGCGAGAGTGAAGCCAGTATTCTCTATATTCTTAAGTACACTTTTCTCCGGTATTTTTTGCAGAGCCCGTTGGAAACTCTCCCAAGCCTTCCTGTAGTGGCCGTGGCTTCTGGGGGTTTGTGGTTTGTTTTCATTTGGGGACATTTGTTATCTTCCACTGCGTGCACAGCAGGAAGGGCAGGAGACCCTGAGCTGATCTCGAGATCTCTTGTTTTTTGTTTCCTCTCACCCCTTCTCCCAACTGTAGCAGGAGAAGGCAGAATGGGAAGACTTAAACAAGCTGTTAATGCGCCGTGGGTTGAAACCGGTGAGTCTTGCTGCCCCTCAAAGCTGCAGAAATGTATCAGGTAAGGAAATGCTAATTTTACAAGGTTTTGCCTTTGGAAATAGTAAGCCTAAGTTCATAGGCATCTCTAAAGCTGTCCCTTCCAAAGGGCAGCAGAGATGTGGTCTTCAGCTACTAAAAGCCTTTCATTATGACTTTGCTTATTTTAATGTATCTACAGAAATGATTGTCTTAGACAGCCAGTCTTCTCTAGGAATAAGACTTGCATTAAAAACGCTGGTGGAAGACACTGACCGACAGCAGAAAATGATGCAGGAGCTTTTGGAGGCTAATCATTATCTTAGGTAAGACATGGTGGAAGGAACTTACCTGCTAATGAAAAGCAAAAATATTACCAGTGTCCATCTCCTGCCAGGTAGAGCTCTTGTCACACCCGAGGCCCAAGACCTTTTTTTTGTGATTACTGTCCAGTACGTAGCAATGTTGTCCTAGCTCCTTTCGAGCTCTTCCATTGTTTCCTCTGCTGCTTCTTCCCATACCAGCATCTTTCCCATACCTGCTGCCACAGGCTAGTAGTGAGCATCATCAGTTAATGTTGTCGGGCCTATGTTTCCTTCTCTGTCTTTAATGGAATGAGCTTGATTTAAATCAAGGATTTATATTTATTTTTCAGGGATGAGATACGACAGGAACGAGGTCGAGCATCTCGACAAGAACAACGTGCTAATGATTTGGAAAATGTTGTGAAAAACATTAAGTCCAAAATTTGTCAGCTGGAAGATGAGACGATAGCTAAAGTTTGCCAGCAACAGAATCAGGTCAAAGAACTTCAGAAAGATCAGCAGGTTTCACAGGTAATACAGATAGTGCTGGCTGAGGATTCAAACTTCTAACTTTTTTTAAAAGCTCTAAAAATACTTACAGTGATCAAAATAAACATGAGGCTTGGGTCGTAGAGTTAATACACTCTTTGTAGCTAAGATTTTTCAATCTATGCAGAATTTCCTAGAGGTAACTTAGAAATACACCTGTACCCTTCTTCCCCTGCCTCCTCAGTATGGCTAAAACCCAAGTGCTAAGGCCCCTTGGGACCAGGTGCCTACCTGGGCATGTACAGTGCAGTCTCCAGCTCGTGTGTTGGAATAATTCCATAATGCTTCCATTATCTGTTTGCAGGCAAAGTACCAACAGCAGCAGGAAAAGCTGCAAGAACAGGAGGAGATTATTGCCCGTTTGCAGAAGGAGCTGTGCCATGTTGGGATGGAGGAGCAGCGGCGCGTTGCCACTCAGAACAAAATGTTTTGTCGCTTTTGCAAAAGAGCCCCCAAGTCTCTTCTGGACCAGCAGTAAGCAATATTCTTATTGTGAATGACCTTTAACATTAAGTTAAGAAATGGATTTTAAAGTAACTGTTTTCAATATTTATATGGAGGAGGAAAAAAAAAAAAGGAAATATAAAGCTGAAGACCTTAGGAGTAGAAGCTGAAATATGAATTCACATAAAGGGACATCAATGCAGTAATTTTTTTTCCTGTATAAAAAATACGAGCTGGGTAGATCCATGGCAGAAAACAAAACTTTTTCAGGCACTGTATACGCACTAGGTGTCAGCAAAGAGAAGGGAATGACTCGTGCTGCTCTGGAACTGCATGCAGTATCTGTTAGGGGGAGCTCATTCTGGGATTCTAACATTTTAAAATGTAAATAAAAAAGCCCAACAAACACCATTCTCAGCCTGTCGTCCCCTGTCCGTCCCCC